>CM014278.1:83992556-84003598 GCA_004135705.1 Alloteropsis semialata | reverse complement strand
GTTTTTTCTCTTGTTGAAATTGTTAACGGCCACCATGATACATTTTTATCATGTTGGAAGAGTTGTTCCTCAATTAAATGTTCAGTTGAGATCCATAAGTAAATGTTTTTTTCTTTCATTTGGTTGAAGAAGAAAAGAGTATATTCCTTGTACTTCCAGCTTCAAGTGTAATTAAACAGTGTATCCTGTATTCCTATGGAACTACATCTTCTACAGCATGGAAATTTGTTTTATATATTATTATGTCATTAATCTATTATTTTCCATATTGGCTAATTCTATGGAAAGCAAGAAAAGCTCTGATAACATCATGATTGCCTAAAGGAAAATTTTCTACATAGCGATGCGCTTGCAATGCGAGCGCAGTCATATCTCAACCCTCAGCATTGAGCACATGTGTGTTGCCGCATAAAGGGAATCCTAAATCATATCAGGCATGTTATGGGAATTCCAACCCAAACTCTATTAAAGGCCGTGTTTGGTTCGTGGGGTCAAAAATTTTTCTCCAAGGAATCTCGCATGCATGGAGTCCTAAATGAAGTCTATTTACAAAACTTTTTCACAGATGAGTGCAACTTTGCGCGACGAATCTAATGAGCCTAATTAATCCATGATTTGCTACAGTAATCATCCTCTAATCATGTGGTCAAAGCCCTCATTAGATTCGTCTCGCGAATTAACCCGGGTTGTGGAGGTAGTTTTGTAAACTGGCTTTATTTAATATCCCTAATTGGCGGTCAAAGATGCATTTAATACCGTGCAAAAATTTTGCCAAACACGGCCAAACAGTTTCAATATTTGCCTTGTCATATAGGAGTAGACATTAGATATGGAAACTATATTTTCAATGGGTGATTTGTCAGAATAAACTATCATTCAATCACATCTCTTCTCTTTTCTTTCCTACTCCAGTCCCCTTTCTCTCTTTTTTTGGTTCTCGTGTAGATGTAGTTTTTGCATGAGAAACCACGCCCATCTTTTCCTTATTGATTCCCATGCCACATCAACTCCCTGCTTGCTTAGCATTATATTTATTGCTATTGACACTATCCTAGTCATCTGATTGGGATGCTCTTAGACTTCAAAACATTAATCAAGTTGGACCTTGTTCTCATTTTAATAGAGCACGATCCGTAGTTTTGACATTTCGTACTTTGACATTTTCTTAGTATATTTTCTCACCAAATTTTGACATTTCGTACTTTGACATTTGAATCAGTGCATATCTTTCTTATCAAATCGCTTACTGTGATAATCCAATCGTGGCATATAATACTCAGACATGAGTCCCGTCAAGTCAACACGAAGAGCACCAGAGACTAGTATTAGAGAAGATAATAAAGTGGAAAGGGTCAAAAGTCCTCAAGGGGCCGCTTCATTGTAATGTTTTTATTTTATAAATTTGTATTCATATTATTTGGACAGGGTCAATCCTATTTAATATAACTCTTTTTGTCGTGAAACATTGAACAAACAAAACCGCTTACATCCACATACACACACTCATTTATATGAATACAAGTAGATATTGAAATGGACGAAGTGGCCGCAGACCGCAGTTGCCTCTCTCCTCTCTTTGAGAAAAACACGAGTCAATATTTATTTCTTTTGTCATTATATCCATATAAAATCATCAACAGACTTCCATAATTTTACAGAAAGCGGTCTATCAGGTAAGAGCATGACATTTCGACAAGTAAAAATAACTCGGCCAGAAGAACACTTACATCCTGTAACGTGGCTTTGAGATATATACCTGAGTTGAGTTGTCCTGTAGTGGCAAGGAATATGCAAGGCCTGCTCTTCTAGATTAAGGATGAGGGCCATCATGTTGTAGGGAAGCATCTGTGTAGCATAGTGTCGTTTGTGTGTGACCACCAGTCCATCATAATGAAGTGGAGCAAAGCTGATTCTGATTGCTATTTAATTGGACCTGTTCTTCATCTCCAAAGGTAAAGGGTATAGTCGTCTGAATGTCAGCTTGAGTTGCATGATTTACATGCTGAATTGTCCACTTCTTCCTGTCGAAGCGATTTGTTATTTCTTCCCATCCATAAACACCAAAGTGAGTGCAACATGTGATCTGGATCTGAAATTGGCAAAAGAGAGGACAGTACAATCTGTACCCCATCTTCAGGAGGCATCAGTTTCGTCCGGAGTGGAGTATCTTCTGTGAACCAAATAGCCTTTGTAAAGTCACAATGAAAAAGCAGGTGCAGATCCTTGGAAAATCTATAAGTGATGCGGTTTTCATCTATGTTTTTTTGGAAAATCTAGATGCTCTGTCCCTGTAGCCACTTAGAAGTCTCCACATAAAAGTTTTGATCCTTGGGGGCATTGTTTGGTGTTTCGTATTCTTTTTAGTATGGTTACTTGGTTAGGATATGAGCTGGTAATCTTCCGGACCCTTGTGTCTGGAATGGGTCTTTGTTCCTACATTGGGATATGTTTATATGACTTTGGTGGAGCACTCACCTGTTGAGGAGGGTTGTCATCTAAGGATGCCTACGGGCCACCATAACATAATTTGTTGAGCTGCGCATTGTTCGAAATTGTTAGATATCAACTCACTGTTCCAGTTTTGTGTGTTTAGCCGCGTCTCCACGCACGCTGCTGGCGCCTTCATCGAGTTCTGATGTCCAGGTACATGTAGCTAGTACTGTCTCATTTTTGGAGCTTGGTCAGGTTTAAATTGAGGTTGGATCACACCACAGCAATGGAAATGAATACCTCTTGGGTCAGTTTATTCAGTGGTGATAAATAGTGCATGCTAAGTTTTTGGCAGATAGCAAAGGAACACGTGTTTAGATTTCAAGTGTTAGAATTTTCTGATAACTTACATCACCCATCAATTGCATGGAACTTTGATAGTAAAAGTTTTTCCCAACCAATGCATTTATCTATTTCATTTTTTCATAATGATTTTGGAACTTCTATGGAGATTTTCCAATCGGTTGCATTGCTCTTTTGCTGGAAAACATATATTTCAAGCTGTAGGTGTTATCAGTCTCGAGAAAGAGCAGGTGAGAGCAAACTTGTAGCTATAAAGGAGCAAGTTCTAAAGATTGATAGGTCTGATATAATGTTTTGTGTATTAATGATGATTGGTTAGTTTACAGATAGATGGTACTCCCTCTGTTCCAAATTACAATTCATTTGACTTTTTTGACCCCAAGTTTGACCGCTTGTCTTATTTAAAAAAAATTGTGCAAATATAGCCAAATTTAAGTCATTTTTGAAGAACTTTTATTAATAAAGCAAGTCACAACAAAAAAAAGTGATATTTGTACAATTTTTTGAATAAGACGAGCAGTCAAACTTGAGGTCAAAAAAGTCAAACGAATTGTAATTTCGAACAGAGGGAGTAACAGTTAGTTTATAGATAGGTCTGGACTCTGGAACTTTGTCTTCTTAATAACTTCAGGTACAGTTGGTATGCTGCAATGTGAAAATCCTTGGTAGACCATGAATGTAAAATCAGTATATCTGAGTTCTTCATTTTAAACTAATTAGCTTCATATCATAATAAAACATTCCTGTAGCTAAGTTGGTGGATGGGTTAGTTAGTTAAATAAATTGAGAATAAGTTACACATTACTTTTGACATTTCTATCAGTGACCACTTAGCCTATTGCAGATATAAAGTGTTTTTTGTCATTTAGATATTTATTACTATAATGTATCAGTAAAGGAAATCTTACCAGTTGCTCAGAAGGATCAATATGTTTAAGTCGTAGCAATTCTCACTGTTCAATATCATTGTGGATGTCATCTGTACTCTGGAGCTCAATTTTTTTTAACAGTTTCAGCTACAGTTGGTATGCTGCAATCTGTAAATGGTTAGCAGAACAGGAAGCTAGGAAGCACATCTGACACTCTGAGCAAACAGAGTCCCACTTTACACTGCATCATATACACCATTTGTTCTAGTCACTCTAACACCAATCCAGTAGCTTTGTTCTTCTAGTCCTGAGTCGGGTAGAACCCATTAACTGTCATCCCACCATCAACAGAGATCGTCTGCCCGGTGATGTAGGACGATCCGGGCATGCAGAGAAACGCCACCAGTGATGACACTTCTTCTGGTTCGCCCACACGCCTCAGTGGAGTTCGATGCATCAGGCTATCGAGAAATTCCTGCTCTGCCAAAACCTGAACAGAAAACAATGTACCAAGTCAGAACTCAGAAGAAATCCTACACTTTTCTATTTTCCGTTGTCACAACTCGCAATGCAGCTATAGAAAAATTGCGTACTGAGATTTGTAATTCGTGAGGCAAGCTGCAAACAAGGATGACCCAGATCGATGTTTTAGATACGTAGGAAGAATAATTAGTGTACCCAAGAATTCATTCCCAACATTTTGATGTAGCATACGAATTTCTAGTGAATACTTAACTTTGCAGACCTTACCTTCTCCACAAGGGACGTTTTGATGTACCAAGGCGAAATAGAGTTGGTTCTTATGTTGTCTTTGGCCCATTCACACGCTAGGTTCTTGGCCAGTTGATTCATGGCACCTAAATATATTTACCAGAAATATCACATGATCATGGATTCATGGTAACCTGTGGTGTCCATGGAAATAGCAGCATATTCTGAACAAATTGTTCCAGTACCTTTTGTCATGGCGTAGACGGAACCACTAGATACTCCCACCACTCAGAGACTGACGATATCAACACAATGCTGCCTGATCCAGATGCTTTGAGTAGAGGGTGTGCGAGTTGGCAAAGATGGTATGAAGACTCAAGATTTGTGGCCATTATAAATGAGTATTCATCTGCTGAATATTCAGTGGTTGGCTTTGTAAAGTTTGTCCCCACATTGTTTACCTGCATGACCAAAATGAAGAAAGAAGATAAGAAATCAAAGTCGGCAGTGAGGCCAATGCAGTGCAAACAAACTGTAGACAATAAACATAGAAGCGCAGCAAACGGAAACTACAGAGAGACGGTGCTTTCTCTCTGCTATCATGTAGAGTTAAGCTATGTGTTGGGGCTAAGCAAATGTCCAGGGTAAACCCATTACGGAAACCAATGTTCAGAAAATGAGGTACTGTCCTACTTTTCTTCAAGATTTCTGTATCATATCGATATAACGATCTTGAAATGAATAAAACTTCCCATTTCGAAAAAAAAAAGTTCATAATTTAATCTTGGTGTTACACACTGAAAGAGATTCATTATAAATAAATTGCTTCTGCCTTTTCAGGATTCAGTCAGACTGACCTGCTTGTTAGGCTGGTCTCAATGGAGTGTCAGAGAGTATCATGGGTATTAAATATTGTGTCACATCAGCAATTTTCTGATTTGGCAAGGTCATTAAGAGCAGAGAGAGAAGGAAGGGTTCTATGAGATGTTGTTACGAGAGCAAAGGGATCGTTACCAACTTACCATGTTGCAGGTAATATGTGGATGGAAGCAGCTGATGTTCGCGCGGCTAAGCCTAACCGGCTCTATACGCAGCTAGCAATTGATTGAGATCAAAGATGGGGCGGAGAGGAGATTAGAAACTCACGAGGATGTTGAGCTTGCCGCCGAAGCGGTCGGCGACGTCGCGGAGCAGGCGCTCGCGCTGCTCCCGAACCGACACGTCGCAGACGGAGCAGGTGACGCGGAACCCCCTGGCCTCCCACTCCTTCAGTCGCTCGCCCAGTTCCTCCTCCTTGCGGGAGCAGGTGTGGACGGCCGCCCCGAGCGCCGCCAGCTCCTCCACTACCGCACGCCTGCGCGCGCGCGGGCGCCACAGGCGCGCACGAGCAAAGCCGTGGCATGTAGATTCAATTGGTTGATGCCGGACTGAAATCTGACGAGATAGGGAGTTGCCAAGTCAGTTACCCGATGCCGCGGGTGCCGCCGGTGACGAGGGCCGTCGTGCCGTGAAGAGTCCACCTCCTCCCGGCACTAGACGCGGCGGCGTCTGCCGTGGCCATCTCCAGCCACGCTCGATTTCTCGGCCTTTGCGTTTCCCCGTTTTGGAACGAGCTAAACTTATAATCCTGGAGGCGTGCACACCATTCGTACTACGCGACATATGCGTTATCGTGAGAGTGTATGACACCTGGGTCCCACAAGTTCACGATACGTGCAGAGTTTTTTTTCCGCGGTATTGGTGATGCCCACTGCGATTTTAGTTCTCAAACGAGCTGGGCACGAGCGGGGTGATCGAATTTGTCCGTGACGAGAAACCAGAAACGAAAACCAGATCTCTCCTGCTGTAATGCAGGCTGCAAGATGAACGAATGATTACACTGCCAGAGCTTCTGGCCTATCAAGTTTGGGAAAGGGCAAAGTTCTTGCCCTGATTCACAAACTATACCTTCTCTATGCATGACAAACAATATCTCCTTAATCTTTACATCATGATCGATTATCCTGAGAGAATATCTTCACTTCATGATCGAGCTTGTTCGCTGTTGAAGTCATTGCTAATGTTCCCCTGACTCCGCTGCGCTCTTCTTGGTCTCGGTCCAACTGATTCTCCCGACTCCATGCTGGAGCTGTAGGAGTCCTCTACGGTCGTGATTTTGAAAACGCCACTCGGATCATCTGCTCGTGCTTCCCCTTGCAAGTATTTAAGGATCTGCGGGGTAACATCCTGTCAGAATTCTGAAGCAGGCCACAAGCATTGGAATGGAACTCAGGGGTGCGTGGTCAGAGACGAACCTGAACCATGGATGGACGCTGCTGCGCAGATTGGCGTACAGCGGCCGCAGCGCACTCGACCATTCGCATCATTGTGGAAGGATCGTAATCGCTTCCGAGTCGTGGATCGACAAGGGCTTGAAGGCTGCCGCCCTCTGCAACCTGTGAAATCAAGGGTCTAGCCTGTAGAAGCAAGCACATAGGAATGAGCCTTCAGGTTAAGCCTAAAAACCAGCAGTTGTCAGGGATGTCAATAGAATTCAGATATCAGAAACTCGTTTCCGATGGACTGACCCAACCAACTAATGTGTCATCCATGTAGGACTGAGATGACTGAACCGGTAGCCTTCCAGTAATCAGCTCCAGGAGTACGACGCCAAAGGAGAAAACATCAGCTTTGTCAGTTAGTTTTCCACTAGACAAGAACTCTGGAGCTATGTACCTGCAGGAAAGAGGAGAAGAGACTATGGTTAGACGCTCATCCGCTGAAGATGTTTATGTTCAAATAATGCAATAAAAAGCAAAATGTTTGAACGGTGTTGTAGAATGGCAACGATAAAAGGACTGACCCGAAAGTTCCCATTACTCTTGTGGAAACATGAGTGTCATCTCCCGGTTGATACTTTGCTAACCCAAAATCGGCAACCTGCAAAGAATTCAGACGTACTAATAAAAAAAGGTTTATGCTACTGCACATTGTTGAAGATCAAACTATGCTTGAGGAACTTAATAGCATACTCCAAAAGTTCAGTTAAAGCCATATAAATTTGTTGAAGTGCAGCATTTGGTTACAGTTACGCCAAATGTTAGCCTGAAATTCTGTGCAATTGGTTTTAGATAACAGAGAAGTTAAACCAAAGGTTAGCTTGAAATACTGTGCAATCAGTTTTAATCCTTTATTTTATTTTATTTTTTAATTTAGTTTTAGTCCTTTAGATAACAGAAAAAACCTAGTACACCTCATGTTTTGGCTTGTATGGTGTATTGCAATATTTTCTCCGTGTTGGCAAAAATGATACCTTGGGCTCAAAATTATGATCAAGAAGGATGTTGGATGCCTTCACATCACGATGTATGATTTTTGGATAACCTGGCAATATGTCCAAGCAACTTGTCAGAGTTCAGTACTACTACTGTACTTGATACGAAACTCAACAGAACCAGAAATGGGGAGAACGCATATACATATACTGACAGTCATCATGAAGGTAGGCCAAACCCCTCGCAGATCCCACAGCTATTTTCCATCTTTGTTGCCAGTCAAGTGGTGACCCATTGTGCCCTATATAAAGTTCAATGTCAAATTTTCAACACCAAATTACGTCGTTGATCAGAGTTTAACCAAGTCAAGAACATTCATCGAACAGGCCGGCCTACATGCAGAGAATTGATGCCCAAAAGAAACTCTGGTTACTCACCGTGCAAATGGGAGTCGAGTGTCTTGTTGGGGACAAACTCGTACACCAGCAGCCTCTCGTCGGAGTAGATGCAGTAGCCAACCAGCGAGACAAGGTTCCGGTGGTGCACGCGGCTGATGATCTCGACCTCCGCCCGGAACTCGCGGTCCCCCTGCCGGCTCTCCGTCTTGAGCTTCTTGATCGCCACCTCGGCGCCGTCCAGCCTCCCCCTGTACACGCACCCGAAGCCGCCCTGCCCGATGATGTTGCCGGGAGCGAACCCGTCCGTCGCGGCCGCGAGCTGCTCGTACGAGTGCGAGCCGCGAGCTGGCAGCTCGGTGACGATGTCGACGGAATTCAGGCGGTCGGTTCCCGCGTCCGAGAACGTGCCGCTGGTCTGGGGAGGCGTGGGGCGCTGCTGCTGCTGTGCGAAGTAGTACTCGGATGGCGTCGCCTCCTGAAGCACCGGCCATGGCGGGCCATCTGAAACGCCATGCGTACGCACGCAAGTAGGGGAGCTGTTAGCAGTTGTGTCAGACAAGGATATGGAGAGACGATGCTTGCACATCTAGATCGAGCAGATTAGATACCTTTGTGGTATACAATCGGTGGTGGAAGCTGAGGTGGCAGCACCGGCCGGCGCCGGCGCCGCCTCCTCCTCCGCCGGACGAAGCAAGCCACCACGCACAACACAAGAAGCACCGCCGCCACCACGGCGCCCACGATGATCCAGTGCACGGCCCGAGAGCTCAGGGTCCACGTGTCATTCTTTGCCGCGGCTGGGGCCGCCGTGGAGGCTGGGGCCGTCAACTCGGCCAGGGCACGGCGTGCGGCCGACGTCGAGGAGGCGGCGGCATCAGGACACGCCTGGCCGCCGGTGACCAGCACTGTCTTGGCGCGGTTGAGGAAGTCGCCGGCAAGCGCGTACAGCGACGCGACAGATGATGGCTCAGGAAGAGGGCCGTACTGAGGCGGCGCCGGCGGTGGCGGCGGGGGTGTAAACGGTGGCGGTGCCGGCCTCTCTGCCAGCGGCGTGGAAAACCAGAAACGCGCCCACATCTCGGCTTCTGAGCGTACAATACAGAACACCAAGTAATCAAAGTGCGCGGGAACACAAGATTTATAAGCTTATTGAAGCTTCCATGGCCTGCCATGGTTGCCTTGGCACGGCGTTCATAACCTTGCGGCGCCTGATGCTGCTGTTTCCGGAGAACAGAGTGCTGCGAGCGCACGGGAAAGCAGGAACAATCAGCTCAACATGGGAGCTGGAATCTCATGGCAAACGTATCTAATTTCCATTGGAACCATCTCCATCATCAGTTCCCGCGTATAGTTAACAAGAGCAGGAAACGCGTTCCAAATCAGTGGGCTGAATGATCGGAAATGATGGGATCTGTATTGCTAGTGGTGAGTGTTCCCGTGGGTTGGACCTGGAGTACGAGTTATTGTGCCTACTGGAACGAAAAATCCAGCATTGGATCATGTCAAATCCAGGGATGGAAATCCAGTTATTGCCAGTAGGTCAAATTCAGGAAATCAAAGGATTCAAATTATAAAGTACTTGATACCACTGTCAACCAGTCATGCCAATAGGTCAGACCACATACACACGTATCAAGAAACCCAAAAAAAAGCTGCCGTATAACCGAATTGGGTGCAAGTGCGCAGTAGTGTACAATCTCTCACTGGTTTTCTTTCAAATAAATTAGTCTAGTGATGTAAAAGCTCCCCTTTTTCAGAATGAGGACCATGATTATGTGAGACGAGATCATAACATTGCATAAAGCAAAAACAGGACCATTTTTTTCTCACACAGCTTGGGCATTCTTCAATTTATGTACAGGACACTAGTTAATGCAGATCAATTACTAGCAGTTAGGGCTGGACGAAAAGCTCGTGACTCGTTAGCTCGCTCGGCTCGTGACGAACTCGGCTCGGCTTGGCTCAGCTCGTTTTGTTAATAAACCAGTTCGAACAACCATCTCAGCTCGTTAGTATAACGAGCGAGGTTGAGCTGCTCGCAAGCTGGCTCGCGAGCCAAACGAGCTACAATATTGTAGCTCAACGAGCTGCTAAGCATGCTAATGTAATGGTTGCGTACTTGTGTTATTTACATACTAACATGTTAGACCTTATATATATCATGTGGATGATTGTATATTTGTGTTTATGTCATTTATATGAAATTATGAACACCAGTGGTTATTTATTTGTCAATATTTATATTACATGTTCAGCTCACGAGCTAACGAGCCGAGCCAAGCTGCCTTTCGAGCTCGTTAGGATAACGAGCCGAGCCGAACTGCCTTTCGAGCTCGTTAAGATAATGAGCCAAGCCGAGCTAGCTCGTTATCTTAACGAGCTGAAACAAGCCGAGCCGAGCCGGCTCGTTATCCAGCCCTACTAGCAGTCCTCTTTTGGAAAAGTTCATCCAGCTTAGGTAGAACAAGATTTCTTTTTCAGCGATGAAAAGGCAGAAATTGTTTCGATGCAGGAGCAAACTTATTTTCACGGTAGGTCATACTTTAAGGCAGATCAAGTTACTTATACTCTTCCACAAGAGACACATCAGTTTTCCAACATGAACATGGTCAGAACCCAATGTTATCCAACATTCTTTTTTTATTTATTCCTTCTTTCTCCAAGGAAGCAACGGCGGAAGGCAGATCCTGGATCGCGGCGGAGATGAAAGAGCTGTCGCACTGTATAGGAGTAGATGGCTAGTTTTCTTCTATGCCTAGTTTTAAGACCTTGTTTAGTTCGCCAATTTTTTTCATCGCTATAGTAAATACGGATGTTTGGATACTAATTAGGAGTATTAAATGTAGATAACTGACAAAACCCATTTCATAACTCCTGGGTGAAATTGTGAGACGAATCTATTAAACCTAATTAGGCTATGATTAGACAATGTCATGTTACAGTAAACAATCTCTAATAATGGATTAATTAGGCTTAATAGATTTGTCTCGTGATTTTCCGTCCATCCGTGTAATTAA
>CM014278.1:83952602-83981126 GCA_004135705.1 Alloteropsis semialata | reverse complement strand
CCCAAAAGTCCGGCAGCCTCTGTTTTGTGTCAGAAGTTCTGGCGCAATAAATACCAGAAGTTCCGGCAGAGGTTTGATTGCAAGTTACATCTAATTTGGAATTCTACAAGAAATTCATTTAGCACTTCCATGGCATACAATTCAAACACTATCTTTGTGGTAGTAAGCACTCTTGGCACCATCTCAATAAATGCAATTTATTTATGTGCCGGGACCAAATTGTGAGATAAGCTCCTCAAACTCATTAAATTGATCAAGTGCATGTGACATGGTATTCAAATACATGATGCACCTATTTAGGGGGAGATTATCCTACAATTTGTGTCCTAGAGACTAACATTTTCTTTTAGTGATTTTGTAGTCTCGTTTGTGAGAGTTTGTCTCTCTTGAAGCAAGCTATGCTTTTGTTCAAAATTGGTAAAAGTGTATCTATCTCTTTTTGGACAATGATTTATCTTGATAAATAGCTGCTTGTAGTCTCATTTGTGAGAGTTTGTCTCTCTTGAAGCAAGCTATGCTTTTTGTTCAAAATTGGTAAAAGTGTATCTATCTCTTTTTGGACAATGATTTATCTTGATAAATAGCTGCTTGCCATAATATAGATTAAATTCCTTTGCTTGGCTTTGTGACAAGATTGATGCATATGAGATCGCTTTCCATCCATATACACATGTGCATCAAGAAAAAGGAATTTAACCTATATTGTGAAGTTTCATCTTTTAGTGATTCATTATGCCTCTCCAATTCAAAGGTCACTAAATGATGAAAATAGGTCTTGTGCTATTTAATGCATTTCTCTTCTATGGTGTTTGAAAAAGGAAAATCATAAAGAAGAAAAGGCATTTGGATTATATTGACAATGCACAAGTCTTGTGATATAAATCTTCACCAACGTGAAGATAGGACTAGCTAGAGGCCAAGGTATGTTTTCTTGACTCGTGTTTTTACATTGAGCATCTAGGCCTCATATCCATGCTAGTGTGTGCATTCTTGCATGTAACTCTCTCAAGTCCCGTCCTTTGTACCTATTAGATGTTTAGTAAATTCCTTCTTTAAAATTGACTAGGTGTCAAATGTTCCATAAAAACGGTGAAAGGAATATGCTAAACATTCTAATATGGTCCTTGACTTGACTTGGTTGCATGCTTGTGTGACATAGGATAGAGTTTGAAAAACCCAACTAGCATGATAGGACTTGTGTGTTTTTGAAAATATTTGGTTCTTGGTCTTTGTGACCTAATCGATCTGTTTGTCACTATTGTTGCCATTGATGGATTGATGGCTAGTCACAAATGGTGAGATTTTCCTCAAGTCCATAAAATTCTTTATCTTTCCCAACTCCCTTGGAAGAATCAAGGAGGTTTGTTGAATATTGAAAAATCTCAATCTATCAATGCTAAATCTAGTTTCTGACTCAATCCAAAGGTTATCTATCTCATCAAATCAGGATTCAAGTGGAAAGGAGATCAAATCAACGTTTCTGGTTTTCTGGCAAAAACCGGTTTCACCGGTTTGGCAAACCGGTTCCACCGGTTTTGGCCGGGGCCACACACCTTAGCTCTTTATCACGGGAAAACTTACCCCTTCACTCCCATTCTCACCACAACAGACCCAGGCCCGACCCTCTCTCTTTCTCCTGCTCCCTTGGCGACCGAAACTCCCCCCATGGCGATTTGAAGTTCCCAAGCAAGAGAAGGTCGGCCCCTTTGATTCTTGAGGTGACATTGGAGGTCTAGGTCGGTTTCACCGGATTGGAAACCGCTTTGGATTCAAAGCTCATGCGGCCTAGGTATTCCGAGGTATAAAATCTTCCCATCACCCGATCTATCTCCTCGGTGAATATCTATGAAAACCCTTTGAGGAATCATGTCCTAGTATGCTTAGGAAGCTTTCCCTTGACTGGTTTTGGATTTGGTGGGCTACATTTTGAGGATGAGCATTTTTAAGTATCATATGTCCCCATAGCCCGATCTATTTTCTCGTTGCATATCTACCAAAACCCTTCAAGGAATCATCTCCTAGTATGCCCAGGAAACCTCCCTGTGAATGGATTTGGATTTGGTGGGCTGCATTTTGAGGATGGGCGATTTAGGGTTCCACTGCCCAAGAACCGGTTTCACCGGTTTATGAAACCGGTTTCACCTAATCCATCTTGAACGTGTAGTTTTCTCTATTAAGTTTGTAGGATTTTATTCATGGATATTACTCTTGTTCCTACACTTTAGCCATTCATCTTGCTCAGCTAGGACTTTTCTGTGACCTGCCCATGCAAGGATTATTGGTTATGGAATACATCATTTTGACATGGATTTAAATTATCTTGATTAATTCTTTCAATTCCATCATTTATCCATGACATAGAACCTGATCCTGTGCTCTGTGCAAAACCGGTTTCACCGGTTCTGCACAGAGCTGTTGTCATCTGTCAATAAGTTCCAATCTTGTTATCCTTTTTATCTCCAAATCCTTCCAGTGTCATGATCATAGTGTTCACATCCTTTTGACCAGGAAATTCTCACTTACGAGCGGAGAAAGAAGGAGATGGCCGATGAACAAGGTGGTTTTGGTTTTGGGGTGTTCGTTGATGATGATCCTCCTAGGCGCAATCTGAGGCCTAGGAAGAAGAGAGCAGCCTCGAGAGACATTGAGGATGTTCATGAGGAGGCTCTTGACACTTCAAGTGATGATGATGTGGCTAGTGATGAAGATTATCGCTTTGAGCAACGTCAGGGCAAAGGGCTAGCTATTGAGAGCAGCGAAGAAGATGAAGAAGGTGGTGCAGGCAGTGGTGAGAGAGAAAGAAGTGGTGATGAAGTTGGTGAAGGAGATGAGGAGGAAGATATAACTATGCCAGAAATTAGAAAACCTGTTGGGCCAGCCTCTAGAAGGGGAGAGAACTTTCTTCTTGGTGGGATGACAGATGTAGCAAGGAGAAAGAGAAGAGAGAATTACATTGGCACTCCTAAGACTGCTACGGATTATAGGTTTCATACTATGTTCCACCAAGATTATTATGCTACAGCAATTACTGGCAAGAAGGGGCATATGGAGGCCGAGTCCAAATGGATTGATTGGGATTACATGGCAACATTTGATGATCCCATATTCAATGAAGTCATCAGTGTATGCACCAACACAAGGATTAGTCGGCTCATGAAGTTCAAATATTCAAGGAACAAAGAGATTATCGCTCAATTTTATGCAACCTTATATGTTGAGGAAAGTGTGAGTGTAAGAAAGATGCATTGGATGACAGAGGGAGAAGCACATAGTGTCACCTTCTCTGAGTTCTCCAGGACATTCGGACTTGGAGATGAGGATGCCAATTATCCCTCACTACATAGAGCTGATGGTCCCATACCACCTAAGGACACAAAGTTCATGTATCCTAGGGATGAGCAAGTCAATGTTGGTAAGGTAAAGGGTCTCTACACCTATTATCAGATCTTGAATAATCTTTTTAGAGTGACCCTTACACCTAGAGGAGGACATCAACAAGACGTGTCAAATTATGCTAGAGACTTGCTTGCTGCTATGAGACCACCTGGGGTGAATTTTAGCATTAGGGAATACTTGTGGGAGGAAATAAGAAATATTTCAGAAAGTCCCCAAAGGCTTTGTGGTTTTGCTCCTTATATCATGTATTTGATTGAGAAAACTATTGTGAAGAAGTTTGTGCATGACACAAAGCATGAGCCTTTAAGATTGAAGCCACCCAAGAAGGTCAGAGTGCCATCTCCAACACATGGGCAGCAGGGAGAAGCAAATCAGCAGCAGCAGCCAACTGTCCAGCTTGGAACCGGTTTAACCGGTTTGGGACAGAGCAGCAGCAGTCTTCATCCTCCCGTTCTAGTGAGAAGCCGTCATCCCCCATTCGTCGTATTTTGAGCTTCTTCACTGGAATTTGTAAGAATCAAAGAGACATTTTGGTGGAGCAGCAGAGGGTGAGAAGGGAAACCAAGAAGGATAGAGATATGATGAAGAGGTTGTATAATGCACAAAATATCTCGCCTCCAAGATCTCCTATCTCTCCAGAGCATGAGGAGCCAGAAATCCCTTCTCTTGATGATGTGGTGGCCAACTATCAGTCACAGGCATACTTTGAGCCACTTCAGCACCACTTTGGATATGGTGCATATCAGCCCCCTCCACCTCCACCTGCACCTGGCATGACCGGAATGGACTTCCCTGGAGCGTCATCGTCTGCAGCACCACCTCCTCCTCCTACATATGGTGACGATCTTGCTTCTAGGGCAACAACAGCTCTCTTTGGTCCTCCTACTGGCGCTTCTTCTGGTATTTGACTTGATCTACATCTTTCAGCTCTTAGTTTCTGTTCTTCCATCTAATTCTTCTCTTTTTAGGAACTCCGTTTTGGCAAGAACAATCTCCAAGCCACAACGGTGATGGACAGTGATGGATTGACAGGTGTGAGCAGCACTAATCTTCTTCAGGCCCTTATTGGATGCTTGATGACAAAGGGGGAGAAGAGCAAGGATTAAAGCTTAGATTTTTGTTTTAGTGTGTTGTCTCTGGACAAAGCGGTTTTTCTGGTTTTGTAAACCGGTAAAACCGGTTTCTGCTGTGTTGCAGAAATTTGGATGTAATAATTCAAATCTATCGAACCTTTATCTTTTGTGGATTTGAGGAACTTGATTGAGTGCTACTGTGTGTAATGAACCTGTATTTCAATTAAGTTATCCTTTGCTAGTGTGATATGCATGTTTGAGTGATGAATGTTTTTGTTTGTGTGTTGACTGGGTAGAACCGGTTACACCGGTTTGGCAAACCGGTGAAACCGGTTTTGGTCTGGGCAGTGCACAAACATCTTCTTTGAATTCTATGATATGCATGTCATATTTTATTTCAAATCATGTTATTGTTTATATCAATTTTTGTATTGGATCCATGATGCTTAGAAATAGGGGGAGCTCCCATGTTTTTCTCTTATATGTGCATTTGGCATGTGAGGCCAAATTTTTGAAATTCCATTCAAAGCACACATTAAGGGGGAGCTCACAACTGATCTAAGAATTCTTTGATGATTATTTAATTTTGTTTGTAAGCTTTAATCGAGTTGTCATCAATCACCAAAAAGGGGGAGATTGAAAGTGCATCTAGGCCCTCAAGTAGATTTTGGTGAATTGAGTGACAAATCGATTAAAAGACTAACTTGTTTGTTTAAGTACATGAGCAGGGATCTATTCTTATAGTTCATTTACAGTTTATATGCTCATGATATATATGTGTTTATTAATCAAAGCAAGCAAGTATGATCCATGATTTCTAGAATGTTGAAAATGGCATGTCATTGGTATTCATGATGGAGACATAGTTCTATGATTTATATATGGTCTCTAATTGCTTAAGATGGACAGTCATTAAAATATTGGGATGATAGTTTCAAAGAAGTATGCTTGGATCATTATTGGTCTCATGCCAAGGATGGTTTTTGGACAAGGCATGAGACACTATCACTATGATGAAGATAGATATTCATGGATCAAGTGAGAAAAGAAGAATTATTGCATAAGATTGGATATTGCAATAAGATTGGATAGTGCAAGACTTCATGCATGTATGATAAAAATGACATGAGCATATGTGTCACATATTGGTCTTCAATTGGAAGCTTGCATTATGTGGGATATTCTTTGTCAATCAAGAACAAGCATTTGAAGATTCTTTCAAGTGGAATTCATTCAAAGGCAAAGCAAAGTCAACTTGATGATACAAGGGTAAGTGATGAAGAAGCAAATCGAGATGACTAGAGCGAGGGACTAAGCAAGCTAAGGTGCAAATTGCTAGGGTGAAGCATCTAGTATCCGGGGTGTGTTCGAAGTATCATATTCAAGTCTCATCAAGAAAAGCAATGCAATGCATATATATGTTATGATTGATAAAGAGGGTGACCTAAGGATTAAAGTGAACTCAAATATAAGTTATGGAAAATCCTAAGTCACTAGCTCAAGGTGGATATGCTCAGTTGAAGATACAATGTTGAAAAGCCCTCAAAGAAGTGATTGATCAAGTAATGACATGATCATTGACATACAAGCTCAAGTAGTTGAATTATGATTTATCTTATGTCTTGAGTATAGGTATGCCGTACTATCAAGAGGGATGCAACATTGGTTGAATGACAATCTCCAAAAGTGCTCAAGTGAACCCTTGTGAGTTTAACCATGAGAGATTCTAACTTAGTGGGGGTTCCCTGGGTAAACCGGTTTTACCGGTTTTGGGAACCGGTTAAACCGGTTTATGTGGCCTGAGCGTCTAACGGCTAGTTTGTTTGAAATCCGGTGAAACCGGTTTTCTCTGACAGAAAAACGGCTAGTTTTTGGTGGGATGGGTATTTATACCCATGAGCTCCTCATTGAGGGGATGCTGGTTCTTTGGCGTCCCTTGCATATTCCTGAGGCCAGCTGAGCTCTCCCCAACCTCTCTTTGTGAGATTTGAGCAATCCTTGTGAGATTCTTGAGTTGGGTTGAGAGAGTGACTTGTGTGTGAGCATTGGAGAGCAATCCATTCCTTGAGCACTTGTGGTTTCGTCGATCAGCTGTTGAAGCATTTGTTACTCTTGGAGGTTCTTCCTCCTAGACGGCTAGGCGTCGCCCGGTGAGCTACCAAGTTGTGTGGTGAGCCACGGGATCGTTTGTGAAGGTTTCACCTCGCCTCCGCAAGGGAAGAGGTCACTTAGTGGAAGGAGGAGATAGCTTGACCTTGGGTGGTCGTATAAGCTTCCTCAACGGAGAGTAGGATTCACCGTGCCGTGGTGGCTGCTTGGTGCGAGCGGTGAATCCGAACTTCGGGAGAAAAATCTCTTGTCTCTTGGTTTGAGCTTTTTTCCTCATATTGTCTTTTCTAGCATATTACTTGTGCTTCCGCTTCGATCTACTTTGGTGTGCTTGAGCTGTGTGCAGGAGCTTCATTGGAACACTTGGAAACATCCCTGGAAGCTTCACACCATTTGTGGATTGTGCTAGAATTCGTAGAGGGGAAATTTCACTTGTTGGTGTCATCTGTGTGAAACCGGTTTTTCTGGTTTCCCAAACCGGTTTAACCGGTTTGTGGGCTGACTGTTGGATTTAGTTTTGTATTTTTTCAGATACGCCTATTCACCCCCCTCTAGGCGACATCAAGGTCCTTTCAATTGGTATCAGAGCTAGGCTTCACATAAAAGCTTAACCGCCGTGAAGTAAAGATGTCGATTGAGGTACATTTTGAGCCACTTGAGCTTGATGGCTCAAACTATGCTTCTTGGTTTGGTAATGTTCATAATACTCTTAGAAATATAGATCCTGTAATTGAACATATTTTAGTTGCTAGCATTCTACCTCCTAACTTTGATTATAACAACATTGGGTTGTCAAACCTCACTCAAAAGGAGTTAGCTTGCTCGCAACTCAATGCTTGTGTTACTGACTTTTTGCGAAGATCTGTTTGTGAAGATATATGGGACATCGTCTCTAGCAAAAGGGAAATTTGTAAAGATGCCCATCTCATTTGGTCTCTCATCACGGGGATTTTCGAAGATTTTGAAAGTGATGATGAGGAGCAAGAAGTCATGGAGTCACCTGAGAAATGCTCATCTACATCAACAATATCTTGTGAGTCTCAGGTGACCTCATCTATGGAGCATAAGAGCAACAAAGTGCAAAACTTGGTTCCTATGTAGGAACCGGTTTTACCGGTTTGCAACCCCGGAAAAACCGGTTCTGCCAGGGAGACCAAGTGCAGCTCTGCTCAAGGCACAAGCGACGACTCAAGCAAGGCCTCCACGTCAACATGTTCATCTTCCAGTGATGAAAGCATAATGTGCTTGATGACCAAGAAGAAGGAGCAAAAGGAAGAAATAGCAGTCTGCCTGGAGAAACCGGTCCAACCGGTTTCTGGAACCGGTTTGACCGGTTCTGCCAAGGAAACTGCTCCCGAGTGTGCTCAAGACATTCCAGCTGCAAGCGTCACTCCGTCAACTTCAGGTACATCATTATTCAATGATAATGGGCCTAAATGTTTTATGGCTTGCAGAAAGAACAAGAAGACCAAGAGAGATGAATTCCATAGAGTTGGAACCATCAAGGCTCTAACTCAAGAACTTGAAAAGCTCAAGTTGTCACATGCCTCCTTGGTCAGTAAGTATGAAATCTTGTCAAAGGATTATGCTTGTGCTACTGATTTATCTACTTGTGTAGCATCCTTAGAACAAGAAAAACAAGTGCTTGGTTCTCAACTTAAAAAGCTCAGTAGTGAGCATATGGCTTTGCAAGCAACTCAAAAAGAACTTGAGTGTTCTCATGAGAAGCTTGTGGAATCATATGCTGTGCTAAACATTGCTCATGAGGTTGTACTAACATCGGTAAAACATCTTGAACCTCGTACACACACATGCACATGCTCTCACATCAATTCTATTTTATTATGTGAAAAACCGTGTTGTTCCCAAGCAATCAAATATTGTGGTGAGCATGTTGTTGTAGAGTCTTGTGATGATCTCCTTGCTGAAGAATTGGAAGATTTGAAGCAAGAAAGAGAAAAGATCAAGAATGACTTGGTCAAGCTTAAGGGAAAGAGCCAAGTGCAACCTTCTCAAGATAACCGTGAACACATGGTGAATAAGCTTGAGAAGGGATCAATAGTCACTGGTTTAGTCCCTAAGCATGACAAGCAAGTCAACAAGAACAAGACTCAAGAAATGAGGAAAAAGGGGCTTGACCACATACAATGCTTTGAATGCTCAAACATGGGGCATTACGCATCCATGTGTCCCATCAAGCTTAAAGGCAAGACAAATAAGTAGAGAGGATCCAAGAAGAGGGCATGCTACAAATGCAAGCAAGTTGGACACTTGATTGATGCATGTCCTTTGAAGAAGATGGAGCTGCCTGTGCAGGAACCGGTTTAGCCGGTTACAGGAACCGGTGAAACCGGTTCTGGCTGGGGCAGCAGATCAACCTCTCAAGAAGTGTGATCAAGCTACATCCTCAAGCAGAAAGGCTAGCAAGAGACAAGTGATCAAAAAGAAGAGCAAATCACCAACTAAGATCAAACACCGGATTTGCTACACTTGTGTGTGAGCATTGGAGAGCAATCCATTCCTTGAGCACTTGTGGTTTCGTCGATCAGCTGTTGAAGCATTTGTTACTCTTGGAGGTTCTTCCTCCTAGACGGCTAGGCGTCGCCCGATGAGCTACCAAGTTGTGTGGTGAGCCACGGGATCGTTTGTGAAGGTTTCACCTCGCCTCCGCAAGGGAAGAGGTCACTTAGTGGAAGGAGGAGATAGATTGACCTTGGGTGGTCGTATAAGCTTCCTCAACGGAGAGTAGGATTCACCGTGCCGTGGTGGCTGCTTGGTGCGAGCGGTGAATCCGAACTTCGGGAGAAAAATCTCTTGTCTCTTGGTTTGAGCTTTTTCCTCATATTGTCTTTTCTAGCATATTACTTGTGCTTCCGCTGTGTGCAGGAGCTTCATTGGAACACTTGGAAACATCCCTGGAAGCTTCACACCATTTGTGGTTTGTGCTAGAATTCGTAGAGGGAAATTTCACTTGTTGGTGTCATCTGTGTGAAACCGGTTTTTCCGGTTTCTCAAACCGGTTTAACCGGTTTGTGGGCTGACTGTTGGATTTAGTTTTGTATTTTTTAGATACGCCTATTCACCCCCCCTCTAGGCGACATCAAGGTCCTTTCATCTTCTCGCAGTGGTAGGTGGCAGGGACGTGGCCGCAAACTCACACGTCGGGTTGCTGCCAGACGTGGGGCCGGTGTGGGGGGCGTCCCTGGGTTCGAGCGAGGGCAGTTCAGGTCTTGGAAAGATCATAGTGAAAGGGTGCTTTGTGTGGACCACCCTGGGGACCACACAACGCGTATGACTAGGTTTTGCCCTGCAGGGATAAAAATTGGTCCGGATCGCCGCACTTCTCAGTATGAATACAGCTTGATCGCTGCTAGACAGCTTAGAACAAGTTAATGTTGATGATGCTTATGAAACCTGAGGCTTGCTTAAGTAATACATGAGTGATTTAATTCTGCTGCTAATCTAGTCTTTCAGGTAATCACTTAATTGGTTTTAACTCTAAAAATTAAACTCTAAAAGTTTAGAATGAACTTTAGTAAGCTTTTACGCAAAAGTGTTACCTATCCACAGCCTCAAAGCTTTGCATGCCCTTGTGTGTCTGTATTTATACGTTATTGTAGACGGGTCAGACTTGCTGAGTACTTTTGTACTCAAGATACTACAAATGTTGCAGAGCCGCCAGAAGATGCCCAGTAAGCAGAGAAGGACTCCAGAAGAAGAAGAGGCATGTTGATGAGCCCAACATGTCCTCTTGACTTGTTTTGTCTTGTTTAGATCCAGTGGGGTCATTAAACTATCCTTGTTAAGTCCCACCTTTGTCTCTTTTGGAACTCTGTAGTTGACTTATACTTAAGTTTGTTCTTATGTGTGTAATAACTCTACTCCTTGTATAATTAAGTGTGTTGTGAATTCGTCTGTTGTGCTCCTATGTGATGCAAATNGGGGGGGGGGACCGGGGGAGGGGATATTTTGGGTTAGGGATGCGTTGGGCCTAAATGGGCCGGCCGGTTTTTTTTTGATTAAATTTGTAATGCCCGCAAAAAATACTAAATGAACAAATATTTGAAAAATTTTGACACCATTAGATTATACGCACCTTGAAGTATTTTTAGAAATTTTTACTCTATTTTTTCATTTTTTGAATTCAAATTTGAAAATTTTAAATTTGGGCGGTTTGGTACCGGCCGGTACCGCTACCGGTCCGGACCGGTAAGAGCGGTTACCGCGGGAACCGGCCCGGTAGCGGTCGGTAAAAAAAACCCTGCTCAGCAGCAGACATGACAATGACAATAGCATTCTAGTTCATGTTCACATATAATATATTACTATCCTCGTCCCAAAAAGAATGCAATTCTTGTATAGTGTCATATTTTAATATCTTAAGTTTGACCAATTATAGATTTAAAAATATCAATATCTATGATATTAATTAAGTATTATTATATTAATTACAAAATATGGTTACATAATAAATTTATTAGAGCCATAATTGTGAATATAATTCACTAGAAATTTAGTTAAGCGTGAACCACTTATTAAACTGACATGTAACTCATAGTTGCATTCCTTTTGGAATTTGGACAGAGGGACTAATTTTGCCATTGTGTTGTTGGCTTCTCCTAGGCTAGATTAGACCAGCCAGCCACTTGGTGCATCAGTTTATTCAAAATGGAAATCATAAAAAGACCTAGGGCCTGTTTAGATTTCAGAATTGAAAGTTTGCGAAATTTACTGTAGCAATTTTAAATCAAAGATTAAGAGGACTAAACATGATCTAATTATAAAACTAATTACACGGATGGACGGGAAATCACGAGATAAATCTATTAAGGCTAATTAATCCGTTATTAGAGATTGTTTACTATAGCACGATGTTGTCTAATCATGGTCTAATTAGACTCATTAGATTCGTCTCGCAAAGCTACCCGGGGTTATGGATGAGTTTTGTTATTAATTTAATACCCTTAATTAGTGTCCTAACATTTGATGTGATGGGTGAATAGTGAAAAATTTTAAAAAGCTTGTGCAACTAAACGAGGCCCTAGAGCTACATCTCATATTGCAAAAAATCCAACTGCCAGTCTGCCATTGCCTACTACTCCTAGAAAGTTGATTGTTGAAGCAAATCTTCGCAACGAAGGGGGTTGCAAAGTGTTTATGCATTGGGTCGCGTGCACAGAGAAAAGAAATGAACTGTAATGGTTCTCTAGATAAAAACTTTATGTGTTTTTTTGAACTAAATAGGGCCGAAGTACATCCGGCCTTGTCCATGCATGCCGCCATTTTTGTTCCCGATAAGGCCATGTTTATTGCATCAACTTTTCAAACTTTTCACAATTCACCCATCACATCAAATGTTAGGACACTAATTAAAAGTATTAAACGTGAATTAATGACAAAACTCATTCCATAACCCCGGGTAACTTCACACTAATTAAGAGTATTAAACGTGGATTAATGACAAAACTCACTCCATAACCCCAGATAACTTTGCGAGACGAACCTAATGAGTCTAATTAGGCCATGATTAAACAACGTCGTGCTACAGTAAACAATCTCTAATGATAGATTAATTAGACTTAATAGATTTATCTCACGATTTTCCGTCCATCCGTGTAATTAGTTTTATAATTAGATCATGTTTAGTCCTTCTAATCTTCGGTTTAAAATTGCTACAGTAAATTTCGCAAACTTTTCTCCACCAGCTAAACAACCCATAAGAGTTCGCTCGACAGATTTACAGATGCACCGCTCATTTGAACGCTGCCGGTAGCACCCGACTATTTTGATTGTTGACCCGTCCATGTGCGCGCCACCCTGACGACGGAAATAAAATCGAGCACGCCGAGAAAGTTTAGACAGCGAAGGCCCAAGAGGCGCTCCGATGCCTCCACGCGGCCGGGCGCCTTGCCTGGCGCCAAAAGCAAGCCGCATCCGGCGGGCGGCCGGCCACCGCCGCACCACACGCGGCGGCTGCGGCGGCGGGGGCCTCCGTCACGACTCACGAGTCGCACCAGGAGATGGACGCTGCGGCTGCGGGCTGGGGCGCCCCCGCGCACCGGCGCACGGACCGGCCGAATCGACAGCTCGTGACTCGTACGCCTCGCGGACTGGCGGTTTCCTTCACCTCGACCTCGAGCCTTTATCGGGAGGTGGTTAACGGCTCGGTTATCTCGGGGAAAGCGATAATTGTCGCGCCACCTTGCCTTGCTTTTCAAGCGTTCCACGGCCCGACCCTATGTTATCAAACCTAGATTAAAAACGCGGCTTTTATTCCGGTCGTGCCACGCCGCGGCGCCCCTCCAGAGCTAGACACCACCTGCGAGCGATAAGGGAAAGGAGGAGGGCAGGAGGCGCCCAACAGATCGTAGCATCCCACGCCGTACGCTTGGTGTCGCCGCCGCGCCGCCTCGTTTCTTTCCCCGAGGCGACACCCATCGGCGCCGGCCCCGGCCGGATAGCAGCAGCTCCAGGAGGCAAAGGTGCTGCGTTCCGTTGTCACACGGGCCCGCGCGCCCGCCACTCGCTTCTGCCGGCTCCGAGAAGGGGGGCTCGGATCGGAAACGGAAGGGATCGCAAAGGAACGAACGGCCGGAACCCTCGATCCCTGCTGGCCGTTTCGTTGCGCATCGCGAGATCCCCGCGAAACCGTTGTGGTAGCGCGGGGAAGGCGGCGACCGTTGGAAGGCGCGGATGCCGCTCAAATGGAAGGTCGTGGAGGGCGGCGGTTGCGGCGGCGCCGCGGGCGGGGGCGACCAGCGCCGGCGGTGCGTGGCGGCGTCGCTGTCCATGCTGATCACGGCCACCCTGGCGTTCCTGGCATACGTCGCCTTCTTCCCGAACGACGGCGCGGGCGGGCTGTACCGGCTCTGGAGGTGCCAGGATTGCGCTGGCGAGTTCCCCGGTGACGAGGCGGCCGCGGCCGACGGGCCGTCGGCCGCGCGCGCGGCCCGGGCACCGACGACGCTGTCCCACATCGTGTTCGGCATCGGTGCCTCGGCGCGGACGTGGGACGAGCGCCGCGGGTACGCGGAGCTGTGGTGGCGCCCCGACCAGATGCGCGGGCACGTGTGGCTCGACGAGGAGCCCGTGAGCCCGTGGCCGGCGGCGACGTGCCCGCCGTACCGCGTCTCGGCGGACGCGTCCCGGTTCGGGGACCGCGCGTCGGCGGCGCGGATGGCCAGGATCGTGGCGGACTCGTTCCTGGCCGTCGAGGCGGAGCTCGGGAACGACACGGCCCGCGACGAGCTGCGGTGGTTCGTGATGGGCGACGACGACACGGTGTTCTTCCCGGACAACCTGGTGGCCGTGCTGCGCAAGTACGACCACGAGGAGATGTACTACGTCGGGGCGCCGTCGGAGAGCGTGGAGCAGGACGTGATGCACTCGTACGGCATGGCCTTCGGCGGCGGCGGGTTCGCGGTCAGCTACCCGGCCGCCGCCGCGCTCGCCAAGGCCATGGACGGCTGCCTCGACCGCTACGTGTACTTCTACGGCAGCGATCAGCGCGTGCAGGCCTGCCTCACCGAGCTCGGCGTCCCGCTCACCCGCGAGCCCGGATTCCACCAGGTCAGTATCCCTTAACGTTCTCTGATTCCTTCTCGTTTGAAATATTAATTTTTTCTTCCCAAATTGCACTTTTTCTAATACGAAGAGTGCCTAATCAACCCATAAATGTTCTCTATATCCATCTTAGGAATCGATAGTCGAGAGCGGATTATCTGAACCTCTGATAGTCTTTGTTCAGCAGCTTGACTGCCATGCTGACTCCACTCTATTTTGCCTGCATCACCCTGATCAGAAGCTTTTTGACCGAACCTTTCACCGTTTCCCTAGTCCCCTAGTAAAAAGGGCTCAGCAGCTTTAAGGATCCCCTTGTCCTGCGTTGAGAATCCACCGGAGCATCTTTCGGTTGCTGCAAAAGGCAAATATAGTTGAGCCCAGAACCTTTTCTGGAAATCGCTGGAACCGGGCCGTGGCGGTGCCGGTGCGCGAACGCGACGCCGCACAAATGCCCCCACCCATGGCGTCCTCGGTTTAAAGGTGCCGGACAGCGTGGAGTCGCTCGCCGGATTGCCGGCCCGGACCCAGGGCTCCTCGTCCTTGCCGGCGACACCCCTCTCGTTCTTCTCTCGCTCTCTTTCACCAATCACAGTCCACCCCCCATGTGGCTCGGGCATCTAGCGGGACAAGCGTCGACAGGCCACACGAGCTCTGATGGCCTAGCCAACCACCGCTAGCAAAAAGGGCACGACCCCCTAATCTTTTCTTTCTGCCGAGCACCACATTTCTTCTGCCGTGCCCCAGCCGTCGGGCGCCAGTCCTCTCTAGACAGGACAATGAGCCAGGGAAGCGCACAGATTTGGGGTAGATTTTTTCTTCGGCGCGAGCGCTACGCCGGTTGTTCGTGCAGGCGTGGAGCCAAATCGTGCGTTGTAATTTTGCGATGGTCCCAGGCATGGGCTCGGTCGGGTGCACGTCGTTGCCAAGAACCCCGGCCCGGCGGGCGACTCCCACGGCTTTTGGAGCTTCCACCGGGCGCACGCAATGATGAGACCGCTGCACGCCTTCGCCGTAGTAGTGTAGAGGCGTAGTGGCAGCCGTCGTGGTGGTGTGTCCACGATGGCGCAGAGGAGAGGAAAAGCTTGTGCTCGTCTTGGAAGAAAACCGCGGCGGTTTCGGTGGCGATCTACAGTCTCGACGTCGCCTTCACGGTAGGGTGGTGCCGGTAGTTGGTTGGTGCGACGTGTGACCTCGCCGGGCCAGGTGTATGGCCGTCCTTTCTCCGGTGACGAGATTGCCCGGTCGAGGTGTCCCGATGCTAGCATAGTCTATGCCGCAACTGGTAGAGTCAGTACCGGCAGAAGCTGTGAAATTGTGAGCCTCAGATGGATCACCTGTGTAACGACAGCAACGGGCGTGATTCCCTCTGCTTCAGGCGAGGTTGCAGTCAACGGTGCAGCATCCCAGCGCAGTCAGTGTACTGCACGAACATTTTTCTACTGTGTTTGATGTCGTGCCGGGCAGGAGTCGTCCGCAAGTTTACAAAGAGAAAGACTTGACCGTGTCCCAGGACAGATGGCCCGTTTTCTCCACGCCTATTTGAACAGTGCGCCGCCGCTTGCCGACGAACGTGTTCTTCCAGATCTATGATATCTCTGCCTTTCGTCGCGTGGCGGACACTTGCCCTGATGGCGTTTGTCTGCACATGCTTCTCAATCTCAACCCTTTTCCGGCCAACCACAACATCAACCGCCACCTGGCCTCGAGAATCCACCCGCACGGATCTCCACGCGCGTGCAGAAAAGCTGTTGGCAACCGCTTTTACCTTTTTCAGAGAGGATCGTCACGGTTTTTACTGACACGTGTCCCGTGCAATGCAGGTGGATATCCGCGGCGACGCGTACGGGATGCTGGCGGCCCACCCGGTGGCGCCGCTGGTGTCGCTGCACCACCTCGACCACATCCAGCCCATCAGCCCGCGGGGCAAGACCGCGCTGGAGGCGGTCCGGCCCCTGGTGGGCGCGTCCCGCCTCGACCCGGCGCGGACGCTGCAGCAGAGCTTCTGCTACCAGCGCGGCCCGGGCTACGAGTGGGCCGTCTCCGTCGCGTGGGGCTACACCGTGCAGCTGTACCCGTGGGCCGTGGCCCCGCACGACCTGGAGGTGCCGCTGCAGACGTTCCGGACCTGGCGGAGCTGGGCCGACGGGCCGTTCGTGTTCAACACGCGGCCGCTGAGCCCGCACGACGCCTGCGCGCGCCCCGCCATGTTCTTCCTCAGCGGCGTCCGCAACGAGACGGCGCGCGCCACCGTGACGGAGTACGCGAGGCACGCCGCCGCCGAGAAGGAGAAGGAGTGCGACAAGGCCAGCTTCCGCGCGGCGTCCACGGTGCACACGGTCAGGGTCATCGCCCCCAGGATGAGCGAGAGTGACTGGAGACGGGTAAGTGCCGCGCCGCGGCGGTGTCCATCTCTTGCGTCGCGCTCTGGCGCTTGCTGGAGAGCCATGATTGAGATCTGTGCTACGATGTTTCAGGCTCCGCGGCGGCAGTGCTGCAAGACGAGGCGGACGAGGTGGGGCTCGGTGCTGGAGGTGCGGATACGACGCTGCGGCAGAGGAGAGCTCACGTCGCCGTAGTATCCATCGCCGTGATTTTGCCACGGCCACGGAACAAGATCGTAGCGGTAGTGTGATACTGTGACAGATGGCAGGCGCTGCTCGCGCGACGAAAAAGCTAAGGATGATTGTTCTGTTCTCTGACACGAACTAGATAGAGGCTCTCTGCTGGTGGTGAACAGATCGATTCCCCTCGCTGTGTATAAATGGCTTCATGGATTACGAAACCGAGACATGCATACAGTTCACGTATACGAGATGCGTACATCCGGTCCGCAATTTTTGACGTTCTGGACTTGCTGGCGGTTTACTATAAAGGGCAAGATGTTCTGTTGCACGCAGACAGTTTACCTCTTTCCTGGCATGTTATGGATTCTGAAACAAGTCGAGTGAATAGATTTTTTGAGGAAATGTCGAGTGAATAGATGACGGTATGTGGGGAGGAAGCAAGTTTTTTAGGTATAAAGTAAGCACAAGTTAGAATGTGCTAGGGCATCCGACTTGTGAATTTTCAGAAAACGGAAGTTCCTTGGCTTAGGGGCCCTGCTATCTCATTTAAGGAGTGGAAGCAAGCAGTTCTTCTTACAGAAGGTTGCAATTACAATATAACTAATCAGTCTCATGCTCAGAAATAAAACTAACATTTACAAACTAAAAGATCTCAGGGCTGCCGCATGCCCAAACTACCATGTTTTTTTTAGAGCAACATGGTGAAGACGTGGGGCTTGAGCTGATGGAAGAAAACGGCAGGAAACAGAAAAAAATCAACGATAGCTCATTGGGCCATATACGTGTACAAGATAGCCCAGAATTGTTGGAATTGGGCCTGAATAAGAGTTGTGTCAAGATAGCCCAGAATTGTTGGAATTGGGCCTGAATAAGAGTTGTGTCGCCAGTGACAACCTAAACCTTCTAATGCGTCCTCTTTGGGTCAGTCCTGACGCTGATGGAGCACAGTGTACAAAGTAGAAAGTTCGTGTTGTCAAGTTTTGACAGAAAGTGTCTTGATAAGTTCAATACTGCTGAACTGTGAAACTGTCATTATACACACAATTTCCCAAACTTTGCTGGTCCGATCCCTGGCCCGGTATGCACAGGCTTCTATTTTGTTCTCCTGAGACTTTAGCCCATTCTCCGGAGCATCCTTTCCAGGCGATTTTCACGTTACTGATACAGAATGACTAGCCACTTTGTTCGCCGTTCCAACCACCTCAGACCAAAAGGTCTGTGTGAACAACCGAAGCATCATCGGTGACGGGAAGAAAGAGAATATTGAAACAGCCTAGTGAAATGTTTTAGAAAGACGTTACAAAAAAAGGGTTTTATTAGAAAAAGAGAGGAGGAAATAAAATTGGACATAGCACTTCAGTCCCTTTCAAAGCGCCACCCAAGTGGGGAGCAGCGTAGAACAAGGTCAGACATATCCAAGCCATCCAACATTGTGTGGTTCACATTGCCTCGTGAAATTATCCATGAGTTTCTCGGTAGCACTAGCAGTCTAGCACACGGTCTACTTGCCCCATCCATTTAAAGAAAGTCAACCTGGTCAGAGATTAAGGCCTGTTTAGTTTGGGGTGGAAAGTTTGCGAAATTTACTGTAGCAATTTTAAACCGAAGATTAGAAGGACTAAACATGATCTAATTATAAAACTAATTACATGGATGGACGCGAAATCGCGAGACAAATCTATTAAGCCTAATTAATCAGTCATTAGAGATTGTTTACTGTAGCACGACGTTGTCTAATTATGGCCTAATTAGACTCATTAGATTCGTCTCGCGAAGTTACCCGGGGTTATGGAATGGGTTTTATCATTAATCCACATTTATACCCTTAATTAGTGTCACAACATTTGATGCGACCGATGAATAGTAAAAAATTTGAAAAGTTTGTGTAACTAAACAAGGCCTAAGATATTAGAAAAAACAATTATATATACGTCCTTGCCCAGGCGAACTCGAATTGTGCTCTTGCTTATCAGATATTTTCGCTGTATTTATCTGTACGCGTCTACGAATACGAAACTATCAACACTTTGAAATCCTGGTACGTCTGATTTCGACCAGTACTGCCAGCTTTCGTTCCACCGGAAGTCAAAACACACAGCCATGCATGCATGGCAAGTTGACAACTTGGAAAGCTATAGCTATAGGCAGCCAAATACGCAAAGCATTGGTCAAAAACTAGTTTAAAGAACAAGTCCACGGTCACAACGAGCATTTTGGCTTTGGCGCCACATGGTGGAGCGGCCAGACTTGAGTTCCTCCCGGTTCGACAGGGGTTGGCGTCGCCGTTGGACTCGACGCCGCCACCGCGCCAGCTGCAGCTACCGATCGCCGTCACGCAGCGTAACCGCTGACGTAATCGTGCGTGTACCCTTGCAGTCCTGCATCCCCCCGTACGTGATCTGTACTGTGCTGCGCTCTCCGGTCCGGCCGCGCTGCCGTGCCCCATCTGAACACGCTGGGGATTCCATTCGTAAGCACGGCGGCAAGGAAGGAGCAGGAACGGCGAGGGCGGCGACCAACACAGAGCAATGCAAGGCGAGGCAGCAACAAAAGTCTCGTGCTTTTGCGTCGGGGCCGGCAGCGGGCCGCTCCGGCGGCGGCGCGATAGGTGGATGTGTTGAGATCCATGACCATGCACGGACGCCGACGTCGGCACGCGCCAGCGAGTGTACAAGTTTGTCAAACCCCGTGCTCTACTTTGCTTCATTTGCAAGGGAAGCAACGAACGAAGCATCGATTCTTCTCTCTTTTGTGCCTGCGCAAGGCAGCGAAAGCTATAGCCCGAGTTCACATTCTCAGGTGCGCGGGGGAAAAAAAAATCGGCGGGGGACAGGCAGTCGGCTACTGGCTACTGGTCTACTGGATTTAGTGGAGAAAAAATAGCGATCCTGATGACCTGCTCGACCATGGCCTGTTCCTAACAGGCCATGTTTAATTCTATAAGTTTTTTTATTCATCCCATCACATCAAATATTAGGATACTAATTAAGGGTATTAAATGTGAATTAATGATGGATTAATTAGATTTAATAGATTTGTCTCGCGATTCCCCGTCCATCCGTGTAATTAGTTTTATAATTAGATCATGTTTAGCCCTTCTAATCTTTGATTTGATTTTGCTACAGTAAATTTTCTAAACTTATCTTGCTGAATTAAACAGGCCCTAGGACTGGAATCTCAAAAGGGGGGAAAAAAGGTAACACGACCTTGTAGGTGGTGTGAGAGTGAAGCATCGATCTGATAGCAGACGCTACGCAACAAGGCTTTTGCTGATGGAAATAATTATGGCCTACTCTTTCTGCTTAACAACGGAGGCTAATGGCTCTGCGACTGCTCATCGACGCCGACGGGTAAGTCACCGGTTGGGAAAAACCACGGCCGGTGGAGGCCCCGCCCAGCCCTCCAAAGTTCGTGAGCGATGCCGACCCGGGTTCGATCCCCAGCACTGCACGGCCCCGCCCGGAAATCAAACCATTAGCAGCTACGACGGGGAGCCGGGTCAAGATCGAGACGTCACGTCATTGGCGTCGATCGGATTAGGCAGCGAGGGAGGGGAGGGACGCGTGCATTGTACTTGGCGCGTTCGGGGTGCGCCGCTGCAGGAGAAGGGGGCCCCTCGTCCACGACCCGCGCCGCGGCCGTCGCTGTCCCCCGATCGCAACGGGCCAGCGACCCCATCGCGCGCGGGTATGGCCATGCGACGCGACGCGACGCAGTGCGGCAGCGCGGTGTAGGGGATGGAGCCGGGCTGGCGGCACGGGATGGAGCCGCTGGGGCCGTGCGTGTTTGTCGTACCAACCCTAGACCATCAATGCGTAGCCTGCTGCTTTGCTTGATTACTTGCCCTGCAGAGATGGCTTTGTTAATTGTTGTGAGCATAAGAATGTGATTAGTACGCCAGGTGTGTCGGTCTGTTACAATGATCACACTCTGGTTGATTAGTGCTTTTGCAGTGCCTTATTTTTTTATACACAAAAAATATTGCAGTAAAAGAAACTGGATGTTAAAGGAGAGTGCGCGCGTTTGTCTTTGTCCTCGTCCACCTCGATCAGTCTTCACTGTTTAGTCATCTTTAGCCTGCATGGCTGGTCTTTAAAAAACAAATCGCGACAAGAACGGGTGGCTAGCGAAACCTTGATTGCATAGCATGAATGCAGGCATGCACTGATGCACCGGTATGGCAGCGCCCCTGTGTGCGCAGTCCCCACGCACTGCGCAGTCCCCACCATGTTCACTATTTTTGGCCTTACCCTTTCGCCACGAAGCAGGGAGCATTTTGTGCAACTGTTCGTGATTGAAAGCAATGAGAAAAAATAGACTATTGGCCCTGTTTGGTTTTCCGGTGTTAGAAACTGTTCATAACTTTGGCCACTGATTAAAAGTATTAAATAAAGGTATTTTACAAAACTAACTTCAGAACTTCTGCACTAGGAACCCTGAACAATCTAATGAGGCCTTTGACCGTATGATTAGAGGATGGTTACTGTAGCATCACTGTAACCAATCATCGATTAATTAGGCTCATTAGATTCGTCTCGAAAAGTTACGCTTATCCGTGAAGAGGTTTTGCAAATAGACTTTATTTAATACTCAATGCAAGAAAGATTCCCTCCGTGCTAGATGCTAGACTGGAAAACCAAACGGGGCCATTGTATGGGCTCCTGGTCTGTCCTAATTTAACACGTAGAGGTAGCATTGTAGCAGGTACAAACGTGGTCCCTTCGCCCCAGTACGCTCCATATAAAGGAAGTCGTTTAGAACATTGACACAGTTTTTAAAATATAACTTTGACTAATACTCTTTGCTATAAATTATTTATAAAATATATTTAAAGAGTACTTTTATGAAATAATGTTTCAATATGAATCTACTTGTACCATTTTTATATTTTTAAACTTAACACATAAAAAAATATTTGCAGTTAAAGTTTAAAAAGTTTGACTCAGGACAATCTCAAAACGACTTACTTTACAATATGGAGGGAGTATATTAATCTGTTCTTAAACTTTTCTAGTTTTGACCATAATTTAGAAAAACATAAAAAATTGACAACTTAATAATGGGATTAGGATATTCACCGTGAAACCACATCGCTCAAATTAAAAATTATTACGTAAAAGGTAAAAGTACAAATGTTTGACTTTTCAAAACCTAAACAACGCTATATTTTAGGACTAAGTGAGTAATACAGCTCCTTCTGACAATGCATTGTTCACTTTGTTTGTCTCTCTCCTCTTTCCTCCTCTCACAGAGCCGGATGAAGCCATTATTTTTTGTTTCACCAGCTCCAGCCCTTACGCACTGTAGTAGCTGAACCCACGAGAAAAGACCCGTAGTAATACTAGTATATATAGTAGTCCTAGCGTTTGGAGTTTAATTACTGACAAACAGTGAGCGACTGCTATTACAAGCTCGTTGAAGATGAGTACGCATGTGTCATGTACAAGACAAAATTAGCTGGCCTATTTCTTCGTGCGATCGCCTGTAGCGGGTTGGCAAGCAAATCACGTTTCGTCCCGTGTCCGTTCGCATCGTCAAGAAACGACCACTGTACACTGGGTTCCGGTGTACATGCGCAGTGTCCTGACAAGGGATGGAAACGGTCGTCGCATGGTTTAGCACCGCGCGATGCATGGAATGGTCGCGCGCATGATCGGCCAGTCTCGGCTCGTGTATTTGCAATTTGCACGACCAGTTTTCAAACCATCTGCCGCGATCAGACCAGCCATGCCGGGCCGCGCCATTGACAGCACCGGCCGGCCGTACCCCACGCGCCTTCCCTGAACCCTCTTCACCCCCCAGCTCCGGCCTCTTCGTCCTCTCTCGTAATAGCACCGTTTGGCGTCTGTTTAGTTTCGCCAACTTTTACATAATTCGAATGTTTGATACTATTTAGAAGTATTAAATGTGGATAACTGATAAAACCTATTCCATAACCCCGGTAAAATTGCGAGATGAATTCATTAAGTCTAATTAGACCATGATTAGACAATGTCGTGCTACAGTAAACAATCTCTAATGACGGATTAATTAGGCTTAATAGATTCGTCTCACGATTTTTCGTCCATCTATGTAATTAGTTTTATAATTAGATCATGTTTAGTTCTCTAATCTTTGGTTTAAAATTGCTACAGTAAATTTCACAAAGTTTTTCACCGGATTTAAACACCCCTTAATTAGCGTACGAACACACACATGTGGCACTACAGTTGCAGCTTTGCCACTAGGCATGATGGATGGCATCCACTGACCGTACCGTGTATATATGTTCCCGGTTGGGGACGGAGGCCAGGCCTCGCTTTGGAGTCGCCCGTCCATTCTTGATCCTCCGGAGCTGATATCTAGCGCGCCCCAGAAGGTTTCCGTCCGAGTGGAAAGGAACAAGAAAGGAAAGCCGCGCGGAGGAAGTACATTCCGGAGAGGAGAGATAGGCGTAAATAGATAGCCACGCGCGGAGAGGACCGCCGGCCCAAAGCTTCGATCCGGCCCCTAGCTAGCTCTCAGCTCAGAGGCCGGCCGCTTCCTTATTGCTGCCTCGCGCACGCGCAGTCGCGTGGAGTTTATCACGGGTACGAAAATAGTAGGGCTGGCAAACCGGTGGCCGGCCGGCGGCGCGCCGGCCGAGGAGATGGGGAGCCTCGACGGCCACTCGCTGCAGCAGGGCCACCACGGCGGCTACGCCCACTCCCACCCCGGCGCGGGCGCGGGACCCGACAGCGGTGGCGGCAACGACGAGGACGACGCGTCGCCGCCGCCGGCCTCGGCTGGATCCGGGGCGGGACCGCGCAGGCCGCGCGGGCGGCCCCCCGGGTCGAAGAACAAGCCCAAGCCGCCCGTGGTGGTGACGCGGGAGAGCCCCAACGCGATGCGCTCCCACGTGCTGGAGATCGCCAGCGGCGCCGACATCGTGGACGCCATCGCGGGCTTCTCCCGCCGCCGCCAGCGCGGCGTCTCCGTGCTCAGCGGGACCGGCGCCGTCACCAACGTCACGCTGCGGCAGCCCGCGGGGGCCGGGGCCGCCGCCGTCGCGCTGCGGGGCCGCTTCGAGATACTCTCCATGTCCGGGGCCTTCCTCCCGGCGCCGGCGCCGCCGGGGGCCACGGGGCTCGCCGTGTACCTTGCGGGCGGGCAGGGGCAGGTGGTGGGCGGGAGCGTCATGGGGGAGCTCATCGCGTCGGGCCCCGTCATGGTGATCGCCGCCACGTTCGGCAACGCCACCTACGAGAGGCTGCCGCTGGACCAGGACGCCGAGGAGGGCGCCGTGCTGTCCGGATCGTCCGAGGGCGCCACCGCGCAGCAGATGGAGCAGCAGCAGCAGAGCAGCGGGGGCAACGTCGTGCCGCCGTCCATGTACGCCGTCCCGCAGACGCCGCCGCACGACATGTTCGGCCAGTGGGGGCACGCGCCTGTCACGCGGCCACCGCCGACGTCCTTCTAGCCCCCGCTAGCTGCACCGTCCGCCGGCGATTGATCTCTCTCGCCGTCTTTCTACCTTTGCTAGTTAGATTTCTACTCTTCTCCCCTAGCCAGCTAGCTAGTTGTTTGAGCAGCTCGACAACCATGTCAATTAATGTGCTATGTCATATGCATGTGTGTGATATTTTCATTTCCTCGCTCTCTTCCATTTGGAGACTGCGGAATTAATGTACTACTAGTATTTGCGTATTAGCATCGACGGATCGACCAATGTTTCAACGCGAATCAGTATATCTGCCGAGCAACGCGAATCAGTTTCATGTGAACTTGTAAGTTCATCTTCATGCCTTCCTCATTCATATGAATGCGTACATGTTAGATGCTATACCATATATATTACCATTAACGCCATCTGTACTCTCTTTTTTTGGGGGGTTTATTTCCTCCTCATACCTTAATTTGGTTCTTAGAATTAATGATTCTGATTTTTTAAAATAATACTTATGTTCTTTATCAAAATAATCTATGCTAATTGCTGACTTTGGACTTTGAAGTGAGGAGATCTCCTGATCTTGACACTCCATTTTGCTACTTTATTATTATATTTGAGTAAATTGCACTCATCATACGGCAACTTATAACTTTGTATCACTTTGGTCCATCAAGTTGTAGATTGTGCAATCAAGTTGTAGATTGTGCAATCGCATACAACAAGTTATTTGGTGGGTGCATATACCATCCTAGACACGCCAAGTCACTATATTTTGCCATGCTGGTAGCATGGCATAGACGTGAGGGTTTAAAAATTCTACAGCTTTGACAATTATGAATGAGTTTTTAGTGGTTTTTACTGTTTTGTGCGAGGTGGAGAGGGTGCGATTTCTAGAAGTAGTATTATCATTATCAGGGATTATTTATCTCATCGATGCATATTTTTGGGTTTAAGAATTCAAGTGGATTGTACGGTACATAATAGTACTCATTGACTAACACTCAACACTTGTGAATATAATAGTTCAGGGAATGACTCATTGCTATATGAGAGACACTAGATAATACGAGCTTTCTAGTGATAGGCTTAAATCACAAGAACAACTTATTTAATTTGTAAGTTCATAGGCATGATGCTGCAGACTAAATTGCAATTGGTTGGCATGATATCGGTACAGACTAATGTAATGAGCAATCGACATCGGAGGCTAGTGTGGTAGAGCAATTGCAGCTAGCAATCACATATCGATCACTTGAATGTTCAATTGCAGCTAGTGTGGAGGTTTTGTGCGAGACACGCGGCAATAATAACGGCCAACTATAGCCTATCGTGAAACACGTACTGATATATGAATTATGGCCAGAGATAGACTACTCTGCGAGCCTGTGATGCTCGTCAAGAATGGCGGAGCCTAGGAATATAAAGATCAGGTGATCGCAGTAGCTCCCTTCTCCCCAGTGTGGCTTCAACTCACCAATTGGATATGATTTTGACCGTACATGCACGTAGATGACAACTTCATGCGTTGTATTGCACAATTTACAACTTTATGGACCAAAGTGATACGAGGTTACAAGTTGTTGTATGATGGATGTAATTTACTCATTATATTCATTATATTTCTTAGATCAAACTACCTTTTCGCTGACGGATACATGCATCCGTTGCATATAAATTTGCCTTCCTTTATTTCAGCCCTGGCGTTCTTTGCCGCCATCCAAGCTGAGCAAGAACACAAGTGTGACAGATTATAAGCCATTATATTTACCATAAGTGAGTGTATATGCGATTGCTCGAGAAGTAGTTTATGGGAGTTCACAGGATGAGTCGATCGAGTTGCATGTGTTGGATAGATGCGGCGGATGTTAGGCGTTGTTTACGAGATGGTATTGTTGTGCTAGGTTTTGATATGGTATATGTGCGCGACCGGGGGAACAAAACAGGTGGGAGCTTTGTAATTTGTTGCATCTCAGGAATGAAATTCTGGTTCGCTCGGTCTGGAATTTTTACGATGTGGAATAGAGGGCGGGAAGAAAGGAGCGTGCAAATGAGGTTGGAGTTCTGAAAAACTTTGGTTGCGCGCCTCTAGGTTTTGGTAGGTTACTGTTGTATATGGATGCAAATTTAGTTACACGCTGTGCATGGATACTTCAATTCTTCATGCAAGACCCATGCACAATCATCTAATCCGTGCTGATGCTCATTATTAGAACAACTCAATTTGCCGGGGTTTTTTTATGATGCACCAAATTAAAGCACAAACTGGAAACGTGACCGGGAACACCAAAAAAGGAGCAACCAAACCAAATTCGCCGGTCAGCAAAATTCCATCCGCTCCGAATCGAGCGCTGCATTCTTGTCTGCCTCCAGGAAAAGACCCGTCCCATCAAGAGCTTCCCCCCACTACTGCTAGCCCGCCCCCATTCGTCTCCTCCCCCTTTTTCCCATATCAGCTCACCCGGACAGGAAGAAATGCTCTCATCTCATCACGGAGCAGTGGGTTAGCTGGAGCATGGAGCTTGTCAGTGCCCATGGACGATGGACCTGGGCTTAAAGGAGGCATGGATGGAGCCATGGAGACGGCGACATGGCGGCACTGTGCGCTGGCCCCCACCGGACACTGCCCGGCGGGCCGGGTGAGGTGAAACGAAACGAAATGAAGTGATAGGCGTGCGAGTGCGTGTCTGTCTGTACATGTTCCAAACCCGCACGAAACGAAAGGGATCGTTGATGTCGTTGCCCATATATGTGAAATGCTCGGAGAACATTGCATGCCATATATGTCCATCGTCTGCTCACTCTCTCACGAAGAGAACACGCTGAGGTAACCTTCGTGCCAAAAGCTTATTCGGCTTCCTGCTAGTGCCGTGATTTCGTGTGGGAATATCCCAGGCTCCCAACTCTTCCTCCCCTCTCCTCTTTCCACTGTGGCTGTGTCCGTCCATTCCCATCTCCCCTGAAGGCAAAGGATGGGTAGGGTGGGTGCGACCCCGGTATGGATGGATGGGCGATGTGTCTGATTTGATCTCTGAAGTGTGATCCAAGTTGGCGATGCCTGTCGCGTCTCGTTTGAGGAGGAAGCAGCCAGCGGTGGTTGGGCCTTTGGAGCGCAGGGGGCATTCACATCGGACCTGACGTTGCTCTGCACGGCGGCCGCGACGGGGGCCCCCCTCCACCGCCGCTGTCTGTGCGCGCGTCCCGCTTGGCCTAGCCCGTTCAAGAAGTAAACCCTCGCGCCCGGATTAGGCTTGACAGTTCCACGGATTTGACCCACACCCAGACCACCGCCGCGCAACGCGCGCTCCTCGTGCACGGAGATCCCAACGGGTGCAAGCATGGGCGCGAGTGGGGTTGGGAGGGGGAGCTTACCTGGAGGTGTTGTAAAAGCATAGCTGATATCTGGATAAAGCAGTGCATGTTGGTAATATTTTGAGTTCACATGAGTATGACTTTGACTCATAATTCAAGCCGTCGATTTGAGTAGTCTATAGTCAATTTTAGTCTTGAACTGTCTATCTCTAATGTAAAACAATTCACTTGGTTTAAATTGATCAATTGTACAAAAGGAGACGGCTAGACGGATATATCTATGCTTCAACTACAGTAATTAAGCGGAGAAAGATATCAACATATGCACAACAGTAATCTGAACAAGAGGATTTGTAGGGCTATACTGGCATTTACGTGTTTGGTAGTTCCACCGTATGCCCAATTCTTCCTGAGCGACACCGTTAGTGGCTGCCCAAGCAACTTTCTAATTCGCTGGTATGAACTGGCATTAGCATTACATCGGCCCCTTCCTACGGTGACTCTCGGGTGAGGCAAGGCATATTGAGATTTCAGAGCCCACTTTATTAAAAACTTCGATTTGAACTGCTCCGAAGGTGATAGCTCCTTCAGCCTGTTCGGTTGGCTGGTGGCTGGTGGCTGGTGCTGATTTGTTGTGAGAGAAAAGTACTGCTGGCTGGCTGGTAGCTGGTGGCTGATGCTGATTTGTTGTGAGACTGAAGTACTGTTGGCTGGTGGGTGGCTGGTGGCTGGTGCTGATTTGTTGTGAGATTAAAGTACTGTTGGCTGGTGCTGATTTGTTGTGAGACTGAAGTACTGTTGGCTGGTGGCTGATAAGCCAAGCAAGCAGTTGCAGCAGGTGCACATGGTGACGAGCCAACAATGAGTTTGGCGGGGCTCATAGCAACGGTCCGTAGAGGGCGGTACCGAGGCAGATATTGGCCGAGCTTTCCACGCTTTGAGCCATTGACTTGGCCGTTGCTGCCCCAACCCACGGTGGGCTTTCATCAGCGTTGTGCCATTGCTGTGGCTTCTTCACATCCTGCGCTTCCCACCGCTGCATGTATCCTCACCATGAATCTCACGCAATGCTGGATATAGTCATTGCACCAAGGGGTCTGCG
>CM014278.1:83928356-83950581 GCA_004135705.1 Alloteropsis semialata | reverse complement strand
AGGAAAGGGGAGAGGGGCCAAATCCCCTTTCTAAAGGGGAGAGAGGAGAATATATAGAGGATTGAGAAAAAATTAAAGGGAAAGGGGAATGGAAAGAGGATCTGTTGGAGATGATTTTTCCATCTCAATCTCCTTTAACCAAAAATAAAGGGAAAATGGATTGGTTTTCTCAATCTGTTGAAGATGCTCTTAGGTGCATGCGCATCTAGGGAGGAACGATAATGAACTACGGGGAGAGGTACACGAGCACTTGTTTAAGACGAACTGTGCATGGACTATTCGCGACCTTTTGATCTTTGGACGGTGGATGGCCGTATGCCATTGCCAGCTCACCAATGACGTGAACGGAAGACAGCAGCCGACACTAAAAAATTCCAAAATTGCCAATCGCGCCATGCTGATCAGAAGATGCAGAACCCAGATACCATGCCAGTGCAGCTATGCCACGGTTTGTCGGGTTCTGTCTCTCGTATTTCTGTACAGGGACGATGTGCAATGTGCATGACGACAATATTTATGCGCATCATGGGCCACGCTTAACTTTTGTCGACGAATTGTTTGGGCGTTTTTTTAAGCTCTTGTTTAGTTGGTTAAATTTGTGTGAATTTCTTGTAGAAAAAGTGTATTTAGGAAGCGTGTCGGGAGAGAGGGAACACGATTTCCAATACATTACTTTTGCGAAACTTTGTAGAATTTTACACGAACTAAATAGGGCCTAAGTCGATTGAATGCGTGTGAGCTACTGTCGTGTGACATGTGGTGTGCCACCTTAAAAATGACAAGTCGTGTCCATTCAAGCGAGCAAGAGCTAGCTAAGAGGACCAACACTTTACGATGTTATATGATTATATCTATATATATATATATATATGTCCGCGAGACTGGTGAGTCTGGGAGAAGGCTCCCTAGGCCTATATATACATAGCTGCCATCTCCTGTCAATTCGCAATCAGCACAACACCTCGCCAACCACAGCACCACATCGTCCACACGCACCAGTCACCGCCCGACATACTTGTCTCTGAGATCTCCGCGAGGGAAGGGGTGAGGACATGGCAGGACTATCGGGTTTGTGGGCAGTGGCTGCTGCCGTGTTGGTCGTGGTCATCGACGCCGTCGTACGGAGAGCCCACGGATGGGCGAGGGAGGCCTCGCTCGGTGCCGTCAAACGGGCACGGCTGCCGCCGGGGGACATGGGGTGGCCGGTCGTCGGCGCCATGTGGGCGTTTCTCTGGGCCTTCAAGTCCGGCAACCCAGACTCCTTCATCGGCTCCTTCATCCGACGGTGAGCGTCGCCGTCCTCTTGCACCAGTCCCGGCCATCCATTTGGAGGCTGGAGCACGTGAAATTATCGGTCTGACGAGAGATAGCCACCCTGTATTTGGCATATCGACGGCATGCAGGTTCGGGCGAACCGGCATGTACAGGGCCTTCATGTTCAGCAGCCCGACGATCCTGGTCGTCACCCCGGACGAGTGCAAGCGGGTGCTCATGGACGACGAAAGCTTCGGCGAAGGGTGGCCCGAGGCCACCGTCGCGCTTATCGGCCCAAAGTCCTTCCTCACCTTGTCCTACAAGGAGCACCGGAGGCTGAGGAAGCTCACGGCCGCGCCCATCAACGGCTTCGACGCGCTCAGCACGTACCTGGGCTTCATCGACCGCACCGTCGCGTCCACGCTGCGCCGGTGGTCCGAGGCCGGCGAGATCGAGTACCTGACGGAGCTGCGGCGGATGACGTTCAAGATCATCGTGCAGATATTCTTGACCGCGGCCGACGACGCCACCATGCTGGCGCTCGAGAGGAGCTACACCGACCTCAACAACGGGGTACGAGCCATGGCCATTAACCTTCCCGGCTTCGCCTTCCACAGGGCTTTCAAGGTCGCACATATGCCCGATCTCGTTGCAAGCAAAATTGGCAATGGACATACATACCAAAGCTAACGCAAACGGGCTGAACATATCAGGGTCGCAAGAAGCTGGTGTCTGTGTTACAGGGTGTCCTGAACGAGAGGAGGGCGGCGTCGGCGAAAGGCATCACCAGATCGAACATGGACATGATGGACCGCCTGGTCAACGTCGAGGACGAGCATGGGAGGAGGCTGGACGACGACGAGATCATCGACATCCTCGTCATGTACCTGAACGCGGGGCATGAGTCCTCCGGACACATCTGCATGTGGGCTACGGTGTTTCTGCAGGAAAACCCAGAGATGTTTGCAAAGGCAAAGGTAAGCACGCATAAATCGTCAATAATGTCTTCTTCGCGTTGAGTCGACAAAATTTGTGTTGAGCTTTTCAAATAGTTCTTTTTGTTCTGCAATTGTTTCAGGCCGAGCAAGAGGAGATCATTCGAAGCATTCCACCTACACAGAAGGGGATTAACCTGAAAGATTTCAGGAAGATGGAGTACCTCTCCCAGGTACAGTCCTCACCTCAACAAAATACTTCCTAGCTACGATGTAGGCTTCAGTTTTCCCTGAGATTTCTTGACACAAACAAAATGCTGAAGGTTATCGATGAGACGCTGCGCTTTGTCAACATCTCATTCGTATCATTCCGTGAAGCGAAGAAAGATGTCATCGTGAATGGTGCGCTTAATTCAGAAATCTCACGTCATCTTCCATTCTTCCTCTTGTGATCACTTCTGCATCATATAATCATCGCTCAACAAACTACAAATCCCAACAGGCTACCTGATACCCAAGGGTTGGAAGGTTCAGCTGTGGTCCAGAAGCGTGCACATGGATCCTGAAGTTTACCCTGACCCCAAAAAGTTCAACCCATCAAGATGGGAGGTAGTAGAATTGAGTTCAATTTACAGAGGATTGTCCGTCTGAATAATCCTAGCTAGAGGCATCAAACTGTCATGCTGAAATTGTTACTGATAAGCTAAGCCAGCTGAAATTTAGAGTTTTTGTTGAACTATTTTCAGGGCTATTCAGCGAGAGCCGGCACATTCCTTCCTTTTGGACTTGGCAGCAGACTGTGCCCCGGGAATGATCTCGCAAAGCTGGAAATCTCCGTCTTCCTCCACCACTTCCTCCTTGGTTACAAGTATGTTGTTTAGACAGAAATACCAAAAGTGTCTTTTAGGCTCGCGTCTAGTGTTCTGGTTTCCAAATTCGATGTCAAGAAATCAGAGTGAATCTGTTCAAATGTAGTATTTTATTCAAAGCTCAAACGAACTTGTCTTTGTTTTTGTTGCGCACAGGCTCACAAGGACAAATCCAAGCTGCCGGATAAGATACCTCCCTCACCATAGGCCAGTGGACAATTGCTTGGCAAAGATCACAAAAGTTTCTGATGAACAATAAGGCCTGGATAGCAGCCGGCCCACAGAAGTTTCAGTGGTAGGCGACGTGCCCGTTGATAGCGAGGCATCTGTGGTGACTTCATCAATCTCAAGATCAGAACAACCGATCCTGTCTCTCGGAGGTCTTCATAAGGGTAGGGTTTCTGTGCGTGTATATTTATAAGGACGAGTGTGCGTACGTGCGAGTGTCTACGTCTGTACTGGTCTTTTGGAAAAAAAAACAATAAGGCCTGGATGAAAATGTTTCACGTGGACTTCTTGTAGATAAGCACCTTTTATGTTTGCCAATAAAAACGGTTTGTGTTGTCCTGCTTTGATAAGCTGTGAGCCTCATGTGACAAGGATTCTATGAAATTAGCCTTCCCGAACTCCGCGCTTTGCTCCATCGTCACATGAAGTTGACACAATGACAGATTATGAGGTGCTCGAGTCTTTCAGGTAACAGCTGGCCCTTTTTCTTCATGGAAGTGATAATCATCATGTCTTGGAGCATATGAACAGCACGAAATGGGCTAATTTTGACAACCAAGTGCCGACAGTGCAAAAATGCAAAGAAAATTTCCAGCTCGAATTCACTAGGGTCATCATTAGATAAAAAAGAAAGTACCCACCGTCAGCTCTTTGGCTTGATTCACTTTTGTAATTTCCTTTCTTCCCTTTCTATACGTAGCTTTTCATTTTAATATATAACCAGTAGAGACTCCACCCAGTCCTGTTTCATAAAAAAATTCCTTCAAAACAAATCAGCTGAGGTTGTCTCCCTTTTTTTTTNGGTTGTCTCCCATTTGTGACTCTTCACACTGTCCAACCGGGCGATCAAACCTGTCAACGGACGTCCCAGCACGAATCGCAACGCGACGCAACGGTCGCGAACTTCCCAAACGGGCTAGAAACTAGAAAGGCTCACGCGGCCTATGAAAGCCCACAACATTACCGCCTTAGCCCACGTAGATGGCTTAGCCGGATCGGGCTTATATCACACGTGGCCGCCCCCGCCTCCGCTTCATCCCGACCTCATCGGTCCGTACTCTCGTTGCCTACCCTACCCAAGCGGCACCCGCGGACGCCTTCGAACCCTAGTCACCCGCGGCCCCCCGCACTCCCCCGCCGCCTCCTGCCCCCGGCGGCGGCTGCGGCATCCGCGTCAGCGAAGATGTCGGGCGGCTTCTTCCGGGTAAGCTGCCAAACTTGTTGCCTCGATCTATCTGGCTCGCGCTTCGTCTCGGCGTCCTTGTTCGAGGTCGTCGGATCTGACTGTGGGAGAGGCCGCGCTGATTTCCCATGGTTTTTTGCGCAGGGGACGTCCGCCGACCAGGACACGCGCTTCTCCAACAAGCAGGCCAAGCTGCTCAAGACTCAGAAGTTCGCGCCTGAGCTTGACCACCTGGTTAGTTCATTTGTCCACTCATATGCTTCGTTTTTCGATTAGGCTGTATTTAGCGCAGAATGTTTTTGGATTATAGCTGTTATCTGCAAGGGCTTGCTCTGATTCGGGGATTTGTGCTTGGGGTTGGTGATAGGTGGACATGTCAAAGGTCAAGATGGATGTGATGAAGCCCTGGATCGCCAAGCGGGTCACTGAGCTCCTCGGGTTCGAGGATGAAGTGCTCATCAACTTCATCTATGGCCTCCTTGAAGAGAAGGTGAAGTTTTTTACTGAAGACATGGTTTATTTAGGTCTAACAACGCCGCAGATTTATTGTGTCCTTACTGAATTGTGTGTCCATGGTGCATAGGCAGGTAACAGATTTGATTGGATTGGTCTATTTTGGAAAGCAGTCTCTCCTACTTGGTACCTGTAGGCCCTACCTGGATACGGTGGATTTAGTCTAATCAACTAGAGTAATGTAGCTTAAAGTACAGAGCAATAATTTTGTGATCTAGCTCAGGAATTAAAACTGAAATACTGCTTGGTGTTACGGTGTAGTTTAGCAGTTTGGGAGTCAAATCAAACCTGAGTACATATGCAGGCTTGTTTTTGGGGAGTATCTTGTAATCTAAGCAATCATGCAGATAATGCTGGTCAATTTCTGGTTTGACAAAATTCCAACTGGATTCAGTTATGCCTTGTAGCTATCTTCTGTCCTGAAACAGTTGCTTGTGACTGATGACAAATCTCTCTACTGGCAAGTTGTATTTCTGTCTGTTATGGAGTCTAATGTTGCTCAGCTATAGCCTATAGATTGTTTTTCAATCTTATCCAAAATCAAGTAAAGTTCAGTTGCATTTTTTCTTTTCTAACGTGTAATATTATAATTCACTTGTTTCATATATGGTAACTGATGCCGATGGTGTGTGTTTATGCTTTCGTCTTTTTAATGGCAGGAGGCAGATGGGAAGAAGATTCAAATCCAGTTGACAGGGTTCATGGAGAAGAACACAGTGAAGTTCATGAAGGAGCTCTGGAGCCTTCTCCGTAGTGCGGAACAGAATGCGAGTGGGGTACCGCAACAGTTTCTTGATGCAAAGGAGGCTGAGATACAGCAGAGAAAGGTTTGTTTGACTAAAAATATACTAGTGTGTCGTCACCATATTTGCAAATAAGGCCAATTGCATGTTTGCTATCAGTTCAAACGTTTCTGTACATTTGCCGCTAACAAAGACTGAACTTCATATTTGGCATAGGATGGCTGGTCAAACACTAACCTTTGCCATTGGACTGTCGCACTGGCAAACGCAGGGCAGCATGGCTGGTTTTGATGGCAAATTTGGAATTTATGGTTTTATAATGGGAAATTCAAGCTAGAGGATCAAAGTAGTGGTCAATATGCAATTTACCCTTTCAATTAACTTAGATCATTAATGTGGAGTTTATAACCCTTTTGGTCCTTGAGCACTGTTCATTCATATGGCAGGATGCATGTTTTAATCTCCATTTTGATTGAGGGGGTGTTTAGATGCGTGAAAAGGGTGAAAAGTTTATGCATTGGGGCACGTGCACAGAGAGAAAAAGTGCATTGGGCCACGTGCATTATGCAAACCTTATGCATAAGGGGGTGAACTAAACACCCCCTGAATACTGTCGAGGGCTATCAGGACATTAATGTTCTCCTTTCTTTGGATGTGACTTTTAAAAGTGTGGAATAATTTGGATTTACTGGGGTCTTTTGGATTCTCTGTTTGTAAAACCAGAATATTTTTCAGACATTGAAATGCTGGTCATTTTTCTTTTTGATAACTGTTAAAGCCTTCTACTTAATGCAGGCTGAGGATGATAGAATTGCACAGGAGATCCAAAAGAAGCGGGAGAAAGAGGGAAGAGACTCAGAACTCGAGAAGCAGAAGATGCTGGTGAGCTATTTATTTCAGCCATTCTTTTTGTATAATTCATTTTACGGTTATATCGTGACATCTTGTGTTTCTGATGGTATTCAGATAGCTTCTCCGATTATTTGGGTTCATATCATTCTTTACCTCAACTACTGTAGGATGGGGATGCTGGCAACACAAGATCCTATGGTGATTCAATTGGCTCTGCTTTAAATAATACTAATGTGAATGCTGAAGAAATGGAACTGGACTTCAAGCGCAGCTCAAGGACAAAGAACCGGTCAGTTGCTAATTTGAGAATTTTGATGGCTTTAACCAAGTCTTAAATGCATGCTTCACATTATGCTGTAACTGTATACCCATATTTAGATGATCCAGACCTTTGCATTTGTGAATAATTTATTATCCTAAGACCAATCTTTGTGTTTTGCCTACTGTAAATTGCATATTGGCCACTGCTTTGATCCGTCATATCTGACTTGTAGGTTGCCACCCTTTATAACTGACTTGTATGTAAGAAACTGTCATCTCCAATCATAATTTTGGCCACTTTAATTAAACATTATTGTGAGGGCATCAGTAAATATTTTGAGCAAATTGATATTAAATAAATATGTTCAATAAGCGTATCTGAATCTGAGATCTTTCTAAACCTTTTATGATTCTTTTAGCTAAGATATTGGAAGTATGTGGATTCTACCGTTTCCTTTTTTTTATCAATGCATCTTAAATAGCTTGTATATACTGGTTGTAGTCATTTTGGGATTGTTGCTTGGCCCAATTACTGGGTGTTATAGCCAATTATTGTGTGGAGAGTAAACAATTTCGTACCCAAGAGCAGAAACAAGCTTCTAAGCTTATTAATTTTTTTTCCTTTCCAGGGGAAGTCACAGATCCAGGAGCATATCTTTGTCGCCCCGTGGTAGGCAAAGATCTATTTCTCCCAGAAAGCGTTCTCGATCTCCTTCCAGGCGTTCCCGCTCTATTGATAGACAACGTAGATCAACACGGCGTTCAACTTCACCTAGACGCTCAGCTTCTCCCCGAAGGCATTCTCCAAGAAGTACTCCTTCAATTTCTAGAAGGAGATCACCTTATTCAAGGAGAGGGTCACCTTCATTGACAAGGTATCCATCCCCATCTTCACGCTGGAGATCTCCTCTTCGCAGAAAATCACCATCGTCTGGGTCACGAAGGTCACCTTCTCCTCGCCATCATCGTTCACCAGCTCGTGCGCCAAGGAGGTCACCATCTCCTGTACGTCGAAGGTCTCCTCCTGTTAGACACAGGTTCTCACCAGGTAGACGTCGATCTCCATCTCCAGCAAGGCGCAGGCCACGGTCCCCATCTCCAGGGAGGCGCAGGCCACGGTCCCCGTCTCCAGGAAGGCGCAGGCCACGGTCCCCGTCTCCAGGAAGGCGCAGGCCGCGGTCCCCGTCTCCAGGATGGCGCAGGCCGCGGTCCCCATCTCCAGGAAGGCGCAGGCCGCGCTCCCCATCTCCTGGCAGCCACAGGCCACGCTCACCATCTCCTGGCAGACGTAGGCCATGGTCTCGATCTCCAGTAAGACGTCGGTCCCCATCTCCAAAACGCCGGAGGAGATCCCCAAATTCACCGAGAACTCGTTATGCAAATCGACGTCCATCTCCACAGAGGAGGTAAAGCTGTAGTTATACTTCCTTTCCACCTCTCTCTGTGCATGGAATCGGCAACCAATTCTGATATACCAATACTTGCAGGAGTATCAGTCCTCACAGTAGCAAAAGTCCTAATCGTTCTCGCCGGAGTATGAGCATAGAGATCGAGAAAGGAACAAATGGCACCCCCTCCATTAAAGACAGAGTTGTGCCTGAAAGGTAATGTGCATGGTTTTATTTAGACATGTTATCAGGCTATTCCCTAACAACCAATAGTACCTAAGGAACCATTTTTTTTTCTAGATATGTTCTTTTGCCTGTATCCAGAAACTATCACCTTACAGCCAATATTATTTTAGGGAACAAGAACGAAGATCAGATGATGATAATGGTAGGGATGATGCAAGGATTGGTGATCATCATTCTCCAGATTCTGAACGTAGGTTATCAAAATCCTTGCGCTCTCCTAACAATGAAGAAAGGAACACACGTCATAGGTGTGTATTTTTCCACATTGCTTTGTATATGCTTTCCATATTCTTTCCCACACATTAGAGAATATATTTGAACGTCTAAAGGTTCTGTCATCTATTTGGCAGCTCTTTCAAGAGCTCAGGGAAACAATTACCCAGTCAGAACAGCACAGATACAAGTGGAGATGAGGAGGAAGGGAGTCGAGCTAGGTTGGTGCCATATTTTTCTGCCATTGTGCTTGTGATGTTGTTTTCCTTGTGCTTCTGTCATTGTGCTTGCGATGTTGTTTTCCTTTCATTTTCTTGATATAAATGTTGTTTCTTTTTTTTTAATTCAGAGAGAATGTGCGAAAAGCAAATTCAGCACGTAGGAAAACTAAGGAGTTCTCAGCAGATCGGCAACTGAACAAAGTTGGAGCTGGTGTCTCAAGCCCTGGAGAAAAATCTCTACAACAGAGGTTTGATTCCCTTTCTGAAAGTGCTTTTAGTTCTTTATACAATTGCTTGGTCGCTGGACTACTATACGCTCCTTGCTTTCTTGTAGTTTTCTACTACTATTTGCACCACTTTGCAAATTGCAATACTATCTTTTTCTCTATGTACAGCACATTATGTTGTAATTCTCTTATTAAAAACTGAATACTAGTAGACAAATTTAGGATGATTATATTTTTTTTTCTGTATTGTCTTTACCCTTTTTGAGTATCAAGGCACGTGGTTGACAAGTTTATACTTACCTATACAAAGTACAGACCTATTGTTTCAATCGTAATTTAAGTGTGATCTAGTTGAATACAATATGCATCACTCAGCAATTTTTTGATTTTGTTTTCTGTTCTCCAGTGGCAAGGGCGTCCAGAAGAAACACCCTGATCAACTGTCAGAGTCATCAGAAGATGAGCCTGCTGGTAGAACTATGAAGCGTAGAATTGATTCTTCTGATGAGCGTTCCCCACCTAGAATTGAAAAGGATGATTTGCACTCAAAGGATGGGAGGAATAGTGAGCATGCCATGATGGGCTCACGTGATGATTCTGATGATGCTATTGAGGCTAAGAAATATTTTTCTAAAGTCACCGAGGAATTCCAATCGGAAGATGGAAGCCCTGTACAAAAATCCAAGAAAAGAACGGATGCAAGCCACATTGATTCTGGTAGTTCAGAGTCTGACAAACCTGACAAACATAGATCCCGTTCTGAGAAGCGAAGGCACAAGAAGGCCCATAAGCATAAGAAACAATATGATGATAGTTCTGAATCTGATTCCGAGCAAGATGGCAAAGAAGCCAGGAAGAGGAGGAAGGAAGAAAAGAGGCTAAGAAAAGAAGAAAGACGTCGAAGACGTGAAGAGAGGCATCGCAGAAGGGCAGAACGCCATGCCAGCAAACAAAAATTAAAGCACTCTGATACTGTTGCGCCGCCTTCAGATTCTGAGAAGGGGGATTCTGATTCTGATGTTGATGTTAGGAAAAGAGGTTCACCCGCTGGCAGAGAAGAGTCTGATCAGAAGAAACTTGAAATTGAGCTTCGTGAGAAGGCCCTTGAATCTCTTAGAGCAAAGAAAGCTGTCAACAACTAGCCTGAGAAATTTATTGCGACGCATTTGAGTTTCTATTTTCAAGTGCTTATCTCAATGTTATGGAAGTGTGCTTATATGACGCCTATTTAATGTTCTGTATGTTTATGTGGCAGTTGATCTGAGGATTCCTGATCTATTTCCTTGATGCAGCTGCGTTCAGGCTTAGGCGCTTAGCTGCCAGTTTTCTGGTAATGTTTGCTTCTACAGATTTGTATGAACCATAACACTGAGATGGAGATATTTATGTTTTGTGAACATTTGCTTGCTTTTGTTTTATTTCCTTAGATGGGAATTGATATTCTGATAAGATCTTTACTAGTGTACCTTGTTTGTTAAACAATAAATTAATTGAAATATATCTTACATTATTCATTTACTGAAAAGTAATAACAATGGAAGACCCAGTATTGGTTTTGGATATGGGCACAATTGCCCTGGGTTTGCTGTGTAGTGATACCTGCTTATTTAATTTTTCTACTTTTGTGGACACTTTGCTGCTATTGCGCCACTTTGTTGATTTGAGTTTGGATTATTGGCAGATTAGCACCACGTGCACAAGCTTTTTATGTTCCTCAGGATGATATGATCCGCGCCTCAACAAAAACAAGTTGGTAACATTATTGATTGCAAAGTCTGCTGAAGCATTCTTTCTTACCAGTTGTTTGGTCAGTGCTGCTTAGTTTCAGGTTTGTGCATTAGCTAACATATTCGTTTGATGTTCTGATCAGAAAAGTAGATATTTGATGAGTTTGATAATTTAAGTACCTAGGGTACTGGCTATCATTACTTTTCTGAAACTAACTTTTAACTTGGACTGGAGGAAAGGAAATCGCTTGGCATATGGAATGGAACCACCAGACCAGCTTATGGTTTGAGTTACAGAAAATATTTCCAGAAATTATCTTTCACCTGTGAAGAAATGCTACATTTCATAGTCAGATGAATTTAACGACCTCTACGTTTAGTTCACCAACCTAGGCTACTTGTCCGTTGATACATGAGCGTGTGTGCATTTCATGTTCTTGTACTGAACAGTGCGCCGAGTTGCCTGTGGTTATTTATACAATCTTTATTGATTATCTTATTCTGGTAATACCTTTTGTGTTTTCTTCTTAGTTTCATATTCATCTCCATGGCGAATCAAGTGTAGTTGTTATATGCACTGTTTTTGCGATGTACTTAATAGAATTTGAGACGTACTGTTTTTCAAATTTTTGAGTCAGACCACACATTTTTAAAGCATTGGAAGCTAAACTGAATGGAATAAGTAAGGTCAAATAGGGTGCTAGTGCAGCTTCTTTTTTAAGAGGCAGAGCTTTGGAACCGTCCAATTCTGTACTAGTTGTATACACGATGCATTCATGCATTTGGTAGACCTTGTGTAACAATGCTTTCAGTTGCTCACTTTTGGTCTGTGGGTCACTGAAGTTGAGAGTCGAGATTACTGAGCTCACCTTTAATGTTGGGTAGCACGCACTTTTGTTCGCCCCTCTATGTTGATTAGGATGTAGCATCCTGCCAACACTAGCACATTTAGAATACAAGTGTCTCATGTGGAAATGCACATCAAAGTATATTGTTAGATCGCATTTGTGGAGATGCAATGCTGAGTTCTATTTATGTTGATGTGACATAAGTTTTGCTTTTTCAAAAAAAAAATCTTGGGTTGTGTTCGGAGAGAAGACCAACTTTCTTTGATTAGTCGTGGATTTATATTGCGGTATTTTGTTATCTGAATTTTATGGCAAAAAAATAATGCAGCTATTTGAACACAGGCACTGGAAATTTCTGGTGTGCTGTCATGTTGACTCTTTGGGAGAGGGGGCACGCTCTAGGAACCATTAGAATTTGGGTTGTAATGACAAAGCTGTGTATCTAATGAAAGTTAACATTGTTCGCATGAGAATGCTTATTTAGAAATTGGTTTGCACCTGATATGTTCCCTATTTAGAAATTGCGTCTTTACATTTAGTTTAATTAACAAGTCAATCGTATGGCATCGATTTTTTTTTCAAGTTCATTCCAGTGTATTCTTGCAACCTGTTTCTATTTCTATGTATTAACATCAGTCTTTAGACGCCAATTTTGTTTTCTCAAACGTACTTTTCCCCATTCATATGACGCTAATTTTTCCATCTCAAAGTCATCTTTGTTTTTTTCTTGGGGGTGTTGTGTTCTGTTGAGTCGCGGATGTTAACGACGCAATATTTGGAATCCAATTAATGCGGATATTCCAACAGATCTGATTGGACGCCAGCTTTATTTGATTGCTTTGCAATATTCTTCTGCATAGATGTTAATCCTCTTGGAGTTGCACTTCTTATCTAGTTTCCGTTGTATTTTTACTGATTCACAGATATGTCAAACTCGTGGCTCAACTATAACCTTTGTTCCACGTTTTTGTGATCTCAAAGTTGACATGACTCGTATGTCAAACCCTCTTTAGTTTGCCCAATAGTTTGCTTGGGCTCTGATATCTTGTATTCAGGCTTGGGGCAAGCGTCCAGTTCGTTTGAAGCTGGTAGCACTATACATTGCTTTTGTTTGCCCTGCTGATTGGAAAGAGTTATGTGATGAATAGGGACATGTGGATAGCTCCGCGTGCAATTTGCCGCTACTGTCCGTGACATTTACTATCATCTCATTGGTGCATTCCCTTCCATTTTTCTTGCACCGTGATGTGAGTATGTTCGCAGGAGCTTTGTATGCCATCATTGGTATTCCTTTCCATGGAGAAAATCGCTCCATGTCATTGCAAATTTGCCCTCCATCTCTGTCGGCGCCTCGTCGGCGCATGCCTTGCTACATTTTGTCGCGTTCGGTGCCATGATTGGTGTTGAAAGTGAAAAGTGGAATGGAATGAATGGAGTGAATCAATCATTGATGGGTGATCCTGTTACATATATATACCCCATGAAGGGGCATGGGGTTCCTCTCCCGAAGGGACATGTCCTTTGGAGAGAGGCCCTTTCACTAATGGCAGTTGCCAATGTTATTAGCAACTGCTGATTACATAATTAATCCTAGATTAAGGACTAATCTAATTCTACTAATTGATCACTAAATATTATTTCATAACACTCCCCCTTGATCAATTGGTTCTTGTAATCTTGTAACAGGATATGGTAAAACTCCTCCAAAAAACCCTGTGGGAAAAAATAGAAGGAGAAACCTGGATATGTCATAGGAAAAACTCCTTAAAAACCCCTTAGGGAAAAATAGGAGAAAATATCTATGACATGTGATTGCTTGTATTGTATATTGCCTCATTAAAAACCTTTATGAGAAAAACCTTGATAGGAAAACTCATAAGGAAAAGAGTGCAATATGTATATAATCATAGGATTATTTGAAAGTTATATATCAAGGAATTACTCCCCCTGATTCCTGCAAATCTTTAAGACGTCTCATACCAATTCCAAAAACGTATTTCTGGAATAATGAAGTTGGTAAGGACTTTGTGAATAAATCTGCAAGATTATCACATGATTTGGTTTGCAAGATTTCTATTTCCCCATTCTTTTGTAATTCATGAGGATAGAATAATTTGGGAGCAATGTGTTTTGTTATATTGCTCTTTATATAACCTGCATTCATTTGTGCAATACAAGCTGAATTATCTTCATAGATAATTGTTGGGTTCATGATTGAACTTAAACCACATGACTGTTGTATGTGGTTGATCATTCTGCGAAGCCACACACATTCACGTGATGCTTCATATAATGCAATAATTTCAGAATGATTAGTGGATGTGGCTACTAGAGTTTGTTTTGATGACTTTCATGATACAGCCGTTCCACCATGTAAAAATACAAATCCGGTCTGTGATCTGGCATTGTGGGGATCAGATAGATAGCCAGCATCTGTATATCCAACCATAACTTTATCTTGGCCAAATTTATAGAATAAACCAAGATCCATAGTGCCTTGGAGATATCAGAAGATATTCTTGACCCCTGCCCAATGGCGTTTTGTTGGGGCTGCGCTATGTCTAGCTAGCAAGTTTACCGCAAATGCAATGTCAGGCCTTGTGCAATTTGCGATATACATTAGCGCACTAATGGCACTGAGATACGGGACTTCTGGTCCCAGTAACTCTTCATCTTCATCCTTTGGTCTAAATTGATCTTTGTTCATGTCTAGAGATCGAACGACCATAGGTGTTTTGGATGGATATGCTTTATCCATATTGAATTTCTGCAGAATTTTCTGGATATATGCAGACTGATGGATTAGAATCCCTGTAGGGAGATGCTCAAGCTGAAGGCCTAAGCAAAATTTGGTTTTACCCAAATCTTTCATTTCAAATTCCGTCTTAAGATGATTTCGTGCTTCATCTATATCTTGTGCATTCCCAATGATATTGAGGTCATCAACATACACAGATATTATGTAAAACCCAGTTAAGGATTTCTTGATGAACACACATGGACAATCATCATTATTGGAATAACCCTTCTGCAGAAGGAATTCCTTTAGTCGGTTGTACCACATTCTTCCCGACTGTTTTAAGCCATAGAGTGACTTCTGAAGTTTTACACAATACATGTTGCGAGAATGATTTTTGTTCGGAATATCAAGTCTTTCAGGAACTTTCATATAGATATCCGAATCTAGTGACCCATAAAGATATGCAGTCACTACATCCATGAGATGCATGGATAGACCTTTTTGTACTGCCAATGATATAAGATATCGGAATGTTATACCACTCATAACTGGAGAATATGTTTCATCGAAATCGATGCCGGGTCTCTGCGTGAACCCTTGTGCTACAAGCCTCGCTTTGTATCTCACCACCTCGTTATTTTCATTCCTTTTACGGACGAAAACCCATTTTGATCCCACTGGAAAAATGTTACGAGGAGTAGGTATCACTGCGGAGAATACCTCTCGTTTTTTGAGCGAGCGCAATTCTGCCTCGATTGCTTCCTTCCATTTGATCCAGTCTGAGCGCTTGATGCACTCTGCCATGGTCTTAGGTTCTGGATCAGGTTGAAGGTCACTTGCAATCTTAGAGGAGAAATTAATGTCGACAATTGTAGTCTTTCTATTGAATGATTCTCCAGAATCATTATAATTCGTGGAAATTTCATTTACCCTTTCTGACTCTTCAATATTTCCCATAATGTAAGAGTCTGGGTCTTCCGATGTCCCAACACTTATATTTGTGTGCACATTTGTGTTGGGCACTTGATGTATCTGTTGAACATCAATGTTATTTGGATTTTCAATATCCAATTGGTGTCTATCAACATGATGTTGATTTGCATTTACTGTTTTGGAAGAGGACTTCCTTGGTTTCCGCGGAGGCTTCTTTTGAGCCTTATCCTTTGTAACCAGATTTCTCCCCCTCTTATTTTGATTTGGGGGAATAGGAGTAGGAATTGCTACTCTTTCTGGTACATTAACAGCAGGATTATGTGATTTTGTGACACCTTTGTAGTCAGTAAATGCATCTGGCAGATTATTTACAATGTTTTACAAATTTATAATCTTCTGAACTTCACGTTCAGATTCTATAGTACGTGGATCAAAGGACTGAATACCTGTGGCATTCCAATTTATTTCCTGGCATTTTGTTTGGTACGTTGTGTCTCCCCCTAATGCCGGGAAATTGTCCTCATCAAAGATGCAATCAGCGTGCCGGGCAGTGAATAAGTCCCCTGTAAGGGGCTCGAGGTATTTGATGATTGACGGTGATTTATACCCCACATATATCCCCAATTTTCTATGGGGGCCCATTGATGTACGCTGCGGTGGTGAAATCGGTACGTATACTGCGCAACCGAATTTTCGCAGATGGGAAATACTTGGTTGATTCCCACGTACTAACTGCAACGGGGAAGCCGTATGATATGCAGTAGGTCTTAATTGGATCAAGTCAGCGGCGTGTAAGACCGCATGACCCCAACATGATGTTGGTAATTTGCAATTCTGTAATAATGGTCTAGCAATCAGTTTGACTCTCTTGATGAGAGATTCGGCTAATCCATTTTGTGTATGTACATAGGGAACAGAATGTTCCACATTAATGCCTAAAGCCATAAAATAGTCATTGAAGGCTTTTGATGAAAATTCAGCGGCATTATCCATCCGGATAGATTTAATTGCATTTTCCGGATAATGTGCTCTTAATTTGATGATTTGAGCAATGAACCGTGCAAAAGCATGGTTTCTTGTGGATAATAAACATACATGGGACCATCTAGTAGATGCATCAATAAGTACCATGAAGTACCTAAATGGTCCAGTTAATGGATGAATCGGACCACAAATATCACCTTGAATGCGTTCAAGGAATTGAAGTGGTTCAGCCTTAATTTTAAGATAAGAGGGTCTTAAAATTAACTTCCCTGTGGCACATGCGGTGCACACAAAATTTGAATGTTTGGGAAGTTTTGAAGTATTCATACGATGACCAATTGAATTGCTGATAATTTTTCTCATCATCCCAATTCCTGGGTGACCAAGGCGATCATGCCATGTCTTGAAAACATCAAGACTTTGAAAAATTATCTTGTATGCAACATATTGTACGGGTTTGATGTATGTGTAATACAATCCAGTTGATAGTGAAGGAATTTTCTCAAGTATTTGCTTATGATATCCATCATTTGTAGTGATGAATAGAAATTCATCCTTGTTGTCATTATGTGTTTCCACATGGAAACCATTACGACGGATATCTTTGTAACTCAATAGGGTACGAGTTGAGTCAGGATACAGGAGTGCATCCTCAATGACTAATTGTGTACCCATAGGGAGAATTATTGTGGCTCGTCCAGAACCAACAATAATGGCATCACGACCAGCAATGGTTGTGACATTTCCTTTACTCTTTGTTAGAGTTTGGAAATATTTAATCTCCCTAAGTATAGTGTTAGTTGTACAACTATCCACTAAGCAAATTTCTTCCTCCATTTGGATTTTCCCGTGGTATAATCTATAATGAGTAAATTAATGTATTAAGATTAACTCCATTAGATTATACAATATATATATATATTATTGTTAAGTATCATATGTCTTACAATACTTAATGACAACAAATATTTACAACACAATATTGTTCATAAATATGGCTAGATATCTATATCTTGGGGATAAAGGAGACTAGTTGGTGTCTCCGAATATGTCGTTGGATTGAAATTCAACGAGCATGTCGTCAGTGTTGAGTAGGTCGTCCGACTGCGGTGGAGTCCTGTCGTTGCCATGTTCCGATGGAACATCCTTGGAGCAACCGGCGACATCAGTAGATTGAGTTGTGAAGTGAGCTTCCAATCTCTCCCCCTGAACTTGCTTACCAGTTGATTTCTGGTATAGTTCAACCAAATGCTTGGCAGTGTGGCAATTCCTTATGGTGTGATTGTGACAACCACACCTATGACAAACTTGAGATTTGTCATTGTGATTATTTTTCTTGAAATTGCCTTTGCCTTTGTGAGAACCCTTATTTTTCTTGTAATTCTGCTGCTTGTTCTTGTTGTTCCACTTTCCCTTGAAATTCTTTCTGAATTTCCTGCCACCAAACTTCTTGTTTGTATTCTGAACATTGAAGTGAACTTCAGGCAAAGGTGCTGCGCCTACTGGGCGTAGCTGATGATTCTTTGTTAAGAGTTCATCATGTTTTTCAGCCTGAAGTAGATCATATATTAAATCAGAATACTTGGTGTATTTGTGGCGGTGGTATTGCTGTTGCAATAGCCTATTTGCTGGGAGAAAAGTAGACAAAGTCTTTTCAATCATTTCTGCATCATCCATAGGTTGATTGCAGAAGCGAAGCTTGGAACAAATCCGATGAACTGCAGAATTGTATTCTGCAACGGTTTTGAAATCCATTAGACGGAGTAGAGACCACTCCCGTCTTGCTTCTGGCAGAATTATGGCTTGCTGCTGATTATAGCGTTCTTTGAGTGCAACCCAAAGTGCTCTAGGATCCTCCTCCATCAAGTATTCATTTTTGAGATCTGGATGGAGATGATGCCTTAGAAAATATAAGGTAGTGTATTTGGTTGTTTCTTGAACTGGGGCCTGTGGATTTGGCTCATTTATTGCTGCAATGAAGCCTTTTGCTGTAAGCATTATTTTCACATCCATAGCCCAAGTCAGATAGTTGCTACCATCTGCTGCAAGTTCAGTGAATTCTTGCTTGATAAGATTAGCCATTTTTCCTACATGAGAAAATCATGTCTAGGATTAATTTACTGTTGTAAATTTGTGTTGTAAGTATGCAAAATATTAAATTCAAGATGATTCTTGAAATATAAATAAAAGGTTATTTAATTTAAATTCTTGCGGGAATTGATGACTTGAGAGTCATTTTATTTAAACTTTGGATTTACACCGCGAAGGTAATCATCATAAGATGTAGACCTCCAAGCAATGGGCAAGAAACTTGCTGCCTAAAAGCACGGTCTCTGGGCAAATAAATTCAAAGAATTTATTGCAGCCAGTGCCTAGGTCTCCATCACCTTGTGTTATTCCATCGTTTAATTTGTTGTTTAAACACTTTGAAGGTAGAACCTCGCAGTAATGGAGCATAATCTGCATGAGTGCAGTAGATGCTTGTTGCCATTACCTTGTGTTTAAATAAAATATATACCTTTTATTGAATTTTGCATGATTTTCTACCTGATGTAGAATATTGATTTGAATAAATCAAATGCAAATAAAAATTGCATATGAAAAAGATTGTTCTAAAAATATATGTAACCAATGATAGATCTGCGGATCATAATAATGCTCAATTACTGCGGTAATTGTAGCATAAATATTACATTGGTTCTAACAATACTGATGGTATTTAATGTACATGACGCAATATAGAACAATCTAAAGACTTAAATATAAAGTCTAAACATGCTAAACATGCTAAAATAGATAAATAGATAAAAGCCCGAGGGCTTGAATGATGCCTAGGGGGGGCAAACTTGGACTTGTGGAGTCGAACAGGCCTGTGGGCGGTTCTGGGGCCCGGTCAGCTTGGCCTGGCAATCCGGCCTGCAGGCGCTGCCAGTGGCCCGCTGCGCAGCAGCCTGCTGCGGCCAGTCGCTGTGCAGCGGCCTGCTTCGGCCCATTACGGCCCGGCCTGCGGGCGGGCAATGGCCTGTGGCGGCCCAAGTCGGGGCTGGCCCGTATAAATGGGTGAGGGGGTCGCCGGTTAGAAACCTAACCGCTCCCGTCGCCCCTTGAGCCGCCGCCGCTTCACGCTCCTGTACACGCGCCGCCGCTCGCGAGATGTGCTGGCACCGCTCGCCCTTCCGCACAGCGGCTTGGCCCACACCGCATGCGCGCCACCGCGTGCGTAGCCAGCGCGCCGGCGCACGGTCCTCCGCCTGCGCCTCTGAAGCCTCTGCGTCGTCCTTCGTGCGCAGGCCCGCCCTCCCCCTGGTGCCGGCCTATGCCGGCCGCCGGCCATGGCCGGCCGGTCACTGGTCGGAGGAGGAGAGCCCCAGCGCTGCTGGGCTCCAGGTTCCACGACCGCGCCGAACACCCGGACGGTTGTCCTGGGCTGGCACGCGACCGAGCAGAGCAGCAGGGAAGGGCAGGGCATCCGGCGGCGGTGGCTGCGGCACACCGGCCGGAGCAGAAGGTGGAGTTGGGGATGCGGCCGGTGGTGAAGGGGTTGGTGGCGCTGTCGGGGTGGCCGATGCGGGCACTGAGGTGCCATTGCGGTTGAAGAACGGTGGCGCACCCCGTCTGGCCGCCATGGTTCCGAGCGTGAAGCTCGGATGCAGTGCAGCCGTCGATGGTCCGGCCTGAGGGCCAAACCCGACGTTTCCAGTGGGCATTGTCGCCGGGGAATTGAGGTCAGGGATGACCCCGACGCCGGTGGCACCGCTCCCTGGGCGTTGGAGCCTCAGAACCAGACGGCGGCGAGGTGGCCCCTCTGGTGGAGTCGGGGATGGCAGCCGTGCTGCCGCCATGGACGGCCCTGGGTCAGGTAAGACTACTCCACTTGTGTATGGCGGCGTTGCCGCATTACTGCTGCTGCTTGTTGATGTTGCAGGAGGGGGTACTGAGCGCTGAGGCGCTTGATTTCCTCCACGGCGTACTGGTAATGGTGCACGGCGATGTCCAGGAAGATGGTTGCGCCATGGCCGATGGCCACGAGCACCAGTCCAGTGGCGGCGCCCTGCAGGGCAGTGACCATGGCGTGGGAAGAACCGGCCCCTCCGGCGAGTGAAGCAGAAACCAGGCCTTCCAGCGCGTCTCCATTGACGACGGCCAGTGGTGATGGGGATGACGAGGAAACCATCGCCGATTGCATGAAAATGGACGTGAGTGTGTTCCATGATTTTACCTCTGTGTTGAGGCCTTCGTGCCTCCTTTCTGTCCTTGTTCTTGAGGCCTTCTTGCCTCTGTGTTCGACTCTCTCGAGTCTGTCTTTGTCTCTCTTCAGTGCTCAGTGGAGAATCACAGTGCTGATAACGTGTTGAAAGTGAAAAAGTGGAATGGAATGAATGGAGTGAATCAATCATTGATGGGTGATCCTGTTACATATATATACCCCATAAAGGGGCATGGGGTTCCTCTCCCGAAGGGACATGTCCTTTGGAGAGAGGCCCTTTCACTAATGGCAGTTGCCAATGTTATTAGCAACTGCTGATTACATAATTAATCCTAGATTAAGGACTAATCTAATTCTACTAATTGATCACTAAATATTATTTCATAACATTATCTTCCTTTTTCTTTTCTTTTTACTGAATGGACTTCCAGGCCCACCTGCCAGCCTCGGCCCCTCAATTCTTGGAGGCTTAGCAGAGTGTAGTAGATAGATAGATTTAGGATATTGTTAATAATTGTATAGATTCTCTAAAAAATTTAAATAAAAAATTAGTTGTAGTAAAAGAAAAGCTTGTGGTTAAGACTTAGAAATGAATAAAATAAAGGGATGAATTTTTTTTGGGTATAGTTGGATACTTGGATTTGCTTTCTTGAACTCATATAGCTTCTCTCAGATTTGATCAATTCATTCCCACAAGGGGCTGTACACATGCTCAACATGTGGGCTCTCGCTGTAGCCGTAGTAGCACTGCTCTCTGAACTCGTACCCTACCATGAGGCCGTCGCCGTCGACATACCAGCCGCCGATATCATGCCCCACCGCCGGCGGCACCTCCGTCGTCCAGTACTCGAACGGCGCCTCGGCCACACAAGGGCCGGGGACGCTATCAAGGTCCGACAGCATGTACTCCTCCAGCCCCGCGGCATCGAGGTCGCTCGGCACGTTCTCCGCCGTGCTCCCGGCGCCGTCTGCCGGCGCCGAGGGCGGCGGCCCACCGACGCCGCCGATCTCGGCCTCCAGGGACCGGATGACGCGGCTCAGCCGGTCGACGTCCTCCGGCGCCTGCTGGTCCGCCGCCGGCGCGTCCTCCAGCAGCTCCATGAGGAACGCCCCGTCGACGACGACGGCCGGCTCCGGCTGGGCGCCGCCGCCGCTGGCGTAGAACCACTCTTGCACGGCAGCACCGGCGCCGGCGGCACCTCCCTGCGTCACGCTCTGGCGATCCATGTGTCTATGCACGAGGCGTGCAAGGAATTGGGCTGTTGGGGTCAAGCAGCTCGGACGAATTGAAGTTCTTGATGGTGGTGGATAATGGCGGCAAGGGGGTGGGGGTTTATATAGCAGTGGACCTGTGGTTGCTTGGTGGCAGGAGACTGGGAGGGGAAGAGGAGGAGCACGTAGTGGACGCGGCAATGGCTGAGACTTGCTGAGGGTGGGGACGGGGACGAGGATGGAGTAGCGTAGCGTGCGTTTTGGTGTGATGCACACTTCCCCATGTGGATCTTACTTGACTGCTGCACTGCAAGTCTGCACCGCTCAGACCGTCGCTTTTTCTTGGGTTTCTTTCGTTCCCCGCGTAAGGGAGGACTACAGGAAAACAATGACGTTTTGCAGTTTCTTTTTTCAAAGTAAATAAAGCCCAAGCATTTCGAT
>CM014278.1:83913872-83927356 GCA_004135705.1 Alloteropsis semialata | reverse complement strand
GGACGAAGAGTCCCCGCACGAAGCGGGACCGCGGCGGCACGCCGGTGAGGAGCGAGAGGGTGAGCCCCATGGAGGCGGCGAATCCGGCCCAGTTGGACCAAACGAAGACCCTGTAAAGCCAGAGTCGCTGCGTGCGCATGATGGGCTCGCCGGCGCTGTGGTGCCCCGGGGCGTCGTCCTGCCAGTACCCGCCGGGGACGTTGCTGCCAACCTGGTACGAGAGCGTGGTGATCAGCGTCGCCACCACCAAGAGCGTCCCGTTGTCGTCGCTGCCCAGCCTGAACAAGCCGCTGCCGCCGCCACGGCGGCTACCCGTGACAAAAGGGTCGACGATTTTGGCGCTGCGGCGGCGGCACACCTGCTTGGCCATCTGGACGTCGTCGTGGCGGCCGTCCTCAGACGTTGCCGGGCAGGAAGAAGACCTGAGAAGACTACTCACTTGGCGGAACCTACCCACGACAGGAGGGTCGATATTTTTGGCGCTCCGGCGGCCCTCCTGCTTGACCATCTCGACGCCGTCGTGGCCGCCGTTCTCCGACGTCGCCGGGCAGAAAGAAAACATGAGAAGAATAAGGAAGCTGATGTGCACGGAGTGGATTGATAGTAGTAATGCCGTTGTATATATTTATAAGGAGCAACAATGGAACAGGCTGCTTGCTTGGAACCGGCGATGGAACTTGGAAGGTTCAGGGCAGGCGCCGCAGCTGCACTGCAACTCTGCAAGGAGCCAAGGACCCGGTACAGTACGAGTCTATGAGAGTTGGCGGCATGCGGCAGATGGATGCATATGGAGCAGGCTGCAGGCACGAGGGCTAGAGACCATATGGTTGCCGGAAAGCACTCGTACACGGTTTATCACAGGATACCAACGTGGTAACCCAGCAATCCATGGGCCGCAGCCGCGATCGGGAGCGCCAGCGCCACACATCGGCAGTTCGTGGTTTTGCTCTCCGACCAGTTGCAGTACCCGGCCAAATAGGGGGTGTCCCCTTTCATGCACCTATCACTATCAGTGTCCTGGCCTCATGGGCAGGTGGTCGAGGGCCAAATTGCAAACTTGCATCTTCGGCTTGGCCACTTGCTAGTTGCTACGTGGAGTAACGTCTGGCTCACTGTTTGGATCAAAAGGTGAGTTGGTACATTGTAGTCCATTCTTAAAAGCAAAATTGCATAAACCCATCCATAAGTCATTTAAAGTTTGATATTCTCCCTATTAGTCATTTTGTTGCAAATGTCCACCCGCTTACTCAATTTGGTTGCGAAAACCCTCCCAATCTCCATATGTTTAACCAAATCAATCCATTTTTGCCGATGTAGAGCCACCATAGACCAAGCTAGCTAAGTTTTGTCCAAATATTTGCATGAGACTTATTCATCATGTTGTATTTTTTTGTGTAAATAGCAAAACTCAGTGCAACAATCATTTGAGCTCTTATTAGGAATTTTGTTTGTGAAATCTTTGAAAATATTAGGCTTGTACTCCTAAAATATCTATATCACTGAAGAAGTGAAGATCACATTGGCTCACAATTCATGAAGATGGGCATGTGCATATTATGGGTGTTTCCGCAACTGGACTGAGTAGGGGTGGGCATTTGCAACAAATGATTTATGGGGGACAATGTCAGACTTCTAAGTGACTTATGGGTTTGTTTTTGCATTTTACCTTTTTTAAATTCTTATTTGGTTTGATAAATGGAATAGATTGGTCTAGCACCACCTCATTCTTCATAGGCAATACTACGAGAAATGGAATCATCCCACCAAAATTTGTGAAATCAACTTATGATGCGTCAGCTTATCTAGCATGATGTGATTTCTCAAACCAAGCATACTAACTCCTTGTTTAGTGTGGAACAAGCTCGACCGTCTTCTGAATCAATCTACAAATATGCAATCTCCGGCATGCATCATGAGTCCTAATCCCTCACTATTGTTTCCTTAGATGAAAATCTCTTATTTTAAAACATGGTTTGGGAAAAGGAAACTATACTGAATAGAGTTCGCAATTATTGGTAAACTTTCTTCACGGTTCTATTTATTTGGACCACGTCCATCTTCTTGGAAGCAGAGGCTAAAAGCATTGGCCCAGCGCCCCAGCCTCTACGCATTCTGCCTTATTCACTCAGAAGAGTCTTCCCTGATCTTGAAAAGAATTTCAAGAACGATACAAATCACGTGTACATTCTGAGAGCTGTAAATAGTGGCTGCAGAGGACTATTAACTTCAATCATCATTCTTCCATCTGTGTACTTTTTTTAAAAAAAAATAGGCTTCCATCTGTATACCATCGTTGGTTGATATATGATACCCACAAATACGGAGTCCAGCAATAGCATGTCTGATCATCTTCTATAGTAGTAGCTCCGTTCCAACAACTGAACATGTAGATCAACACCCCAACCAGGTTTGCAGGCCTCCTGTTTATGCTAACCCCTACTTGTTGATGCCTTCATATAATCAGATTAAATTTCTGCAAATAATGAGATCCAAAAGTGAGTATCACTGAAACTTGAAAGGCATTACCGTTAACCACAGAAACATAATGCTCACGAAATAATAAAAATGTATGCCTGACTATTCAGACTCGGTTTACGACGAAACTCCTGTGGGTAAATAACACTTAAAAAACAGAGGAGAAGTGCCTGCTGGTACCTTCAACCACCGTAATAAGCCTCCTTAAATAAATGAGCTCTTTTACGGTACTCCATACTATTAACGAGTAGTATATAATATAGATCCTCATAAGTAAAGGGTAGTTTAGTAATTTCACTTAAATAAAAATGAAATTAGGGATCAAAAATTCAAAAATATATATCAAAGATCAAAGTGATTTTTTAAAATCAATTACCCCCATTAATTTTTTCTCAAAATACCCATATACTACTATACTACCTACTGTGTATACTACTATACTACAGTTAAAGTTTCCAGTAGTATACAATTAATCTAAACCATACGATCTTTTTATACTAGTCCTTCTTAGACACTAGTATAAAGTAGTATGGAGTACCGTAAAAGAGCTATAAATATATGCCTTTGGATCTCATCCATTTGACATTTGCACTGGACTAGGAGACATAAAAGCTGCCGCATTCCTGAATACCTACTATTCATATGATGCCTACAGTCACTGGTTTCCAAAATAAAATGACAGTAAAATACTACCGCGTTTCTGAATAACTACAATTGTTCTTTTATATGTGCCAACAGATTATATTACCGAAGCTGAATCTCTGAAATATTTTTCTTCTAAACTGAACCTTCTCATGTCCATTTCAGGGTATGCCTTCTTTGCATGACTACATCAAGCAGATTGTCGAAAAAGAGCCATCTTAATAAAAATTTTGTGGATCAAACTTGAAGGATAATCAATCAATAAGTTCGATTCTTATCACTTTGTTGAATGATTTCTTTTGCAATTCTTGCCGTAAGCCCAACACAACATCCTTTTCGCCTTGGCCCACAAATTCAGGAGTCACTACAAGCAGAAGGCCCATGTTAATTTAGGACCATCATTTTTCTCTTTAGGCAATTGGGCCCCATGCATCATATACATGAAAAAGAAATTATGGAGCCCATAACTTGTCGCAAGGATTCGTAATACTAATCTACACGAGACTTCTATGGACCCTCCACGATACATATAAAATGGTTTTGGGTCTACGAGTTTTTTCTGCATGCAAAAAAAAAAAGATTTCCATGTTTTCTACGGGATCGAGTGTTTTCGTTTAAAATCGTTGAGACATTTTTTCTGGCTCGAACGGCGCGAAAATCTCACGAAACTCCTACGTTGAACATATGGTATCCACGGCCGACGCAACACAAATTGACTAAGACTTGGGGGGAAGCAAACCATGCACGGGACACGACCATCCATCCTTCCCGTGGCATGATGGAGACAAAGGTACGTTACGTACGTGGTGGTGTGGTCAAAAAGTGGCTGCTCCTGCTCCTGGCCCTTACTTTCCCAAGTGACCACGCCCGTGACGGCTTTTTGGTGGCGCCCCCTCTCTTTTGGTTCCGTCCATCAACAATGACGCCGCACTCGTTGGCCCGTTGCTCGTCGCTCCCACCACCGCGCACGACACGACCACGGCTGGCTATTGCATTCTCGCTTCTCCTCGGCAGCACGTAACAGTCTCCGCCGCGCCGCGGTCGCACAGGCAAAGCTTCGCCCTGGGCCTTGCCGTTGCCCGACCGTGACGACGCGAAGCTACTGGTGGGCAGCGTGCGTGCACTGCAGTCTGCGGATGGATCGAAGCACACGAGCAGGACCAGAGCGATGTCACGAAAAAGTCTTTGATTCTCCAGTGGGTGAAATCTGCGCAGCTAGCTAGCGCTCCCTGCACGGTGCCCTCTTTTTTCTCCAAAGCGCACTGAAGTGGGGAAAACGACGGCCATAAACTCGTGACCCGGGCGCGAGGCGACATGGTTGGGACGCGATCCCCACCTCCACATGCTCCAGTGCCCGCCATCGCCAGCGACGCGTCGTGGACGACGTGGATCGGATCGGACATGTTCCAGGGAGACGAGGGAAAGACCCGAGGGGCGGGAGCCAAGTGTCGCCGTCGCCGAAGACTCGCGCCGCGGATCCAAGTCAGTCGTCTCCCCCCGGCCCGGCTCCGTCGCTTCTTTAATTGATACTCATACTACTAATCCAGAAGGAATTCGATGACATGTTGCTGAGTGTGGTAGGGTTAGGGAGCTTGTGCTGTAGCTGTGTCCTCTCCCCTTCGCGCCTGCCATGCGGTCGAGGAACCGGCCAGCGCCATGCTGCCCGTGATTTGCCTGCTCTGCGTGGGCGACTGGGCCTCTCGATCTCTTGACCCAGCAGGCAGCTCGCGCTGCCGACTGCCAGTCTGAACTTGGCCTGCTTGCTTATCCTGCGTAGAGCTTGCTTGCTTTGCTTAGCTCTGCGCTTTGCTGTTCAACGCGTCGTGTCCACGTGAGAATTCGTGACTCGTTTCATACGCATGATCTCGAGCCATTCTCGAACAGAGAAGTACTATAAAACTTCCATTCGACCACGCCGCTGTTGTTGCTGCTGAGGTCAGACACCTACAAAGAGTTGCTCATTCGTTTCTTTCTTTGGTTTTGCTAGGCGAGTGGTGGTTTCCGGCCATGCCGGCCAGGTCATGGCTCGCCGACCTGCGGTCGCGGCTCGGCGCCGGCGCCAGGGTCGACGGGCTCGGCATCCTGGCCTTCGAGGCGGCGACCACCATGTCGCGGCTCGTGTCCCTCCACCGGACGCTGTCCGACGTGGAGGTCAGGAGGCTCCGCGGCGACGTGCTCCGCGCCGAGGGCGTCGCGCGGCTGACGTCGGCGGACCAGAGCCTCCTGCTCCGCCTCGCGTGCGGCGAGCTCGTGGCGGACCTCGACCGCGCCGCCGCCACCGTCGGGCGCCTCGGCGTGCGGTGCTGCGGCGCGGAGGCCCCGCTGCTGCGGGACTTCGACCGGCTCTACGCCGACGCCAAGCGTGGCCGCCTCGCGCAGATGGACGCCACGTTCGGGTTCTCCAGGGGCGCCGGGAAGCGCTTCCGGAAGATGGAGCGCCACGTCGCCGCGGCCGCGAAGCTCTACGAGGAGATGGACGCGCTCAGAGAGCTGGAAGCGTCGGAGCGCCGGATGGAGCACTGGAAGCAGCACAGCGGGCCCATCCCTGCGCAGGCGGCGCCGGGCAAGAAGCCAGCGGCGGCCGAGCCCGGCGAGAAGCTGATGCGCGAGCTCAGGTCGCAGCGCCACAAGGTGCGCCGCCTCATGGAGGGCTCACTCTGGAGCGTCGACGCGGGCAAGGCAGCGAAGCTCATGGCCAAGTCGGTCCTCGCCGTGCTCGCGCGCATCTCCATTGCCTTTGGCGCGCTCGTCCCAGGGCTGCCATCTTTGACGGTTGGACGCACGTGGCCGCTCGGCCACTCGTCCGGCCCGTTACACCGGTCGGCGGCGCCTGGCGCCGCGTTCCGGCACTCGGCTCCCATCTTCGGCCAAAAGGACGTCGCCTCGTCAGTACTGGAATCGATCAAGCCCTCACCTAGCACGGTCGGTGGCTCGGGTATGGAGCTGCGATACGCGAACCTGATCTTGTGCGTCGAGACGCTGCTCGCGGCGCTGAGGCCGGCGGCAGGTGGAAGCCATGGCCAGGAGGTGCAGGAAGGAATGATCGACCTGTCCAAGAGAGACGGGCTTTACAAGATGCTGCCCATGAGCATCCGCGAGGCCGTGAACGCGAAGCTGAGAGATAGCTGGAGAGGGCAGGCGGTGGACGAGGAGGCCGCGGCGGCGTCGAGGGGCGAGGTGGAGGTCGCGCTGCGGTGGCTGGGCCCGATGGCGCACGACACGGTGCGGTGGAACGACGAGCGGAGCATGGAACGGGGGCAGCGGTTCAGCATGCAGCCACGCGCGCTGATGGTGCAGACACTACACTTCGCTGACCGGAGAAAGGTGGATGCTGCGATTGTGGATGTGCTCGTCCGTCTCAGCTGCGTGTGCTGGTACGATGATGAGCGGCGCCGGCTGGAATCTGTGGACTGGGACGACGAGTAGGTCCTGCAGATTTCTGAGGAGTGGATCGTGGATCACTGGATTGTATCGTGTGTGAATACCGTTACAAAACATCTGTACATAACATTTTTGTTGAATTGATCTTGTTGTGTTGAAGCTATCGAGCACCCGATTTTTTATCGGTAATGCTATGCTACTGCTGGGGCATCTGACACCCACGAAAATAGCAGACCATATATTGCAAAAGTTAAGCACGTTGCCATGCTTATTTTATATTTTTTCTAATGTTGCAAGTGATGATATTTAATACTACCGTATTTATTTTTCAATTCAGCGCTCGGTAGAAAATTTCTCATCGAACGTGAGTGCTACCAGTTTCATGGGGTTCCTTTACAGTGCGTGGCCGCCAGGACCGGTACCAGCGAATGAAGCAGGCCCTTTACGGTTCTGTTTTGGCAAAATAGGCAAGTTCATCCCTGAACTTTTTCCCACGGGTCAACTTCGTCCTTCAACTCTTTAAAGGTTTAATTTGGTCCTTCAACTTCAGTTTCTCGGTTCAATATCATCCTCCATCCAAGTGTCACACCCGGTTTTAGAAACAAAACCAAGTGCTACCTATATGTATGCCAGGATCTAGTTTCATACATATAGTGACATCATAAATGAATAACAGTAACAGTATCACGTAAAAGAATACAAGAGACTTACAATCTATCAGAGACACAGCAGATCCTGGAAACCAAGGCATCATAAGTGAGTAACAGTAACAGTATCACGTAAAAGAATACAAGAGACTTACAATCTATCAGAGACACAGCAGATCCTGGAAACCAAGGCTCCAAAACTTCACAGGCAATCGACTGGGGGTTGCGTAGGCCTAGCATCATCTTCAACATCTTCACATTACCTTTCTGAGCAGCAGTAAGCAAGGATGAGTACACTTATGGTTGGTACTCAGCAAGGCCACAAGAAATAACCAGAATATGATTTATTATCAACTTCAAATAAATTAATCATGAGAGGATCCAAGCCGCTCTTAACCGTGAGCACGGCTGATATATCAGTTTTACACTCTGCAGAGGTTGTACACTTTACCCACAAACAATGTTTCTCATATAGCCTGAGGTAGCTAGCCTCTTCAACACTTCCTTAGGTGAGGGGCCAGAGAATCATTACATGACCTTTACAAAGAATTATTAACATGAAACAACCCGCTAAGGTTTCAAGCCATAGCAGAGCATAACCTTTTCTAATCGCCGAGTTACTTACCAAAGCATACTCCCAAGAGATCCGGCTATACCCCGTCTATGCTTCCCCTCTTGCCCTTTCGGTAAGGTTATTACAAGTTAACTCTTCTAATTAATTAGTCACGACCAGAGCCCATTAGCTATGTGGTTGCACTGTTTTCTTGGGTTGTCACTCCATGTTCCAATTAAAATCATCATTATATTTAATAAAGCATAGATAGAAGGATGGTTAGGGACACTTGCCTTTCCGCAATAAAAATACCACGTACTGCTCAGAGTCTTCAACTTCTTCTTGTTGAAACTCTATTCTTCAAAGCACCTGAATTGCGTTCCTTCTACTCGCAGCAATCAACGAGCACAACCACACACTAACAAAGAGACAACAAGCACAACTAAGAACAATACACCAATCAAGCACAAAGCATTAAAAGAACGCACAGAAAGGCGGGGCTTGATGCTAAGGTCACGAGGGCTCAAGAAACGACGAGAACGACGCTAAGAACGAAAAGACAACTATCGTAACATTTATGTTATGAGAGCACAAGAGACTATACGCTTGGTTTATTTTAGTTTAATAAAACAATGTAAAGGATATTTCAGAAAATACCCTAAATTAGAATTATATCATATTAGAGTTTATTTTACAAAACCGAGATAAGACTAAGTCAACTTTTATACATCTAAATGTTCATGTATGAATTAGACCAATTAAACACTTAATTAGAAATAAAACATGTGTGAACATCTAACCGTATAACTTCATGATTCGTGTTGAACTAACCAGATTATTATTCAAAAGGCATTAACGTTGAGTATTAATCATATTAACAACAATTACAGAAAACCGATGGTTAACTCTAAATAGATTTTAATTAGTTACATAGCAATTAATCAAATTAACTTGACGAGATATAACCTAATTAAATTTTAATTAGGAAACTGGTGAATAAGTAATTAAGCATATTAACATTTTAATAGATACTAGAAACAACAAACAAGATCATTATTGTTGCTAACGCATAACTTGATTGATATAAAACTAACGCAACAAGAACGACTCGAATCGAAACTAAAACAAACGACGGTAAAGGTTAGGGCTGAAACCTAATTATTGCTAACGACATAAACATTGATGATGACATTGTTTGCATGGCCGACGGCTTGTTGGCTAGGAGTTTAGGATAGATATGATTGGGAATGAACTCTGGTAATGTGAATAGAAACTGAGCAGCGTATTGCCTAAACATGATCTTGGAAATAAGTGAAAGGAAACCAATGACTTTGCTTGATCATATGCATACAGGAATGCATGGACGATATAAACTTGCACGTCTAAAGGATAAAAGATAGATTGAGAATAAACTTAGCTAGCACGTGAATTGGAACTTGAGGTAAGCATGCCATCATCATGATGTCATCACTTGCATGGGCATAGCTGGATGGCTCTTAATTTGCATCAACTTGTACAGGAGGGGGCTAGCACGTACGGCTTGTTTTCAGGAACACGAGGAATGTTATCATGCAACTTGCAGATTAATATATTACTTTAATAGCTCCAACTTTATGCAATAATGCAATGGCATAGAATTAATAAATGCTACACCATTGATATAACATAGTGTCAACCATTAAGTAATAAAACTAATCTGTAGTGGCCAACATATTATTTCTCATGTAGTCTACTGATAAGTAGCGGATGATCAATTAAAGGCTTAAGGAAAAGAATGATAAATTAACATATTAACTTTACAAGCTTATACATCGTTTAATAATGCAAACTTAAGTTGTAGTACAATGACATTGAAATGGACCAGTAATAATATCCTGGCTATCATTGCAACAACATAATTTGTATTACTAAGTAGATGCTAATTTGCAAAGAATTAATTGTCAACTATCAAAACTTTACTAGGCTTGGATCAAAAAGCATGGGCTAGCGTGGTAATTGAATCAAAAGAAAGCAATTTGATTAGATTAATGATGACTATAATTAATTAATAAGGATAGACTGATTGAAAGGGTTTGGGTAAATAAAAGGTGTAACGATTCCGATCGGCTACCTAAACATGGGCAACAGTATAAAGGAACGGTACCAAGGTATAGATCAAGTCCTTACGGTCACGTGAGCGCAAGAATCACTTAATTTGGAGCTAAAACGTGGAAGATATGGCCAAAACAAGGTAACAGGGGCTTAACTGCGATTACCAGAACTTTCTAAGGGCTAGACAGTAAGATCCTAAGGGCATAAACATAAATACGTATAAAAACCTAAGGTCTACAGCGTAAAACAACCATGCTGGACGGCGGCCACGATTCTTTGAAAACTCGAGGTCCTAAACAGAAATAAAAAGGACTAAAGCATAAATATTTTTAACTACCACTGGACCGCGGGTTGAATCTACAAAACCGCAGGGGCTCTTAAAGGAAAACGGCCAGGCTGACCGGTAAGGCTCGGTTGACTTGGATCTAACACCGCTGACGCAAGATCGGACGGTCCTGGTTGATCGGCATCTCCGGCGGCGGCGGGAAAACAGGACGGCGGCGGCGCAAGACGGCGGCGACGGCAAACCTCGCCGGAGTAGGGCCTAAACAACGCTACGGACCTCCAAAACGAACACGGATTGCACCATTGGACCGAGCGGGGCATGACGAACTCACCCAAGGTGGCGTGGACGGCGATTGTGCGACGGGGACGGCGAAACGGCGACGAGGGCGGTCCGGCGGCTCTGTCCAATGGCGGCGAACGGATTAGCCTCTGTACCAGGGAAAACATGGGAAACGAACACACTAGGGAGCTTCCTTGTCACCTTGAGAGGCTCCTGGATGCGCTCAAGTCGACGGGACGGCGCCGGGGGCGCGGGTCAGAGGCGGCGGTGTCGAGATGCTCCGGAGGCGGCGCGGCTGCGAAGCTGAGGCACGTGCGGCTCTAGGGTTTGTTGGGGTGCGCGCGGGGCTAGGCGGCGCAGCTTTATAGGGGCTAGGGAGGCCGGGTGCTCGCGGGGTTGGTTGGGATACGGACGCGACAAGGCGGAGGATCGGAGTCGGAGCTCGTGACGAGCGCTCGGCCGAGTCCGATGTCGCGGGGACGAAGGCGCTGACGCGCGGGACCCTCCGGTCAGCGAAACGGCGAAGGCGGGTTCGGCGGGAGGGGCGCCTTCAACGCAGCAGACGGGAACACGGGCCGGCGCGCAGAAATGGGCCGGGCCGATCGGCGGTTAACCGGGCTTAAGGGGAAAAAGGCCAGGGACCAAAGCCGGACTTCAGGAAGAGAACAGGGGCTAAAACCAGACTAATCCGAGAGTTCAGGGAGGACTTTCGAACTAAAACTAAAAACTATAAATCTAATCAAACAAATGCAAATCAAATTGAATTTAAACAAATTTAAATTCTCTTCGACTTGCAAACAGTACATAAAACTTATGCAGCAGCATGAATGCAACAAAAACTTTTTGGGATCTAATAATTAATTATTAAATTGAATAAAATCCTAATAAATTCCAATTAAATCCTAGAAATTTATTTAAGCCCTAAATAAATCCTAGAAAATTATGAAAATGTTGCTACAATTTCTTGTGATGAAAATTAGGGTGTTACACCAGGGGAGAGCTAGGAGCGGAGCCTCAGGAGGAGCAGTGGGTGGTGTCGTCGCTGGCGGGTCCTCCAGCTTGTCGGGCGGTTGTTCGCCGGAGCTGCGAGTGGAGTCTCCGAAAAGGAGACGAGGAAGCTTGAACCTGCTGCTAAGCTTTTTCTTTCCCATGGCGAGTGGAGGAAGAAGGCTTAGGATGGAAGTTTCAAGTACATGTCAATCCAGGAGATCTGATATTTAAAGACTCAGGGGTGCGACGCTTCGCGCGAGAATCGAGGAGCCAGAGCAGAGCCGTATCGCGTGCGCTGCTAAAATCCCGGGAGACGTGCGGAGTGGGTTTTTAATGCCCTGGGCAGCAGTTACATCAATCCTGGGGCGTTCCATTTTTCAAGACGGAACAGTTCTATTTTATTATTATGGCTGATATTTTTCTTTGACCTTATCATTCAGATGCAGGTTCTACATTCAAGAGTTCGGGAACTTTCCTGGCTCTCATACAAAAGTGATTGACGAGGTATTAACATATCCAAAAATCATCCGAAGAGCAAAAAGACCCGAAGGCTATTGAACAATCAACCTTTTCTGAACAAGATAAGCTCGGGGGCTACTGTTGAGGCCATAATACCAGGGTACCCGACCACGAGGATTGCCGACTACCGACTCCAAAGACTACCAAGACTCCGAACAAGACACGATGGCCTGATCGCAGAAGGGAAGCCCGAAGACAGTTAGAGTCCTACTAGGTTTAGGTCTGTTTTGTCTTGTAAGGCACGTCTCCCTGGATATAAATAGCGGGGGTCCTGTGCGTAGAGGGTATGTTCCATTGATTTGCAATCTTAGACAATCCACCCGAGGGTACTTGTTACGCATTGTAATCCGTACTCGACGAAATAATACAAGCAGCAACTGGACGTAGGGTTATTACTCGATCTCGAGGGCCCGAACCAGTATAAAAATCCCGTGTCTTTCTGTTCATCACCGTGATCAATCTTCGCACGAAGCGGGGTGTCTGCCGGACAAATATCTGACGAGTACAACCTCGACAATTTCGATCATCTCAACGTAAGCTACACAATGGTGCAATCAAAATGCTAATTTGACAATGTTACAAAATCTGGTTATACCGGTTTCTAGAACCGGTTTCACCAGTTTGCCCAGATTACAAGCAAACCTCCATCGTGCCAATTTTGATCGTCAACAGGCGCCCCTGCCGCTGGCGGCGCCCACCGCCGTTCCCTGTACTGCAGCGAGGCCGACGTGAGCGAGGAGCTATGCGACGGCCGCGACGAGCGGGACGACGAGCAGTTGTGCGAGCCGTGCCACAGCCGGGCGCCGCCGGCCTGGCCACCCGCTCCACTCCATGGACAAGGCGTCTGCACATGTTGCGCCGGCCAGACGTGCACCCGTCGCTCTACATGCCAGCCACCCGGCAACGCATCTGGTCGACACACGTCGCCGCCGGCGAGGCTGGTGCCGTCTCGCTGTTGCCACGATCAAGCTTGTTCTGGTTAGTGTCAGGTAGAGTTTGTTAGCGTGTCAAGAGCCCATGCATGAACTCACGTTTCTGTGTGACGCCGTGCGTGCAGTAGTGGCGAGATTAGCTCACGTAGTCCGAGTCTCTCGATGTTTGGGCTGGCTCCCGTGTCGCGGGTCGTGGGGATGGACGTGACGTGGTCGCAGCGTGGGAAGCGCTCAGGTACCGAACTTCCTGGAACTATAATCGAATAAGAGGAAGAAACAGAGTCAGAAAAACGCTGCAACATTGGTAGCACCAAATTACAGTGTGTTCGCGAGCATGTGTGAACTCTGTGCGGGGGTGATTGCCGGAGTTGTAGCTGACATTTGGTATCAGAGCGATCTTCAGGTCCTGGAGCCGGAGAAGAGGGAGTAGCAACGATGGCGCACTCCAAGTCTCCGGTGAGGTCCAACTCTCCGGTGAGGTCGCCGCGGCGCTCCCCCTCGGGTAGTCCGAAGGGGTCGAAGCCGCGGGGCAGGCGAGGGCGCTCCTGAGGCGGTAGGGGAAGCTCCAAGGTCGGCAGGGGCGCCGCCGGACCTGGCGGCAGCGAGGACGACTACGAGCCGGAGGTCGTCCAACGCGTCGTGCAGATCGGCGGGCCGGTGAACTGGCCACTCCTCACGAAGACGAACTA
>CM014278.1:83895603-83912872 GCA_004135705.1 Alloteropsis semialata | reverse complement strand
CGTATGTGCCTTCTTCGAATGAGATAGCCATCCCGCTGTTCATGCCACAATAGTACTCGGGTGGTATCTCATCCTTTGGCCTCTGGTTGGCAGCAAGGATAAATCTCTCTGAATCATTGCGAGGAGCTCCCTCCATGGCTTCTATCTCTCGGCGCAGATGCATGAATCCACCATGCCTCCTATACCTAGACCCACTCCCACTCTGGTCAGCCATTGTTTTTTCTCGTGCACATCTGAGCGTGGGAGCTTTGGATTTTATAGGCAAACGCCCCACGGGAGCTTGGGAGCGTGGGAGCTTTGCACTACACTGGGCTACTGAAATAGCATGTACCAGGCTACTGAAATAGCCTGCACCGGCCTACTCAAATAGCCTGCACCGGCCTACTCAAATAGCCTGCACCGGCCTACTGAAATAGCCTGCACCGGCCTACTGAAATAGCCTGCACCGGCCTACTAATCGCAGCCATGATTATTATTATAAAAAAATTTTAATAACCTATAACATATTAAATAATTTTTTCAACCATTATTTGAGCTTAAAATTGAAAAAATGTAACCGCCAAATGAAACAGCGGTTTAATTAACCGCCGTTTCATTCAGCGGTTTTAAGAACCGCCATAGCACCTGCACTGGAACGGCGGTTTTTCTTTCCTAGGAGAGACCGCCAAGTCATTTGGCGGTTTATTGAACCGCCGGTTTGTAGGACGGTTCATCTAACCGCTGTTTCATTCGGCGGTTAGATGGGCTTGTTGCCATTTCATACAGCGGCAGCCATATGAAATGGCGGTTGGGTGATAGATTTGCAAAATCTGTCACCCATNGCTCTCCCCTGGTACGGGGATGAGGGAGTCGAGGTCGAGCCACCCGAGGAGGAGGCTCCGGTGGTAGCGCCGCCATCTCCCGAGGCTGCTCCGTCGAGCATTGCCGCCGGGAAACGCCCTGCGTCTTCCTCCCCAGCCCCGGCATCTCCTATCTCCCTCTCCTCCTCCGACGACGAGCCAGCACAAGGAGGGAGTGGAATCCGGCTGAGGCCAGAGGCGGCGCACGCAGGCGCATCTTCGTCTTCTGCTCCGGTGGACACCAGCGGCGACGAGGAATTCGCCCGGCGCCTCTTCGTCTCCCTGAACCGCGACCTGATCGGGATTCCTGGAGACGGAGCGCTCGTGGATCTCGTCAGCGACTCTGAAGAAGAGAACGCGATAGATGACGATCCACCAGAGAGCACACCATCGCCCTGATCAGTCTGGTTGTCAATCATCAACCCAAGATCAGGGTGATTTAGTATTTTGATTTTAGGATAGCTATCAATCCATTGTGAAATGTTCCCTCTTTTGGACTTAATGAAGAAATTTCACTCGATGGATGCATTTTGAATTCCTTGTGCTTTGAAAATTTATCTGTATCAATCTGTTCTTGAAATTGTTCATCCAGAAACAAAGCTCCCGAACAAAATATTTCTTCCGAGCAGACTAACGATCTTTAGTACGTTCGGGAAATTTGACCTGAATCAGATATGATCGGGACATTTCCTCGTTTCACACCAAGTGTTCGGTCATTTAAAACTGATAGCTTCCCTTGTAAGCCAACAATTCTAAATGCATTGAATCTGACCTGCACAGTTTTCGAAACGACGCGTGCCGCAGAAAAATAGAATCTTTTTGACCCAACAGTCACTGCGGATTGCGCGGCTCAAGGGCAGGTTTTTCGGGGCTCGTGCTGCCCTGCAAAACCATAAAGCCCCCAAGCGCGGCCGCTTGAGACCTATTTGGGACTTCGTCTTCCTTGCTCGCATCCACATTCGCCATTCTCAACCACTGTTCATCTGCTCCTCCAACCTTGCTAGTCTCCAGTCGCCATGGCATCCACGCACCAGTCGTCCTCCGGCACTGAGTCCACAGAGAACCAGAGCAGCGCCGCGGCCGGACGCGAACTCCGCAGTGGGACCACGATCCCCACTGCAGATGAGTACTGGAAGAAATCAACCACGACGGATAAACACCTGCAGAAGCTGGAGGATCTTGGATTACTCCCAAGCACCGAACTCTTCCCTCGGCGTCATGCCAAAGGTCAGATGTTTCCGACCCCCGACACTCTCGAGATGGTGGTGTTCTTGGAGTTCTTTTATTGCGGATTCGGGGTTTTTCCGTCTGAGTTCCTCCACAGCGTCTGTGATCATTACCAAATAGAGCTTGTGCACCTTAAGCCCGGCGCTTTGACAATGCTTAGCGTCTTTGCCTTTTTGTGCGAAGCCTGGTTGGGAATTAAGCCCTCACTGCTGCTGTGGAGGTATTTTTATAGCCCTTCATACTATAAGAATCAAATGATGCTCGGGTCCATCAGTTTCTCCTTGAGAAATCGGGAGATGTACATCCCCTTTCCAGTCAAAGATTGCTGGAAAGGATACGAACGTCACTGGTTTTACATCACTCTTCCCCAAGCCTCACTGGCAAAAGGGAAGTACTTGATGCCAAATCTCAAGGACGAGGTCAAAGCCGTGCCAAGACTCACCCCTGACATGAAAAAGCACATTGACCGGATTTTGAAGCTCCGCAACGCTGGTTTGACGGCGGTTCACGTAGCGGAAATCTTCATTAGATGGAGATTTATTCCACTCATGACTCACGACCGCTACGCCTGGACATTCACGGGCGTCAATGATCCGAACAGGATGAAACCTGACGGTGAGCATTTATTTTTCTGTTCAGTTATTTTTCCGAGTTAGTTCGGTCATTTGAATTCATGACTCTTAACTAGCAGTTGTCCCAGAGTCAGAAGTGTCTGAACGCTTGAACAAGATGTTCGGGGCTGGCCTCCCGGATTGGGAAGACGTCCCAGCACCTTATAGCGCTGACAACCCTCCTCCAAAGGTAAACTGTCTCTCAGAAAAAATGTTCTTTTTTTGTATGATAATGATATAGCACTTCTCTTTTCTCCCGACCAGGCCCCAACTATTGTTGATGCTCCCCCTCAGAGCGGGGCCATCAATGTTGAAGAGGAAGGAGAGCAGCCTGTTGATCAGGGTACCAGGGCCCCGATCAACGAACCACCCGAACTATCACCTGGTTTGGAAAAGGAGGTCCCGAGCAGCCCCCAGGCGACTATCCCCCGAACTCGGAAACGCTCTCGCAGTGTTGAGGGGATAGTTCCGGATTCGGAAGTCTCTGGATCGCCTGGGTCAGCCAATCTGCCGCCCAGTCGTAATCAGCCTCGTCCTGTCGCCCAGGTACCAAGCATGATCGTATTCGGGCGTTTATTCGCAGCCTTTGATCGAATAACCAAAGCTAAACATGATCGGGAGATTTCTCGACAGGAAATTCGTCCGACCAGACAGTTACCAAAGCCTACTCCTGGTGCCAAAAGGTTCAAAATAAACCTCCTGACGGCCGAGTAAGAACTTTGGCAATTTTTAATTATGTATGAACTTTTTTTTTAAATGTTGTTTTCATTGTACTTGATTGTTCGGGAATTCAGGCACCCGATCCCACAGCTTCTCCTCCTGTCAAGCCATTTGCCAAGGAGAAAACTCCCGAGCCGGACTCGACAGCACAACTCGACAGCTCAGAGAAGACTGTAAAGATCCTGGGACCCGTCCCGACTCCCCTGGGCCCGATCTTTAATGCGCTTTCGGAGCAATGGCGTTCGCTAGACGCTCGTGCCTCTGCTGCTGAAGCGTCTGTGACCAGACTAGGAGCCCAGGTGACTATTCTCCAGTCCGAGAAAGAAGGTACAGGCTTTAAACCTCATGCTTCGCTTATTGAGTCTTTATCTTTGAACTTTTGTTCATGCGCTGCCTTTGATCCTGTAGCTGACTCCAAGAGCATTGAGTTGCTCGAGAAGAAAAACTCGGACCTTGAAGGAAAGCTGGCTAATCTGACCGCCCGCTTTGAAGCATTAAAGATGCACAGTTCATCCTTGGAATCCAGGCTGATGGAAGGTGCCTGCGTTGCTGCAACTCACACCATCGTGGCTTTGAAAAGTCACCTCCCCGATCTGGATGTTTCCTTGCTCTCAAAGGGCTTCAAGTGTTCGGCGTCAGATGCTGATGTACTGTTTGATAGTCTTACCCCAGTGGTGGAACCTTTTGTCAAGAAACTTGGTCTTCACCTGAGTGATTCGGAAGAATCACCCTGAACACTTGTGCAGAATTCCTGTAATAGGGCGAAACTTATGCGGTTTAGAATGCGGTTAAATTTTGCTAAACATATGCTTGCATGTTTTTGCGTAAGTCTTAGAGCTGATCGGTTTTTTCATGGATCTTTTTAACTGATAGCTTTGTCATAGCCAAAAAGTCCCGTTACCATAAACTATTTTGGAATTGTTTAGTTGCTGAGACGCGGGCGGCCTTCTGAACTGTGTAATTCCTTGTAGTCATGGTGTTCGGCAATTTTAGCGTTTGCCTAGCTTTCTTGAATTAAAAAGCCCGTTTCTTGCATGGTAGTAGTACCGTAGTAGCCCCCGGGCTCTTTTACAGTCATGCTGGCATGCTGAAAAAGAGTCTAGAAGTACAAACTGCAAGAAACTTCCCGATCAAATGGGGAGCCCCCGAGCGCATAGCTCGGGACGCATAGAATAGGTCTGAAAAGAAAACTTTCAGCATGGTAGTCCCCGGCTCTTTGTTAGTGTATGCAGTATGATAACAAAGAGTAGAAACAGAATTAGAAAAATAGAAAACCCAGCCCCCGAGCATAAAAGCGAGGGTGAGTAGGGTATATAGAACTTATCTCTTTTTTTTTGTTGTTGGCGCTGTAGGCGACGCAGATGACGGTTCACACCTGCCAAACCCGATGGTTGGTCTAGAACTGTGCACGATCTTCATTGTTTAGGCGTAGAATCTGCGTAGTTGATCCATATTCCACGTGTTTGGCAGTACGTCCCCATCTATCTCTGCGATCCTGTAGGCTCCTGGTCGGGCGATATCTACGACAATGTACGGTCCTTGCCATGGAGAGGAGAATTTATTTTTGTCCTTGGTGCGTTGATCCAATTTGAGCACCATGTCTCCAATGCATAGGCTTCGTTGCCGAACATTAGCATCGTAATACTGTCGCAATTTTTGCTGATATTGGGCCACTCTAAAAGCAGCCGCGTCGCGAGCCTCCTCCAGGAGGATTAGCTCATCAGTACGCCTATCAGGCTCTTCAGTTTCTGAAAACATTGCCACGCGAGGGGCTTGTAGTCGGATGTCGGATGGTAGAATCGCCTCTGCTCCATACACCAAGAAGAAAGGTGTTTCGCCTGTTGCCCGATTCATAGTGGTCCTCATTGACCAGAGTACTGTCGGGACTTCATGAATCCAGCGCTTGTCGTAAGCTTGCAATCTGTTAAAAATCCTCTTCTTGATGCCCTGGAGCACAATGCCATTGGCACGTTCTACTTGCCCGTTTGTCTTCGGGTGGTTTACCGATGGCCGATCATGCTTGATCCCGTGATCGTAGCAAAAATCGTAAAACTTTTTACTTTTAAACTGTGTTCCATTATCAGAGATTATCCTGTTCGGGACACCGAATCGTACAACAATACTCCGTAGGAATTTGACAGCGGCCTCTTTAGTAATTTTCTGAACAGGCTCGGCTTCAACCCATTTCGTAAATGTGTCAATGCCAACGAACAGAAATCTGTATCCCCCGACAGCCCTTGGAAAGGGCCCGAGGATGTCTATACCCCAAGTGGCAAAGGGCCATGACAAGGGTATAGTATTTAAGGCTTGCGCAGGTTTAGTCTGCTTTCGTGCGAAGAATTGACATGCCTCACACTTTTTCACTAAATCGCTTGCGTCTTGAAGAGCTGTAGGCCAGTAGAAGCTCTGTCGGAATGCTTTCCCTGTTAGATATCGGGGAGAAGCATGTGATCCACAGATTCCTCCGTGGATGTCGTGGAGCAAACTAATGCCCTCGGTCCGTGTGATGCATTTGAGGAGCATTCCATTGCGGGTTAGCTTGTATAATCGCCCGTCAACCAATTGATAGTTCTTGGCTTTACGATGGATTTTCTCCAATGTAGCATCATCGTCCGGAATAGCTTGGTTTGTGAGGTACGCCCGGATTGATCCATCCAGTTCTCCTCGTTTCCAACTAGAGCGGCAGCTCGGGCCGTACCGACCAACATAGACTCCTTGACGGATTCGTTGGTTGTAGAAACTGGTCCCTTGGCGGGTTCAGTTTTTAGGTTCGGTAATGAAACCGACACAGATGGTTTAGTAAGAACTTCAAGTAACACGTTACCTGGGAGCCGTGTGCGCTCTGCAGCTGCCTTTGCCAGCTTATCTGCGTCGCCATTGAATTCCCTCTTCACGTGCTGTACTTCAAGCCCATCAAATTTGCTCTCCATCCGCCTATATGCTTCCAAGTATTTGGCCATGACCTCGTTCCGCGCACTGTACTCTTTCATGACTTGCTTTGCAGCTAACTCGGAATCCCCTTTCACGAGCAGCCTTCTGACACCAAGAGATGCAGCTATGCGGAGACCTGTCAACAGTCCTTCATACTCGGCAACATTGTTAGTAGGAGTTGGATCAACAAAATTGATTTGTAAAGCATACCTAATGACGTCATTGTGTGGCGAAATCAGGACCACCCCAGCCCCCGCGCCTGCTCTGCAAAATGCTCCGTCATAGAACATTGTCCAGTGTTCGGGATTTTGGGCAGCTTCTTCAGGTTCGGGGTTAGTCCACTCTGCGATGAAATCTGCCAGAGCCTGCGATTTGATGGCAGTTCTGGGTACGAATTCAACGTCGTAAGCCCCCAGCTCCACAGACCATTGTGCGATCCTACCCACGGCATCTCGATTATGTAAGATGTTGCCTAGGGGGTAAGTTGACACAACCTTGATCTTGTGGCTCAGAAAATAATGCTTGAGCTTCCTGGAAGTCATTAGTACAGCATATAATAATTTCTGAATCTGAGGGTACCTTGTTTTGGCATCGTGTAACACCTCGCTTTCGAAGTAAACGGGATGTTGTGTTGTAGACTTTTCTGTTGGTCTTTCGACCACCAAAACAGTGCTGACAACAGTTGGTGTCGCTGCTACGTACAACAGCATCTCTTCTTGTGGCTTTGGCGGGACCAGCACGGGCATTTTCCGTAGGTACTGTTTGAATGCTTGGAACGCCTCTTCTGCTTCTGCCGACCACTCAAAACGATCAGTTTTACATAGCAATTTGTAAAATGGCATACCTCGTTCGCCTGACTTGGATACGAATCGACTTAGGGACGCCATCATTCCTGCCAACTTCTGGACCTCGTGGCGGCTGCGTGGAGACTTCATGTCGTCGAGTGCCTTGATCTTGTGCGGATTTGCCTCTATACCTCGTTGGGAAACAAGGTAACCGAGGAGCTTACCCGATGATACACCAAAGGTGCATTTGGCGGGGTTGAGCATCATCCTGTTTTTACGCAAGTTGTTGAATGTTTCGGTTAAATCAGCGATTAAATCGCCCTTTAACTTACTTTTCACAACAATGTCATCTATGTATGCCTCCACATTACGGCCGATTTGGCCTTCAAGAACAATGTGAACACATTTTTGATAAGTGCAACCTGCGTTTTTCAAACCAAAAGGCATCTTTATATAGCAATAAACACCGAAGGGAGTTACAAATGCAGTTTTCTCCTCATCGTCAATGCACATGCTGATTTGGTGATACCCCGAGTAGGCATCTAGAAAACAAAGCAATTCGCATCCAGAGGTTGAATCTACAATTTGATCTATCCTAGGTAATGGGTACTCATCCTTCGGGCAAGCTTTATTCAGATCTGTGTAGTCCACGCACATCCTCCATGTCCCGTTGGGCTTCTTGACCATGACTGGGTTCGCCAGCCACTCCGGGAAAGGGACTTCTCGAACGAAGCCGGCTTTGAGTAGTCGGTTGATTTCTTCGTTAATGGCGTCTCGCTTCTCCGGGGTATATCTCCTTTGCTTTTGCTTGACTGGTCGGACGCCAGCTCGTATGCCAAGCTTGTGCTCGATTACCTCCCTGGGGATCCCGGGCATGTCAGATGGTTCCCAAGCGAACACATCTGCATTTGCCCGGAGGAAGGCAATGAGCTCGAGTTCCTATTTGTCACCCAGGCCAAGGCCCACCTGGGTGGTCTTGGTCGGGTCCGCCTCATCAAGGATTACTGCCTTCGTGCCCGGCTCGGGGCGTCTGGCAGGTGGCTCGGCTGGTGAGGCGTTGGCCGGCGACTCGCCAGCTGCTTGTGGCGGCGTCCCCCTGAGTGGGGTCTGGTCCACCACGGTTTGCCCTTCAGCAGGACGGTTGTCAGCTCCCTGTCCGCCGACGAGCTCCTGTTCGGGTACTTCTTTCCCCTTGGCCCTTGGTCGGTTCTCAGCTGCTCGGGAGGTTTCAGCCAATGTGCCCTTGGCGGCAGCCTTGGGCTGGCTTCTTGTCTTTTTCTTGGCAGGCTCGGCAGCCTTGGCTGGTTCCTGCTCGTCACCCTTGATCATGTCCAGGGTCTTCATGTCGCACTGGACCGCGCCCCTGCGATCGCCGCTGACGGTGATCGGGCCTAACGGCCCCGGGACCTTGATCATGGAGTATGCAAAGTGAGCGACCGCCATGAATTTCTTCAGGAACGGTCGGCCCAAGATGCAGTTGTAGGCTGACGTGATGTCAGCCACCTCGAAGGTGAGGAACTCTGATCGGATGTTTTTGCCCTCTACGAGGGTCACCTGCAGATCGATCCTCCCCAAGGGAAAGGCTTGAATGCCGGGTATGACCCCATAGAAAGGCTTCTCCACGGGGGACAAGGACCTTCTTGGGATTCCAAGTTCGTCAAAAGCATTGACAAACAGGAGGTTGAGGGTGCTTCCACTGTCGATCAGGGTTCGCCCGATCTTGCGGGGCCCGATCCATGGCTTGATGCACAGTGGGAGTAGCGGCCCGTCGTAAAGTGTCTCGGGGTGGTCCCTTTGATCGAACGTGATCGGGATATCTGACCACCTCAAGAGTTGCTTGCAGGGCTCGGCGCTGTTTATCTGCCTCTCGACCATCTTGAGCTGGGATTTGGAGGTTCGGGTTGAACAGCCACCGAAAATCGTAGCGATCTCTAGATCTTCGGGGAGATCTAGATCATCATCACAATCCATGTAGTTTGCCGCGCGAGGGTTGTGAGCTGCCTGGTCGCGTGGAGCCCCCTGCTTCTGGCTCTCCTCCTCTTGCTTCTGCTTCTTATACACCGTGCAATCCACGAAGTGATGCTTCGTGGATCGGTGAATCGGGCAGTACATCGGGAGGTTCTCCGGTTTGCCTTGACGCCTGTACGGGGGCTTGTTGTCGACGGCCATGACTTCGTCACCCTCGGTCTTGCGCTTCTTATTCTTGTGTTTATTTTTCTTCTTGCCCTCCCCGGCCGGATGGCTTTGTTCGGGCTTCCGTGAACCCGTGCTCGGGCGTCCGCCATCTTGGCGGTCTCTTCCAGGATCCCGTACAGTTCTGCCACCGTCTTCGGGTTCTTCTTGGCAAGTTCCTCCGCCGTTCGCTCGTCCTTGCAACCTTGATTGAAGGCCACAATCACCCGATCATCCACCATGTCGGGGATGGTGTTACGGGTGTCACTGAACCTGCGGATGTAGTCTCGGAGGGATTCTCCAGGCTTCTGCACACAGTTGAGCAGATCACCCTCATGTCCGGGGCGTTTATAGGTGCCTTGGAAATTGGCTTCAAACGTCTCCCGGAGATGAGTCCATGACTTGATGCTTGCTTCGGGCAGGTTCATGAGCCACGTACGGGCTGATCCCTGCAGAGCAGTTGGCAAGTAGTTGGCTTTGACGTAGTCGTCACCCCCGGTGGCATCGATGATCGTGGAGTAGATCTGAATCCACTCGCGGGGGTTGGTTGTTCCGTCATACTTCTCGATGCTAGTGGGACGAAACTTTTCGGGCCACCTGACCTTGCGCAGGGCTGGGGAGTACGCAAGGCATCCCCCCATGCCTGGTCGGGAGTCACGTGGCGGTGAATCTTGATGGGACCGATAGTAACCCTCCCGCGCTCGGTAATCTCGATTGTGATTGAGAGTTTCCCGAGCGTCGCGAGTGCGACGATTGCGCTCGAGTTGTGGCCTCATGTCGCGCCCCTCGTGTGGGCGATAGTATGGTCGTCCGTTGACAGATCGGGACCGAACCGGCTGTGGCTCGCGTGGTCTGTTTGTCGGAGCTGGTGGTGCGGCAGCGGCGGCTTCGATGCGCTCTTTTGCCTTGTCTGATGCTTCCCGAGCCTTCTTGGCTATGGTGGCCATCGGGGTCCCTTCGGCCATTGCTTCCATGGTCTCCAAGAGGGTTCGGATCTGCAGATTGTCCTGTTCGACGGCCCGGAAATCGTTGTTGAGATCTCGGGGAGCCAACGAGGATGCAATCTGCTGTGTACGGGTTTTAGCCGTTTGAAGTGTCGGTGCGTTGCTCAAACGTGGAGGAGGCACGGGTCGACGCGAGCTAGACGACTCGGCAGCGGCCTCTGTCCCGTTTGCGTTTAGCACATGGATGCGGCGGTCTTCAGATGGTTCTGACCCATTGCTAGATCCACTATAGTCGAGATCCAACTGCGCAGTGCGATCTGCAATGTCTTCAGGAGTTGGCTCCGTGAAGGTGGCGAAAACTTCCCGACCGGCGCATGTGAGATCGGGATCGTGGATCCCTGTCAACTTGAGCTCGTAGTCGCCTTGGTGCTCGAACACGAGGTCTCCGAAGCGGATCTCCCGTGTAGGCACTAGATGGCGGTGAGCGTAGAGATCGGAAGCGGAAGCAGAACTCCCGATCGCTCCCGATTTGACGGAACTGGGCATGTAGGGCATCGAGGAACTCGACGCGTCGGCGAACCAGACTCCGTTGACGATCGGCATGATCTTTCTTCACGCAAGGGCCCCTACCTGGCGCGCCTCTGTCGAGGTTGTACTCGTCAGATATTTGTCCGGCAGACACCCCGCTTCGTGCGAAGATTGATCACGGTGATGAACAGAAAGACACGGATTTTTATACTGGTTCGGGCCCTCGAGATCGAGTAATAACCCTACGTCCAGTTGCTGCTTGTATTATTTCGTCGAGTACAGATTACAATGCGTAACAAGTACCCTCGGGTGGTTTGTCTAAAGCTACAAATCAATGGAACATAGACTTGGATCATGAATACCCTCTACGGACAGGACCCCCGCTATTTATATCCAGGGAGACGTGCCTTACAAGACAAAACAGACCTAAACCTAGTAGGACTCGAACTGTCTTCGGGCTTCCCTTCTGCGATCAGGCCATCGTGTCTTGTTCGGAGTCTTGGTCGTCTTGGAATCGGTAGTCGGCAATCCTCGTGGTCGGGTACCCTGGTATTATGGCCTCAACAGATTGGTAAGTCTCTTCTCTGGTTCCTTTTGTTCCATGGTTGCCATCATAATATTGATCAACTTATTATAATGTAGGTCAGTGCTTGGTTGCAAAACTCATTGGACCCAGTTGATGGAAATGGCAAGAAGTCTGATCAATATTGGGCAGATGTTACTGATACGTACAACACCACCACAGCAAGTAACCGTAGGAGGAACCGTAACCAATTGAAAATCCGCTGGGATCGTGTCAAGAAACCTGTCAGCGAGTTTCATGTCAGCGAGTTCTGAATAGATGAACAGTACTGTCCTTTTTTTTCTTATGGTAGCCGACCTGATTCTATTGATTTCTGACATTTGTCTTCAACCTTTTCTCCTGCAGTAGCATGTGGAGTTGGCATGTGCACTGGAGGCCTCTCTTCATGGCGTGTTGATGTGAGCACTAGAGGCATCTGTTCATGGCGTGTTGCATCTCTTCATGGCGTGTTGATGTGCACCAGGAGGCTGGAGTTCATGTGACCTTGTCCACCAAAAGACTATCTACATATTGCAATGCTATCTATATGTAATCTGAACCTAAACTGATCATTTGGTTTATTGGCATGGCAATAGTATGACCATGCGTTATCTACCAACCTAGTATATTTGTTTATGGCGTACGTGTTGCTTGCATATGCTGTAGCAGTATGAGTTTTTTTTAATGGCGTGTTTGCATTGTGGAACATACACGGCAGCAGGAAGGCTACAGATGAGTTTGCCACATCTAACCAACGCATGTTTCTCATCAATAAATCAGGTCATTAAATTTTCCTTCAGTATAGAAACTAGTATAGAAACTATGCATTGGAGCACTCAGTTTCTAAGGGTAGTGTCTTGATGAGGTGGCATCTATGGAAACTATCATCTAGTTTCTGGGTTGGGACTGCCCTTAGTTGTTTGAGGGCAAACTCCGTAGAACTTGGAGAGGCGTCACCGCGTCAGTGAATGGGCCAATGCTTCGTCAATGTCGCGCCAAAGAACAAGAAAGATAATTTAGGTCCACGTCCTCCTCCGTCTCTTGTTGTCTCCGTTGCCTTTTTTTTCGCGTATATACGCTCTCTCTCTTGCTTCCAGAGTCTATAGTGAACAATCAAACACGGAAATGGCTCCTTTTCTCAAACTCATGGTAACACTACTAGCATAGTAGTGTACGTTTCTCTTTGCAACTACCACATGCTTTGCCAAATCTTTGTTCATAATCAATTTCTTCACCATCAGCTAGCGTGCCCCTAACCATCGGACACTACTTGTTTACAGCTGGGTACCCATGGTCATGGCGCGCGAATCCACCAGCACTGCCACGCTCTGCATGCCGCGGAAATGGCCCAGAGAAAGTGGCCACCGTATCCGCCGTGCGCCGCGGTAGGGCAAGGCAGCCAGGTCGGAGCTTGAAGATCCCTACGGCCGTGCCGGATCTCGACGAGACGACGCAGATCGGCAAGGACCGATGGGCCGGCCTGGCGTTCGACACTTCGGACGACCAACAGGACATCGCCAGGGGGGAGGGCCTCGCCGACGCGCTGTTCCAGGCTCCCCTCGGCAGCAGCACGCACGTGCCCGTCATGAGCTCCCACGAGTACATCAGCCAAGGCCTGCGACAGTAAGCTCGATCAAGGCCTTGCCTTCTGCCCGGGATTTTATAGATGAACAGATCCTGCCCTGCGGCGTGTGCCAGGTACGCCTTCGACAACACGGTGGACGGGTACTACATCGCGCCGGCGTTCATGGACAAGTTGGTCGTCCACATCGCCAAGAACTTCATGGACCTGCCCGGCATCAAGGTGTCCCTCATCCTCGGCATCTGGGGCGGCAAGGGGCAGGGCAAGTCGTTCCAGTGCGAGCTCATCTTTGCCAAGATGGGCATCAAGTGTTAGAAATATAGGCAGCATTCGACATATTTTAATTCCGAATAAAAGCATGTAAATCATAATGACAGTTAGTGATCCAGTGAGAACATGATATGTGCATGTGTTCAAGTTTAATCTCATATTAAACAAGAACAAAATAAAGAACCACAGAAGGTTCAGAATGTACCCTGAGACGGGGCCGCTGCCGGAGGCATTGGCTGCGCCGTTATCAACTGGATTAGTCATGCTAATCGGTTGACCTTGTTCGATGTAGCCGTACAAATTCGATGCAGTGACGAGTTGATGCAGTGCAGTCCCTCGAACGGCACCGGGAAGTAGTGGATGTAGTCGTACAGGCCACCAGGAAGAAGACGATGCAGTACGAACTTGAGCATCGCGTGAAGACGCTCCCCAAAAACCTTATCGCCTGGCTATCCCGAGCAGGATCTCAAGCCAGTCGAGGTTCCGGAGGCTCTGCTCTAGCTAGAACCGTGCGCGCAGTGCTAGCGATGGGGAGGCAAGCGTTGCAGCAGAAACAATAAGGGAGAAGGGAGATGTCTCCTAAACAGGAATACCTGAGGGGTTGTGTTGGTGTGTGTCTCTGGGTAGGGGAGGGCCTCCTTTTATAGGCGCTGCCTGACGGAGGGGGATGCACCTGGACGCCTCTGCAGGAAAGGCAAGAATCCCGCGGAGCAAATAAGGCACGTCCCTGTGAGCGTTTAAGGTAGGTAATTGATTCTGCCATAATCTCGTTGATTTGCAAAACCAATCACAGCACCGCAACACATCACGTCCATCCGTCCGTCCGTCCGTCACGACACGCCCACGGCCTCGGCCCGGCTCGGCGAGGCGAGCGAGCGCGCGCGCGCGTGTGGCATCCCGGTTACCCTTTGCCAACTTCATATTGGGGTGTACCACGTGTCCACCTAATAAGTTGGTTGAGATCCTCTTAACTACCAATATGGTAGTAACCACTTTTAACTCCCTTTGCATTAATCGTGGGCCTTAAATATTTTAGATTTAATTGGAATATAAAAGGGCCAAGCCCAAATAAATCCAACAATCCCCACCAATATTTCACGGCACACAAGAAATGCCCTCAGCCCCATTGCTGTTTTGATATACCAGTGTTTCGGTAGAGACTGTTAAGTTGAACTTCCACCTAGAGTAAAGGCTACGCTCATCCACAACTGACCAATGGACTATGCCTTGAATTGGCAGTCTTGTGCGAACAAGTTTTACCAGAACCCTTTTACTGATACTAGGCTGCTTATTGCATCCCCGCGGTTTGGAGCATATAAGTCAAACTCCAGGCCTTTCATGAGTATCTAGAGATAACCCACTCTCATAGACTGTGACTAGCAGTCGAACTCATATAGGTGTAATTCTCATAAGATGTTCTGTAGGTCAACATCTCTGCTTCTCAAAAGCCACTCGAATTACATTAAGGTGTACACCATCCTGCCATACAGAAAAGAAGAGAAATGCATCCACTCTGGAATTAACTTGTTTCAAAGGTTCTCTTCTCTCAGTCAAACAATAGCTTGTTTCCTCATCCTAATTCACGGGATCTCCGATCACATAGGACAGGTTCCCACTATTGAGTGACTCACATAGGTCTCATTCCTAATTCCTTGGATGCAAAATCTATCACATTTCGTGAAAGACCCTTTGTAAATTAATTTGCCAGGTTCTTAGCCATCTAGACATAGTCCAAGGCAATTACTCCGGAGGTTCTCATTTTCCTGACAGACTTCAACCGCCTCTTCACATGCCTTGATTACTTCATGTTATCCTTAGAACTGTTTACCTTGACAATCACCGTCTGGTTATCACAGTTCATTAGAATCGCCGGTATTGGTTTTTCAACCACTGGCAAATTCATAAGGAGATCGCGTAGCCACTCGGCCTCCATTGTGGCGGTGTCTAATGCCGTGAGTTCTGCTTCCATGGTAGACCTCGTTAAGATGGTCTGCTTGCAAGACTTCCAGGAGACAGCACCACCTCCAAGAGTGAACACATATCCACTTGTGGCCTTTATCTCATCGGCATCAGATATCCAGTTTGAGTCACTAAAACCCTCCAGTACCTTCGGGTACCCAGTATAGTGAGTCCCATAGCTCATTGTACCCACTAGGAAGCGCATTACTCTGTCCAGAGCATTCCATTGATCATCTCCCGGATTAGACACGAACCGGCTAAGTTTGCTTACGGCAAACGAGATGTCAGGTCTTGTAGCGCTAGCTAGGTACATAAGTGAGCCTATGATCTGGGAGTATCTCAGCTGATCTTTCATGTCCCCTTTGTTTTTCTTTAGTATTTTACTGGCATCATAGGGTGTTGGAGCAGACTTGCAGTCACTGTATCCGAAGCGACTCAAGACCTTTTCCACATAGTGGGACTGTGTAAGTGTCACCCCACCATCACCTTCTTTTACCAGCTTAATATTAAGAATAACATCAGCTTCACCCAAATCTTTCATCTCGAAATTCTGAGACAAGAAATCTTTGACCTCCTTAATCACGTCAAGACTTGTCCCAAAAATCAAGATGTCATCAACATACAAGCACAGGATCACTCCTTTGCCCCCATCATAGCGATAGTACACACATTTGTCAGCTTCATTCACAACGAAGCCAGCAGTCGTGAGGGTTTTATCAAACTTCTCATGCCACTGCTTAGGTGCTTGCTTGAGGCCATACAGAGACTTTGTCAACTTGCACACCATTCCCTTTTGACCTTCTGCTATGAACCCATCAGGCTGATCCATATAGATCTTCTCCTCTAATTCTCCATTTAGGAAAGCTGTCTTTACGTCCATCTGATGAACGAGAAGACCATGAGAGACTGCCAGGGACAGTAGTACTCGAATTGTGGTCAACCGGGCAACTAGTGAGTAAGTGTCAAAGAAGTCTTCTCCTTCTTTCTGAGTATAGCCTTTAGCAACAAGCCTTGCCTTGTACTTTTCAATAGTACCATCAGGCCTTAGCTTCTTCTTGAACACCCACTTACATCCCACAGGTTTGCACCCATAAGGACGTTCAACTACTTCTCGCTAGAACCGTGCGCGCAGTGCTAGCGATGGGGAGGCAAGCGTTGCAGCAGAAATAATAAGGGAGAAGGGAGAGGTCTCCTAAACAGGAATACCTGAGGGGTTGTGTTGGTGTGTGTCTCTGGGTAGGGGAGGGCCTCCTTTTATAGGCGCTGCCTGACGGAGCGGGGATGCACCTGGACGCCTCTGCAGGAAAGGCAAGAATCCCGCTGAGCAAATAAGGCACGTCCCTGTGAGGGTTTAAGGTAGGTAATTGATTCTGCCATAATCTCGTTGATTTGCAAAACCAATCACAGCACCGCAACACATCACGTCCATCCGTCCGTCTCGCCACGGCCTCGGCCCAGCTCGGCGAGGCGAGCGAGCGCGCGCGCGCGTGGCATCCCGGTTACCCTTTGCCAACTTCACATTGGGTGTACCACGTGTCTACCTAATAAGTTGGTTGAGATCCTCTTAACTACCAATATGGTAGTAACCACTTTTAACTCTCTTTGCATTAATCGTGGGCCTCAAATATTTTAGATTTAATTGAAATATAAAAGGGCCAAGCCCAAATAAATCAACATCAAGTACGCAGAACACAAGACTCTCATATTCGTGATTCCTCTTCTCGACCTGATTGCAAATTGTTCTGCGGATCGGCAGTCCCATCATGGTGAGCGCTGGCGAGCTTGAGAGCGGCAGCGCCGGGGAGCCGGCGAAGCTGATCAGGCAGAGGTACCGGGAGGCGGCGGAGATGGTCCGGAAGGGGAAGATGCGCGCGCTCTTCATAAACGACCTCGACGCCGGCGCGGGGCGGATGGGCGGCGCGACGCAGTACACGGTGAACAACCAGACGGTGAACGCGACGCTGATGAACATCGCGGACAACCCCACCAGCGTGCAGCTGCCGGGGCAGTACAACCAGCGGAGCAACCCGCGCGTGCCCGTCGTCGCCACCGGGAACGACTTCTCCACGCTGTACGCGCCGCTCATCCGCGACGGCCGCATGGACAAGTTCTACTGGGCGCCCACGCGCGCCGACCGCG
>CM014278.1:83877387-83894959 GCA_004135705.1 Alloteropsis semialata | reverse complement strand
GTGAGCAAATTAAATGCAGTTTTTCGGAGACAGACCAGGGATCATGTCTTGGGCAGGAATGCAAAGTGTTAGGGGTTTCCTGGTACATAATAAACTGATCAAAGCTATTAGAAGCACAGGTACATGGCAGGGAAGACATTTGTAATTCAGAACCAGAGGTGCAAGAGTGAACTAGCTTACAGGAATGCGGTGTTCCCGGTAGGGTAAACTGCTCTGTGTCCTCCACAGCAGTCGTCGATGCAGAGCGTCTCGAGTGCTTATCCGTTGGGCCGCCGCCTTCTCCTCACCGAATCCTTCCGGTAACGTCTCTCGCCACCTCGTCTCTTCTGGCCCAGTTGCGGCTGCAAAATTTCAGTGCGGGTTTGACTGGGGCATTTCTAAATTGTTCGTCTCCTCTTTCCTTCGAATGCCGCAACCAGGGGGGTTTTGGTGAGGCGCTTCTCAACAAGGAGGCCATGGTGGAGGCCGCTGCCGCAGAGGCCGTCGCTCTAGCTCGAGCGGCGGCCGAAGTCGCCGGAGAGGTCGCTCGGATGGCGCAAAAGGACCACCACGACTTCCCTCAGCACGATGACACGGAGGACAGCCTCTTGGCAAGAGAGGTCCGCCGCACCGAGGTGGGGTGGGAGTCCAGGCGCGCCGACCTCGAATTGCTGGACGGCGATGGGTTCACCAGCATTTTCAGTGACGAGTCCGAGGATGACGACGGTGGCGGCGAGTGCACTGAGGGCGTCGTGGCGGTGAAGTCGGCGCGCCGGTCCGAGAGAAGGGCTCGGAGAGTGAGGGCGGCGATGAAGGCGGCCAAGTCTTTCAGCACCGGGAAACCCGTCGGAGCGTCCTCCTCGAGTAAGAAGCGGTTGAAGGGCTGCCGAAATCCTCTGGGTTGCTTCTATAAGATGACCGGCCCGAGGCTTCTGACGGCGAAGCAAGAAGTGGAGTTCTCAGAAGGGATTCAGGTAATAAGGCACAAATTAAATTAAGAGAACGCATCTTCAGTATTATCCTGTAGGCTGTGCTCTGTACTCTGAAGTTCTTCGGATAGTGAAATGTCAGAGTGTTGCAGCGCCGCTTTGTTCTAGTGGCGTCATAACCAAACCACACATTTTGTGCATCAGTCCTAGATTGCCAATATTTCTCGTGTGCTTGATGCAAATTTATGTAGCTATAACTTTGGTGTTTATTCTTGGTAGTAGTCATCATCATGGTGCTGCTGGTCACCAACTCAGCATTACCCCCCCTCTACAGAGGAAATCAGCGCACCAACTCGCCAATTACCGTTGTTCTGTTGTTACTATCATGTTAACCTAATCATTCATGGTGCAATGAACATATGCAGGACCTCCTGAAACTGGAAGCTATCCAAAAGGAGCTTGCACACTATAATGGTGGCGACCCAACGTTCTCCCAGTGGGCTGCAGCAGGTGGAACCGACGAGAACACTTTGCGGAAACGCCTGAATTACGGAGTTTACTGCAAGAACAGGATGGTGAAATCTAATGTGCGGCTTGTGATCTCAGTTGCAAGAGAGCATGAAGGCCCTGGGATGGAGTTCTCTGATCTTATTCAGGTGCTGTACATGTACTTATCGAGAAATATGCCAAACGCTATCCATTTGCTCTGTTTGTATTTCACATTCACTTGTCTCTATGGCAGGAAGGGATACAAGGCTTGATAAGAGGCGCTGAGAAGTTTGATGCTTCAAAGGGCTTTAGATTCTCCACGTATTCGCACTGGTGGATCAAACAAGCAATACGCAAGTCTGTTTTAGAACAAACACAGATAATTCGCTTGCCAGTATGCTCTCTTCCTCCTTGCACTTTCAAAATTTGAATCGATGCTGCTGTCACCATATTGGTGGATCAAACAGACTGGCAACATTTGGATTTCTTGATGCTGTTACAGTCGCACATGGCTGAAGCAAGTTCCCGAGTGAAGGAATGCCGGCGCCGGCTCCACCATCAGCTGAAACGGCTACCCAGCATCGAAGAGATCGCTCTGGACACCGGCATGCCAATGCGGCGGGTGGAGGCGGCAATGAGCCTCCCAAGGTACATCGTGTCCCTCACCGGCAAGGTCGGGTGCACAGACGTGACATACCAGGTTTGTTCGTCCTTCATGCTGTTCCTTGCTATACTCCCCATTAGAAGTAGAACACACAATGGCAACTGAATCTAATCAAACGCCTCCGCACCTCGCTTCATGGATGTTGCAGGATATCATGCCGGACACCAGCGCGGAGACGGCGGAGGAGGTGCTGCACCGGTGGCTGATGAAGAAGGACGTGGACACGGCGCTGGACAGCCTGAGCCCGCGGGAGAAGCAGGTGATGCAGTACCGGTTCGGCATCGAGGGCGGCCGGCCGAGGACCCTGCACGACATCGGGCACCTGATGGGGGTGAGCCGGGAGCGGATCCGGCAGATCGAGCTGGGCGCGTTCCGGAAGCTCAGGGGCAAGAAGACGGTGCAGTCGCTGCAGCACTACCTGCAGCCGGCGGAGAGCTGGTAGCCGTGCCAGGGTCCCGAGATCAGAGATGATGTGCCACGGCCAAGGCCTGCATCGTTGCACGCGGCGTTTCTTGATTAGTAGTATGTGTACACCGTCTTTTTGAAGGATTTAACGTATATACGCCCGATCCATTTCGTTGTTCGTGTATAGTACGTGAATAAAGAAGCTGAAACATTTTTTTATGCAAGAATACAAGAACTTATTCTCAGAAGCAAAGAGCTGTATATATCTTGAAGACGATGAAACCAGCAGCGATTTCTGTACTATGTTGTACAGTACAGCTCACATATATACGTGATATGCCTACCCCGGTGAACAGCACACACTGGAATTTCTTCCAAGTCACGGAATCAGCAAAGATCAAGGTTTCGAATATGGTTCCGGCAATGATCCAATAAACAAAGGCAAACAAAAGCAGCACGCGAGAAAAAGGAAAAAAGAAAAGAGAAAAAGGCCTCTCAAAATCTGAAGTGAAGTGTTCAAACAACTGTGAGCGGCGACACGCCAGCAGCTAAACCCTCAACAGAAAACTCGAAAACGGGGGGCAAAAGATAGGCCGGGCGACCAAACCCTTACCCAGGCGCCTCCCCTCTCTCCTCTTCCTCCTCCCCCCCTCCGCGGCTCCGCCTTCTCTCCCCCAACGCCGACACCTTCCCTCGCCGTTGAAATGGCGCTAACCTCGCAAGGCATCTCACTGCGCTCCCCGCCCGCGGGCCCCCGCGGCCACGGCGGGAGCCGCTCCTCCTCCGTGCCCGCCGCCGCGGCCCCGCGCGGCTGGGGCCAGCCCCACGCGGGGCAAGCCTTATCCATCTCGTCCGCCAGGTACGAATCCGCCGCTCGTCCACGGCGGGGAGGCGCCTCCTCCTCCACCATACGCGCCGCCGCCTCGACCGGCGCGCGGCCCGGGGGCGACCCGGCCGCCGCCGAGCCCAGGATTGAGCTCCCCGCGGTTTTTGCCCTCTTCTCCGAGGCCGCTAAGACCGGCGCCGCCTTCTTCATCGCCTCGTCTGGCGCTGCCTTTCTCCTCGGCTCGTTTGGCGGGTTCGGTGGCGGCGCTGGGGGTATTTTCGGTGGCGGCGGTGGAGGCGGATGGGGCGCGGGGGGTGGTGGTGCCGGCGGCGGCGGGGGTGGGGGCTTCTGGTCTCATCTGTTCTCCGCCGGCGCGGCGAATGCGGACGACAAGTCGTCGGGGGATTGGGACGCCCACGGGCTCCCGGTCAACATGACGGTGCCGCTCACGAAGCTCAGCGGGCTGAAAAGGTACAAGCTGTCCGAGCTCAAGTTCTTCGACCGTGCTGCGGGTGGGGGCGGCGCCTTCACGGGGCCGGAGGATTCCTTCTTTGAAATGGTGACCCTGCAGCCTGGTGGTGTGTACACCAAGTCACAGCTGCTGAAGGAGCTCGAGACACTCGTCTCCTGTGGCATGTTTGAGCGGGTTGATCTGGAGGTGAAGCCCAAGCCGGATAACACCATTGGTCTCACTGTCTCCTTTGTGGAGAGCGTGTGGAGTGCTGCCAAGCAGTTCAAGTGCATCAATGTGGGGCTCATGTCGCAGTCAGGGCAGGTTGACTTCGACCAGGACATGACAGAGAGGGAGAAGATGGATTACCTCCGCAAACAGGAACGTGATTATCAGCAGCGTGTCCGAGGTGCAAAGCCCTGCATCTTACCGGAAACTGTACGCGGGGAGGTACTGGGGATGATGAAGCAGCAGGAGAAGGTGAGCGCCAGGATGCTGCAGAAGATCAGGGACCATGTCCAGAAGTGGTACCATAATGAGGGTTTCGTATGCGCTCAGGTGGTTAACTTTGGAAACCTTAACACCAATGAGGTTGTGTGTGAGGTGGTTGAAGGTGACATCACCAAGGTGGAGTACCAGTTCCAGGATAAGCTTGGAAATATTGTTGAAGGGAATACCCAGCTTCCTATCATAGACCGAGAGCTGCCACAACAGGTATGCTGGTTACAGCGATCACTGAACATGCTACAATTATTAGCTTCTGGTAACGCTTGCAACATTCTATTTGGACTAATGTAACTCATTTATGAGCCGCCCTCTAGGAATTTTTATGTGGAATTATATTAAAATGTCCTATACTCCTATACCATGCAAGCGTACTTACACTCAGATGTTATACGATGCTGGAGATGCTCTTAGTCATTAGGTTTGCTGCTGCTATTTCTTCAACAAACGTACAAAAGGTTTCTTGTGCTCAGTGCTCACTATGATGTTGTTTGACGAGCAGCATATTTAATTACGATTCTCCAATAATCGTTGTCTTGACATGAATTTTCTCCTTGTTTGCACCTTCAGTATTCAACCTGTAATAACTCGAGTAATCTTTTACAGCTTCGACCTGGCCACATCTTTAACATTGGAGCAGGGAAACAAGCTCTGAAGAATATAAATTCACTTGCTTTGTTTTCCAATATAGAAGTGAACCCACGTCCTGATGAAACAAAAGAAGGGGGTATTGTAGTTGAAATTAAGCTTAAGGAACTGGAACCCAAGTCAGCTGAAGTAAGCACGGAATGGAGTATCGTACCTGGGCGTGAAGGCAGACCAACTCTGGTAATGTACCTAAATATTTGCAGTAACCTGTTCCTTCTGGATTCTTTATATACAATAGTTGCTAGACAAAAGCTATTGAATAAAATATCTCTTGTTTATTTTTTGTGAACCTCGTATCTTATGTCTACTTTCTTGTAGGCATCCATTCAACCTGGAGGCACTGTGTCATTTGAGCACCGGAACATCTATGGCCTAAACAGGTCAATTGTTGGTTCTGTTACATCCAGCAACCTGCTGAACCCTCAGGTTGGTTGGAAATGAATTTTCTCTTGTGAGCTTTGTTGTTTCCTGCTTTTGATTACTATACTACCTTGGCCAGTTGGTGCTATCTACTTGTAAGAGGAACATATTTAACAATGAGCCTGTTTAGTGTAGCATGCTGAGCTTATGATAGTTTGACTTTCATAGCCTTCCATATTGAAAGTGTACGTGTCATTTTTTACATGGTCATGTCTAAATCTATAGACAATTGTATTATATTTAACACTTTTTCATGCAGAAGTCTGAAATTTCATTACTTTTCTCTTGAAATATACTCAAGTACTATGAGCATCAATACCATTCCATTATGATGGAAATGTAGCACAGTGGCAAGCGATGCATTTCTCTGACAAAACAGTCATGTGACGTGTCATTGTTACTTTGTTAGCATTAAGAAATACTGGTTTGTTTGTTGCTGATGTATTCTGTGTACTCGGATAGGTTAACAACTGTGCAGGTATCTTTTTGTGGGTTTTCTACTTTTCTTGGCAGTATATATTTTTTACACTGTGTGCTTATCTATGTTTTTTTTTTCTTTAATCTTAGGATGATCTTTCATTCAAGCTTGAGTATGTCCATCCTTATTTGGATGGTGTGGATGATCGTAGTAAAAACCGCACATTCAAAACTAGCTGCTTCAACACCAGGAAATTGAGTCCTGTCTTTGTTGCTGGTCCCAACATGGATGAAGCTCCACCTGTTTGGATTGATAGAGTTGGATTTAAAGCCAACATAACAGAGGTTTGCACAATTATATTTTCTTAAGCCTATGAATAGTCTTGTTCAAGAAATTTTTGTAACATGATGAAAATATTATTTGGATTCTCAGAGCTTCACACGGCAGAGCAAATTCACGTATGGCCTTGTGGTTGAAGAGATTACAACACGTGATGAAACTAATAGTATCTGTACCCATGGTTCTCGAGCAATGCCTAGCGGTGGTTTGAGTATGGATGGACCTCCCACAACCCTCAGTGGCACTGGAGTTGATCGAATGGCATTCCTACAGGCTAATATAACTCGAGACAATACTGAGTTTGTGAATGGTGCAATTATTGGAGACAGATACATTTTCCAGGTAAGCTACCTGTACCCTTGTGGTTTTAACTTTGAAGGACGCACAGTAAAGTAAAGCCTTGAAGGCTACATACATCAAGCATTTTACTTGTGGCTCAAGTAAGGCTCTTTAAGATAGGACTCAATGCTACTTATTTGAAAAGGGACACGTCATACCCTCTTTATTATTATCTTTTTATCTAGTATTGTTTTCAATTCATGGCTTGGCTGAGTACACCAAACGTTTCTGTGAAAGCTTGCGGTTATATGTTTCTTTAGCTCAACGCTCTAATCGTTTGCGAACCTCTATGTTGAACTTTGCACCCTCTCATTAATTGCTGATGGCTCCATGCTGTTATATTAGGGTTTCCCCTGGTAAAAATATATCACTGAAAAAAATTGCCTTGGCTGCAGTTGGACCAAGGTCTTGGCATTGGAAGCAAAAATCCATTCTTCAACCGTCATCAGCTTACTCTGACAAAGTTCATCAATTTAAACAAGCAAGAGAAGGGTGCTGGCAAGCCATTACCAGCAGTTTTGGTTCTTCATGGTCACTATGCTGGTTGTGTTGGAGATCTGCCAAGCTATGATGCATTTGCACTCGGAGGGCCTTACTCTGTTAGGGGCTTCACTAATGGTGAACTGGGTGCTTCTAGGAATATTCTGGAGGTATGCATCACTATGTAATTCTTGGATTTCAATATCAGGCACCATCGTTGTCAAATAAAGATATTGTTGCTGTACATATGTTTTGATTTCCTGCTTTTGAAATACCTGTAATTGACACACAAATAAAGATATTGTTACTGTACATATGTTTTGATTTCCTGCTTTTGAAATACCTGTAATTGACACAGTGGCATCACTTGTGGCATGGTAACTAATGTTTATGTATCTGTTAATCTGTGCAGCTTGCCACTGAGTTGCGCGTACCTATAAGGAACACACATGTGTATGCATTTGCTGAACATGGCACTGACCTTGGAAGTTCTAAGGATGTGAAAGGGAACCCTACAGAATTCTTCAGACGTGTTGGTCATGGATCTTCATATGGTGTTGGCGTCAAGCTTGGGTTGGTAAGAGGAGAGTACATTGTAGATCACAATGCTGGTACCGGAACCATTTTCTTCAGATTTGGTGAGAGATTTTGAGTGCACATCGTTCCTCCACTTGGGAAGACACCAATTTTCAAGGCACACCGTCTAACGCCGCCGAATCTTGAAGAGTGATGCTTGTGGGCTGTGATAGGATTCAAACGACATTGGAGCTCTGCTGAAATAATGAAGCTTTGTTATTTTCTGAGGAAGAGTGGTAGCTAGTGTGAGATGTTTTCTTTTATTGTTTTTTTTAGGGCTCTTTTATTGTTATGTAGGATGTAAGGTCAGGTCTTTTGGAGCTCACAAAAAAGTTGAATTTTCAGAAACATTGGCCCTGTTTTTACTGTCAATTGTGTTTGGCTGCGCTTCTGTCAAATTGTTAAGTCGTTCCGCCATTTACCATTTGTTCAGTTGGTTATCACAACTGTCCTTACAGTTTTGTTCCATTCTCAGATTGTGCCTAAGCTGTGATATTATAATGCTACCAAAACCAGCACTGCCGAGTACTGGCTTCAAATTTAGATAATTTTAAAATAATTTTTATAGTATATGTTGATTTCGTTGCCTGTTACATTACACTTGGATATTTTCCCGTTTATCTGCAGGGCGAATGCAAGAAGAAATTTTTACTGCAGAGCTCAACTTTACTTGAACATAAGATTTGGCGCCTGTTTACGAAGCTAACTAAAAATTAAAGAAGAGATTTTTTTAGTAGAGAGATCAATTTTACTGGAACATTACAGTCGTCACCTGAAGCTAAATTACTTATCTTTAGTTCCATTCGCAAGAGGGACGTCACCGGCTTGAATTAGCGATCGAGAGTTTCATGTATGAATGTGAACAGAATCGACGTAGAGCTTGTGACATAGAGCTTATGTGCGCAGGCGCAACATTCCGCAGTTCATGGATGAAGCAGCTGACGAGTGCTTCCCGGCAAGGCCGCCACGGCCACGTCCTCCACCTCTTCTTCACCCGCCTCCAACCAGGCGATCGCGGCGCGGTGGACCCGCACCCCGCGGCCGTCCCAACGGCGCTCCGCGCCTGCGGCCGCCTCGGGAACGCCTACTCCGGCCGCCTCATCCACGCGCTCGTTCTCACCAGGTTCCCGTCCCTCGCCTCCGACGCCGTCGCCACCACCGCGCTGCTCGACATGTACGCCAAGTGCGGCCTCGTCGCCAGCGCCCGTAGGGTGTTCGACGAAATGCCCCGCACCGACGACCTCGTCGCCTGGAACGCGCTGCTCGCGGGCTACGCGCGCCACGGCCTCCCGGAGCAAGCGCTGGCGCTGGCCATCAAGATGCGGGGCCAGGGCCTGCGCCCCGACCTTGTCACATGGAACGCCGTCGTCTCCGGTTTCGCTCTGGCCGGCGAGGACCAGATGGCTGACGACTTGGTCCGCGCCATGCAAGATGATGGGTTCCGGCCGGACGTGGTCACCTGGACATCGCTTGTCTCCGGGTCGGTGCTGAACTTTCACTACGACAGGGCGCGCACACTGTTCCGGAGAATGATGGCTACCGGGACCCGCGTCCTGCCAAGCTCGGCCACGATTGCCAGCATCCTGCCTGCTTTCGCCAATGTCGCCGATGTGAAGCGGGGCAAGGAAGTACACGCCTACAGCGTCGTGATCGGCGTCGAGCAGGAACTCACAGTAAGCAGCGCTCTGCTCGACATGTACGCGAAGTGCGGACTCGTGCTCGAAGCGCACCGGCTGTTTGACAGGATGGCGGAGAGAAGCACGGTGACATGGAACTCCATGATCTTCGGCCTGGCGAATTCTGGCCACTGCCAAGAAGCCATCGGCCTCTTCGACTGGATGCTGCGCGATGGAGCAAGGCCGGACCACCTGACGTTCACCGCCGTTCTAACGGCTTGCAGCTATTGTGGAATGGTGGAGATCGGGAAGGGCCTGTACTGTGCCATGAAGGAAGAGCACGGCATCAAGCCGAGGCTGGAGCACTACGCCTGCATGGTTCATCTGCTTGGCCGAGCTGGGAAGCTCAGCGAGGCTTATGATTTCATCAAAGCCATGCCCCTGGAGCCTGATTGCTTCGTCTGGGGGGCGTTGCTAGGGGCATGTCGGAGCCATGGCAACGTCAAGCTTGCGGAGCTGGCAGCATCCCGCCTGCTGGCCGTCGAACCAGCTAATGCGGCTAGTTGCCTGCTGTTCTCGGACGCGCTAGCCAGCGCAGGCAGACAGGATGATGTTTTGAAGATGAAGAGGTTGGCAAAGAGACGGCGTATGAAGAAGCTCGATGGCTGCAGCTGGTTAGAATCTACATAGGCGAGTGCTTCGTCATTCGTCTGACATCCGAGAACAGAATTGAATCAATTGATTCATCATGAATTCATGATCGATTGGTTTGTCTGACATCAGAAAAGAACAGACCGTATGAATAAGGGCCTGTTTAGTTTGGAAAGAAAGTTTATGAAAGAAAGTTTTCAATTCTAAATCAAAGATTGGGAGGACTAAACATGATCTAATTATAAAACTAAATACACGGATGGACGGAAAATCGCGAGACGAATCTATTAAGCCTAATTAATCTGTCATTAGAGATTGTTTACTGTAGCACGACATTGTCTAATCATGGTCTAATTAGGCTCATTAGATTCGTCTCGCAAAGTTACCGGGGGGTTATGGAATGGGTTTTGTCATTAACACACGTTTAATACTCCATGCATGTAAGATTTCCTTTGATAAATAGTAAAGTTTTAAAGTTTTCAAAAGTTTCATGGTGATCTAAACAGGCCCTAAGCTCGACGGCTGTAGCTGGTTGAATCTCCACAGGCTAGGGCATTATCATTCCTCTGACATCAGAAAAGAACAGAATTGAACAAATTGATTCATCATGAATTCACGATTGATTGGTCGTCTCGTCTGACATCAGAAAAGAACAGAATTGATTGATCATGGACCTAAAGTTGCCAAGAATTGCAGAAGCGAATGCACAAGCTCGTTCAGGTTAGCTCATATCTCTTCCTACATATGTATTGGATGCTACCAGTAACATTACCAGTATACCATGAAACAACAAATGCTGTACAGTATACATAGTTTTAGCAGAAGAAATGTTTACATTCATATTAATTACTCAACGTTTAGACACAGCACATTTATAACTACTCAAGCATAGCATAACTGGGAATTACTACTATACAAGCATAAGCAGCACCTTGTATTTACTTATTTCGGAACTGGATAATATACACTGATGTCCCTACTTACACAACACTCTGAAGCAAGTTATCACAAGTATAAAGCCAGCAGCACGATCCCAGCTTCCTTTCTCACGCATGGTCTACCCCTCCAGAACGATCAATGACTCTGGGAGTTTGATCACCATCGTTTGGTGCTGGGCCTAAAAGCAAAACCATTCCTCCCACAGCTTCATCTCCTGGGTCTGATCTCTCACTTGGGGGTGCTCTCCTAGCAGAAGCTCTCCGCATTGGCTCGAAGAATCTACCAGCCACATCGGGAGGTTGCTCGAAAGATTCCTCCCCAGGCAGAACAAGAAGCCCTTCATTGCGAAGCATGGATGGTTCATGGTAGCATGCAATCCACAATGAGTCAACGAGTTGCCTCTCTTCTCGCGCAGCATCCAGCTCTTCAGGAGTCATTGTCCTTATGCTTTCTATACGTCCCCGGAGAAGCCGGCGCAACCTATCCTGCTCTGGTAGTAGACTCCTATTGCCCAATGCTGTGTCCCTTGCAAGTTCAAGCAAACCTCCTAGTGCTGCCTCTCGAACACCTGAGTCATCGCTGGATGCCAAACGCATCATAAGGTGGGGGAAACCTAACTGTGCAAATACTGAGCAATCTGAATGGCTTTCGCTGAGCAGATAGTGAGTCAGACTCAATGCTTTCCTGCCAAAAAGAACAAATATCACAGTCAAAGAACATGTTGGCAAGGCATTTGCCAAAAAACATAGCACATAATCTTGGATCAAGTATGTTACCTCTGAAACCTTGCATTCTGTGAATTCAATGCATCTCTTAGTCCTGTATATCCGTTGGATAAACGAAATGCAGTAACTCCTGGCTTGTTGTTCCGTATCAAGGCTGAATATTAAATGAGGATATCATCAGACAAGGAAATTTAAGATATAACATACCCTTACCATCTAAAAATGTGGACAAAATACTTACAGGATAGTGCACCAAGAGCCTTTATGCGGGCAGTAAGGTCAGGATCTGACCTGAAATTGGATAAGAGGGGTTCAAAACCACTAGCTTCCATGACCAACTGCTGGCTGGTCGGATTGTTCTGAACAACTGTTGTTACCACATCAGCTGCTTTTGCTCGGATACGGGCGTTAGAGTTTCTCAGATACTTGATAACTGGAACCAGCCCACCAACAGAATGCAAATCTAGAGCACAACAGAGAGGAAAAATAAAATAAGTCGTTCAGATAACAAACAAAGCGCTAGCATAATAAAAAATCGCAGTTTCACATAAAGAGCATTTTCAATTAGGTCATGGATATTATTGCTTCATTGAAAACAGCTAGTTCATCAACCAGTCAACATTTTCCCCCTAACGGATCAGCTCCCCTTGAAATTTTGTATGGTAGCATATTGAAAGGGGAAGCTGAGAATTCACCTGAAGAGCAATATTCTATTGCCAAAAAACCACTATAGTTGCCTCCATCCATTTGTTTAGCCACCTCAACACAAACTACTAATGCCATTGAATCATCCAATGATGTGAATGTATTCAGTTTGACACTAGCAATGCATGCCTCCAAGTGCTACCATGGTCTCCTACAGATGAAATTGTAGATTTCATTTAAATGCAAATAAATTTGTGCTCATGTATGTATAAGTGCAACATTCATCAACCTCAATACATGCAGCAATTACTAAGTGATGCTATTGGAGTTCTAATGGACATAAAAACTCGACCTGCGGGGGGTAAGACAGCCCCCAGGCTTTTTGCTAAGAAGAAGACCTTCTCACGCGGGTCAAGAAAACCCTCGAACCCCTGTCCCACCCTTACAGAGCGGCACCGTAGCCCGTGTGAGAACGACCAACGACCTGGGCCGGGCCTTAGACCTGTGCTTTGGCTATGGGACAGACGAGAGGATTTTTGTAACCTCAGCCTGAAATTCGCTTCCACGGGGAGTCGAACCCAGGACCTGAGGAGTGCTACTGAGACCATCTAACCAACTCAGCTAGAGGCCATTTCGCTTAATGGACATACATACATTACATATATCAAATAGTTCCCAAGGATTTTCGGGTCAAATGATGGGTAGAATATTGTACAAAGATATGGTCCCAATGAACCATTCACATCAAGGACCCTCAAGAATCCCATGAAAGAGGCACCATGTTATATCCCATAGTTGGAGCCATATTTAGGTTAGGTGGGGCTATGAAAAGATTACAACCATTAAAACAGACATTAATTGCAAAATAAGATACGAAACATGTGACTTTGTGAAATTTACTTGAACTGATAACAAGACATGGGAAAAATTAAGCATGAACCTGGGCCATACCATTTGCCATGTCGATAGACTCAACATGTACCTGCAGCTCACTCAGCAAACCTGCAATTTTCAAAGCACATGGATCAGTATTAATCTGGTAGGAGAAATGCCATCAGATACTAAATCAGTAATTCTAGAAAAACAGCCTATAAGCCTCAGATAGATACCAGTTCTTCAAACAATCAGAGTATCAGACCTATATCAAGTACCAACATTAGAAGTGCAACAGAAAAGCACATAGGAATATATCTCGAGATATTTTACGGTACTCCATACTACTCCATACTAGTGTTTAAAAGGGACTAGTATAAAAAGATTGTACGGTTGATTTTAATGTATGCTACTAGAGACTTTAGCTATAGTATAGTAGTATACAGTGACTAGTATGGTAGTATATGGGCATTTTGGAAAAAAAAAGTTAATGGCGTAATTGAAATATTTATATTTTAGAAAGTCACTTCGATCCTCTGATACATTTTTTAATCTCCGATCTCTAATTTCATTTACATCCAAGTGAAAGTACTAAACTACCCTTTACTCATGGGGGTTTATACTATATACCACTTTAAATTGGGAATAGCAGTGGTATTTGATATCTAATCTGACCACAGAATATTCCAAGCCATGAGAACAACAGAGACATATAGTAAACTCTTTTCTTTTGTTTTCTTTTGAAAGGGAGGATCGTCCTTACTGTATGCTCCCTAAAGTAGAATTGCCTATGCGTTACAGTGAGCTCCAATTAAGGATTCGGAGTGTTCATAAGTGAGAAACACCCCTACCCTTCCAAGCTGTAACCTGCCCTAACTGAGAAAGATTGCCCGCCCGATTGCATACAACCCTAAGGCCCTAACTGAAACTCATTATCCAAACTAGAATTTGATCGCTGAAATCGACTATTGTAATCCTAAAACCAACTAGCAATTTACGCCCATACCTTCGATATCGTCGTGGGTAATTCCCTGCGCCTCCAGGACGGCGGGCGGCGTGCTCATGAGCAGCGCAATCTCCCGCATCCGGCTCACCACGTCCACCATCATGTGCCGCTCCACCGCCTCCGCCAGCCACCGCCGCTCCTCCTCGCTGCCGATCGGCACCACCAAAAACAACCACGCACTTCAGCCACAGCCAGGAAAAACAACGATAGGCACAGGCACCCACAGCCTTCGCACCAGGCACCAGCAATCGAACATCCCCTTACCTGATGGCGCGAGACGGGCCCGCCCCGTCAACGTAGGAGAGGCTCCATTTCAGCAGCCCCGCCCAGCTCAGCCGATCCCCCGCCATTCCGTCCTCCCCTCTCCCTGATCCCTCGGCGCTGCCGGCGAAACCAAACCACCGCGCGTCCGGTGCGGTTGCTCTCTGCGGTGCCCAAAGCCGGTGATGGGTTTGCGTGCGTGCGTGCGGGCGGCTCCCTCGAGTGCGTTCGTTCGCGGCGACGCGAGATATTTCCGGTTCTGGATAGATCAGACGGACTCGAGCCAAAATGCCAAACAAACGCCGAATGCGGTCACGTCAGTACGTCACGGTGGGGGAAGGTTGGGGATAGGGACGGATCTCTCTGGAATTCACTCGGCTGTTCGGGCCCAGGGCGCGGAAGCTTAGTGGGCTGGAACGGCCCGTATTGTGAGGCGCCCGTAGTTGGGGGCCTAGGCCTAGGTATTTTGATACGGCCCAGGCCTTTCTTCACTCTCTCTCTAAGCCGGCCGTTCTCGTTTCGACCGTTCATTCACTCCGACGGGCGCGAGGGACGGGATAATGGTGGCAGCGGCAGCGAGCTCGCTCTTAGTTCTGCCTCTCGCGCCGCGGCGCCCTATCCTGCTGAGGCGCACTGCTAGGAATGTGGAGGGTGGAGGAGGGGCTTCGAAGCCCCTGCTCCTCGCGAGGTTGCGGCAGCGGCGCGGGCGCCCGGCTACTGCCGCCGTGGCCGGCGAAGCGGAGCTGCCCCTGGAGGAGGCGGAGGCCGCGATGAGGGTGGCGGCCGACGACGACAGCATCACCGCCACGGTGGTGACCGTGCTGCTCACGGTCGCGTTCGTCGGCCTCTCCATCCTCACACTCGGGGTGCGTGCCTGGGCCTCCAGCCCTCCATGAGTGGTGAATTATTGGATAGTCGTGTACTGTTGGATGGTCGATGCTGATATCGCCAAGCTGCGTGTTTTGGGTTCTCGATTCTTGGTGCAATGCAGGTGATTTACTTGTCAGTGCAGGACTTCTTACAGAAGAGGGAAAAAGAGAAGTTTGAGAAGGAGGAGGCTGAGAGGCAGAAAGAGGAGGCTAGGATGAAGAGGGCCAAGTCCAGGAAGAAGAGAAGAAGTTATTGATTTCTGCCTCTGGTTTGTCTGCCACCCCAATGTTAGCAATTGTTCTTCTTTTCCACCTAGCTTCATGTAATAGCAGTGACTGCATATGTGACATTGCACATTTAATATCACTTGTGGTTTTGCTTCCTCTTGCACTTTAGGTTAGATGTGATCATTTCAGCCGAGGGGCATACTAAACCAAATTACCCTACAACTAATTTGTTCTAGGATTGTTCCATTCATAAAAGTGGATTGTTTACAAAGCATTTTATCAAGAGTTAATTACAAAGCATAATCGTGAGGGAAAGCGATGAAGACTTGGAAAGAAGAATGCCCTAAGGACAAACAATCTTTTGGGAGATAAAATGTGAATAAGGCCACATTTTTTCCCACACGAAAGTCACTTCGAAGTTCTTCGGAATCGATTCAATTGGTCCCGCAGAATATGTTTGGATGGGCCCTTAGAAGGTGATCTGAAGCGGATAATAGAGGAATGTGCTAACTTGAATTTACCACACTTGTACTTCATAGATACTCTACCGCATGACTATCATTTCCAACCTCATGAAGAGGGTCTTTGCATACCTCTGCTAATGTTCTTCTCGCAATGCCCCAGTCAGACAGCTTTTCTTGTACTACTACCATAGAAACTAATCCAAGATAGTTAGATAGTTATTTATCCAGGGTGTGTTCATAGTTAGGTTTGCCTTCTGTCAAATATCTTAGCTAGCGGCACATGTGTGTTGAGGTGTGAGACTATAGAATTCAGACCTAGAACGCATTAATTAAACAAGATCAATGGCCCAAATGAGCTATTCTTAGTTCAGTTGATTAATTGCACCCACCTCGGAAGTTTATATCAGACACTTCCATTTTTACCTAAATGAGACTATGGTGCAGTTTACTCTTAAGTCAAACTTTTAGCCACTTCAAACAGAAATGTCTAGCTGTGCTTCCTATATGAACACTTCCTTTTTTAAAAAAAAAAATCTTCTCTCATTTCTTTGTGTCTTTCTCTATACAAGAGGATAGGCAAACAAAATATTTGAAATTTTTAGGCCTCACACATCGAGCTGTTGAGTCAAGAAATTTTGTAGAGTTTTCATGAATAGTGAATAGTCGACAGTCATTGTCTTATTTATTAGTTAGAGCAGTTGGTTCCTCCCTGTCATGTGGGGGCGCAAGTATACGAGGCGCCGCCGGGCCCGCGACGTGCCGCGCCGGCGCCGCGCACGCCACGGACGCGCGCCAGGTCGCGCAGGAGCAAACCACCGGAAGTGGCTAAGTAGGAAAGAAGAGATTAGTTTCTATTTTTACTTCCTTAAGATTAGGAATGTTTGGTTGAGGCCTATGGCCATATATTCTGTAACCCGCACGTTGGTTTGAATCAAGAAAGGATTTCCCATCTAATCTCCTACCTTTATTCTCCAACAAGCCTGCGGCAGAGGGGTAAAACCTCGCCGGAGAAGACGGATCGTGGCTACGAACTCCGTAGCCAAGGTCCTGCTACCCGAGGGTACGACGCCCTTGACAACCTGGTATCACGGTCCCGGCGATCCTCGCCCACCCGCTCCTCCTCACCACCAGCCGCTGCGCCACCATCCCCCACCTCCGCATCCTCCTCAACAGCTACCATGGGTGATCAAGATGACCTCAAGACCACCGTGGATAAACTGGCCAAGGCCGTGGAATCCCTGCAAGCCACCGCTGAGGCCAACGCCAAGGCTATCCAGGCCCTGACCTCTGATCGGTCTTCCACGTCGGGCAGCAAGCAGACCTCCGGCGAGCATCACAACGATCGTCCGCCGCGGTTCCAGAAGATGGATTTCCCACGATACGATGGCAAGTCCGACCCGCTCATCTTCATCAATCGCTGCGAGTCGTATTTCCATCAGCAGCGGATCATGGAAGAGGAGAAGGTTTGGATGGCGTCCTACAACTTGGAGGAGGGAGCTCAGTTGTGGTACATCCAAGTCCAACAGGACGAGGGAACTCCATCCTGGCGCCGTTTCACCACCCTCCTCAACCTGCGCTATGGGCCGCCGCTGCGATCTGCTCCGCTGTTCGAGCTCGCCGATTGTCGGCGCACGGGCACGGTCACCGAGTACCAGGACCGCTTCCAAGCGCTCCTACCTCGCGCGGGCCCTCTGGCCGAGTCGCAACGGGTGCAGCTCTTCACCGGGGGACTTCTTCCGCCGCTCAGCCACGACGTTCGCATCCACAACCCTCAGTCCCTGGAGGCCGCCATGAGTCTGGCGCGGTAACTGGAGCTGCGGGAGCAATA
>CM014278.1:83859786-83875924 GCA_004135705.1 Alloteropsis semialata | reverse complement strand
AGGCGGCGGCCGCGGCGTTCGACGCGCTCAAGGTGGCGGTCACCTCGGCCCCGGTGCTTGCCATGCCGGATTTCGCCAAGATGTTCATCGTCGAATGCGACGCCTCGTCCCACGGATTCGGCGCGGTGCTCGTCCAGGACGGCCACCCGAACGCCTTCTTCAGCCGGCCCGTCGCGCCCCGGCATCGAGCCCTCGCCGCTTACGAGCGGGAGCTCATTGGCCTCGTCCACGCCATCAGACACTGGAGACCATACCTGTGGGGCCGCCGTTTCCTCGTCAAGACGGACCATTACAGCCTAAAGTATCTACTGGATCAGCAGCTCGCGACGATTCCCCAACATCATTGGGTGGGGAAGCTCCTGGGCTTTGATTTCTCCGTCGAATACAAGCCAGGGCCAGCGAACGCAGTAGCGGACGCGTTGTCAAGGGCGTCGGACCCTCGGGTAGCAGGACCTTGGCTACGGAGTTCGTAGCCACGATCCGTCTTCTCCGGCGAGGTTTTACCCCTCTGCCGCAGGCTTGTTGGAGAATAGAGGTAGGAGATTAGATGGGAAATCCTTTCTTGATTCAAACCAACGTGCGGGTTACAGAATATATGGCCATAGGCCTCAACCAAACATTCCTAATCATAAGGAAGTAAAAATAGAAACTAATCTCTTCTTTCCTACTTAGCCACTTCCGGTGGTTTGCTCCTGCGCGACCTGGCGCGCGTCCGTGGCGTGCGCGGCGCACGTCGTGGGCCCGACGGCGCCTCGTATACTTGCGCCCCCACATGACATCTCTCCCCTCCTCGAGAGGCAGCTCGTCCCCGAGCTGAAACTCCGGGTACTTGGCGATGAACGGCTCGACATCTTCCCAGGTCGCCGATGCAACAGACTCCCCTTTCCACTGGACCAGCACCTGACGTCCCCCCAGAACTAGGCGTGTCTGGTCTGCGCGTTCTGGCTCTGGGGTAACGGCTCCATGACGAACGGGAGGCAGAGGCGGTGGAACATCTGGAGGCGGGCCCTGGAACTTCTTGAGGAGGCCGACGTGAAAGACGTCGTGCAGACGAGCCCGGGGAGGCAGGGCGAGGCGGACAGCGACGTCGTTGATCAGCTCGACGACGCGATAGGGCCCGTAGAACCGAGGCTTGAGCTTGCCGGAGACGGCCTGGGGTAGTGATGACGCAGCGCGGTGCCGGAGGCGAAGAAGTGCCCAATCGCCCACCTGGTACGTGACTTGGCGATGCGCCTTGTCATATTGGAGTTTCTGGACCGCCTGAGCCTGTTCCAGATGGTGGCGGATGTCGGCGAGGAACTCGTCACGTTCCTCCATGCTCCTGGCGACGGCAGCCACCCTCGTCTCCCTCGGTTCATATGACCGGATGGATGGCGGATCGCGCGCATAGACGACGCGGAACGGCGTGTCCTGCAGTGAAGTCTGATAGGCGGTGTTGAAGACGTACTCCGCCCATGGCAGCCATTGCAGCCAATGTCGTGGCCGATCTCCCGTCAGGCAGCGCAGGTACATGATGATGACGCGGTTGGCGGCCTCCGACTGGCCATCCGACTGGGGATGGAAGGCGGTGGTCATGTGCAACTTGGTGCCCACCAAGCGCATGAGCTCGCGCCAGAACTTCGAGGTGAAGACCGGGTCACGGTCAGACACCATAGACTGTGGAACGCCGTGGAGGCGGACGATGTCAGCGAAGAAGGCTTGAGCGACGGTCTCAGCAGAGTACGGATGCGCCAACGGGATGAAGTGGCAGTACTTGCTGAATCTGTCCACCACTGTCAGGATGACTGACTTGCTGAATCCGATTACTTGAAGTGTCAGGATGACTGACTTGCTGAATCCGAGGCAAGTCAGTCATCCTGACTGTGGTGGACAGATTCAGCAAGTACTGCCACTTCATCTCGTTGGCGCATCCGTACTCTGCTGAGACCGTCGCTCAAGCCTTCTTCGCTGACATCGTCCGCCTCCACGGCGTTCCACAGTCTATGGTGTCTGACCGTGACCCGGTCTTCACCTCGAAGTTCTGGCGCGAGCTCATGCGCTTGGTGGGCACCAAGTTGCACATGACCACCGCCTTCCATCCCCAGTCGGATGGCCAGTCGGAGGCCGCCAACCGCGTCATCATCATGCTGCCTGACGGGAGATCGGCCACGACATTGGCTGCCATGGGCGGAGTACGTCTTCAACACCGCCTATCAGACTTCGCTGCAGGACACGCCGTTCCGCGTCGTCTATGGGCGCGATCCGCCATCCATCCGGTCATATGAACCGGGGGAGACGAGGGTGGCTGCCGTCGCCAGGAGCATGGAGGAACGTGACGAGTTCCTCGCCGACATCCGCCACCGTCTGGAACAGGCTCAGGCGGTCCAGAAACAACAATATGACAAGGCGCATCGCCAAGTCACGTACCAGGTGGGCGATTGGGCACTTCTTCGCCTCCGGCACCGTGCTGCGTCATCACTACCCCAGGCCGTCTCCGGCAAGCTCAAGCCTCGGTTCTACGGGCCCTATCGCGTCGTCGAGCTGATCAACGACGTCGCTGTCCGCCTCACCCTACCTCCCCGGGCTCGTCTACACGACGTCTTTCACGTCGGCCTCCTCAAGAAGTTCCAAGGCCCGCCTCCAGATGTTTCACCGCCTCTGCCTCCTGTTCGTCATGGAGCCGTTACCCCAGAGCCGGAACGCGCAGTCCGGACACGCCTAGTTCTGGGGGGACGTCAGGTGCTGGTCCAGTGGAAAGGGGAGTCTGTTGCATCGGCGACCTGGGAAGATGTCGAGCCGTTCATCGCCAAGTACCCGGAGTTTCAGCTCGGGGACGAGCTGCCTCTCGAGGAGGGGAGAGATGTCATGTGGGGGCGCAAGTATACGAGGCGCCGTCGGGCCCACGACGTGCGCCGCGCACGCCACGGACGCGCGCCAGGTCGCGCAGGAGCAAACCACCGGAAGTGGCTAAGTAGGAAAGAAGAGATTAGTTTCTATTTTTACTTCCTTAAGATTAGGAATGTTTGGTTGAGGCCTATGGCCATATATTCTGTAACCCGCACGTTGGTTTGAATCAAGAAAGGATTTCCCATCTAATCTCCTACCTCTATTCTCCAACAAGCCTGCGGCAGAGGGGTAAAACCTCGCCGGAGAAGACGGATCGTGGCTACGAACTCCGTAGCCAAGGTCCTGCTACCCGAGGGTACGACGCCCTTGACACTCCCTTTGTTAGTGAACCGTACCAGACTCCCTCTATGATGGTCGACATTGTCATGTTTCTGTTTCTCATCTGAAGCTTTTAGTATATATCTACCATATTTGGATTATACTGCATACTTAAGTAAGTCTTGACTCCTCCGTCCATTGTATTTACTTTTATACAGGATATGTGTGCTGCGTGCGCTAACTATGCTCTTCAGATGCAGATCAGTCTTCAACATGTGCTTTTCTCAGATTTCTTTTGTCATTGTGAAGACTGGTTAGCTCCTTGCTTCTGTCAACTCTGTTCAAATTAGCCCCCATTTCTTCTCATTTATTCAGGATTTGAGTAAAAGTTATTGTAGCACAGATGTTTCATAAATTCTATATCTCACTTGAATTGCGTTTATCAACATGTTGTACTTCAGTTTAAATTGAGAAGTACTACCATGTTTTGATCAGTTTGAGTTTTCCTGGGGACTTCATATAAGATCGGTTTCATGTCAAAAGGTGCTGGTGTTGTTACCAGCATTGTGGTGAACCAGCAGTTTGTGATTTTCTCACTCAATTTTTCCCAAACTCTGTGCCGTTTTGGTTGAAATTAAGATTGAAGTATGAAGGATCGAATCTGTCTGAATTGTTGAATTAAGGTATAGTAACTCTGAAACTGAAGTCTTATATTGTCTTTGTTGCTTCATGCTGAAGTAGGTGGATTTGGACTGGTTAGGCATAGACTTTTGTAGAGGTACCTTGAAAACAGAAGCTACATCTACATCTATAATTGTTTATGTTTGATATTCTTCTAGAAGAGCAAAGTAACTTGAGGTAGGAACGAACTGGCTGCTTGTTGCTGGATTATGGACATTTGCAGCCTCGGCATAGCCTGGAAAGGAGTTGCGATGTATGGTGATTGGTGGTGGATATGCTGTGTACAGTACAAGGACAACCATGCGTGTTTGATCTTCCCAAACAGCTCTTTAGACTCTTTAAATATCTTATATCATTTGTTTTCTAAACTAAGGTGATATCATTCTTTTTAATTAAACATGAAGGCATCTACATATTATATTTAGTAGCCAATTCCCGTGTGTGATTTTATTTGTTGGTGGTGAATTGCTCTGTTCATGGACTTAAGAATAGCAGAGGCCGTGTCAAGACCACAAGAGATGGCGAGGAAGCTTCTCATCAGCTCTCTTTCATTCTTCAGCAGACAAGGAGGGATGTAGCGTCTCTGATTGAGCATGACAGCATATGAAGTTTCTTTGTTTGTTCTATAGATCTGATCTCCTCCCCTGCCATGGACTCCAGCACATGTCAAACTTTACGGACTTTTGGCATCTGGCTATATTGTGCCTCTACGTGACTACATGTAGGCACACGTAATTTGTCTGCGGTTATTTGTTTAACCAGGCTAATAAAACGCTGTAATTAAGAGAGGATTTGAGGTGGGAACGGCAGGAGACCTTTGACCTCTTTATTCACCGATGAGCATCTAGTGGTGATTCGAAAGTGACTGAAAGTGAAGTTGTTGGAAGAACGGCGACCATTCGCGGAGCCATCTATAGACGGGAACGGGAATCATCTTTTCACCGAGAAGCAAAATTGAATATAATCTGGCAGCATTATATTTGAAAAGTCAGAAAGGAATTTTGAAGAGTTTTGTGGAAATGAAAGATCGAGAACGCACGTACACTTTTTTTTTGAACTAACAGTAAATTCCCATGATAAGAAAAATCAATAGTGCAACGGTAATCTTTGTTGCTTGTGCCATGTTTCGTTTCCGGATCACGAATTTACGATCAACAAGTTTAAGTGTTTAACATATTAATTTAGGTTCTAGATGTGCAAATTCGTATGAGGCTACAGTAGTACTGTTTCCTGACTGGTGCCAGCGTCAAACCAAAACCGCAATCAATTTAAACCTGTCGCCTTTTACCGCGCAAGTCAAAACCGCCGTCCTTCTTCCACCCACGCGGCGGTTTGCTAAACCCACCCCGGCGCCGCCGAGCCATCCATCCCAGCCTTCCCCTTTGACCTTCCCCGGCCGTCTGACCGGTCAACGTCAACCCGGCCGCTAGCTAACGGCGTGAGCCTTCCCAATCGCCGCGCTCCACGTTCAGTCGCCGTCACCCTCGTCGTCACCGCCCCGCCGGACGCCGTCCCACATAAAACCGGCCCACCCACTCACCCACCCCGCAATTCCCCTCCCCCTCCTCGTCTCCGGTCCCCGAAACCTCCCGAATCGAATCCGGCGGAGTTCGAATTGGGGATTTCGGCGCCTCGCCCCCGGGAATTTCTTGGATCTGAGGCCGGCCGTCGTCTCCGATCTGCGGCTGGAGTGAGTCCGCAAGTTCTCCGGCTCGTTTTTGGTCGGAGGGCCGGGGGTTTCGATTGCGGCGATGGAGTCGTCTCCGGTGTCCTACTGGTGCTACCGCTGCAGCCGCTTCGTGAGGGTGTCTCCGGCCACCGTCGTCTGCCCGGAGTGCGACGGCGGCTTCCTGGAGCAGTTCCCGCAGCCGCCGCCTCGGGGCGGCGGCGGGAGCGGCCGGCGCGGGACGATGAACCCGGTCATCGTGCTCCGGGGCGGATCGCTGTCCGGCTTCGAGCTCTACTACGACGACGGCGCGGGCGACGGTCTGCGACCGCTGCCCGGTGACGTCCAGCACCTCCTCATGGGCTCCGGGTTCCACCGCCTGCTCGACCAGTTCTCGCGGCTGGAGGCGGCGGCGCCGCGGCCGCCAGCGTCAAAGGCTGCGGTGGAGTCCATGCCGTCCGTTACGGTCGCCGGAGGCGGGGCTCACTGCGCGGTGTGCCAGGAGGCCTTTGAGCCCGGCGCCGCCGGGCGGGAGATGCCGTGCAAGCATGTCTACCACCAAGACTGCATCTTGCCCTGGCTCTCCCTCCGCAACTCGTGCCCCGTCTGTCGTCAAGAGCTTCCGGCCGCAGCCACCCCAGATGCGGAGGCGGATGCTGGGCTCACCATCTGGCGACTTCCACGCGGTGGATTTGCCGTAGGGAGGTTCGCCGGCGGCCCCAGAGAGCAGCTCCCCGTTGTCTACACCGAGCTGGATGGGGGGTTCAGTAACGGGGTCGGACCGAGGAGGGTGACATGGCCAGAGGGAGATGGTCAAGCCGACGGCGGTGAAGGTCGGATTCGCCGTGTATTTAGGAGTCTATTTGGCTGTTTCGGTCATGGCAGCCGGCAAGCGAGTTCGTCGCAGTCCCGTAGTGGCTGAGCACAGTTTTCCTTGGTAACTCATTTTCATTTGATAGTGCTGAAGAACTAGGGTTAGTGTAAGAAGGGCACCCAGATTATAATTTCTTGGGACTTTTGATGTAAATGAAGGTCTTGCATTATCCCCTCCTTTGTCTCATTTAAGAATTATTAAGATATGGCTATGAGCAAACATCTTGGAGTGAGCATGGCAAGCAAATTAGATCAAACAAGGGCTTCAAAGAAAGTAATAGCAATGAACTTTGGGCGAAGTCAGTCCTTGGCAAGATTGTAGTTAGAGAGAACAATTGCTGTATTTACATCCCTACTATTTATGTACATACTGGATCGGTTCAAGATGAATTAACATTTTGGTATATCATTTATTGATATTAAAAATCCAAAAAGAAATTCTGACGTTGCTTTTCTGCGTCAGGCCAAATTCTCATTGTTTGAACACAAAGAAAAAGTGCATCATGGATTAGTCATGATAATAGCCACCCCGGCTCTAGCTAATGTTTAGTGGTCAAAGCTTAGCCTAGCTGCGCTCCTGTTGCTAGTAATGACCTGCCAATTCTATTCTCTTAATTTATCTGGTTGTTTCCCCCTGCAGGTTTGTTGCTTTTGTTTCCTCTGCTAAATAAGGAAACCTCTAGTCCCCATACTCTTAATATGCTCCGACTTGAATATATTGTCTATGTATCAATTTTAGATTGGTTTTTTAGTTTGTTCAACTAGTGTGGGTGTGTGTTGGGTTGGTGCACAATGGGTGAAGGTGATTAAGAAAAGCATATAATACAGCATCATTGTGTGTATAAAAACACAGTTTAAATTACCAAATATCCATGAATCTTCTTTGAATACAACACACATCCGGGTGGATCCTATAAATCATGGATCTAGCTTTGCTCTAGCACATTTATTTTCAGCTATTAGTATATGGATAAAATGGCCGGGGATGCTATCTTGTAGTGAAAATTATTTTGTCTATGTCCATCCTTGTAGCTCTCCTCCATCTTGTTTGCGAGTCATATGAGTTATACATGGTGGTTGGCCTAACTGTGAAATTGATCCTTGTCGTTTCATCAGCATGTCCTTTCAAATGATAACAGATTGGATTTTCAATCATATGAGTTGTACACATTACACACTGACAAATTGTCATAGCTATTGTGATTTTCATCTGTTTGGCTTTTTGATAATCTTGCATATCTACTGCTTTTGCTCCAGTTGTGATGTCAATCTAGAAAACTTGTCGCAACTGAAACCTATATGTTCATTGCTTCATGTAATGCTTGTGAAGAAAAAAAAAACAACCCTTCTTTTGTCGTCTGGAAGACCTCAGTCCAGCCTTATTATTTGTATTGCCTTTAATCTGATATATATGTTTGGCTACTTTTAGGAGTTTCTTGAAAGAAGGATACCTGAGAATCTACATAAATTTTCCATATCATAATCTTTGCTTTGCTCAGTTGACTACCGCAAGTATCATTTGGGCTAGGCTAAACCTATCATATGGTGCGGTTGCATTTCTTTGTTCTCTGCTTCTTTTACATCTTTTCTGGTTATAACATGAATGCTGATACAGCAGTTATGCAAGGGTTCTGTTATCTGCAGGTGGAAAAATAAACTAACATCAATTGAGTATCTTTACACTAAGGGCAAGTAATCATTCTCATCTCTTCAGGTCTCGGTCCATGACAACAATTCAATTGCTGCTAGTGAAGCTTGTTGATGTCATTTTCCTTGACCCCTCATTTGGGCTGTCATGTACAGTATTATTTAGGGATATAGCTGTAATCCATTTACTGCTCATGCACCAATTACTTGATCGTTATATGTTGCAGAAGGTTTCTATATGTTAGCTAATAAGTAGTAACTGACAATGGATCCTAATTAGTTACTTTTCCTGCTATAACTGTATATTTTTTGTAATTTTCAGCTGTTTCCTTTGTCCCTTACACTATGATTCTTTGTCTTGCTACTTTTTGTAGCTCAATTGTTATAGAAATGTTGGTCTTTTTTTGTATATCTGTTGGTAATGGTATCTTTTGTGGATTTCGGATGGAAATGCTGTATACTTTTCATGTTAACTATCCTTCATGTTTCTTATGGTTGCAGGTTGACACGAAGTATTTCAGTGGTCCATGTGACTATTTAGCTTTCACAAGGTTCTCCAGCTGACAGCGGTGGTCGTCATTTATTTGTGAGTCTCTCACAGTACAGCAGTACAGTGTGAGTCTGCTTCTTGTGTCATCACTAGCGATGCGGGAACATGGGTCGGTAGGAAGACTATCCTACCACATTTTTCTTATGCATCGTTAGGGAGTTCCGGAGTTGTCAATCCATTAGCATTTTATTGCAAACTCAGTTGCGCCCTTGCTGAGCAGTTTTGTTACGTTTGTCAAGAACTCAAGATGAATGTGTTATCTTGGTGGTTGAACAATCAACATCTCTGAATGTCGGTTGATTCAATGTACTATGCTGAATTAGCCATGGTGATGAACTGATGATCAAGAATTGGGTCCGTCTGTGACAAATATTGGAAGGCAACTGTCAGGTCAAGCAGGACTGGACCCATTTCAGGCCATGTATAGTCAGCAAATCATGGGTGCTCGTCTTCACTTGAGGTAAGGCAAGCACCTTCTTTAGTGTTAGGTACCTGAGCTTGAGGCTGGCTTATTAATAACAGTCAGGGAAATGTTTGGCAGGATGGCTCAGTCCATTGTTGGAATCTATTGGTGGTGGACCTGGTCCTGGAGAGCTTTCAGCATTCTGGGCATCACTGTGAGTCTGTGACTGTGAGTGCTCGAGGAAAAGGATTGCTGCCGGATGAGCGCCCAAACTGCTCAATGTGCGATGCTTTATGCCCATTCCTGTCTTTTAAGAGGCCTTGGGAAAGATTGCCGACTTTTTCCGTCTATGTGCCAATTCTGTACCACAGGAGGTGCTGGATGATTCGGATGCTCTGCGTACCTTCCTGCAATGAGGAGAATATTTTTGGCAACCAAAGAGATTTTAACCTTCCTCCTTCCAGCTCCATGTTTCTGTAATGAACTCTGTTTTCAGCATCACGGCAGAAGTTGGGTGCGGAAGTGTAGGATCATCCGGTGCTTCTTTCAGGAACTCGATGGGTGTTAACGACTATATTACTCCACTGACATGCATTATAGTTGTTGCTTCAGAGGGAATGGTCCTGCAGCGTCCTTGCAACGCTTTGGTGTGAGCCTGTGAGGCTGAGAGGCTCCATGTTTTCTGAAAGCCTACTCCACTTTGTACCTTTGTTGGTTCCGAGACCGAGTACTTCGTTGTGTGGCTGTCCCCGAACAATGCTGCAGGATTGAACAATCAGAGCGTAAAGAATTCGAGCTCCTGCCGTGCAGATCCATGTGCACAAGCGGTGATCTATCTTATTCTTCCCGGCAGTCTGGCACCAGCCTTCAGTTGTGCATGATTGGCGCGCCATGTGTGTGAATGATGGATGATCGCTTCTCTTTGAAAAGAAGCGGAATAGCCACTCTTGTCGGGTCAACACACGTCCTCCGGCGGCAGAGGCTAATCATTTGTGATTTTGTGAAGACGGAACTGAATACGACGAGCTCGACGGCTCCTCGTGTATAGATTCTGGTGATCATGGCGGCGTTTTGACTGAGTGCGAGGCTGCGAGCCACGTATGTCTGATGTCCGATGCATGAACAACAGTTTGCTACCACTTGGAATCTGCCTGTCGCTGAGTTCATCTAGCCGAATTTCGGAGGCGACGGCGATGGAAATGCGTGGAACGTCTGCGCATCAGCGCATCTCTCTTTGCACGGCTTTTATGCAGCTACCTTTTCATGTTGTTACACGTCAGGTATCTCAAGCGGCCCACATGATGAGTGCCTACTGGATGGCACCGTGCTGGCCGTAGTGGCTGTTGCTTTCCTTTCCATTCACGTATCGGAATGTGGTAAAGGTAAAAAAAAGGCGCCACAAGGTTCGGTCGTAAGAAATGTCGCGTCATTCATCCCCGCATGATGCCGGTGGTGATGGTCAGGTTGTGCCCGACGGCGACGGGATCGGCGGCCAGGCAAAGAGGCAGAGAGGCCGCAGAGGCGCACAGAGCACAGCACGCCACATGCGGATGCGGAACAGATCGCAAGGAGCCGGCCGTCGCCGTCGCCGTCTCGTTGGAACCACTCGGCACTGTCGGCAGCGCCACGGCTGCCGTGAAAGAAATGGCGACGAGCAAAGGGGGTTTTCCTGAACCGTACTGGTACTAGAATCCTAGTTGATTTTCAATTCTCGGCAACCGAACGGGGGGGCACAGGAAGATGAGGGGCCTGTGGATGTGGTTGCGCTGCAATGGCAGGTCTGCAGCTGTCGACCACGGGTTTCTCAACCGCAGGCATGATGAACTGGCGCGCGCTGCACCGAACGCCATGGTCTTTTCGGCAAATCTAACGACGTCATTGGCGAGGCAGCTGCGCTGAAAGCCACTCGCCTCCGGCTCCGAGAGCCCTTGCTGATGGACGCCGAGTCTGCGCTGTAGGGGTGTGTAGTAGTCCCAGGAGCTTGTCTTGCTCCAGCGGTCGAACAACACTACCAGACTACCAGGGACCAGTGACAGTAAGGACGCGTACTGACGAGGTCGCCGACCACTGACTGCTTGGCAGGGGATAGGAGAAGAGCGTAATGATACTAGAGTGGTGTAATAATTGGAGGCTGTGCAGAGGCCGAAAAATTTCGAGTAGAGCGAAATGGGAGGGAACGCAACCTGACGCCGTGTAGCCTACTGTTGCTGATACACCGAACAGAAAGGCCTAACATGTGCCTCGTACGACTGCCGCTGCGCGCTGGGCGGTGGAAAGAGACCGCTGGCATTAGTGTAGGGAGGACCGGGCCGGAGGACTGGAGGAGTGTGATGTAGCAGTGAGCTAGGCCACTGGGGAGCCAATGAGCCATCGCTGGCGGAGTTTACATGCGACCGCAGGTGGAGAGAGTAGAAACAGAGAGTGACCGCATGCCATGCAGCGAATCCTTCTCCTCTGCCTCGCTCTTCTCGCCCACGCGGCGGCGGACAGAGGGAGGGCCCGGTTCGGAGGGAGAGCCCTGCTTCCGCTGCGGGTGCAGGAGGCGTCGTCGCTTGCGCCGCCGCCGCCGCCGCAGGCGCCGGCGAACAAGCTCCGGTTCCGCCACGATGTGAGCCTGACCGTGTCCGTGGCCGTGGGCACGCCGCCGCAGAACGTCACCATGGTGCTTGACACCGGCAGCGAGCTCTCCTGGCTGCTCTGCAACGGGACCAGCGCAGTGCCGCCGCCCGGGGCCCTCGCGGCGGCGTTCGACGCGCCGGCTTCGTCCACGTACCGCGCCGTCCGCTGCCCGTCGCCGGATTGCCAGTGGCGCGGCCGCGACCTCCCCGTCCCGCCGTTCTGCGCCGCGCCGCCGTCCAACTCGTGCCGCGTCTCGCTCTCCTACGCCGACGCCTCGTCCGCCGACGGCGCGCTGGCTGCCGACACGTTCCTCCTCGGCGGCGCGCCGCCCGTGCCCGCGCTCTTCGGCTGCGTCACCTCATACTACTCCGCCACGGCCACGGGCACCGGCAGCAGCAACAACGCCACCAACTCCTCGGGCGCCGCGACGGGCCTCCTCGGCATGAACCGGGGCAGCCTGTCCTTCGTCACGCAGACGGCCACGCGCCGCTTCGCCTACTGCATCGCCCCGGGCGACGGGCCCGGCCTCCTCGTCCTCGGCGGCGACGGCGTCCCCCTGGCGCCGCCGCTGAACTACACGCCGCTCATAGAGATCTCGCAGCCGCTGCCGTACTTCGACCGCGTGGCCTACTCCGTGCAGCTGGAGGGCATCCGCGTGGGCGCCGCGCTGCTGCCCATCCCCAAGTCCGTGCTCACGCCGGACCACACGGGCGCGGGCCAGACCATGGTGGACTCCGGCACCCAGTTCACGTTCCTCCTCGCCGACGCCTACGCGGTGCTCAAGGCCGAGTTCCTGAACCAGACGCGCGCGCTTCTGTCACCGCTCGGCGAGCCGGACTTCGTCTTCCAGGGCGCGTTCGACGCCTGCTTCCGCTCGCCGGAGGCCCGGGTGGCCGCGGCGAGCCAGCTGCTTCCGGAGGTGGGCCTCGTCCTCCACGGCGCGGAGGTAGCGGTCGCCGGGGAGAAGCTGCTGTACAGGGTGCCCGGAGAGCGGCGCGGGGAGGGCGGCGCCGAGGCGGTGTGGTGCCTGACGTTCGGGAACTCGGACATGGCGGGCATGTCGGCGTACGTGATCGGGCACCACCACCAGCAGAACGTGTGGGTTGAGTACGACCTCCAGAACGGCCGCGTCGGCTTCGCGCCGACGCGCTGCGACCTTGCCACCCAGCGCCTCGGCAGCGGAGCATAAGGCTTGGACGCGTGCGTCGTGGCATCTGTACTCGTTGTGGGTCTCTCTCGCCATGGATGGCACACAGCAGCAGGGCGCGAAATCGTTGGTAGAGATGGTCTCTCCGATCACCTGCTGCTGTGGTCAACTTTGTATTATATGGGAACAAATATACAAACCAATGACAAACTGGTATACTGATTAAGTAATTTACTGTAGTCGAACTGGTATACTATAGATAGAAATATCTTTTTCTTTCGAGTAAAATGCATCGCCGTCCTTAACCTTTGGCAACGAGTGTCATCTAGGTCCCAAACTCCCAAAAGACACAGCTAGGCCTACAAACTTGTTAATTCACTCAAGTGAGGTCCAAATCACCAAAACATGTGTTGATTGCCCATATGTGCTGACTGTGCGTTGATGTGAACCTGACATGTGGGTCTCACATCTTAGATCCATCCTCCCTCCATCTTATCTCTCTAACTAGTAGACCATGAGTCAAAACACGGTGGGGTAAGGCACAAACCGGCATTTGATCAATGGGTTCTCGTCGGAGTCAGCACGATGAGACACATAGGAGGCGATTGGCGTTGTGGTGTGGCCTTAGTCTTAGTGGTTTGTAACAAGCAAGCGATAAGGAGATGTGGCTGCGGTGGCGCTCCGGCGAGGACGGCAAAAGACCGGCAAGAAGGATTTGGAGGGGCACATGAACCTTCGCAGCTTACGACCAGTCGATTGGCGGGGTTCACTGGGGTGGAGGCGGCAGGGAAGGTGGTCGACGATGACTCGACGGTTACCAGCCCCGAAAAATCAACGACCGAAGAAGACATGGTTGTAGCTGGGATTTGCTTTGGGACATCAGTGGTCGGCGCGGCTGAAGGCAATAGGCATCTCCGACCACTGGAGGTATTCCACCGGCTTGGTGGAGACCATCTTCACTTCGCGCTTGTGGAGTTTATCCTTGCGCCGATCTGGGAAGGCGCCGGGCCCCCCAATGATGACGTTGACCTGGCGGTCAGCACGCTGGAAGTCGCCGTTGGCGTCGCGCCTGGGCGCCTCCGGCGGTGGTGGTGGTCGGTGTTCGTCGTCATGACGACGTTGGTCATCCTGGCGAGCCGGAGCATCGCGGTCGCGCTCGCCACGGCGATAGTCGTCGCGGCGGTCGCGGTCTTCTCTGCGGCGGTAGTCGTCCCGCCGGTCGCCGTTGTAGCCGTCACGACGGTAGTTGTTGTAGCGTCCGCCGTTGTTGTTGTAGCGCTGCTTCTTGGTCGGCGGCAGGGCGCCGAGTTCTTTGAGCAACGCGTGACAATCACGGAGATTGTGCTTCGCGTCCTTGTGGAAAGGGCACTGATCGTTCAGTGTGTCGTAAAACTCCTCGGGCAGGAACCTGGGTTCTGGCCGGCCTTCTGCTTCTGCTAGGGCTACGAGGGGCTCAGGGCCTCCCTTGCGCCCACGTGACGGCTCATGGCGCTTCGAGTTGTCAACCCGGTCGTCTTCCTCCGGGCGCTTCTGTTTGTTCTTGAATTGGGCCTGTTCAGCCTGATCTGCCTGAACCTCCAAGTTGACCACCTCCATCAGGTCTAAGTCTAGGAGGCATAGAGAGAGATTGGGGAGGGGGCGACATCGACAACGTCTTTGATCGGGGAGAGAGATCTCCCTGATCATCATCATCCATATACGTTGATCGAGGAGGGCCAAGGGGGTTCGAGACCTCGGCGCCCTAGCTAGGAGGAGAGGGATCGATCAACGTCTAGGGCCGGCAACCACCATCATCATTCACGATTGGAAGGAGCGACCCTACTATATACGATTCTTGATCTCGTAATAAGCCTCCTCTCAAACTATAGATATATAAATCTATACCATATATTATATGGTATACGTCGAAGATCATTGTTTCATGTGATTCTTATTCAGGATAATTGTCGGTTTTTTATACTGGCTAGCCTACTATGGGGGGTCCCTAAGTAGTCGAGTTGTTCGTGAGGGCCTCGCCGGAATCAGAAGCACGATGGTGAACACGAGACGATTTAGACAGGTTCAGGCCGCCTCGAGTAGAGAGCGTAATACCTTACGTCCTGTATGGTGGATCTTCTCGTATTGATGGTTATGATTTTACAAGGGGTCCCTGCCTCACCTTATATACTCGGGAGACAGGGTCTACAAGGCAAGAAATACAAACTCCTAGTCGGATACAATACACAGAGTCCTAACATGAGTAGGCCGGGTTGTTTCCTAGTACCCGACTAGTTTTCTTAAGCTGTACGCTCCTTCCTTGTATCAGTCAGAGTTGCCGGCCCAATTTCCTAACGGGACTGTGGCCCATGAGGACTCCCATGGATCTTGGACCGTCAAGCCCCCGAGCGTCTTCATGTCTTCACGCCTGCCGGGTTGTTTCTCAACGGTTTCAGCATCAGCCGAGTTGTTTCCTCGTCGTCTTGCTTGTTGAAAACCTTCAGAAGTGAACATGATGTGCTCCTTTGCCGACTTCTTTTGCAGCCAGCCCCCCGGGTCTTGGTTCATGAACCAAGATTGATGCAAAAACTTCCCCATTTACTATAATGGTGTCCAGCTTTTGAAAAAAGATGGACCCATTATGGGTCTAGCCCCCGAGCCTAGAAATGTTTTCAAGGATTAAAAATAATTCCAGGGTCTTTATTGAAAAAACTTTCCAAAAGAAATATACTATTTCCCCCAGCCCCCAAGCTTAAAGCAGATGACAATAAGCTTAAAGACTTCTGTTGAAATATGTATATTCTTTGATGTGGAAATAAATCCTATTAAGCATCAGCCCCCGAGAATGAAAATTCATCGGAAAATGACCTAGCTCGTTAGGAAATGGCCGCACAAATATGCATCTGGTTTTGTAACCATGAATACAGAAGTGTTGGCGTATTTTGAAAAATGGGTTACAGAAAATATGCTTAGGGTTACCACTTCAATCTTATAAGACAGAGGGTGAACCGTTCGTACTCTCCTCCCCGCCGCCGTCGCTTTCACAATTGAAATCCTCAAATCCTTTTCGCCTCCGCGCGCAATCCCCAATCCACTCAAGCCCCATTCGAGAGTCAATCCAAGGTCCCGTCTGGCAGGATGGGTTGGAAACCTGCTTCCAGCAAGCCTACTGAGAGCAAATCCGCCACGGGGAAAAAGTAATCCAAGATCCCGATCACAGATATGCCGGTGTACAAGAACCCCCCTGTGCCAGCTCTTGCCTGGAAGCCATCCAAGGTGACAGACGAGATGGTGCAGGGTCTTGTGGAGCAAGGCTACCTTCTAGAGAAATCAATCTCCTATTGGCGCACCGATGCTGGTAAGGCCTGGCCTTTTGAAGAAATCCATGAAATCGTGGTTTTTGTTGCTTTTTATGAACACAGATTCGCCCTC
>CM014278.1:83831955-83858786 GCA_004135705.1 Alloteropsis semialata | reverse complement strand
ACGAAGGAAGAGGCGGAGTATGCGGCGGCGGCGGATGCGGAGGAGTCGGCTTCCACCAATCAGCGCACCCTCAGCCTCAAAGGCTGGTTAGTACCACACCCTCCCCACTCTGCTGCTGTCTAAGCTTACCTGGTATCCGTTTTCTTGATTTTCCTACCATTAGTTGTTGTTGATCGTTGAGGGACGTGGGGGTTTCATGATTCTCGCCTCCTGTTCTTGTTCCTGTATACAGTGATTCCGGTGAGATCTCTTCATAGAAATTTTTTTGTGGGGGGGGGGTGTGGATCGGCGAGCAATGGATTTATGATTGCACACCTAGAGCTGAGCCTTTAAAGTGAGCCAAAATGATTGGTACCTTGCATGGTCTCACGTTTGTGAAGAACTACGAGCTAGGATTTTGGGGAGAGAAAAAAGATTAAATTACACACTTCACGCTTTTAATGTTATCGTGTATCAGGCGATGGGATTTGTGTTGGTATGTTTATCACTAGCAAAGATAAGGGAAAAGAAAGGACACCAAAAGCAGTAGTTAGGCGGGGTCTTTTTTGGGATAATGGAGGTGCAAACACCCACCCCCCATTTCCATTAACAGAAACAATGCCCACCCCCCAGTCTGAGAAGTTTGGCCTTGTTTGGATACAAGTGGATTGGAGGGTAATGAAGGAGTTTGAGAGATAAATGAACTAATTTCCCCTTCAATCCCTCTCATTCCCCTTCAATCCACTTGAATTAGATCAAGGTACATCGAAAGCACACTTTCCATGGTATTGAAAAATGAGGCGAACCATCAGTTCATTGAATCATTAGAAAAAAAGTGGTTGTTTGTTTTCAGTTCCCTTCGTATCCTTTTTATTGAAAGGGATGACACACAGTACTCCAAAGTTTATAGAGTGGCCTGCATTAAGGCTGTACTTTACCCTGCTGTGCATTGATGATGATGCTTCATAAGTTCATATTAAGCGTAGTCTGGGTTTGTGGTTCTCAACTCTCAAGGACAGACCTCAAAAGAGAATTGAGGATCCCATATGTGCCTATTTATTATGTGATATTTACCCCAATATGGTTAAAACATGCCAACTCAATAATTTCGACCTGTACCTGTGCTCAAATCAGTCATGATCTGAATGGCATGTTGGTAGGGTCAAGTGACCAGCTGTGACAACGCATAATCAGAAACCAATGTCCCACCTTAATCCAAAAAGAAGTGTAAGTTTTGCAAGTCCTAATTGAATGCCACCAAAGTAGTGACATGTCTTTTTGTATGCTCTCTGTGCCTGCTAAGGGTGTAAGGGCTTATAAAATTACTCAAACAAAGTGTATGAGAACACTAGATAGCCCCAATATGTGGACTGACTGGATCACCTTGGCCCAGAGAGGAGAGATTATAAGAATGTAAGGTGAGTTATTAGCAAATGATATTGGAAACTGATTGATGATGTTAGCGAGAACAGATAATGATAAGAAAATTGCATAACCTCCTGAAAAATTCTTTAGGTGGACATGGTGCCACTTAAGGATAACTTTCTTAGTTTATTTGTTTTCTAGATCATTGCTTACTGTTCCATGTCTGTCGCAAAATGAAGTTCTAGTTTGTAATGTGCCTTACTAATTTTGTCACAGTTCCAGCAGCATGGAAAAAGTTTACACCATGAACAGTCCACATAAGAAAAGGAAATCACAGTATGAGCTTGTTGATCGAAGGGTGTTATCACATAAATATAAATTTCGGAACCGACTGTCTCGCCAGGAAGAAGATTCTGCAACCACAGAAAGCTTGGGAAATGATGGTATTTTCGTGAACAAGAACTCTGGCACAGACATGGTCAGCATACCAGAAGAATTAGACTCTTGTGAGAACACTCTAAGCCTATTTGGTGGGTGCATTGAAGTGGACTCTAAAAATGGAATTCATGGTCAATCTATGAGAAAAATGTTTGAGATTCGGACATCTGCATCCAGTAGCTCAAGCAACAATTTTTCATCTGAGGCTTTCAGCTCTTCTCATAGCAGTGGCACCAGAGAGACTGACAGCTGGGTTATGCAAGATGTAGAGCATGATCATTCAAGCCTGATGCTGCAATCACATGATGACCTGGAAATGAGATATAATGTACTCGAACAGTATGATGACCTAATGAAGGACGAACTAGCGAGTGACAATGTCTATGGTTCTGCTGCTCATATCATAAACGAGAAGCTTTACTCGAACGGCGTAGATGATTTCCAGATCTTGCCAGCAGGCCAGACTGGCAACCATGGTAAGCACTCCCATGCATGCTTCTTTTGAATTTATTTGCTTGATTTAGATACTAACACGGTGGAGTTGGCTGTGTTGATGGCAATTAATCAGGTGAGAAGAAGCTGACCATTGATCAAGAATTTGAGCAGTATTTTTCGAAGCTCATGCTTTAGGATGGACTGGATAGTTTCTCTACAAAGATGTGTTGTGGTGAACCTGCAAAGGTTTGTTTCCTGAGCAAAGTGCAAGCCTTACTTACTGTTGGAGTTATCAGCCTACTTGTACGCCGAATCCTACCACTGAATGTATATATTATGTGATATGTGGCCCTTTTAACAGTTTGCTCATCAAATCTTGGCATCATTATGTATGTGTATGTATGCATAGTATCCCTAGCCGTGTGTTCCTTGTTTGGCTCTCTTGACCACCCTTAACTTGCCTAGCTAGATTAGAGTAAAACTAAACATGTCAGGTTGTTTTCCTTAGTTTGAATTTGGGCAATGTGGAATTCCATACTTTTGAGGAAGAGCCAGATTGGCTTTCCTCAACTAGCAAGGTTTTGTTTTGCCTAGCCTTGCCAGGTTAGTAGGCAAGGTTGGTAAGACAGTCAAACATGTATGTTCCAATGGTTCCATATGAGCAGCCATCCCGGAATGGGCATGGGGTTATGGACTTTTGAATTGTGATTTTCAGGTTAGCGTCTGTTTTTTTTTTCTTTTGCGAAAGACCAGTACAAAAGCAGACACGCACGCACACATACTCACCCCTATGAATACACATGCGAACCCTATCCCTATGAGCATCTCGCTATTGAGGGGCACGTCGTCTATCACTGAAAGAAAAGCGTCGGTTAAATTCTAGAATAAATCCAGAAAAATATGACACCCATGCCGAGTCGGAGGCTCGAACCCGGGTGGGCAGGTTTCACCACAAGAAACCTAACCAGCTAAGCTATATTAAACACTTATATACAGAGTGCTTATCTGAACAATTCATGGCAGTTTAATTTCAAAAAGATGAAATAATTATTTCTGCAAAAATCTAATTGTCAAAACCGATCGTATTAGCCCAGTTTTTTAAATTCACGGATCTAATATGCTTATGCAGTGCTCATTCATGGATCCAATATGTTTATATGTAGGCCCCCTTTGATAGAGCTCCCTGAACTGCTCCAGCTCCAGATTCACAGCTCCTTCTGTCAAACACTGCATTTCAAAACAACTCCACCTGAGAAGCACCCATGAAGCTGTAAAACACTTTCACTAGAATGGTAGAGCTGAAAAAAGCAGCTTCACCAGCTCCACCTAGAATTACCAGTTTGCCACTGAGAAGCTGTTTTGCCAAACATTTTTCCAAATGGCTTCAGCTCCACCAGAAAAGCTGCTCCATCGTAAGAGCCGGAGCTGAAGCCATTTTTGGAGGAGCTGGAGCCCTACAAACAGACCCGTAACTGATGCTCGATCTGGGGTGCCAGAGGCTAGGGCTATAGAACTACAGAGGCCTTGTTTAGTTCGAGAAAGTTGATCGGATTTCCTGTAGAAAAAAGTGCATTGGGATACGTGTTGCAGAGAGGGAGGCACATTTTTCAATGCGTTACTTTTGGTTAAATTGTAGAAACTTGCTGGAACTACATGACCGTTGAGAAAGAAGACCCGCTTGTCAATGTCAAGAAAAAGGTGCTCTGGCTGCAAACCTACGATGCTACGACAGTCCGATTCCAAATAAAAGAAAGGGCCAATACAAAGATGTTTCTTTTTACGAAAAATAAAGAAAAGCACCGAAAAAAATGCAACTTGCGTAGCATCTGTAGCCTTTTTTTTTCCTTGACCTTTCTCTAAAAGCAACACTCTTTTTATAATAATCCTAACGTATTCGCAGAATATTTTGTTACTATACCTTTTTTATAGCAGTTAAAGTGCTACCATGTTACCGACGTAGAAGTGTACAACACGGCATCTAAAATTCAACAAAACACATAGATGCCTGGGTAGAACACACAAGCATCAATCGTTATGCATGAGTAGGTTAAACAAAAACTTAAGCATGAAAAGAAATAAAAGGAACCAATACATAAATAGGTGCAGCCTCGCGGGTCCACCTATTTATGTATTGTAATCCATAACACGTTACACCAATCCAATGGAAGGTTTCATTTTATTGTTTTCAAAAAACCATATCAACAAAATAAAAACAAAATCATAAATGGAACTCTTTTTTACAATACATTGTTTCAGTTTATTGTTTCGTGGGCTCCTCTTCATTTAATTCTTCGACTTAGTTGGAAACCACGGTTCCTTCTCTCTTTTTATTTTTTTGCCACATCATTAAGGATCATAGGTGACGTGATATTTAACGAGTACGAAACTCCAATAAAACTTCTGCTACGAGTGGCCTTAGTATTCACATTTTGATTTCTCTTTGGCATTGTATAGGTTGTGTTAGTTGTGTACTCGAATTTTCCAACTGTTGAATGCACATCCAACCCTTCAATGCTTTCTTATCCAACTCTCTTTCTTCCTCCTTAAGATAAGTCGCAAACGGACAACGAGATCAATATTTCACAACACACCACCATCCACCCTCCTCTCATCTCCAGCGGCTGCTCCGGTCAAATCTACGCTGATCCTCGCTTCCTTGCTAAAGGATGAGTTTTCATTGCCCCAATCTTTCCCATTAGGAATCCTCAAACATCCGAACGGCGCCGCTCCCACCGCCTTGCCACCTATCCACCAGCCGCCGCCACTGCCGGACCAATCTCCACCCTAGCCATCTCTTTGTGCCCAAGGATTCCAGGACAAGGCTCGCGGCTTGGTTGAATCCCTAGCCCAAATCCAAATCCTAACCCTTTGTTCTCGCCAGAGCTCGACAGAGATAGGGAAAATGGCTCAGATCTTGCTAGAGATAGGAAACTACAGTCATACAGGAAAGTATAATTTAGCAACTCCGTTCTCTTTTCTTTACTTAGGGAGCGTTTGGTTCCCTGCCTTCACTCGCCAAACCGAAGCTTATGCAACCACACAATAAATGATGACACTTGGTTGCTTGCCACGAGCTCTGGCTGCTTCTATTTTCTGCGTGCTGCAGCGTGGCGAGTGGCGACCACAACATTTTGCGCCGTAGAGTGTGATGGGATTGCCTGTGGCGTGTCCAGCTATGGCAGGCAAGCAAGCAGGCTGTTACACTTGGATCAACCTTAATTTTTGTATAATGATAGATATTTGCATGATCCACCGACCACCGCCCATATTTTATAGAACCTTTTATACAAATTTAGTGGTACTGATCTACTTATTTCTTTTTTGAAACCAGTATTGATCCACTTTTAGCACTAAACTTCTGACATCTCACAACTCTAATCTCCGCGCGACGACGAGGAAAGAAGTGTACAGACCGGTTACAGTTTGTTGGTACAAAGGGTTGCTAGTATTATTATAAAATTCTGCGTGCAGAAGTTCAGTTCCGCGGGTTCTGTTTATAATATTAAAAAAGTACAGCGTTCGAAATAAAAAAGCACAGTACATAATCTTACCCCGATTTTTGCTAGGCGTCAGTTTGTTTGTCAAAAAAAAAGTACAATATTCTGCGTCGTAGAGTGTGATGGGATTGCCTGTGGCGTGTCCAGCTATGGCAGGCAAGCAAGCAGGCTGTTACACTTGGATCAACCTTAATTTTTGTATAATGATAGATATTTGCATGATCCACCGACCACCGCCCATATTTTATAGAACCTTTTATACAAATTTAGTGGTACTGATCTACTTATTTCTTTTTTGAAACCAGTATTGATCCACTTTTAGCACTAAACTTCTGACATCTCACAACTCTAATCTCCGCGCGACGACGAGGAAAGAAGTGTACAGATCGGTTACAGTTTGTTGGTACAAAGTGTTGCTAGTATTATTATAAAATTCTGCGTGCAGAAATTCAGCTCCGCGGGTTCTGTTTATAATATTAAAACAGTACAGCGTTCGAAATAAAAAAGCACAGTACATAATCTTACCCTGATTTTTGCTAGGCGTCAGTTTGTTTGTCAAAATAAAAAAAAGTTAGGGTTCAACTAAACCTCGCACAAACGTTTCGCCGCCACCACCCGCGCCGCCGCCGCCGCCTTTGGCTCTGCTTTCTCGCTTCCCCTCTACGCCACCCGCCCCACTCCGTTCCGTTCCTTCTCCACCCTCCCCGTCAGATCCAGCGCGGCGCGGCTCCGCCGCCGAGTCCGGGTCCCCCTGCCCCCTCGTGGCAGTTTGGTTGGACTCAGCGGCTAGGTTTTGGATTCGGAGACATGGCGGAAGTGGAGGACAAGCTCAAGGACTACGAGATCAGGAGGGAGGGCGAGGCCGAGATCCTCTTGCTCAAGGAAAACACCGTCTTCTTCAATCCAGTGCAGGTCTCTTCGTCTTCCATTTTCCGTGTCGACTGTTTTTTTTTTAATTTTAATAATTTGGGGGCACTGTCCTATCGGTTTCTTCTGCGTTGGCTTGGGGCTTACAATCTTTTGATTGGAAATACAGTCTGCACCCTTGAATTAACTTGTAGCAATTTATGGGGCTGACAAGGTGACTTCCAGTTGATCAGTCTCTAGAACTTTGAGGTATTCTGGAGGATTCCAAATCGAGGGTTGGGCCGTGATTGGTCTTGGGTCTGTAGAGGTTTATCTTAATCTACCATCAGGGTGTTTGTGGCCAGAAAAATCTATTTCGTCATTGCAAATTTGCAATTCATTTGCATATAGTAGGACCTCTAATAATTTGGAAGCATTTAAGCTTGAAATCGCTCAGAGATATGTCAAAAAACCCAAACAGCCGGCATTCTGTCATTTTTGCCAACCAAGTTTGGGTGGCAGTCAGTTGGCGATCAAGTGTTCCCCGCCAAGTTTACCTAATTCTGTCATCTGAGTGGTTTGTTCCTAGCTAAAGGCATTTATTTATGAAGTGTATTTGCTTATAGTGCTGTGTCACAGTATATGAGAAGCGATATAAGTTTGAAATTGCCTAGATATATGGTGACACCACGAACAGTACAATAAACTTCTATGTGTGATATTCATGTATACTGTTGACAAAATAAATATATCAATTGGGTTCAAATCGGACTTCTTATTTTGGTTTTATCAAAGAAGGTTATGTTGCCGATTGTGGAGTTTGCATGGCTATGAATAATTTTTCTTTTCTACTGAAATAGTTACTGTTTGTTGATAGTCAAGGTTAGTTGTTGTTTTGAAGCTGATGTGTTGAAGAGAAATTACGTATGATTCGAAAGTTGAAGTTTACTGCTTTGATTAGGTTCACAACAGAGACATGTCCATTGCTGTCTTAAGGACCTTTGTTGCCAAGCGTAAGGAAGAACATGAAGCACTGGCGAATAAGAGAAATAAGTCGCATAAAAAAAACAACCAGAGTGAAGCTTCCGTTCAGAATGGAGGGGATGCTTCAACTAGCCAGCTTGATGAAATGGATGTTGTTCCTGAAAAGGATCCAAATCAAGCTGAAGGTGAAATTGGTGATCTGTCAAAAGGAGCAACAAAAACACCTTCCTGGAAAGTAACCAGAGAGCTTAAGCCACCACTTGTTCTCGAGGTGACACACCTCATGATATGGAAATTCAGTGTCTACATACTTCCAAGTTAACTTTAACTGATATCTAGTTTGCACTAAACATTGCAGGCTTTGGCTGCTACTGGGTTGAGATCACTCCGGTATGCCCGTGAAGTTGATGGCTTAGGAAAGGTAGTTGCTCTGGACAATGATAAAGGTAACGGCACATTTTCCTAAACTTGCTTCCTGCATTCCTAGTGGTTGATGCTTCCCCTCTTGATTTCATTGTGGTTCTTGTCTCTTCAGCTTCTGTTGAATCTTGCAAGCAAAACATAAAATTCAATGGCGCTTCCGCTACTAGTAAGGTGGAAGCTCACTTGGTTGATGCTCGAGTTTACATGCTCACGCATCCAAAAGAATATGATGTGGTAAGGAGTTTGGGTATAGTAAATCTGACATTTATTACATACGGAGTATATTCTTTCTAAGATGAGGCCTGATGCAATAAATGGTGACAGCATGATGAGTTCGACATTGTCATGTATACACTAGCTTTTGATTGAAATGATACATTTCTCTAGGTCAGGGTGCGGGGGTTTAGCATTCGTTTTGTTATATCTCTGGCTAACTATTAACTATACCTGAGGCTCTAAAATTTGAATTTGTGGTATTACAAGTGTTAATGTTGTTCTTGGTATAAGTCAACGGACTCAAAGGTCGCATGTAAACATGACATTGATATTTTCATTCTCTATATATTACAGATTAGATTTTATTTAATTTGGATTTGCTCCTCTCTTGACTTTTCTTTTCTCCACATTCTTAGGTTGATCTTGACCCCTACGGGTCACCATCTGTATTCCTCGACTCAGCTGTACAGGCTGTTGCTGACGGTGGGCTATTGATGTGCACTGCCACTGATATGGCAGTTCTCTGTGGTACCAATGGAGAAGTTTGTTACTCCAAGTGCGTCAAATATAGTTATTTGTGTCTACTTATTCAAAGGAAAGTTACAACTGAGGAGTTTATAGTTATATGATCAATTATGTTTTGTAGGTATGGTTCGTACCCAACCAAGGGCAAATATTGCCATGAAATGGCTTTGAGAATTCTCCTTGCCAGTATTGAGGTACATCAAATGATTTATGAATTTCAATATATTTAAATATGTATCACTTCCTTTCGGCTTTTGCTAAACATGCATCAATTCAATTCTGCAGTTTCAATGCTTCATCCTTCGGGTATCTTAGTTCTTGTCCTTAACACTTTCGTTTTACATCAGAGCCATGCAAATCGGTACAAGCGATATATTGTGCCTGTTCTCTCTGTGTTTATGGATTTCTATGTTCGTGTTTTTGTTCGAGTATTCACGTGAGTTTTTACCCCACTAGTTCCTTGCTCCTTTTGTTCAATATTTGCTTGCAGTACTTAGTTTTACTAATGTGGTGTTGGATATCTGTTCCCTGTGCAGTTCTGCAAGTGAAATAAAGAATACCCCACTTAAACTTTCTTACATATATCAATGTGTTGGCTGTGATTCTTTCCATCTTCAGTGTCTTGGGAGGACTGTTTCTAAGGTGTGCTTTAAATACCATTTAACTCCTTTATACAACATCCCCTCAATTATATCTTGACAGTGTCTTGACTTCCCTTTTCCTTGTTTCTTTCTCTATGATCTGAAGAATAACAGTGTGAAGCATGCACCTGCTATTGGGCCTGTTGTCCCTCAAGAGTGTAGTGATTGTGGAAAGAAATTTAATGTGGGTGGGCCAATATGGTCTGCTCCTATTCATGATCAAGACTGGGTAGTTTCTACTTTGACTGGTGTTAGGTCAATGAAAGATAGATACCCTGCATATGATAAAATTACTTCAGTTTTGACTACTGTCTCAGAGGTATTACTATAACTGTTTACTCTGTTTTACCAGATTGCAATTGTTATGCATATGGGACTCTGAAAGCGAGCCTGCCAGTTTTTAATGTTAATGACTTATTAATAACACCAGATTATCATACACTCGGAAGAATTTTTAAACAAAGCAGATGTCTTGATGACCTGTTAAGCCATGGTTTGTCTCGAAAGACTTGTATTCATAACTATGATCTAGATCCATAGGCTATTCAAGCAATGATTTGGTTTTATAGTCGGATCGTTACCCCAAGTTCAACTAATAAACCATATCAGGCTTTTCCCTTTCTCATCTGCATGATCAAAACTGAACACCTGCAACTGGCATTGATTGCCTCCAAGTTTTAGGACTTTCCAGAAAGCTAAGAGCATAAATAGCTTAGATTTGTCTTTTGGCAACCAGCTATTTCTTTAATTGTCAAATTATGTGCAATTAAGGAACTACTGTGTATACTCTTTGAACACACAACTTCATTCAATCTAATCTTGTGATGCAGGAGTTACATGACATTCCATTGTTTTTCAATCTCCATAACATAGCTGGCACTGTTAAGTGCACATCTCCATCTATGGTTATGTTTCGGTCTGCAGTTCTAAACGCAGGCTATCAAATCTCAAGCACCCATGTTAATCCACTTGGAGTAAAGTCTGATGCCCCTTGGGACGTAATTTGGGACATCATGCGCTGCTGGGTAAATTTTGATTGTTCCCTTTTATCAGAAGTTTCTCTCAGCAGCTACTCTCAAAGTATGAATTAGTATATGTTATCCCATAGATGAACTCATATAAACTTTTTGAAAATTTCAATGCAGGTCAAGAATCATCCTATTAAGGAACAGCCCCGTGACACTCCAGCCACAGCTATCCTTTCAAAATCGCCAACAATTGAAGTATGTTCCTCTATTAAGCATCGAGCTTATACTGATCCTTGTATAATCTCCACAGCATGTGGTATAATGGTATTTTAAATTATCTTTTTTTGTGTGTTTTCGTAGGCGAATTTCTCTAGAGCAGTAGCTGCCCTCAGCAAGGCTCAGGCAAAGAAGGTTAAGCGGTTCCTTCCAAACCCAGAACGGCACTGGGGTCCAAAGGTGAGAGCAGGCCGGAAGATCACGAGCAAACATGTCTCTCTGTTGGGCCCTGAGGCTATCAATGGTGCTCTGAATGGAGCTGTCAGCCATGAAGATGGAAATGGAGCAGCGCCAGATAAGCCAGCTCTAGAGTCTGAAGGGATCAAAGATGACGAGCCCTCGACCAAACGCCAAAAAGTCAGTGATGACGAACCAGCAAGCGAACCTTGATCAACAAAATCAACGTTCACTTTTTGTTTGCCTTACCTATGTGTTTGTGAGCTTTACCGTGTGGTTGATTGGTTATTTGTATCACCTGTTGCTGGTACAACGATGAATTTTGATCGGGCAAGCTTTGGGTTTGGTTTTGCTATGCTTTGCTGTATGTGCGACGCGAGAGGGAAGGGCGATTAACTCGTGGCGACAGATAAAAGGGAAAGCTATGCGCCTAACCCACCTACAAAAGAAATGAAAATTTACATGTTACTATGCTTTTGTTGGAGTTTAAATACAATAAGTGTAGGAAAAAAAAGTTGCCTTGTCAGAAAATTAAACGTTTTCTTCGATTGGAAGGCATCCTACACAGGCCCTGTTTAGATTCGTGAAATTGCACCAATTCAATCAAAAGGCAACGTATTGAAATACGTGTCTTCTCTCTACTTTTTTAATTTTCTACTTTTTCAATTTTCAATGCATCTTCAATCATTGAATTCAATCGAATTCACCCTATCTAAACAAGGGTCTTGTTTAGTTCACACGAATTCGATCGAATGCACTGTAGAAAAATACATTGGGAATCGAAAAAGCAGAAAGAAGGCACGTTGTACAATTGATCGAATCGAGCGTGAATTTGATCGAATCGAGCGGTCGCATACGGCATAGCCATCTTGACCGTCAACAGATCCTGGTCAAGAATCTACGCCTTCTGAATTGTAGACACCTGCAGCATCTACGAGCAGAGCTGCAGTCCTGCAGAGCGGCGGGTGCGTGTGCGTCAGTCGTCAGAAAATAGTCAAAACCACCAACTCTCCGCAGCGGGATCATGAGGCAATGTTTAAATCGGCAAGATAAATTTAGAAAATTTATTAAAATAATTTTAAATCAAAAATTAGGAGGACTAAATATGATCTAATTATAAAACTAATTACACGGATACGGATGGACGGAAAATCGCGAGACGAATCTATTAAGTTTAATTAATCCGTCATTAATCTACATTTAATATCTTTAATTAGTGTCCTAACATTTGATGTGACAAGATAAATAGTAAAAACTTATGAAACTAAACAGCGCAGTCACGCGCATGGAGTTCGTCGTAGTCGCAGCGGTGTATCATCGTTCACACGCGCACATCACATGGATCCGGGCAGCGCTACGTGAGTATCCCAGCTCCGGCACCTGAATCCCCTGGGTACCCACCGGCAGATTTTCCAGGCGGCGAGAGCCTCAAAAAGGATCGGCGAAAAGCTAGCAGCATTCGAGGTGTGAAACCTGTCGCCGTTCATGTGAGCTGCTGTGCCGGCGCGGCCGCTCCCTCGTCCCTGTCTCTCCCGTGCGCCCCGGCGTCCGCGAGCGGGCCGAACAGCCGCGCGGGCGGGCGGGTCCCGCCGCACGTGGCCCGGCTCCCCTACCCAGCAGGCCAGCAGCCACGGACAGCGGGCCGGGCCGGGCCGCGCGGCGGGCGACGTGACCCGCGACCCACGGGGTAGCAGCCCGGGCGCCAGGGGGGCCTGCCTATGGTCAAATCCGTCACACCCGGGCTGATCCAGGTCCGGTTGGTGGGGGAGCTCGTGGGGCCATCGTGGCCCACCACCCCCACGTGCGATGTTGAGGTTGTCCGCCCTTCATTTCTGCTGCCGCTCTCGACGGCTCGAACTCGAATCGATGACCCCCACGTCCGGGCTACTTGTGGGGCCAGCAGGCCTCCTGCATGTGGGCCCTGGACTGTGGCAGGTCAACGGTCAGCGTCACGGCACAGAATCCTGTTTCCTGTCGTGCGCGCGCACGTTCGTTTCGGCCGGCGGCAGGTGCACTGGCGCGGCCTCGAGAGGGGCGGGAGCCTCGCTCGTGAGGGGGCGGCTCGGGTGGTGGTGTCTCGACGCACGGGCTCCGCCGCCGCCCCCCAACGTGTCCGCACATGTTGGAGGCGGAGGGCCGTGCCGTGCCGTGCGCGCGGGCGCAGCGCCCTGATGCGGCAGCAAGTTGCCCAGACCGCAAGGCGCGCCGCGCGCGTGGATATGTGCAGTGCAGCGAGCGCCGGGGCTTGTTGATTGCTTTGCTTCGCTTGGCTGCCCCGGGCGGCCGCGCGCGGCGGCACGAGGAGCGTGTGGATCCGGGGTGCGCGCGCTGTGGAAGGCAACCGGCCGCGCCGGCGAGTTTAATGCGGCGGGAGTCGGTGACGAGACAAGGCAGCCGGTGTGGGAATCGGGTGCGGGTCGAGGAGGCGCCCGCACGCAATGGCGAATGGTCAAGGGGAAGAGGGAGGCTCGTGCGGGCCGCGCCGGTCGCCTCGGCTCGAACAGGAGTTGCCCACGCGTGCACGCGTTCATGTGGCGGCCCTGCGAGCCTAACGGCCAACGGTGCTGCATTACATGTTGCCTTTCATGTAGTATGATCTCCCGTCGTCGGTCGGGCCTGTTAAGCTCGCGCCGTGCAGCAGGCGACGCCAGGAACGCACGGACAAAGCGAGCGCCGTGCCTCCGAGTTCTCACATAACACGTACGCCCTCAGGTTAGGCCGCGCGCACGGGCTGTTGGTGGCACGTTCCATCCGGCGCACGGGGATCATCATGGGAGCATGGGACTCGAGGCTCCATCCGGCCGGAAGTCGGGACGAGCGGTCCATGCTGCGTTGCCGGGTGGTTGGTTTGGTTGTGGTCCTTGTGGACCTGTATTTCCCCGCCGGGTCGTGGCTTTGCGTCGCGTGGCGTGTGGATCGTGGGCTTTCTCAAAGAGCTCGCGATGACCGTGTCATTTCTTGCCATTTTTTCGGTCTGGCACGCGTTCTTACTCGATGGGGAGGGCAAGGCGGCGAGGGAACAAGCAAACTTCCACTGATGAATTTGCCCTCGTGCTATTTCCTTCTTCGCCTTGTGCCCTTGTCAGTGCTATTGCGCCGAGGAGCTATGCCTGGCCTTGGTGACTTGCTTGCCATTTCTATGCTTTGCTTCCTTGCTGAAGCACCACATGCTCACATGCTGAAAGCAATTGAAGACAACCTAAGAGAAGAACGGGAACAGTACGCTGCACCGAAACTCTTCCCAGGAAAGGTCTAAAATAAAGAAACTTTACGAAAGAAAACCGGAACGCAGAGGCTAGAGCAAGACTAGCATTAATTAACGAGGTCAAATGAACGTGGGGGCGTGAAGTTTAGGGGACGCCCCGGCTCTTGCCGATAGAAAATTTTATGGGTCAGAAAGATTCTGAAGCCAAGGGCGGGCGGGCAACACTCCCCATTACCGAAAGCAAACGATATGATGCCATCTCCAAGCAACTAAACACGGCAAGGACCGCGCACCCCAGAAGAAAAAAAAAACAACGCAATATATGTTCCGCCCCGTTTCCGTATCATCTCATGTATAAGCGATCAGCAAAAAGTCGAAACGTATCAGGCCCAATGCAAGCTAGCTTGCTCATCACCTATCTTATCGATCTATGCTCGCTTTAATTTAGTATTTCAATTCCTGTGATCGATATGAAGCATACCCGCATACCCCACAAGTGTTTGGCGAGAGTGGCCACGAACACCGCCGCTTTTTATTCCCCAGTCATGAGCACTACCGCGGCACTGCACTCGGCGATCGTAGGGCCCAAGAGAGCAGGCACGATACATCAGGCAAGACCCCAAAAGTGCCGGGAGGAAAATTCGCCCGCTTTGCACGGGCAGACAAGTTGCACCGTGGGGTGGAGCCGCGAACTTGGCAGCGGACGAATGAGAGGGTCGCGCGCATGATCGGGGCTTTGCTTGACCGTAGCCGATTGGCACTGCACTTGCTCAGCGTCGTCGTTACAGTGAGCTGAGCTTGCGACGACACTGTTAGCGCTGTGATCGGATGGGTGGGGGATCAGGGATCGTACGTAAGCCGTCTCGATGGATGATTGAGTCGTAACCCCAGGCGAGGTTATCCTTGGGGGCACGGACAGGGAGCTGGGCACGCGCGCATCACATCACATCAGTGTTTGGGGAGGGCACATGGACTGTCGCTTGGCTAGGGTAGGGCAGGAGGAGACGGCAGCTGGGAAGCACTGTGTTCAATCACTCGAGCCCCCTTTTGCTCTACCGCTGATAACGCTCCTTAATGGGCCAGACATTTTCGCTACAATTTGTTAGTGTTGATCATTTTGCTCATGTTCATCGAGAACTTATCGTGCTCTGAAATATCCGTCTCATGTTCAGATTGATGGACAAAGGAGACGTCGAGGATGGGCGGCCTCGAACGCGCCGGGTTCTCCTCAAGAGCGCACGTCTTGTGACCCGACCTCGCTACATTCGGCAAGGCGATTCTGCCCGTTTCTCTTGGAAAATCGGGCGGTGGCAGCCGCGGATATCGTAGAATACTCCGTTTCCGTTGGGTTCCGTGGGTTTTTGCGTCCGGGAAACGAGCTCTATCTATCCGTGATCCGAAGAAGGGTGAAATTCCGATCGGTGCCAGTCGAGAGCCTGTAAAAAAAAAGGTTTTGACGAGTCGCCGCGGCCCTTCTCGGCCTCCTACGGTCACTGCTCCAGGCCAGGAGTGCACTCAGATTCTGCCGCACCCTCGCTTTGCGAGAAGACGCCACCGCATCATCAACCCAACCAAGAGATCGATGCACCGGCGGTCACTGCGACAGCCCCCGTATCTTGGCGGGAGCGCACGGCACAGTTGCTCGTCAGGTAGGCAGCTCCAGGTGTATCCGTCGGTAGAGGCGGTAGAGGCAGAGGCCCTCTCTCCCTCGCTGCCGCCCTGTGAGCTCACGGGCCGTCGTGTCGTGTGGCTCGCTGGCGCTGCGCCTCACCGCCTCACCATGGATCGATCGATCCACAGGGTGGGCGCGACTCGCCCGAGAGGCCGACGGGGTACTGGCAGGGGGCAGGGGCAGGGGCAGGGGCAGGGGCAGGCTGCTGCTCATCGACTTCGATCGGAGCAGCAGCACTGCCACTGCCACCACCGACCGGGCCGACGATCCCAAGCAAAGCCTCCGCATCACCAGTGATGTCGTCGTCGTCGCCGTCCGGAGCAAGGCCTTGCAGCACGAGGTCATGGTTGATGGAGGTCGGATCATGCTCCTCCACCGACCCACCATGCCGCGGCCGCTTCCCAGACATGAACGGCTCCGTACCTCAACGGCGCGCGCCGTCTCCACGTTGCAGAACACAACGGCCAACGACCTGCACAAGAAAGCAAACACAGTCAGCCAGAGGAAGGAGAAGGAGAGCAATGGAGAAGGAGAGCAAGATAGATCTAGGGTTAGGGTTAGGGTTCGTACCTGCGCAGCCGGAGCCCGGAGCCGAAGAGGACAACGACGAATCGGGGGGAGAGAAGTGGGAGGAGGACTATAGATGGCCGGATCTGGAGCCGAAGACACGTATTCGCCGGAGACAGGGAGGAGTCAGGAGTGGAGGACGAGTGGATGGATGGGGGGGCGAGGCGAGGCGAGGCGGCGTCGAGGCGTAGAGGCGGCGTGCCGGCGTCGCAGCGACCGGCGAGGCCGGGGTGCGCGGAGCGGCTGAGCCGCTGCGGCTGCGGGGGGACGGAGCGACGAAACGAATGAGGACGATTAGGGTTGTGGGGACGGAGGCCGCGGCGGCTTCGGCCGCTTATACGACGCGGAGGCCGTTACTGGGCCGACCGTTGCTGGGCCAGTAACGGGCCTCCGCCCGTGCCGGCCGTTGTAGCCGTGCCGGGCCGTGCTGCCCGCCGTGCTGGGGTGGCGGCCCAGGCACGGCACTGCAGGTCGGGCCGGGCTGGCACGGGCCCGTTCAAGAGCGGGCCGGGCCAAAAAAGCGGGCTTCGGGCCGGGCTAGCGGGCCTCGGGCTGCATGGCCATCTATAGGCGCGAGCGCGATGGCCCGGCCGCTACACGGGCGCGCAGGCGCGCGGGCAGAGGGCGCAGGGGAGCTCGGCCAATGGCGGCGGCGCCGTGCAGGTGGGAGGCGACACATCATTTCGCCTGCCTGTATGTGGGTGCTCTGTTGATCAGCAGGGGAGGCGGGGCCAGCCTCGCCCCCTTTTTACAAGCAAAGGACGAGGGGGGGCTGGCCCAACTCACCCACGGCACTTCTCGTGGGCAGCAGCAAGCACATTGTTTGATGCCCTGATCCCCTCCCAAATCGACCGTTCCAACTCATCCCCGGCAATTAACAAATGGGATCAAGGCGTGGTTCGCTGACGTAATCTGATTGCCGCGGCCAATTAACAAGTGATTTAGGCTCAGATCAGCGTGGGGAGCTAGGCGGGTAGTACAGCCCAGCAGCTGCCTCTCGCTGTTTACATGTGCGCCTCTGCGTGCGTGCTCGCTGCCTGGGCAAGGTGAGGCGAAGGATGAGAAGAGGGGAGAGCTGGAGGAGAGGGAGGGGGAGGGGGAGCAGCAAGCAAGTGCAATAATGGAGCTCGTCAGATGGCCACGCCGGAAATGGCAGTCCCAAAAGGGTGAGGACAAAGGAAAAAAAGGGAGGCGCCATCACCGTCACCATCCCCATTTACTGCCCCTGGCATCCATTTGCTCCGCTCGCAGCTCTTCTCCCTCGCTATCGTCACCCAGGTCATCCATCCATCTCCCTCCCCTGATCTCCAACTCCTGTTTGTGGCTGTTTCATTTGCATCTCCCAGCCCCTTGTTGATCAGCGTCCGCCACCCAGAGAAAGCCCAGAGAGAGCAGTGACAAGAGAAACAAGCCGGAAAGGAAGTTAAAAAAATACTAATACGCAGTGACATCACTGACAGTTTTTCTTTTCACCGTGGTCGTGGTACAACAGAAGATCCACTTTCATTCAGCTGCCTGCCTGTGGTGGCTCCTTTGCCGCATCTGCAGCTGTAAAGAACCCAGATCCCCATCTCCCTTCAAGGAGGAGATCCCAAAACTGTCCACGATTCCACATCTACATCGCAGCACTAAGTACTGTACTATTCACTACTACCTAATCGAGCACTAGTGATCAAGAAAACATCCCGGAAACGGGAGGTAAAAAAAGAAGAAGAAGAGAGGACTCCTAATCAGGACTGATCTATACACACATCACCTAATCTGCCTTCTTCTTCCCCCCGCGTCCCTCGCTTTGCTTCTGCCCCCGTGAATCCCTGATCTCGGCGAAGAAACTGCGGGTGTGAGGACGAGAGGGAGGAATCGAGCTTCTCGCCGCCGCGGCTACGAGCAGTCCTTCCAGCAGACGAGCATGGTGACGCAGCGGCGCATGATGTAGAAGCGCGCCCGCTGCTCCTTCACCAGCCCCGCGCACCGGCTCGAGAACGACGGCTGCGGCGCGCACCCGCCCGCCGCAACGGCGCCGCCGCCGCTCCCGCGCCGGCCGATCGCCTGGACGCCGTCCCTCATGCTGGACGACCGCTTCAGGAAATGGTCCCCGCCGCCGGCGCCGGCCCCCGGGACGCGCCGGCTGCCGTTGTTCCGGCTCTTCTTGGAGAACTTCCACTTCTCGTCGACGTAGAACTCCATGGATCGATGGCGCGCTCTTGGCCTTCGCTGAGGTGGGTGGGTGAGGAGGAAGAGTGCGGTGGAGACTGGAGAGGGGAGGAGGCGTGTGGGGGCGTGAAGAATCCCCGCACTATTTATAACGGGGGTGACTGGGTGAGGGAGAGCGATACCGAGACGGACCTGGGAGGAGAGGGCGTGGGGGGAGATGGACCGAGACCTGGACCGTTTTTCTGCAACGCGCCCATCCATCTACCCGGTGGTGGGTTGAGTGACTTGGACTGCCTTCCTGCAATGCTATATGCTGCTCTCTGGAGTCTGAACCTGTATCGTATCCCCATCCCAATATGCATTTGCGACTGGTTTTTATTTGGCGTGGTCCAGAAATGATTTCCAGCCAGTTTGCATCATGAGCGTTTCCAAAATTCCAGTCAGAGAGTTTTCAATCATATGTGAATCCTGTCGGTGGTTGCTTCTTCTTTTGTACGTTAGACCTTTGTTGTAGCTAGCTGAGTGTTTTTATTCCTCGTATTAAGATGCTATGGCAATTGTTTCTCTATTTTATTCTCTCCCTCTACACGAAGATGTACGTCTCTTCTAGCTGCTAATGCTTTTTTTTGTTAAATAAGGAGAAAGACTCATTCCCCCCACAGAAGATATATTCCAGCAATTGTTATCCTAATATAGGATTTCTTTAGGGTTATTTCGGTGGTCAATCTTTTTTTTTATCATGTACCCTACTATAGCACCCCCCCAAAAAAAATTCAAAATTGAGTTGTTTTGAATAAGGCCCTGTTTAATTCCGCAAGATAAGTTTAGAAAAATTACTGTAGCAAAACTAAATTAAAAATTAAGAAGGACTAAACATGATCTAATTATAAAACTAATTACACGGATGGACGGAAAATCGCGAGACGAATCTATTAAGCCTAATTAATCCGTCATTAATTCATGTTTAATACCCTTAATTAGTGTCATAATATTTGATGTGACGGGATGAATAGAAAAAACTTATGGAATTAAACATGGCCTAACATTCTTGATTGGCTATTTGTTGTGACCAAAGTCCTGCTTTTTAAAATCCCCTTAACTTGTTCATACAAGTAACCTTATCTTGCGTATGGTTGGGGAAAGAAAGGAGTTGAAGTATACCAATGAAAAGGTTGGGTCGTCTTGAAAAGTTTTAGAGCATCGAAACATCCAATGATCCTAGAAATCAAAATTTAACATACCAAAAGCTAGTTGGACCAGAAAAAAAAATCAAGCTGATGTGGAGTACTCAGCGTGATGTTAAGTTAGGCTCTTACTGGCTACAACGTATATATCCTAAAAAGTAGATTAGGCCCTGTTTAGTTGGGAAAGTTTGAGAAAGTTTGGAAAGAAAGTTTCCGTTGGAAAGCGTGTTCTGTGAGAGGAGGCACGGTTATCAGTGTGAAAAATGAAAACTTAGTTTTGGAAATTTTCCTATCTAAACAGGGCCTTAGTTGCTTAGATTTATGTGGTGGAATATGTCCATCCATCTTAGAGTTTCCGACTCGATATGAGTGTCATATTTTCTAGATTTATTTTAGGATTGTACTGAGGCTATTTTTAAAATGATAGGGGACTTGTCCGTTGATAGTGAGGCGCCTGTGGTGACTTCTTCGATGTGGTGACTTCTTCGATCTCAATATTGAAACACCCATTGCATACAATTCATAACGGCAAGTGTGCGCGCTTATGTGAGCATTTATGTTTATACCGGTGTTTCAAAAGAAACATATATCTAAAAAACGTAAAAGGAAGACAAGTGTATTTCATCATAAGGAAGATATGCACGGTAAGCAAATTGAATAGACCTTTTTTATATAAATGCATTCGCATGAGTAATATACAGACCTGAATGTATATACTCTACTTATCTATAACATATATTTTTACTGTGTTACCAGGAGTTACTGCCGCGAGTAATAATTCTGAAATGTTCACAATTCGAGATTTCGCGGACCGAGTCCATGTGAGTTTAATCAATGCAAGGGTGTACGGCTGGATTCTTTCGAGAGACCATGCAAGCAAATCATTTCTTTCTCTCCCCTGCAGAAAGACTGCATTCCAACCTAATCACTGATTTCCTCGTAAGAAAGCAAAGATTCAAAAAGCGCAAGTACCATTTGGAGCCATTCGCTTCGTGTTTTCTTCAACGGCGCAACAATTAGATGCAGCGGCGCGTAATCATGCAGCTCGGCTGCTGCTTATCTCATGATTGTTGATGCCCCAAATCCCATGGAGATCGGAGGATGAGATGAGATGTAGGGGCGGTCGCTTGTGATTTTTGTTGTTCTTGACCGAGTGGGGTGGCTTTGCAGTCCAATCTGGGCTGAGTCAGATGGGCCTGGGTGGCGGGCCCTGCCGTGTTCCCTCGTGTCCACAGAGGCGAGCAGGGGATTAAATGCGCATGTCTCTTGGTGCAGCCCCACAGCCATCGCCGTCTGCCCCTTTCGTCGCAGTCTAATCCGCGTGTAAGGGCACGATCCAACAGTTTAGACAGTTAAGTTGCTGTGTATTTTGATTTGTCATGTCATGGCTGTGTTTGGTTTTCTAGCAATGCTAGCAAACAGTATCTAGCACGGAGGGAATCTTTCTTGCATGGAGTACTAAATGAAGTCTATTTGCAAAACCTCTTCACGGATGAGCGTAACTTTTCGAGACGAATCTAATGAGCCTAATTAATCGATGATTAGCTACAGTGATGCTACAGTAACCATCCTCTAATCATGCGGTCAAAGGCCTCATTAGATTCTTCAGGGTTCCTAGTGCAGGGGTTCTGGAGTTAGTTTTGTAAAATACCTTTATTTAATACCTTTAATTAGTGGTCAAAGTTGGCTTTTCTAGCATTGCTAGGAAACCAAACGGGGCCCATATATAGACAACTAAAGAATATATAGACAACTAAAGAGACAGTTTGTACAATGGGTCATCTATTTAACTGTCTGCAAACTGTTTAATAAATCCATTGACACATTAATCATGATGATCTACTATGAATCTGATCTCTGTAGTCATTTGAGTGCTTATTACATGATAGCGTGAAATATTAAAATGAGTGGTGTGAGTCTATTAGAAAAGCAAAATATAATATATTTATACGAATAAGTTAGAATTTCCACGGTAGTAACATGTTCCTGTAAATAATGGGATCAGAAGAAGTAAACAAAATGATTACTACTGCAAATCACCTAGTTCCAAATGAGAGGGCAGACCAGACAGGCTGCAGAAGCAGCAGATATCAAATTGTACGCATATGCTCCACATGTTGGATTAATACTTCCAAATCCTTCCTCAAGTCAGAATCAGATCAATTTCTTCAGGTAATCAGAAATTCAGATCAGCACCAAAGATAATCGCTTCAGTACATGCCTCTGAAGCTTGGTCGATGGACCTACGATAGATCGAGGAGCAGAGATGCAAGAACAGGTTTTTTTTTTTTGAGTAGATGCAAGAACAGGTTGGGAGGCGTCACTTGTGGCAGATCGAGGAGCGGAGATGCAAGAGCAGGTGGAGAGGCGTTCTCCTGCGGCAGATCGAGGAGCGGGAGACGGTTGCTGCCGTACCCTTTTGCCGGTGAGCCACATCGTCGCAACCGCCGCCACTTCCTCGATCAATTTTTTCTGTCGCCGCTTTCTTCTGAGGTCGCATCGGTGTTGGCTGCGGCAAGCCAAAATTGGTTGATTTCTCCACGCCAAAACAATCTTGCCGCTGCTGATCGGCAGACGCCGTCGTCGAGAGGAGACGATGTGTACAACGCGGCTCGAACAGTTGCTTTTCCCTCGGAGCACGGGCCATGGCCGTCGTCTCGTGAGCAGGGTTTTTTTTTACCGTTCCCAACCGGTCCGGTTACCGCGGTAACCGGTCTTACCGGTCCGGACCGGTAGCGGTACCGGCCGGTTGGGAACCGCCCAAATTCAAAATTTTTAAATTTAAATTCAAAAAATTGAAAAATGAAACAAAAATTCCTAAAAATACTTCAAGGTGCGTAGAATCTAATGGTGTCAAAAATTTTCAAATATTAGTTCATTTAGTATTTTTTTTGCTGGCATTAGAAGTTCAACAAAAAAAGAAAAAAATTCGTCCGGCCCATTAAGGCCCATTTAGGCCGGTCAGCTTGGTTACCACCCCCCACCGGCGCCCGCAGTTCAGTCCTCTCCCTCCCTCTCCCTGGAGCTCCCGCCGCCCGCAAGGAGACGACCGGCGCCCACCGCCGGCTAGCCGCCCCCAGGCCTCGGTTAGCCGGGCGGTTGCACCGGTTAGCCGCCCGTCGGGCGGATCTACCCCCGCAGCGGTCAGCCGCCCCCGCCCGACGGTTAGCCGCCCCGTACCGGCGGTAAGCCGCTCCTGCGCTGCGGTAAGCCGCCCACCCCCCTCTCCATTTAGTTGATTTAGCTAGGATTTGATTTAGGATTTAGGTATGATTTGATTTAGGTGTTGCAAGCATTTAACTATGATTTGATTTAGGTATATTGTGATATAGGTGTATTGTGATTTAGGTGTTGCAAGGATTTAGGTATATCACAATTTAGGTATGTGTTGTGAACTTGTGATTGATATGTTTATGTTGATTCCATTTATGCAGATATAGAATGTCAGGCAGAGAGAAAGATATTGTGATTTAGGCTATTGTGATTTAGGTATGATTTGATATAGGTATGTTGTGATTTAGGTGTATTGTGATTTAGGTGTTGCAAGGTTTTAGGTGTATTGTGATTTAGGTATGTGTTGTGAACTTGTGATTGATATGTTTACGTTGGTTCCATGTTTGCAGATACAAAATGTCAGGCAGAGAGAAAGATATTGTATGGGAACACGGTGAAAATCTTTACCCCGGTTGGAGATGCAAATATTGTCATACGTCCAAAGGAGGAGGTGGTTCCACTAGATTGAAACAACATTTGGCAGGGCGCGGGACCGAGGTCGTCCATTGTAGGAAGGTTCCAAAGGAGGTGCGTGAGTACTTTCAGCGTGACATTGAAAGGGTTCAGAAGGCAACTTCTGACCGGGCTCGAGAGAAGTTGAGAAAGGAGAAGCTTGCAGCGGAGGGTAACTATCCCGGTGGAGATGAAGCATATGATGAGGAGGCTGAGCTGGAGCGTGTCCTGAACCAATCGAGAGCGGAAGAGGAGTTCCGTCGGGGGGTGCAACAGAGAGGAGGTGCATACGAGCATGGAGGGGGTAGTGGTTCGAGGGGAGGAAATCCGGTGCAGAGGATTCTTCGAAGGGCAACTTCGGTGAGGGAGACTCCTGGGGTGAGGGACTATAACTTGGCCGCGGGCCTGAGAGGATCGACGCAGCCAAGGATTGACACAGGCTCCTGGACGCAGAAGGGTAAGAATGCAAAGGAAGCTATTGGGAAAGCTTGGTCAAAGTTTTTCCATATTGCGGGATTACCTGGAAGACAGGCTGACAATCCATACTTTGTCAGCGCGGTCAGAGAGACACAGAAGTGGGGTAAGTTTTCTTTTCATGCGAATGACACCTATGCAACTGCATGTCTCTATCTAATCTCATGATTGCCATATGGTTGCAGGTGAAGGTATCGCGTCACCCACTGGACGGGATATTGATGGCAGGTACCTGGATCAAAACGAGCAAGACTTGAAGACTCAGTATGCAAAGTTTCAGCAAGAGTGGCCTCTCTTTGGCGTCACGTTGATGTGCGATTCGTGGACTGGCCCGACGAGGATGAGTGTCATCAACTTTTTGATATATTGCAATGGGGTCACGTGGTTCCACAAGTCTATTGATGCGTCTAGAAAATCTCAAGATTCCGCATTTTTGCTCCAGGTAACCCCTTACCTAGTTCCTTTCAATCCGAATATGATTCCGATGTTGCTAAAGAATCTGTTGATGCGTCTGGAAACCGCTAAAGAATCTGTCTATTTTACCAGGAGATTATAAAGGTGGTGGAGGAGATTGGGCCAGAGCATATCGTTCATGTTATCACCGACAACGGCTCGAATTACAAGAAAGCATGCAGGGAGCTTTCCGATGTGTATGCACACATTGCTTGGACACCTTGTCTAGCACACACTGTCAATTTGCTGTTAAAGGATATCGGTGCAAGGTATGAACATCAAGGTTTGATCGATCAATGCAAGAAAATTTCAGCTTGGTTACACAATCATGGTCAGTTGAATGCAATGATGAGGCAAGCGATCGGTGGTGAGTTGGTCAAGTGGAATGCAACTCGCTTTGGGACCAACTACATGTTCCTAGACAGCATATATCAGAAACGTGATCGTTTCATGCAGTGGATGGGATCTCCTGAATTTTTGCAGAGCAAATGGGCAAATACAAATATGGGTAGATTTACTCATGCCAGATTTGCAAGTATGGAGTGGTGGGATGGAATGAAATTTATCATTGACTCAGTTCAACCATTATACAAGTTGCTTCGCTTTGCTGATCAGGACAAGCGGCCCAACTTGTGCGAGGTGATTATGACCTTCCAGAATGTGAGAAATGAAATGGAGTCTTTCTTCGGTCAAAATGTTTCCACGTGGAAAGAGTATGAACAGCTTATGCACAGCAGGATGAAGGACGTCATCGTACAGACGTATGCGGGTCCAGGTAAGACTGTCACAAAAGTTTCTACTTTCACGTTCCATAGACTTTATGCTCATTGGCGGTATTTCCATTTTGCAGCTGCTGTCCTAAATCCGAGGTACGCCTATACGTTTACTCCAACTTCAGAAATGTGGCGTACACTCAAGGATGCATTTCAGCGCATGACGGATATCCAGAGCGCCATCCAGGCATTGAACGAGGCTGAGATGTTTCGACAAAGGCGTGGCGAGTTTGCCACAGATTTGGCAATGAAAATGGCGCTTGACCCAAAGACAACTGCATCTTCATGGTGGATGGTAAACGGCAGCACCACTCCCAAGCTGCAGAGCCTTGCTTTGCGGCTTGTTTCTCAATGTTGTTCGTCAAGTGGATGCGAGCGGAACTGGAGTACTTTTGCCTTGCTGCATACAAAGGTTCGCAATCGGTTGTCGCACAAGAAACTGAACAAGCTTGTCTATGTCAACTACAACCTACGCCTGCGACTTGCGGATGTCGGCGACCCCGTGCGTGATGAAGGTGATTTCATTGACCAGCTGTTCCATCTTTCATTCTATGATGAGAAAAATCCGGTGCGGGAGTGGATGGAATATGGTAGATCAAACCGGGATCCAGTTCTGGACGAGGACGATGATGACGGAGACACCCCGCTCCCGTCCCATATTGTCACGGATCATATAAACCCATCAGACCTCCGGACTTCTACAGGGGATGATTGCATCAGTGATTGGGCACGTCGAAATGTGGGTGACACTCACCTAGGGAAGAGGAAGCACCACGTAGGGCCTACGAAGGGTGACCCGAAGCGCCAACGAGGACAGGCCAAGGGAAAAGGCAAAGGCAAAACAACACAAGTGCTGAGCGACGACGACACTGATGATGGCGAGGGTGATGGTAGTCCACCGTATCAGGAGTCTCAGGATAGCAGCTCCGCTGATGATGATGATGATGATGATGATGATAGTGATGGCGGTGCTGGTGGCGGTGGTGGCGGCGGTGGTGGCAGTGGTGGTGGTGGCAGTGGCGGTGCCGGTGGCAGTGGCGGTGGCGGTGCCGGTGGCAGTGGCGGTGGCGGTGCTGGTCTTCGTTTCACAGGTTTCAAGTGCATGCACGTACATATGCACATATGTTTTTCACTGTGAGTACTAATTATGCTATATGGTTGGTTGCAGGGGAGACTGAATTCACGCATGCTACTCAGGACGGTGACCATGGAGCACCGGAATCCCAGAGGAGAACGGTTGAACCGACGGATTACAACACTCCACACTTTCCACAGTACTCTTCTAGCTCATACAGCGATTCCTCCCAGTCTAGTTATCACTATCCTATACCTGATTTGAGCACGCAGCCACCGATGAGATGGGTGTACGAATGGCAAGACCCCCATTGGTACAGTATGTTACTTCAGGAATGGCAGACGACATCGGCGTGGACGGGCCAAACTTGGCAAGACTACAAAGCTGAGCTGCTTCTAAGGCAAGGTTTGAATGTGATGTCCACCGCCGAGTATGAAATGGCTAGGCAATACTACCGTTGATCTATTTCTATGCACAATTATTATTTCTATGCACAATTATTATTATGTATCCATGTTTGTATGTATTTGTGGTCATTTTCTATTTCTATGCATAATTATTCAATTATTTCGCAACCGGCCGGCTAACCGCTCCTACCGACCGGCTAACCGCTCCTACCGTCGGTTAACCGCTAGATTTTTCAATTTCGCAACCGGCCGGCTAACCGCTCTTACCGACCGGCTAACCGCTCCTACTGTCGGTTAACCGCTAGATATCGTTTGAACGTCGTGTTTTGAATTTGATTTTGAATTTGTTCGGTAATGGGCGGTAGCCGCGG
>CM014278.1:83802729-83831817 GCA_004135705.1 Alloteropsis semialata | reverse complement strand
ATTGTCACGGATCATATAAACCCATCAGACCTCCGGACTTCTACAGGGGATGATTGCATCAGTGATTGGGCACGTCGAAATGTGGGTGACACTCACCTAGGGAAGAGGAAGCACCACGTAGGGCCTACGAAGGGTGACCCGAAGCGCCAACGAGGACAGGCCAAGGGAAAAGGCAAAGGCAAAACAACACAAGTGCTGAGCGACGACGACACTGATGATGGCGAGGGTGATGGTAGTCCACCGTATCAGGAGTCTCAGGATAGCAGCTCCGCTGATGATGATGATGATGATGATGATGATGATAGTGATGGCGGTGCTGGTGGCGGTGGTGGTGGCGGTGGTGGCAGTGGTGGTGGTGGCAGTGGCGGTGCCGGTGGCAGTGGCGGTGGCGGTGCCGGTGGCAGTGGCGGTGGCGGTGCTGGTCTTCGTTTCACAGGTTTCAAGTGCATGCACGTACATATGCACATATGTTTTTCACTGTGAGTACTAATTAAGCTATATGGTTGGTTGCAGGGGAGACTGAATTCACGCATGCTACTCATGACGGTGACCATGGAGCACCGGAATCCCAGAGGAGAACGGTTGAACCGACGGATTACAACACTCCACACTTTCCACAGTACTCTTCTAGCTCATACAGCGATTCCTCCCAGTCTAGTTATCACTATCCTATACCTGATTTGAGCACGCAGCCACCGATGAGATGGGTGTACGAATGGCAAGACCCCCATTGGTACAGTATGTTACTTCAGGAATGGCAGACGACATCGGCGTGGACGGGCCAAACTTGGCAAGACTACAAAGCTGAGCTGCTTCTAAGGCAAGGTTTGAATGTGATGTCCACCGCCGAGTATGAAATGGCTAGGCAATACTACCGTTGATCTATTTCTATGCACAATTATTATTTCTATGCACAATTATTATTATGTATCCATGTTTGTATGTATTTGTGGTCATTTTCTATTTCTATGCATAATTATTCAATTATTTCGCAACCGGCCGGCTAACCGCTCCTACCGACCGGCTAACCGCTCCTACCGTCGGTTAACCGCTAGATTCAATTATTTCGCAACCGGCCGGCTAACCGCTCCTACCGACCGGCTAACCGCTCCTACCGTCGGTTAACCGCTAGATACCGTTTGCCTTGCGCGTTTTGAATTTGATTTTGAATTTGTTCGGTAATGGGCGGTAACCGCGGTTAACCGACCGGTTAACCGCTACCGCCGGCCGGCGGTAACGGGCCACCGGTCGGTAAAAAAAACCCTGCTCGTGAGACGACGGTGTGGGTCTCTCTCCTCATTTATTAGTGTCCATGTCATCTTATTTTGCATATGTGGCATGACACAGACAGCTGGTGTCTATGGTTACATGCCCTAAAAAGGAAAGTGCCTCGGATTAGGCTTTGGGTTCAAGGAAAAGCAGTAGCAGGCTATAATAATTTCCTTGTTACTGTCACGCATCATTGTCCATCCATCCAAATCGGGCTACGATCTCTGTCCCACGAGCGATTGTTTCCGGGCGTTGGATTACCATAGACAGCTGCTGTCTATGGGTTACATGCCCTAAAAAGTAATCTCGTTCACGTTCTGAACCGCACGGCCTGGTTTCTGGTCCTGCCCCCCAGGCCCCTGGGCCGGCCTGGCTCCGTCCGATCCGTTCCAATCCGTGGGCTCCTTGACTCGTGTAGACGGACCTGCGCGGCGGCAGGTCGCTGCTTTGGATGCCGCCAGTGCGTGCGTGGCTGTGGCTCGGCGCATCCCGATGCGCCCGCGCGCCTGGCTTGGGTTCTTTTCCCACCCCGCAGAGCCGCACGCGGCTGCCCGGCCGCGGTCGGTCGCCGAATCCCGCCCATGCGCGGCCGCATCGACGGCTCTCGGGTCGGCCCTTCTTCGGTCGGCTGGGCGGCACATGGACGATGGACGGTCGACGGATGGAAGGACCGTTAGTAGATTGGGCCGAAATGGTGGAGCGCGTCCCCGCCCCGCCCGTCCGTAGGTGGTGGGCTCGGCGTCGGCATGGGGCCGGCCTTATCCTCTTCTGCTTTGGTCCCAAATGACGAGGGATCGGCTCGCAGTCGCAGGGGGCGCATGCAATGCACGGATGGATCATCGTGTGCCGCCACGACGGCATGGCGAACCTACGCCGTTTTATGGGCGTTGCCCGCCGCGGCCATGCCGCCCGCCCGTGCTACGCCGCCGCATTCGGCTCCCGTAGCTAGGTTTGGTTGGGAACCGTGGCGGCCGCCGTTATCCGGTCATGCTCTTCGAGGTCGGGTTCAGATATGCCGCGCCCTCGAATGGGCAGGGCAGGGAATGAAGGCTTTGCGGGACTGTTCTCGCGATTATTCGCAAGCAGTCTGTGGCCTGCGACAGCTTAAATTTTGCTTATGATCAAAATAAGCTGGAACTAGTAGCCAAACGACGTGTTTTTTTTAGCTTTTTCTGAACACGCTTCTCTCCACCACCCTCATTTGTACTAAAAACGTATAAGCTAGTCCAGACTCGTTTTTTAAATAAACACATTTTTAATAGTTGTGCAGCTTATCTGAGAAGCGTTTCTCCGGACCGCTGTTCTAAGCAGGGCCGCCGCTTTCGTCTACATGCTTCGGCGGAAAGGAGAACGCAACCGTGCGAGGCGAGGCGAGGAGAGGGGACTGCACAGCTGGTCCAGTTTCTCCCATTGAAGCGATGACAAGCGACAGGAGCTTAACCCGCGCCACTGTGCTACCACAAGCCTGCTGTTCACGGATCGGAACCGGCAGCTGGGAAATTAAACCGAGCCCACTTCGAAACGGTACGGTGTGCCGTGGCAGCGACGGCGCATGGCCACAGATTAATGCCCAAAGGCCTCGTCGTGGGAGCTCGCTGTCGCTGGCCCAACGCGTTCAGGCGCGGTGCCGCGATCCACAGGGACCTCGACAGCGTTACGGCTGTTCCCTCGCGCCGGTAACAGGGGCCGTCAGGCCGTGCCTTGTAGGCGCACGCGCATGTCACCTCGCGCGAGGGAGGAGGAGGAGGCCACGAGATGGCACGTGGGGGGCCACGACGGGTTGGCCGTGACATGGACGGACTCGTTGTTGGTCCCGATCGATGGGCCGGCCCAGCCGACCGCTGCTACTGCTAAGCTAGCTCGCCGAGAGGGACGCCGCGCCGTGCCTGTCCTGATCGCCTCATCCGTTGAGTGTTGGGCATCACTGTTCAGGCAATGTGTCTGGCCCGGGCAAGCAAGCAACCTAAGCGAGTCTTAAATCTTCAATGAGTGCGCGTGCGCGTGCCTTCACGGGTTGGGTTAGATTGCAAGTCGCGAGGCACAGTAGCGGACCGGTCCGGTCCCTGTCTTCGGTCCAGTACCGAATCGGAACTACGGGACTGTTTGGAGGCCGGTGCTCATGCTAATGCTAGTTACTGATCATAACTTTGATCACTAATTAGGGATATTAAATAAAGGCAGTTTACGAAATCAGCTCCACAGTCCCTGCGCTAATTCGCGAGACGAATCTAATGAGGCCTTTGACCGTATGAACAGAGGATGGTTACTGTAGCGTCACTGTAGCTAATCATGAATTAATTAGGGTTATTAGATTCGTCTCGAAAAGTTACACCCATCTGTGAAGAAGTTGTTGAAAATAGACTTTATTTAGTACTCCATACATGCAAGATTCTCTTTAGTGCTAGTGGTAATGTTAGGGATCCAAACAGCCTCATCTGCTGCATGGAGAGATTCTTGCAGCTAGCAGTTGATTAGACCAAGCCTGCTATGTGATACCGCCCTGAAGGACAAGTGCCATGTGATCGGCGGAGAGCAATATGGAAATATCTTGGTTGAGTTAAAACAGTGCTCGGACTACTGTTTGGGGTGTTTTGGAGAACATGATTCATGATGTGACCAACAGAGACGATCAATACCCTGTGTATATGCACGATCAGTCTGCTCATATCACTCTATGGAACCTGAGTAATACGAATTCTGGCCATATTTACATATCACTCCATGGGAACCTGTTCATGAGTAATACGAATTCTGGCCATATTTAGTTTCGAAGGCTGGTTTTGCCGACGTGGCCACTTAGACCGATCCAACATGGAGTTGGGTCCGAGTCAGTGAGGGGCTTAAAAACCAGTTCCAACACCCCCCTCCCCCTCCCCCTCTCTCTCTCTCTGTCGCACCCTTTTTCTCTCTTCATCATTCCCCTCCACCGACCACGGGCTTCCCGTCCCAAACCGCATCGATGGCGAGTTTGACTGCCTCGAGAGATCTCGGTGTCCTTCAGCACCCTAGAACCAGTTGCGCTCTATCCCCTTAAACTACCCATCCTCGCACGGACATCGTCACCGAAGATCTCGAGGATACAGGGGTGCCCACTTCAATTCAAGACAAAAATATTTATTACTTTTGCCAAAAAATTATATATATACTCCCTCCATTGAAAATTACTTGTCACTATTGTCTTTTTCTTGCAACGTTTGACCATTCTTTCCATTCAAAAAATTTGTGCAAATATATGAAAAGATAAGTAATATTTAAAGTATCTTTGATGATAAATCAAGTCATAAATAAAATAAATGATATTGACATAATATTTTGAATAAAATAAACGGTCAAACATTACGAGAAAAAAAATCATCAGTTACACAAAATTTGGAACGGGGAGAGTAATACATACCACGTGTATCCAGGAAAGCAAAAGGATATAACATTCAGCCCAAGAAAAGGGCTTGTCCATTTCACTCCGTCCCAGCCCCAGTACCCCACTCCTGGTCCAGTGGCCCAATATCTCATTGTAGGCCAATACTGTCTCATCGCCCGTTCAAGAATGAATGCTTTTGGTTCTCGCATCCCATCTCATTGAAGCCGTCGCAACTGCTTCAAGAAAAAAACAAAAAAGCCGTCGCAACTCGAGAGGGCCAGGAAAAGGTCCCCTGCCGCCCTCGAGGCCACATAGGCTAGGCCTTCCTGGCGGCGACGAGACGACGACACGGGGTTGAGGGAGCCCGGCCCACGGCCCACGGGAGACGGGGAGAGTTGGCCGCTGAATTCAGGCGCCTCTCCTCGCGCGAAGCAGGGGCTCCGGTATTTTCGTGACATGTTTCCCAGTGTCTCTCTCTCTCAAAAAAAAAGACATGTTTCCCAGTGTCGAATCATTCGAAAAGGCTTTCAAACTAATCCAGACAAATAAAACGATGTAAAGGTAAAACAACGATTCCCAGTTACAAAACCTCACAGCCCCTTTTTTAACCTTTAGAGTCGACAAGAAAGAATGTATACAACAATTACAAGCATCTGTGACCTTTTTGTGTACTATATGCAAATCATACGAAAGAAACGGAACAGAGTCCTGATAAATCAACGCCAACGCCAGATCGATCTTCAACACTTGGGAAGATCCGCCGGCGGAGGCATTGTCAGATTCTGCTCAAGCAACGGGCAGCTCTTGTGTGCGCCACCAGATGTTTTTTTTCAAATACACAGGAGAGCTACGTATGATTGTATTAAGTAGATGAAAATAACCAGTTACAAACAAAAGGAGCCAGCGGCAGTGGCACAGCGCCAGCCGAACTCCAACGAAGGGGAGCGTTCCCAAGCAACAGGCAGCTCTCGTAGGCACCACCAGGTGTCAATGCATGCATGGACCATGCACCTGAGGTGTCATTATTCGCAGAACACGAGCCGTGAATGGACGCAGAGTCTAGAACCTTAACCCCATCGACAGCGCGCTACTACACATACGGCCACAGTAGCACGCCGGACGGGCTGGAGCGGGCAAACCTTTTTACAACACCGGCTGGGTGTAGTTCCAGACGAGGCACAGGCATGAAGTAGCCTCTCTGCTCGTCTGCTCTGCGCATGCTAAAGTAGCCTCTCTGCTCGTTTGCTCGAGCGATTCACCTCGGCCTCCTCACCAGTGCACCGAAACTGCTCGCCAAGTCCACAGATGACAGATGCAGCAGGGCACAAGTCGTCGCCGTGGTGCAGTGCAGGCTTTGCTGCAGCACTGGCGAAAAAGCTCCATTGAAATAGCTTTGGACCTACGGGCTTGCTGCAGCAGTAGCTAGACACCCCTGCTTTGGGCTTTGGCAGCATATAGGGGGTGTTTAGTTTACTCCATTTGCATAAATTTTGCATAATACATGTGGCCCAATGCATTTTTTCTTTCTTTGCACATTGCTCAATGCATAAATTTTTTACCCTTTTCACTCATATAAACACCCCATAATCTCGGCAAACGGCCAAACGCAGATGCACTGCAAGTCTGCAATGCATGCGCGCCACAGCGAGCTCGGACGGGCGACAAAGTTTGGACTTTGAACCAGCCACCGGTTCTCCTTGCCGTTTGGCATGGCGGAGCATGTGACTAGCCACTATACAAATACTACCATAATCGTACACTTGCGCAATCCGATAATAATAATTTTTTAGGTGAAATAACATAATTCAAATCGTGTCAAGACATATTTTTCTAGGGAAAATCCTTTATGATTTATAAAGTTCTGGTCAAGAAGAAATCAATGAAACACATATTGTTTCAAAAAAAATGAAATAAAACAATGTCAATTCACCGTTTTTCCTTGCCATTGAGATGCATGATTTAAGATGGATAAATTGTGCAGTAAGAAATTAAATCCCATTTTTTTTGTAGAGGTAACATGTTTTGTGGACCAACAATAGGAGCCTCTATGTTCCCTCTCAGCCTACAAATCACCATACAAATCAAAAAAATACCTACCGCTTCCATTACAATAAAATTAGCCAAAAAATACCCATATGCTTGACAAAAATAACCCACAATTATGGGGGGATCTAAAATACCATTTTAGATATGTACAAATTATCAACTCCCTATTAATTAAAAAGTCAAGCCAACAAATAAAAATCTATATTCAATCAGAACAAAAAGGAAAGTAAAAAAATGATTGTTTTCATAGTAGTATCTACTATAGGACATTAAGCAACGGAGATTAGTAGAGCCCTAATAAACAAAAATATGTTATGATAGTAGATCCATATTTGAGTTACTTTTAGGTTTTAACAGTCAACCATAGTGTGCGCCAAAAAGAGGTTGGCCGTAAGAAAAAATATAAGCTTACAAAAAATAAAATGAGGACACAAAGTTATATGATAACGGATTCTCGGTAGTAGCCGCACAAATGAATGGCCATCCCGCTAGTATCATATATATAACATATATATAAATAAATAAATAGGAAATCCTTAATTGTTTTCTCTAACACCCTTTGCTACATGCTGCTTTTCCTAATGCTCTTTGCCGGCGAGCCACCATGAGCCCCACGAAGGATTCCGTAGTTTTAACGCCTTTATGGATCGTCGCCCCCACCAACTGCGATGCGAATACATTAGCCAGCGGCAGCGGACGTTAGCAAAGCAAACATAGCGACAAAGGTAAATACCAGGATCGGAATAATTACTCTTATAAACACGTATATATATGTTGGAGTTGCATAAGTGTAGGTATTTACGCACCTCACATGCATTATCAGTTCTACAATTCCAGATGCCATATTGAAGTTCGTCTATCTTGCAACTAAACTCACGGTGCATCTGCTTCACGTCGGCGTTGAAGGCGTACTCTGCTAAGCTCTCACTCGGGTGCGTGTGCCTGAGCATCTCGAGAGCGGCTTCAAGCAGGATGTGGCTAATAGAACTCAACCCTCTGAGGGCGTCGAGGAACCACATCATATTGTCCCTTTAAAACGTTCTGTTGTAAGACTATATGCAATGGTGGCCTCTATATTTCACCCTCCAAAACAAAATTTAGAGACCCTGTAAAATTTTTTCTCCCCTAAATCTAATCCCAATTGCAACGGTGCCCTGTAAAACTATCGGTATCCATCCGCTGCGTCCGCCCGCGCCGGGATATTTAATTAATTGCCACCGTAAGAAACGCCACACCTTAAGTTGCCATTATAAGAATGGAACCTACACATTTGCCATACAAAACACAAATAACTTACAAATTTGCCATTTTTGCTGACGTGGCGTGCCACGTCCTCGTGCCACCGTGGATCAGGCATGTGAAATGATCATAATGCCCTTGCCTTTCCATAGTGTTCTTGGCGTCTTCATTTTCTATCTCTCTTACAACTGGGGCCCACGTGTCATCTTCAACCTCCGGCACAGCCGGTCCCGAGTAGAGTTGCGACGTAGCACCTCGTCCCGCTCCCCTCCGCGCCGGGGCACACCCCACCGGCCACCACCGCGACCATCCGCACCTCGTCCCACTCCCCTCCGCGCCGGGGCACACCTCACCGGCCACCACCGCGACCATCCGCTGCTGCCACATGGCTCAGAACCGACAGGTAGCACGATCGCTGCGGCGACGGCGGCAGCGGGCAACAACGCTGCCGAAGCTGTCGGCAATGGCGACAGCTTCGACAGCGGCGGCGGCACGCGGAGCAACAGCATGGAGAGCAGCAGCACCGCGTCGGCGCACGTCCGGCGGCACACTGCCCGGTCAACTGTTCGTCCGTGTCGTCCGTGCCCGGTCATTGATTGCCGCAGTGTCTCAGGCGCACTGGGGAAGCTACCAGGCCATTGATTGCCGCCACACCGACGTGCGAATGTGGCCCGCCACCGCCTACACGGTTCTATCCCATTCCTTGCCGGAGTTTCTGCCTGGTTCTACGTGGCCGAGGTGCTGCTCGCCATGGAGTACCTGCACACCGGATGAGGGGAGGGCTAGCTGCTAGCTGCACACGGCACGGGTGCTTCGTCACTGCCTGCCTCATCATCGTCACTGCAACGGCGCCCACACAGCTCCAAAGCATCGCCGTCGTTGACCACGCACGGCACCGATCGATCGGCCCGGCCCGATCTCGATCGGTCCCTCGCGCACGCACGCCGGCCTCGCTTGCGTGCTCACGCGCACGAGATGTGCGCCTCCTCGCCGACGCGGATGGCCTGGGGCTGCCGCCGCCGACGGCACGTACTGCTGCACCGCCGCCGCCGGAGCGGAAGTTGGCACCACCGCGCATGCATGGGTGTCGAACGAGACGAGACGAGACGAAAGAGGCCTCCGTATTTCAGCAGTCAGCATGCGTCATCGTCTGGAACCACCGCCGCCGCCGCTGCAACATCTGGACGACCTCGCGCATGGTGGGGCACTCGACGCTGTGCTCCTGCACGCACAGCATGGCCACGAACAGCAGCTGCGCCGCCTCCGCCGCTGGCACGTCGCCGTCGAGGCGCGGGTCCAGCAGCCCCATCACCGAACGGAAAGAAGGGGCAGCGAGAGGTTGAAGATGAACCTGAGTCACGGGTCCCACGCGTCACTGGTGGAAGAGAGGAGCAAATAGCTAAGGTGAGTGAGACAAGGGTAGGGCACAATAGTCATTTCTCATGCTCGATCCACGCTGGCATGATGAGTTGGCTTGCCACGTCGGACAAAATGGCAAATTTGTAAACCAAACTTGTTTCATGTGGCAAATGTGTAGTTTCCATTCTTATAATGGCATCTCAAGGAGCGACCTTTCTTACGGTGGCAATTAATTAAATATCCCACAGAGAGGCCCAAGAATTGAGGTCACCTGCCCGATGGCCAAAGACCGTCCCCAGGAACTCCACGCCGGCAAGGTGAGCACCCCATCCCCCTCTCATGGATTAGGAGATTTTAATCATGGATTGGGATTTGATTTTCCAATCTGTTAGATGAAATGTTAGTATGCAATGATGAACGAACTATCTGTCTAGATGGAGAAGAAAGAAAAAGGCAGGGGAAAGAGTACGGCAATTGAAAAAATTGTATGCCAAGCGGATTGGGAAAATCCTGAAATGACTACAATTTTTTGTGACATTGTTGTTGCGGAGATTCAAGCTGGGAATAGGCCTCTAGGTACACTGAATGCAAGAGGCTATAAGAACTTGCAGGAAAAGTTTTTGGCTCAAACAGGGAAAGATGACTCGGGTGGTCAATGCAGCAAACATGTTTGGTATGTATTATGGTGAAACTTATTTAACCAAGTCCGCAAGGAGACAACCTGATGTGACAGGTTATCAATGGGTTATTAAGACTTTGAACCATCCTAGATCATGTTATAGAATGTTTAGAATGACAAGGCCAATTTTTGATAGATTGCATGACACATTAGTTACCAACTTTGGCTTGAAATCAACTACTGGTATGCATTCCATGGAAAGTCTGGCGATGTTTTTATGGACTGTAGGTGCTTGCCAACCTTTTAGCCAAGTTGAGGATAAATTCCAGAGATCCACAGAGACCATCAATTGAAAGTTCACCCATGTGTTGAATTGCCTGGACAAGTTGGCTGAAGACATTATCAAACCAAGTGATCCATCTTTTTCTACTGTGCATCCTAAACTACAGGAGGCTCGATTTTCACCTCATTTTCATGGAGCTATTGGAGCGATAGATGGAACTCATATCCCTGTTGTTGTGCCTTCTAGTGAACAAATTACACATTTTGGTCGGTACCGATGTACCACTCAAAATGTAATGGCAGTATGTGACTTTGATATGAGATTCACTTTTGTCGTTGCTGGATGGCCTGGTTCAGTGCATGACACAAGGGTTTTTAATGAAGCACTACATAAATATGCACAAAAATTTCCTTTTCCACCAGAAGGTACAAATTTGGCACCTACAAATTTTCAATTACATCAACCATATATTATTGCTAACATCTTAGAAATATGTGTAGGAAAGTACTACCTTGTTGACTCAGGTTATCCTAACCGGAAGGGATTTCTTTCACCATACAAAGGAGAGAAGTACCATTTACCAGAGTTCCGTCAAGGTCCCCAACCAAGAGGTAAAAAAGAAGTGTTCAATCACTTGCACGCATCACTACGGAATGTGATTGAAAGGGCATTTGGTGTTCTCAAAATGAAGTGGAGAATACTACTAAAAATACAGAGTTATCCGATGGATAAGCAAGCAAGGATTGTAATTGCATGTATGGCTCTACACAACTTTATTAGAGAGAGTTCTTTGAGTGATCAACTTTTTGACATGTGCGATCAAAATGAAGACTTTGTTCCAAGTGTTGGTCAACCATCATCATCTCAGCTGCAAGCCCATGGACACGAAGAGAGGGACATGAATGCATTTCGTGATAGTATTGCCGATGCTTTGATGGCTAGCCGAGAATAATGTAATATTTAGTTGAACTAATATTAGTTGAACTCATAGTATGACCTAGTTAGAATTATGTAATGTCATGATGTGTACGTATCAATGCATGGATAATGACCCATGCAATTTATATTAATTATATTGGGAAAAAAGCTAACAATATTATTAGTATTTTGATACTCTCAAAATAGTTATACACGAGACATACAATCGATACATACAAACAGGGGCACTAGAGACATTGCATAGCCTTTTCAGCCTCCCTCCTCCTTTCAGTAAGCTCGGTTGCCAAACGGGCACCAGCTTTCAGTAACCCAGCTTTCAGAAAGCCAGCTTTCCAGGATGGAAAGCCAAAAGCCAGCTTTCTAGTAAGCTAGGTTCCTGAAAGCCCAAACAAACAGGCCCAGGCCTTGTTTGGTTTCCTAGCATCTAGCAATGCTAGAAGAGAATCTTTCTTGCATGGAGTATTAAATGAAGTCTATTTGCAAAACCTCTTCACGGATGAGCGTAACTTTTCGAGACGAATCTAATGAGCCTAATTAATCGATGATTGGCTACAGTGATGCTACAGTAACCATCCTCTAATCATGCTCTAATCATGCGGTCAAAGGCCTCATTAGATTCTTCAGGGTTCATAGTGCAGGGATTCTAGAGTTAGTTTTGTAAAATACTTTTATTTAATACCTTTAATTAGTGGTCAAAGTTGTGCTACAGTTCTAGCGTAAAACCAAACGGGGGAGGGCGTACGGGCGGGGACGTGGCACCGTGGATATGATGGATGTCGAGTTGTCGACGGATGGCTGGACGACACATGGATTCACATATTCACATCACTGCCGAGCCGACTAACCACAGAGAATCAACGGTACGGTCGTCTCTCGTGTCGGCCATCGCCGCGGTTTAGCAGGCACGCAGGGGCCATGCCCATATGCCATGCATCAGAGTATCAGGCATCACTCATCGATATATGCGCGACAGCTCTTTCGTCTTTCCTGTGGGCTCTGGCGCCGCCGGGCCGTACCTGCTGCACTAGCCGCTCTCAGGGACGGGGATGGGGGAGAGGAGACGCAGGCAATGCAATGCAATGCACGCACTCAACTCACTGCTGCTTGTGTCATTCATCATCAGTGGGCGTCCTTGTACTACGCAAATGTTAGGCCGCTGTCCCCTGCCCCCCTCCCCTCCTCTCCCTCAGTGCATCTTTTTTGCATTGCTTCCTGACCGGTTTCCAGAGCACTTTGCGGTGCACGGTAATGACTTAATGGCCGGGTTCCAGTAACAAATAAACGTGCACGGCACTAGCAAGCGTATCATCAAGCACATTCAACGGCTGCCCAGCGATTCCAGCTCATCATCACTGGACCCGATCGAGCAGAGAGTCTCCTCCAATCCAATCCATCACCACGCGTTACTGCTGCAACATTTGCAAAAGCACCAGATCAATTGGCTGGCGCCACCACCACCTCAACATGACTCTCTGCTTCCTACGTCGTCACAGACCGATCTACGAGCGCTAGCCGAGGAATTAAACAGCAACCTTACAACAAAAAACACACCATATTCAATTCCATAGAATTTTCATCTTCCATCACTTCGCTGCTATTCATAAAACCAGAATGGTCTCATTCTTCAAAACCATCCAATATCCATGCACCATGCATGACCATCAACCAACTAATTTGATTCCCAACAGGGTTTAGGATAGGAGGTGTTGTTTACCTGCTTCACAAATCCCAGATTCAATCAGACCCCGTGGCGAATCACCTTCAATACAGATGTACTGTTCACAATAATACTGATCCACAATCAAAAACAGTAAACAGCCTTCTTCTCCCTCCTTCCTTACCACACACTCCTTTTTGCTCCTCGGCTCTTCCATTCTGAGTTGCACAGCGTCATCTCAAGGATATAACATTCAACAAGCTTGCTTGTTCGAACAAATATAATCGTCCTTTCAAACTCCAATATAAAGGACCTATCTCAGCCAAACTAGATGTGTTCGGACAACAATCTACTAACATGCATATATACACTCCATCTGCCAATCATACATCACTAACAGCTAAGTGTGCTTTCATGTACTGGTGTACATATACTAATGGTTTCGTGAGCCGAACATTTGGTTTCCAACCCAACTTCAGTCTTCTCTGCTTCAGGCAAACACAACTCATGTGGGCAGGGCCTCGCGAAGAATTTGGGGACCTTGTCCCCGGGCATGATAACAGGCAAACCGCAATCTTTCCCCACTTTCTCCAGCTGCAAACAACACACAGAATCACTCTCAGCTCAAGTTTACAAGATATGAAAAAAGTTTCCATGTCAGCACAGCATGTTAAGATGAGGTATCCATAGACAGTGCCACTACCTTGTGATCAGAAGTTGCCTTGCTCGGTGATGACTCGATGGAGATGACGGTATGGTCATCCTCTTGGAACATGGCAGGATGCCGAGACCGGAGGAGGGAGCGGAGCTTGTCCCAGTGGTAGCAACATGAGAACATGCCACTAAGGGAGAAGATCACAAGTAGCAACAGCGCAGTTCCCAAGGGAAACCCCAGTGTCGGTCTAGAGGAATGCTCAATCGGCACCGTCATGGATGGAGCAGGCGTCAGATCTTGTAGCCTGTTCATTTGCATAACTCTGCCTATCTGGTGAAGAGCCCAGATTTGCGAGGTGAGGAGACTGGGTATATATATAACCTCCAAGGTACCTTGCAGAGTTGCACTTGCACGTACAAGGGATGATGAGAAGTGGACTGACCTGCACGGTCAGGTAGGCAGAACCATCCGTGGTACTGGCCAGTGCTATGGTCCATATGCATCTGCTGGTAGTAGTGCTTGCATGACGCTGATCTCACTTTCTGTCTTTTCCAAGAAAAGAAGTTGTTAAATCATATGAAATACACCTTTGGAGGGTGGTGGCAAGAAAGGCACCCAAGGACGTGACGTATTTGCTCTTCTGGATAGAAGTTTCAGGTATGTCCCCAACGATATGTTTATTAGGTACAAAGAAAAAATGAACACCAATGTACTAAAGATCTTTATCTTAAGAATGGAAAACGGTGGCAGGTTCAGGCTGACAAAGTGGCAATATAAGGCTCATTATACAGGTTATATATATAAGGTGAACAGAAACTTACTGAGCTCTAAGGGATGTAGCCTCAATAGATATGATACTCCTGGAAGGAACTATCGATTTTAACTGAGTAAAGCTTTCAGAATGAATTCATGGACCCAGAAAGGTTAGATATCCCGATCAAGTTAACACAAGTTGGCGTACAACAGCAAATCTACTGTGCAAATGGTGCAAGACAGAACAGATGAGCATGAAGCACTTTCTCTAGTGTGCATCATCATTACCNCGCCTGCGCCGCCCGCGCCTTCTGCTCCCACGCCGCGCCCTCGGGTCCCGACCGCGCTCTGTGCCGCCGCCGCCGCTGGACACGGAAGAAGTCGTCCGGACGAGCACTCCTCTCAGGTGAGGCATTCTTTCTCGACCTGCATCTGCCGTGCGAGAAGAAGGAGAGCGACCTGCATTCAGCAAGTATTGGAAGGTGGCCAGTGTTGTCTTCAAAGTTAGAATCTGCATGTGCGTTTATGTTTGTTCGGGGAATGCGTCGTACATGGTTGTTTTGCTTTGAGCAATGGCAATTAGGAGATGTCTTATGCTTCTTGTCACACATGCTAAACTTGTCCATCTGTCAATTCTTTCAATTCATCTTTTTTCCTCACAGGCTGCAGCATGGATCTCCCTCGTCCATCTTTGCGACTGTCAACGGACGGGCATATGACATGGGGTACTATCTTGCTGATGGTATATACCCTGATTGGCCTGCATTTGTCAAGAGTGTTCGCCATCCCATGGAGAGAAAGACACAACGTTTTGCTGCTGTGCAAGAGGGTGCACGCAAAGATATTGAGAGAGCTTTTGGAGTTCTTCAAGCTAGGTGGGCAGTAATCCGTGGGCCGGCTTATGGATGGGACAGGGAGCATCTTTCTGATATTATGACAGCATGTATTATCATGCACAACATGATTGTCGAGGATGAGAAGTCTGAGGCCAGCAATACCAACTTCGAGAACATTGGCAACGAAGTCAATCCATCAAATGGAAATTTAGTGGAACGGGAAGCTTTTGTAGCAGCACATCACAAGTTGCGCGACCAAGCTCGGCATATCCAACTTCAGAAGGATCTCATCGAGCACAACTGGATGCGATATGGTTCAATCTAGTTGTAATGTGTTTTGGAGTACTTATGTAATTGTAATGAAGTCAGGAGGCTGGAATGGCTTTTTTTGGTTTTTTGGCATGTGAGATGTGCATTGTGCCAAGTGCATAGCTGGGTCAGTGCTTCTGTAAAATAGCCACCCCTCACCCCTGTACACTCTGATCTGCCATAACTGTGCTTGGGGTCATGCTTTAGCAATATCCCACTGCGAATATGCGCCCATACATGTGCTATCTATCAGTATGGAAAAGACTACGAATATGATGCCCCAGTCAAGTTGTTGGACAAGCACATGCATGCAATGGCGCAGTCACCTGATGATCTGTAGTATTCAAGAGACTTTATACTTAATAGCTCGTGTCTGCACTCCCACTGCATCAATTGATCTGTAGTATTCCCTTTGTTCAGAGTCTGTGACAGCCGTCAGGTTCTGTCTTCTGTGAAAGTCTGAATCTGAATGTTGCCCTGCATCAATGCTAACTTCAGAGTTCGGACCTTTCGAAGACCGAGTGTAAATAGAGGAAATCTATGCAAAAGAGCAGCAACTTTGTATTGGTGGGATCAGGCTCCTGATCTTCAGGTACAGAATAGCATCTTCAGATAGAGAGCAACTGCTTGCAAAAACTGAAGATGGAGCAGCTATCAAGAAGTGCAGAAACCAAGCACATTTCCATAAAAAGAACCAGCATAAAAGGGTCATTGATAATAGCCTGAAAGAGACAAGATTCCAACAGGTTACTTAGAACAGACATCACTAAGAATCTCACTGCACAGAGGTACCCAGTAGTAAAAGATATAAACCTGAAACGCTGCTCTGGCCCTCCCAATTCTCTCTCTATCCAGTGAATCGACCACATAAATTGGCAAGTTCAGCAAATATCCAGAATTTCAGCTATCTGAATGTGAACCACAATAGTATTTCAAGCAGCAGCAGAATTTCAGTAAGCAAATATCCAGAATTTCAGTAAGCAAATATCCAGAATTTCAGTAAGCACAGCAGCAGCAGAATAATCATCAATTACACAGCACAGCTGCACTGCACAGCTGATCAGTAAGCAGAACTTTCAAGGATTCATTTCGGTTATTACACAGGTACATAAACCAAAGGGCAAAAAAGGTGAAGACAAATCTAAAATAATTATTACAAAGGTAGCTTATCCATAGCTTATTACACATGTAGCTTATGAAAAAAGAGATAGCACCAACATGATTGCCTCCAACTTCCTCACTGACTTGGCCCATGACGTCGAGACATCAACTTCTGAATGATATCTTCTTGTAGCGCTTGATAGTACATGCGTTGCATGGGTGACATTGATCAAGGTTAATGGCCAAAATGCGCTCGTCCTCTTCCTTCTCTTTCTTTTCAGCCTCCATGTGAAGTCGTTGCTTATCCATAGCCAACCTTTCCCTCTCTATGTCCAGCATCATCTTGCGGTGCTCGCGAGCTTCCTCTACCTTCACTTTCTCTAGAGTAACAATTTCATCGAGCCGGGCCTTTCACTCACCCTCAGTTTCCTTGAACAACTCGATCTTCTGAACAGATAGGTCATGCATCTTGGACACGTACTCAGAGGACGCTAAAGCAGCTTTCTTCTTACCCTCTTTTGTTGCATCTCTCCCCATGGGACGTTTTCTTGATGGGCTAGCTGATGAGGACTTGTCGGGATCAAGATCCAGAATGTCTCGATGCACACTGGGGGGGGGACGTTTTCCCTGGAACCACTATTTTGAGGGGTGTCCATTTTCCTTTTGAGCTCCATCCATTTGGGCTCATCCTTTAGGATTTGCCAGCAGTGCATGAGGGTGAAATTGTGCTTCTCCACACTTGCAAAATCAGCCGCAGCAGCCACTGACTTATCTGCATCCGACATGCCACTAGGATTGGAGCGGATCATCTCAGCCATGTATCCAGAGAACTTGCTAACTTCAGCCTTGATGTGATCCCAACGACTCATAATAGATTTTTGGGTCCTCTGTGGATAGCTGCCACATTTGGCATTGTATCTGCTGAGAACACGCACCCAAAAGGCTTCCTTCCTCTGGCCGGTGTTGACAACAGGATCACAGCTAATTTTCAACCACGATTTGCAGAGCACGTTGTCTTCATACGCTGAGAAGTTGGTCTGCTTGTTCCTTGTTGCCTCCACCTTGGAAGCAGAACCGCTCATGGAAGATTCAGAAACTCCTCCACTACCAACAACCGGTGCTGCATCGTTGAGATCGAAAAAGAAATCATCCATCCTACATTGTTCCAAAAAAAATGAAGTCAACATATATAGTAAAGAAAGAGCAAGATGAGCAAATTAATAAACACAACATATACGCAGTCAACAATTGTGACCAATCAAAGAAAAGTATAATGACACAAAGCAAAGCAGCATTTATGCAGTCAACATATATGCAGTCAGCAAGATGAGCAACATGTAGTAGCCAACCAGGTGAAATTAGAGGATATGAGAATGCTGATATATGCATATCATATTCAATTTTCACCCAAATTAACATCTCCAACAATGGGGTCAAAATAGCATTGAAAACAAGTGTATATAGTGTGAAGTGTGAACCATAAACCACTATCATGTGTTGCTCTATCATGTGTTGCTCTAAATTTGGGGGTCCAGTCCAGTCCAGTGTAGCCACCTATCATGTGTTGCTCTAAACTAGGCAAAAAAGGCAAGATAGTGTTCCAAGCAGTGCACCGTGATCTGCTACCTGAAGAATATGCAGCATGTGGTCTTCAGACTATAAATACCAATTTTCTTTCTAGTTACGTGGTTGAAAAGGAAATGGCCAGTTGGCAGCTTCCATCTCATGATTGGTTGGATTAATTAACAATCATTTAGCCACAACCTGCATACTGGAGTACTTGTTGACTTGGGATTAAAGATGTTGGAGGCAGTTCGAGTTTGAATTTTGAAACCAAGAAACCTGGAACCAGCTCCTGTCCTATTGGCAATTGGTATATGATTAAATCTCTTTCTCAATCTCACTGCCCTTCATTTAAAAAAAAAGGAATCAGACAAAGAATCGTTCTCCACAAGTAAACCAAATTCAGGCCATTCATCTTAGCACAGAGACTGATTGCAGAACTATCTGAAAAATTTAAATGCAATACTATCAATTCAGAGTAGGCATGGCTCGCCTTTGCTAATAGGCCAAGATGGAACTTCCGAGCATGAAATAGACAAGCCATTTCCTTCGAAGCCTAACTCGTAGAATTAATCTAAAGACTACACATAGAGAACAGGATTGCATTCCATTACACTAAATACTACACATACACAATGCTGATAGTTCAACCATCAAACTTGCCAACAGAGTACCAACAAATCCCAAGACAAATCTATTCCAGTCACAAAAGCCATGTAGATCTCTACCAACAGAGTTAAAACCAAGTGACAGAACAATAAACAGGAAAAGTACTCACTTTGGAGGTGATTGTGTAGATCCGGTGCTCTCCAGGGACGCCGCCGTGGTGGGGTGCGTGGCGGTGGACGGCGCTGGCGGAGGGGGCAGGCGCGGTGGGCGGTCCTGGCGGAGGGGGCGGGCGGAGGAGGAAACGTCCCCGAAATTTGGGGGAGCGAGCGGCAGACCTGGACTATGGAGGACCGGATTCAGGGCGCCGTTGCAGGGGTGTTTTCCGGTGAAAAGCGCTATTGTAACGGGTCAGGCTGGCATTCAGGTCTCCGTTGCAAACAGTCTAAGAGTCCTCAGCAGTGCGGACGAAAACATCCACATACGGTCGAAGCGTCCTATGTACCGTGAACCGTGTCCGTGGAAATCTCACTGGACAGACCGGCACTCAAGCTAGCACTATCCTGAAAATTCACCCCAGATTTTCTTTTCATCAGCAAGAAATTAAAAACGGTGCATGTGAGGTCGATGCGATGATGTGACCAACTTACCAACAACTGGGAAGCCATGAAGACAGCTCTTGCTGCTGACACGCAGACAGAGGACGACGTATACATAGCCTGGCGGTACTGCCAACCATTTACGGACATAAAGATTAGCTGCTTTCAAGAAGAAGAAGTACTTGTAGCAACACTAGTCTATATGGTTTTGAAAATAAGGTTCAATACATTCAAGAGCTAGCGTCATATTTTTATGTAACAAAAATACCTTTTTTTGAAAAAAAAACAATCATGTACAGGACCCTAGAACTGTTAATTCGAAGTAACAACCAAAAAAGAGAATAAAACATTTTTTGCTTGTAATAATATTATTACGTTCTAGTACCTGGAGATCGATCTATAATATATATGAGCACGTACCAGGAAGCCCTCGGGGGTCCCTGTGATTTTAAGGGAGCAGCGCACGATGGCTCTGCTCTCCTCAACGAAGTGATTGGGTTCGACCGGCACTCGGACCTCGCAGCCGTGGTTCATCTGCGCCCGGGCCACCAGGCACCGCGGGCGAAGAGCAGCCGTCTCGCTGCCCGGTTGCAGCTTCAGGCGCGGGAAGCTTATTGGCGCAGGCCGGCCTACCGGCCAGATGGTGGGTAGCGTGCTTGTCATGGACGACGCCGCGGAGACTGCCGGCGATGGCCAGACGAGGGAGCGCATATCGTCTGACGCCACAAGAGTTCACGCGGGATCACATGCACAATAGTTACCTTAAATCACAGAGATACAGATATGATAGAATCATATCGGAGACAAAACCAATCGGAGCTACAGTAATTTTAGGCAACTACGTACCACAACCGGGTCCCTCATGCACTCAATCATCCATTCAGGTACGAACCGTGAAAACTTGAACCTTGGAAAGGTAAAAACTAAAAACTTGACATCTAGAGAGAGGCTAATATTTCAATTTTTCTTATCGCTTTATGAGGGGACTCGCAAAGAATGGACAGGTCCATGTTTTGGCAGGGCTTACACAGAGGTCAAATTCAAACGTGAGGCTACGAATAATGGTGCAAACACTTTTGTTCCCGGACAATTCCTGGAGTATGGATTATGGGAATCTCTCTGAAGTTGCCTTTCATCATGGTCACCTTGTCATAAGTCTGAAACTACTTTTATTGAGTATGAATTGCAACAAAAGCTTTCAAACTACTCCATATGAAGAATACGATGTAAAAGTAAAACAATGACTTCTTGTGACAAAACACAACCCCTTTTAACCTTTGGAAGAATGAACAAGAAAAGAATATAGAAAAATTACAAGCCACCTTAGCCATTGTGTACACTATGTATCTCCACTGATAAGTGTATGTGAATCATACGAAAAGAAAAGAATTACAATCTTGGTCAATGTCAACGCCTGATTGATCTTCAACACATGGGAAGATCAGCCGGCGGAGGCATCAGCTTCTGCTCAGGCAACGGGCCGTCGTTGACCACCCACGCCATCTTCAACCCCCAGCTCGTGTGCACTTCCAAGTGGCAATGCATGAACCATACACCTGACGCATCATTTTTGCAGAACACGATTTGAGTAATTCATCAGCAAACACCTGCAATAATAATGGCAACAAAGTATAATTTGGCTCGTGCGCGTAATAAGTTACCCGGATTATCGGCGAAGAACCTGATGGCGACCCAGCCACCGGCCGGCACGCCGACAGTGTTCCTCTGCACCGGGTCGACCAGGTTGAACTTGGCCGGGTCCTTGGACGGGTCGTAGTTGCCGAAGCCTTGCCCGACGACGAAGAAATCGAAACCGTGGAGGTGCAGCGGGTGGCTCTCGGCGCCCAGGATGCTGGTGCCCTGCAGCACCACCTCCACGCTGGTGTTGTACTGCAGCACCACCACCTTGGTCCCGTTGGAGACGTTGGTGTTGTTGGGCGGCGTGCCCGTGTAGTTGAATGGCTGGAGCGGCGCGACGGGGAAGTCGGTGGTGTAGACGCCGGCGATGTTGCCGTAGTGCGCCTGGAGGAGCGCGGTGGTGGGCATGTCGAAGGACACGTTGTTCATGGACGCCGTGAACATGCTCCCGTTGGGGCCCTGGCACGTCTGGTTCGCCGGGCACGGGTTCGTGCCGAGCCCCACGGCGAAGAAGAAGGAGCGGTCCACGCCGCGGGGCACGTTGGCCGGGTAGTCCGGGCTGGCCAGGCTCCGGAGCCTGTCGCTGTAGTTCGCCGCGAACGCCGTGTCGTTGAGCGCTGGGAGCGAGGGCCGGAAGAGCGGGAGGCTCTTGATGTGGCCCGGCGGCGCGTACTCGAGCACGGCGGCGACGGTGGTGTTGTCGAAGGTGCCCGGCCGGCCCGTGCCGTAGGGGCGCGCCAGCATGAGGTGCGTGGCGGCGGTGCAGCCGGCGTCCGGCTCGGCGCGGAGGAGCACGTTGGTGGTCTGGCCCGGCGTGATGAGGACGACGTCCGTGTGGAACGGCTTGACGTAGGCGGCGTCGACGTCGACGACGGTGAGCGTGTGGTTGGCGACGGAGAAGAAGAGCTCGTCGTTGAGCGCGGCGTTGATGAGGCGGAGCAGGTACCACTTGCCGGGCTGCACCTTCAGCTTGAACGTGTCTGGTGCGTCGTGTGTGACAGTGTGAGTGGGGACGGGCAGCAACATATAACATGGTCCCGTCAGTTGCGTGCGGTGGGCCGTCAATTGGGTTTAAACTAAACTGGGCCTAGATGATTTACCTTTGCTGGAGCAGTTGTACAACGGGCCGGGAAGGCCGTTGATGGTGAAGGCGTCCGAGATGTTGGGGCCTGCTCCGGTCTTGAGGGCCTGCGCGATGATGGCCTCGGGATCCGCGTTGAACCACTCGCCGAAGATGATGGGGACCTCCCTGTAGGGCTTGACATCCGGGAGGAAGGGAAAGGGGTAGGGCACGCCGCGCCTGGGGAGGATGACGATGGGCCCGTAGAGCGTGGCGCGCATCCACGAGACGTGCGCGTGCCAGAAGAGGGTGCCACGCTGCCCCGTGATGGTGAAGTTGTACACGAAGCTCTGCCCCGTCCGGATCGGGCACTGCGTCACGTACGCCGGCCCGTCCGACCACCCCGTCCGCATCTGCCGAACGCCGTGCCTGCAGCAGTGCAGTTTCATTTCATATTTTCGTTCGCACCCAACAAACCAATCAAAAGTTCGTTCCCGAGCTGGTCTGACACAGCATCTAGAAGAAAAGGTAACACCAACCAATTGTACACGTCTATGATTTTCTTATTGGAAGTTTGGAACATATGCTAGATTATTGCAACATGATGGAGCTGGTTATTGCAGTTGGTGAAACGGATTTTCGACTCGTAGCTGTGGTGAACTGGCGATCGCTGCGCATGAACAATAATGTATGTAGGTGTGGAAAAAAAAGTTATTTACCAGTGGATGGTCACGTTGTCTTTGACATTGTTAACCACCTTGACGACGACGCGGTCGCCCTCCCTGGTGACTATCTTGGGGCCGGGGAACTTGCCGTTCACCGTCGGGATGGCGCGGGTGGTGCACAGCCGCGTCACCTTCTGCATTGTCACCTGCCAAAACCCACCGCCATAGATAATTGAACATGCCTCAATTCACGTCAAAAAAACTCCATAGATGTAAGAACGGATGCAGAACTAAAAACACTGTAAATATATAACATATGCATGCTTTTTTAGTTCTAGGGATAGATACATATATATGCATGTCGTCTTTTTTTTTTGAGTTGTAGTGATACATATGCACTTACATTGAAGGTGTAACCTTCTGTGCATCATTTAGTTTCTCATGATTAGTGTGTCTAATTGTTCCTAACAAAAGATTAGTGTGTCTAATTATTTATTGAGAATTTCCTTCTTATGTAACATCGCTTATATAAGAACCTGCATTCTGTCATTGCTTAAATCATGTTGGCAGTGCTCCTGCCTTATTTTCAAAAAAAAAAAAAACACTGAAGGTGTAGTGAAATGCACTTACATTGAAGGTGTAGTATCTGGTGGCACCGCGCGACGGTTGGGGCAGCACCATCAACGTGCCGACGAACAGGAGCAGTGCAAGACATGGTGGCGCCCCCATATCTCTTCCTCCCAGTGCGATCGACAGCAATGGCTTCAGTTAGCACGGCCGGCCGGGGCTGAAACAATGTGGGAGAGAAGGAGGGCTATGTATATAGCGAGGACCATCAGTACAAATGGTGGTTGCAGTATATTAGGTGACGACATGGTATTTTCCTTTTTCCTGGGACAAGAAAAATGGGCTAAGAATTAGGTGAGGATGATGATCGGGGGGAGATCGTCGATCTGAAGCTGATGACACGAGACGTGAAAGGAAAAGGTCGAAGCTCATTAGCGCCAGCCAGCCGGCGCTTTTGCTTGTCATGTACAAGGAGTTGGGTCGGCCTGGCTTTTAGAGTGCAGGCGAAGGAATGCCCCTTTTTTGACGCTGGCGCTGCTCTGGACACACATATATTTTCCCATTTTCTGCCCTGAGGTTACCGGCGAATTTTACCTCGATTCGATCAGAGAGTGCCCCTCACGATTTCACGAGCCATGATTGAGGGGAGCCTATCTTGAGCGTATTGCAGACTGAAATGAACCCGCAGCACTGTGTGTGATGCGATCTGATCGGGCCCGATATGATCTTGTGTTCTTCTCAAGGATCAGCCACAAACCTTCGCGTCATCTCGCTGCGGTTTCCTTGTCGCGTCAGATCGAGCGCTGGCTGATTAGCTGCAGCCTAGCCTAGGGATCGGATCCCTCGGCGATTAATTTAAGCAGTTTGATTCCTGTGGACTGATCGACGGGCGAAGCGAGGGATTAGAACGCTGCAGTTCACAGGATGCTGCGCTTGGGCGGGCCATAGCCTCAAGACATTACCTGAACATGCACCTAACAGAACGCTGTGCAAGATTGAAGATCATCCAATCCATGATTGTATCCAATCTCCAAGGCTGGCCTTGGTGCAACAGCCAACAGGAGTACTGGATTTCATGTCCGAACAACCCAGACACCCAGTCGATGCACCGGTTGCACGTAGGTCGGCGAAGGGCCTGGCTTTGACCTATAAACGACGGCTGATTCTACCAAAGAGAGTCGCTGAAACGTCAGCCTCTGCACTTTCATTCACGGCACAGCGCCTGCACTTCAGCACTCCACCAATCACCACAATAAGTCCGAGTCCGGGCTTCTGAAGAATGAATAGAATAGATCCGGCGCATGCAATCCAGGCACAAGTGCATACGTAAAACGGGATTGCTTCATCTGATAATCCGAAGCAGGTACGGGCTGCAGTTAGAACGTCGCGGCAAGCAGCTGCTAGTCGACACTCGACACTGTCACTGCTGTGCACGACGAAGTTACCGCAACCTTAAGCTACATGGAGACAGGTGCGTACCACAGCTTGCGGCATATACACTGTGGTTATTACTGTTATGTCAGTGTAGTTCCTCGCTCGCTCCCTTAATTTCCATTCCATTGCAGGATTAGCAAGCAAAGTCGCCATGTGTCGTCAGTGTGTGGTCTTAGCGGGCATGTCTTTTCGCAAAGCCCTTGCTCATGTCTGGCTTCCCTGCATCTCCATGGCGCCTTTACTCTGTCTTGGACATAAAGGAAACGACTTTGAGTAAAACCATAATGATCTCCTCTCATTGTACAACCGGAAACACGCGCGGGCACAAGGAAGAGGGTTTCTGGTTGGTGACAGGCGACAGGACGACGACATGTATCTGATGGTCTCATCTGTCTTTTAGGTTGCTGCCGGGACAGTGACGCGGCATCCTACTGAGATTCTCGAACTGCGCAGGACGCGTGCGCCCTCGACCTCCTCGAGACGGCTCTAGTATGGCAACTGGCAAGTGCAGACCTGAAACTATAACTAGAGATTGTTCACAAGCCTTCAGTTACCTTTGTTTGGATCATCCAGGGGTTTCAGGTAACCTCACGCGCGAAATGGAAGTTAAGAAGTTGACCTATGATGTAGTACACACCAACATTCTGGGAATCAGGGGTATTGCAGAGGACTGCAGACCTGGCAAAATACTAATGGAAATTCTAGTTTAAACTTCAAAGGGGTAAATTTGCGCTGTGAATATTCTTTTTCACTGACAGAAAGCTCTGCTGCATATTTTATAACAACAAAAGGGAGTATGTATACAGAACAGGAAAGGGATTTCAGATAATGAGTATGGAAAAAAATGTTTTGGATGTCAACCTGTTCAAATTACTTATGTATATTGTGATTAGGATTCAAGGATGAGTCACTGCCATACATGAAGTTACTGCTTATCTCTATTGCTGTGACTTACGCAAACTCATCCTTGAATTCTCTATGCCACAGTGATAGAGAGATCAGAGATAAGTTCTTAGTATAAGGAGGCGAAGCCTAGTGCATAATTTATACCAAAAAAAAATAAGAAAGTTTGTGTACAGACAGGATAAGATATCTTTTTCAGATAAGTTTGGGAAAAAAATGTTTAGGACGACAACCTATTTCAAACTACTTACGCATTGTGAATAGGATTCAAGGATGATCCACTGGTGTACTTGAAGTTACTGCTTATCTCTATCACTGTGACTTACGCAAACACATCCTCGAATTCTCTAAGCCACAGTGATAGGGATAAGCTCCTAGTATTATTTAAAATTGACGGCATTGCGATGTGTCCAAATAGTCCAGCTGGCGATGATTAGTATCCGCTATCAAGCATTCTAGACATTGGCTATATCTTTGATCAATAAGTAAATTATATGAAGACTCAGGACAGGTTAGGTTCCAATAGAACCAGAGAAAGCAGCTGCACACCTGATTAAAGCTGTGGGAGAAGAAAAGCCCCCGTCAATATTTACATTTGTAGATAACAAAATAAATAAATACATGTTGCACAGTTTCAACCATAGGTGTAAAAGAAAAAGGATATCAAAATTCAAAGTTTTACGAAACCACACGAGGGTGGAGTAACGTCAGAGGGGGATAGCTTGGTAGAGGTTGAGGTCATGCCCCGGCTTCCACCTAGCAAGCATTTCATGGAGGACCAGCAGCCAAGCGTGGATGGCTGCATGACAACTTGCAAGAGGCGGCTCCTAAGCACCTTTCTCTTTTCCATTTCCGTAAGTGCAGCACAAAGGAAGCAATCCTAATAAAGTAAATAGTTCTGAGACATGACCTCTTTCTCACAGTACTGTCACAAGTGCCATTCATGTTTTGTCACAAGAATTTAATTAGTTGCAACAAGTGCTTTAGTCTTTTTACCTCTATATAAGGTCCCACGTGTTTGTTTAGTACTCCTACTAAGCAAGATGAAGCTTGCTGAACTGTTTAGCTCAAGGAGTTGAGGAACAGAGGAAAAAATGAACTAAGTTTCAACAGAAAGTACCAACTGTTCTCGTCAAGTTTTACATCGGCTGAAGCAACCACATAGTGGCTCAGTGCTCACAAAAACAATGGGATTCTGACCACTGATGTCCCCACACAAACAAAGCTTGGGGCCAGACGGATGCCTCGAAAATGTGTGTAGCAAGTACATAGATGCAGTGCTTTTGAGGTGCGACGTCAAAACCACGGGAAGAAAGAAGTGGCATGCTTCGTGGGATTCGCGTTAACCGGAGATATCTGGAAGTGGTAATAAAATACACGGTGACGTCGGATCTGATAAGTGCAAAACACATGGTGAAACCTGTGGTGTTGATCACATTTGGAAAAAAGGAGAAAAAGGGCGAAAACGGACGGTCCGCCCGGCAGTATCGATGGAAGCAATCCGGGCCGTCCATTGTTCCTTGGGTTCCGTCCGATCTTGTCTCTTTTTTTTGACAACAAAAAACTGTGGGGGAGGTCCCCACAGTGGTAGCCAATTTCATTAATTAAAGAACAGGGAACGAGGTTTACATACAGGGAATTAACTGAAAGCATCTAGCCAAACACAAAAGGTGGACCTAAAATCCTCCTTCATTCTACAAGATTGGAGTAAACATTGGCTTTTAAAATTGATCTTCCACCTGTCAAGACTAGGATTGCTTCTCTGAAAGACCTTGTCATTTCTAATCTTCCACAACTCCCAGGCTGCTAGCATTGTTACTTCTATGAAGCATGGAATATTATGTGTTGATCGTGCCTGTGTGAGCCTGTCATATAATTCCAATGTTGCATCCCAACTGATTCCCAGTCTATCCCAGCAAGCTTGCGCAAATGAGCATTCGAAGAACAAATGCTCAATTGTTTCTTGTGCTCCAGCATTACACATTACACACTGCATTCCTCCTTGCACATGCATATTTCTACGCTGAAGCATAGTTTTGGTGTTCAGTCTGTCCACTAGTATCAACCATATAAAGATTTTGACCCGTGGGGTGCATTTTGACTTCCATATGACTCTGAAAACCGGATGTGCATCAATATTGCTGAAAGCATATGCATAATACCTTCGAGATGTGTATTTGGTTCCCCAGATTGGGGTCCATTTATCTGTTCTGTCATCATCATAGCTTAGGGCTTGCAGATTTTGCTGCAAGGATTCAAGTTCTTCCATTGCTTCCTCAGATAATGGCAACATGAATAAAGTGTCTAGGTCCTCCGCCCGCATCACTTCTTGAACTGAGATGCCATCTTTCTTGACAAAGGAAGCTAGCCTTGGATACGTATGGGACAAGGAACCGATCTTGTCTCTTATAGCGTATTTTTTTCGTATTTGATTTTTTTTCCCACACCATATTCCCCATTTTATTCTTGAATTCCGTGGTTGATTGGACATGCGAGACCGAAGAAGCACACTCTCCGCGGCGGAAGAGACAGAGAGGCTTGGAGCTGAGATGGCACAAGCCATGGCGTCCATGACCGGCCTCTCACAGGGCGTGCTGCCCAGCAGGCGCGCCGCCAGCAGGGCCAGGACGCCCGTCGTCGTCAGGGCGTCCGCCGAGGGCGAGACCGCGGCGCAGGCTGGCCGCCGCGCCGTGCTCGGGCTGGTGGCGACCGGCATCGTCGGCGGCGTCTTCACGCAGGCCGTGCACGCCGAGGCCGCCAAGACCATCAAGATCGGGGCGCCGCCGCCGCCCTCCGGTGGACTTCGTGAGTGCCTCTGCCTGCACCTCATACTTTTTGTCTCTCTTTGATTTATAGATATTAGATGTTTCTACCAAGCTTTAGACACATTCTGAATCTTGATCATAAGTTCAGAATTGATGTGTAGTTTCAACTTCCATCGACTTAGGCCCTGTTTAATTTCACAATCTGTCCATTCTCTTTCCACCTCGAGAACCGTGTCAGTTCATTTCTTCTCTCTGTGCACGTGACCCAATGCTTAAACTTTTCACCACTTTTCACTCTTTCACCCCAATTAAACAGGGCCTTAGTACGCATCTAGCAAGGACCTACCACATAGTAAAAGACCAAAGGATTTTGTTATTGAAAAAAAACATCAACCTCTGGATTTTTTTGAACAACTAAAAATGGTGCAAACTCTTGTAAAGAACAATGAGTAGTACTAGCATAGCCACAAAGGTGAGCGTCTGCGTTGATCCATGACCTGATAGAACTGCTGATGCAAAAGCAGATTATTAATTTTGTGGAAAATTAGATGTATAAACTCATGGGAAACCACATGAGTACCTATACACTACGATTGTAAAACAAATCCGTCTAACGCATCCGTTTTCTAATTTGCTATGGCACAGCCGGGACCTTGAACTCTGACCAGGCCAGAGACTTCGACCTCCCCTTGAAGGAGCGGTTCTACCTGCAGCCGCTCTAGCCTGTTCGGTTGGCTGGTGGCTGGTGGCTGATACTGATTTGTTGTGAGACTGAAGTACTGCTGGCTGGCTGGTGGCTGGTGGCTGGTGCTGATTTGTTGTGAGACTGAAGTACTGCTGGCTGGTGGCTGATAAGCCAAGCGAA
>CM014278.1:83787461-83801729 GCA_004135705.1 Alloteropsis semialata | reverse complement strand
GACATGGTCTTTGACTACAATGTCATCTTCGGAAGAGGAGTCATAAATGCTTTTGACATCATCATAAGGCAGTCATTCCTATGCATGAAAATGCCAGCTCTCAAAGGAGTTATAACTGTATATGGTGACCAGAGGGAAGCTAGAAACATCGAAAAAGCCAGAGCTCCAGGTCAGTGAAATGTGCATTTGCTTGAAGAAAAAGATCCATATTACCCAGAAGAAAAGCCAAATATTGAGAAAGATAGCAGAAAGATGCAGAAAGCTACAGAGACGAAGCAAGTGCAGTTGCAGCCCGATGTCTTTGACAGAGAAGTGATCATTGGCTCAGATTTAGAGCCGGACGAAGAAGATAGGCTTATCGAATTCCTCAGAAATAACAAAGATGTGTTTGCGTGGTCAAGCAAAGATTTACCAGGTGTTGACAGAAGCATAGTTGAGCATAAGCTGGCAATCAGTCCTGATATGAAGCCAAAAAAGCAAAAGTTGAGAAAGATGTCAGAAGAGAAAGCTGATGCAGTAAAAGCCGAAGTGCAAAGACTGCTGGACGCCAATGTCATATGCGAAGTCAAATATCCAACATGGCTAGCAAACACTGTACCAGTTCAGAAGAAGAATGGAAAATGACGAATGTGTATTGATTTCACAGACCTCAATAAAGCTTGCCCAAAAGATGATTTCCCACTACCAAGAATTGACAAGATTGTTGATCAAGCGGCAGCAAGTGAAATGATGTCTCTCTTAGATTGCTTTTCTGGCTATCACCAAATCTGGATGAAAAAGGAGGATGAGGAGAAAACCAGTTTTATCACACCAGTTGGCACTTTTTGCTTCGTCAGGATGCCTGAAGGGCTTCAGAATGCAGGAAGCAGTTTCTGCCGAATGTCAAGCACAGTGTTCAAGGACGAATTGTTCAAAACTATATTGGCATATGTCGATGACATCTTGGTAAAAAGTGCCAAACGACAAGATCATGTATCAGATCTAGCAACCGCCTTCGCTCGCATGAGACAAGCCGGTCTCCAGCTAAATCCAGAAAAGTGTGTATTTGGAGTGACAAAAGGCAAAATACTTGGTTGTCTGGTTTCGGCTCACGAGATAGAAGCCAATCCAGACAAGATAAATGCAATCCTTAACATGGAAGAGCCAAAGTGCATGAGAGACGTGCAGAAGCTGTTGGGCAGAATTGCCGCACTCAACAGATTCATTGCAAAAGCAGCAGAGCGAAGCTTACCATTCTTTACAACACTCAGAAATGCAGCTAAGTTCTAATGGGGGCCAGAGCAGTCAAAAGCATTCCACGAGCTAAGGCAATACTTGATGCAACTCACGAAGTTAACAGTACCAGACCCAAAAACACCACTCCTATTGTACATTGCAGTATCACAGTCAGCAGTTAGTGCGGCGCTCATCACAGAAAAGCTGGTAGATGGCAGAAGCATTCAGCAGCCAGTCTACTATGTATCCGAAGCTTTGAATGCGTCGAAGCTGTTTTATACAGAGATTGAAAAGATGATCTATGCAGTGATAATGGCTTCCAGAAAACTGAGACACTATTTCGAGGGCCATCACATCAAAGTCCTCACGGATCAGCCACTTAAGGAGCTTTTGAACAACAAAGAAGCTTCGGTGAGAATTCGCAAGTGGGCAGCGGAGCTTTCAGAGTACGTCGTGGATTTTGAAAGGAGAACAACAATTAAATCACAAGTCCTAGCCGACTTTATCGCAGAATGGACATCGCCTTCGCCACAAAATGCTGTTAGAGAGGAAAATTGGTTGATACATTGTGACGGTGCTTGGGGGGACAAAGGAGCTGGCATCGCGGCAATTGTACAATCGCCTTCGGGCGTGAAAATGAGATATGCAGCAAATTTAGAGTTTTGCAAATGCAGCGACAGAAGCACAAACAACGTTGCTGAATACGAAGCTGTGTTACTTGGGCTCAGAAAAGCCAGGGCTTTAGGAGCTCAGAGATTTACTGTCAAAACAGATTCTAAGATGGTGGCAGATCACATCGAAAAAGAGAGCATAGCGAAGCAACCAGAACTCATCAAATATTTGACCACTGTACGCTCAATGGAGAAAAAATTCAAAGGTTTCACTGTGGAGTACATTCCAAGAGCAAAAAATGACGAGGCAGATGCTCTGGCTAAGGCAGCTGCAAAGGGGGACAAGCTCCCACCTGATGTGTTCTTCCAAACATTAACATCACCATCAATAAAGGATTCAGATGACCCACCGAAGCTGATCAATGCAATAAGCTCGAGGATTGGCGATCCCCAATAATAGCTTTCCTTCGGGGATACTATGAGCCAATTGATGAAGATGACCTAAAAGCTATGCAACAAAGAGCAAGATGCTATCAGATGATAGATGATGTCCTGTACAAGAAAGGAGTTGTAGCTCCTTGGCTTCGTTGCATTTCTCACAACGAAGGAAAAGAACCGATCCAAGAGATACACAGCGGCTTATGCGGGGCACACTTTGGGGCAAGAGCTTTAGTGGGCAAGGCAATGAGGCAAGGATTCTACTGGCCTGCAATCATCATGGATGCAACAAACACGGTCAAGACGTGTGATCAGTGTCAAAAGTGTGCAGCGAACAGAAAATCTCCTTCGGAGCAATCACAGCTGATAACTCCAACATGGCCTTTGCAAAGATGGGGCATTGATCTAGTTGGCCCGCTCCAACGGCTCAAGGAAATCTCAAATACGCCATAGTAGCAGTCGAATATTTCACCAAGTGAATCGAAGCCAGACCTTTGGCCAACATCACAGCAAAAACAGTTATCAAATTCTTCTGGCAGCAAATTGTGTGCCGATTCGGAGTACCAAGGGAAATAACAGTGGACAATGGGAAGCAGTTTGACTGTGACGAATTCAGGCAATACTGCATGTCAATTGGAACAAAAGCTAAATTTGCTTCGATATATCATCCGCAAACAAATGGAGCAGTTGAAAGAGCCAATGGCTTAATCTTTACAGCCATCCGAAAATGCCTCGCAAATTGTAAGAAAAAAGGCAAGTGGGTAGAAGAGATGCCGAAGGTGATCTGGGCTCATAACACCACCACATCAAGGGCAACACAGTTTACTCCATTCAAACTGCTTTATGGTGAAGAAGCAGTATGCCCAGAGGAAATACTGCACAAAGGGCTTCGCACCCAACAAGAAGCTCCCAAAGAGAGCGAAGCCGTTGACAAGGATCTCGTTGAGATATACAGGCTCCAGGCAGCAAAAAACATTTCCAAGTATCAAGCTGAGACAAGAAAGTGGCGACACAAAAAGGTAATCAGAAAAGATATCAAGGCAGGGGACTGGGTCCTAAGGAAAAATCCAAACATGCCCGCTGGAAAACTGCAACAGAAATGGGAAGGCCCATTCTTAGTCATCAAAAGCAACAGGCCTGGCTCATTTCGCTTAGGCGATGACGAAGGCAATGAGCTGCCGCATTCATGGAATGCAGACAGCTTACGCAAATACTACCTATGAAAAGATGTAAAATGGCTTCGTATCTTATAAACGAAGTCATTGAGTAGAATAGCATTTTTACTTTGTTTCCAAAAGCCCGTACTCTTTTCCTCACAAGGGGACCCTGACCAAGGGGTGAGGTTTTTAACGAGGCGGTGCTTACTGTAACTCGTCAAATCATATATGAACGAGGTATTCCCCAAAAAAGCAGCATCAAAAGCGATTGGCTTTGACCAAGTCGCTTATGTTCGACAATTCACAAAGAATTGAATTGACCATACCAAAAGTAAGGCCAATTCAGATCTAAGCAAAAGCTTACTCCAAAGAGGAGTAAAAGGGGCTTCGGTCCATAAACGCTTACTCTAAAAACAGAGTAAAAGGGGCTCTGACCCAAACAATTGTTATAAAACGAAAACAGCTTCGGCTAAGCAGTAATCTAAAGGCTTCAGCAGCTTCATCTAGCGACGCCCTAAAAAAGCCTTTAGGGGCTTCGGCAATTTGTTACAACACATCGAAAGCGATTGGCTTCGACCAAGTCGCTGATATTCGATAACTCAGATAGAACTGAATTAGCCCTACCAAGAGTAAGGCCAATCCAGATCTAAGAAAAAGCCCTCTCTAAAAACATAGCGAAAGGGGCTTCGGTCCAAAAGCGCTTACTCCAAACAGATCAAAAGGGGTTTTGGCTAAAATATACATTTTAAATTAAAATCATCTTCGGCTATCAGCATTTAAATAATAAGGGCTTCGGCAAACCACGCAAAGCATATCTCCACACAAAGCTCAAGGAGTCAGGACGGCTCCGAACCAAAAGATCGAAACACGAACGAATAAAACCCCGCTTTGGGGGGGGGAGGAGGCGTTTCTTTCGCAACGAAGCCAAATCGAGCTTATATTCATTCAAGTCTTTCGAATCAAAACAATGACCCAGCGAATTACAATGTGTCACAGAGGGATGACTCAAAACATCTCAAAAACATAGCCATCAAAAAGCTGGCCAGATCTCCTAAATCTAGGAGCATTGTATACATAAGCAAAATCCCCATCATTATCTAAATCTTCTGGCTCCACCTTAACTGGAAGCAGACGAGCAGCTTCGGCATTTCTTGCACGAGCAAGTTCAACACGAGGAGAACATCGAACGATAAAGGAGTTAAAAAACTCAAACACATCGAATTCACAATGACTAAAGAACTCATGGAAAAACTCCCAGAAATCGTCAATTCTTTGACTGGGACATAACTTCCGATATTGTTCCCATGCGAAGCCAGACACACACAAGGGGCCATCGCGCATAGTGATTGGCATGGGCTCAAGAACACCTCCCTCATCAGGGATCTGAGTATATACAAATTTACAAAGTTTTAATATCCCTCAACAAAAGAATAAGAGTCATCAGCTCTATCGAAGCTAAACCTTCGGATCAGCATCAGAGGCTCCGGCTTCAGCACCATCACGACCAGCTTCGGCACCAACTCTTGAAGTTGAGGCCCCAGCAGTGGCGGCGACAGCAGCGGCTTCGGCTTCGGCTATCCGCCGCTGCTCGAGAGCGAGCTCCTCCTTGTACTGAAATTAAACAAAACAATCAATACCAAAAGCAAAGTTAACAGGATATGTCTGAAGCCAAAAACAAATAGCCAAAATGAGAAAGAAGCCAACATTAACCAGACGATCATATGCAGTGCGCCGAGCGCACTCCCTCCCTGTCTCAGACCAGAACTTCCTCAGAAAAAGGCCACGGGTCGCCAGAACAGCCTCGTTGAAAAGCTCTTTCTTATCAGGATTCAGAGCCGAAGGAAACTGAAAATCCCTCCTTAAAAAGCCCTTGAAATGAGAGCATCCGTCATCTGCCAGCATCTTAAAGGCGTTAGTGATGCATGTCCGAGCAGCGTAATCACCAACTCTGGACAAGACGTCTGGCAAAGACTTGAACTCATCATCGAGCCAATCAAAAAGCTTCCCAACGCTAAAGTCATCAGAAGGGAAGAGCAGTGGCTCGGCTCCATATTGTTTCAGAGCAGCTTCGTATTCAGCATAAATGCCCAAGCTACGACTGAGCAATTCAGAATCTAAACTCTCCTTGTCCGTCCTAAGCTGCTCCACTCGAGCCCTAAGCTGACTGGCTTCGGAAACAAGAGAGTCCTTTAAGTCAACGGCAACCAAAAGCTCCTTCTTGTACTTTTCAGCATCCGTCGCCGCTTTCTCTTTATCAGCTTCGAGAGACTTGACTTGGTTCTTCAGGTCATGCTCCAAGGTGGCAGCATCGATTACCTTGCCCCGAAGCCCCTCAATTGTTTGAGCATTAAGTGTACGCGTAGATTCCAGCGAAGCAACCTGACGCTTGAGCGAAGCAATTTCTGACGAGGTAGACTCACGCTCAAGACGAAGCTGCTCCTTTTCATCGTCCAAAGACTTCTTAAGTAGAAGAAAGCCCTCGCGCTCCTTCCTTAGAGCCTCGAGCTCGGCCCGCTCGCTCTCAACATCATTGAGACGAAGCGGAAGACGAGCGAAAAGCTCCTGCAGGACATTATAGACTAAACCAAGAAAAGCATAAGTAGCAAAAAGCTGGACAACAAACTCAAAAAGGAAGGAAAAGAAACAGACCTGGATGCCGCCATTGAGGCTGGAAATCGAAAGTGTGTCCAAATCCAAGGATTTGACACGAGTCTCAAGCTCTGAAAGAGCGAAACCAATGCTTAGGCAAAAAGCTAAAATCAAACAGCTTCGGGTGAGCAGTTAAAAGTTACCAACCATTGGGAACAATAACAGGAATATCGTTGGGCGGACGAAAGCCGCTTTGTCGAAGCCGATCTGCAAGAGGGCCATACCCAGCATAACTTGTTTCTGAAGCAAAATAATTAACATATCAAGAAAAAACATTTCAGGTTAAAACGCAAGTATAACTGCTTCGTGAAACTTACCTTTTGATCAAGAGCTGGCTTCTCAGGAGCTGATCTTTCAGGAGCTGGTTCAATGTCCTTGCCAGGGGCAGATCGCTCGGCGATTGCTGAAGGAACCAACTTAACTGGCTCAGTTGTGCGTGGAGCCGAATCGACAGGGCCCCGCACAGTCTCAAGAGTAAGAGCCATCTGTGCAGGTTCTTCAACATCAGTCGAAGCCAACTGCATCGGCTCCTCAGTGATACCCGCAGTCGTACGCGGAATTTCATCAATATTATCCGAAGCCGGCTCAGCACGCCCCTCTATCTGAAGGGACTTGACCGCGGCACCAGCCAGTAAATCCAAGGATGATGACTGGAGGGGGACAGACGACACTTCGGCGTCACCAAGCGTAAAATCCTTTGTCTCGTCCTCCCTCAAAAGACGACTGTAGCTCACCTCATCTTCGTCGTCGATGCAGTCAAGTACACGCTCGCGACGAAGAGGTTGAACAGCAGTTTTAACTGCAATAAGATGACAAAAACAAATAAGCAAACCGAAGCTAAATGCAAACCGAAGCTAAAAGTAAAAAGACGAGTTACACAAGAAACAAACCTCCAGAAGAGGGCAAATCAATCGCAGCGGCAGCTGCAGGAACAACTTGCTTAGGGGCGATAGCGGGAGGCGCTTCCGCAGCCGAAGCAATGGGACGAGGAGGTGCGCTGGCAAGCGGAGTGATGGGAAGAGCTTTTCCAAGCTTTTGACGCTTGGAGGACTCCAAGGCAGAAGTACGCTTGGAAGTCTCTAAGGAAGCAGCCCGCTTTTTTGAGCCAGTCACCTTGGAGGGGACTCCGGCTTTGCTGCCCCCAGCCTCGTCACCACCCTCATCCGACTGACCGCTTCCACGCCCCCACCACGACCTTTCCTTCCACGGCCACGACTCGGCTTCGGGGCTGGTTGCAGGCTGGGATGATCCTGATCCACGAACTTCTTTGATGGCTTGGACGGGGCCGAGCGCTGAGGATAGCTAACGCCCATCTCATCGAACACCCTGTTAAGCCGAACCCCATCCACCAAAGTCAAGCAACTCTCATGTTCCTTAGTAGTATACTTCCCACAAATAATTTCAGCCATTAACTCAATGGACTGAACGAAGGCGAAGTCAGACATATTCTCTGGCTTTTTTACCCCAAACTTGGGAAAGCAAACACGAGGAATACCTCTGTACAGCCTAGTCTCAACAGCAAACGGCTTCCACGAAGCAGATAGGATATTCACTCCAACAGCAAGCCCTTCCTCAATCAAGTCTCGGCTGCTTGAAACCCGGCTAGCTTTGAAAAAAGCACTTTCACATCGATCAAAGCCGGGGGCATTTCTGTCAAAGGAAGGTGTCGGATTTATGGACCCGGCAGTCCACACAGGGTAGTCCGCGTGGTTGATTTGTTGAGGACAGATCGAGGATCAGAAGTCGATGGTAACACAAGACGCAAGGATTGAACAGGTTCGGGCCGTCAAGATGACGTAATACCCTACGTCCTGTGTTGGGTGTATGGATTGCTGTGTATGAAGTTCCTGAAGGATCTCCGCAGTTGGGTTCTGTCCTAGGTTGAATGAATGCGTGGGTTGTAATCTCGTGTTCTGGAGGGGGGTCTCAAGGCGCCTTATATAGTCCGGCTGCCTTGAGTTACAAGTCGGCTAGAGATCATAACCTACCCGAAATACAAGGATGCGATCCTATAACGATTACAGATATCTTTCCTATAATTCCGGCTAGTTTATCTTGATCTCCGAGCTTCTTGCGGGATACGCCGCCTGCTTCCTTGCCGCGCGCGCCGTCGTAGTCATCCGGTTCGCCCGACTGGTGGGCCTCCCGAGTAGTGGGCCACCCAGTCTGACAAACCGGCCCGATAGCACTCGGATTGGGCCGCCCCTTGTTGGTTGGGCCAATCCGCCTTCTGGGTACCCCTGGGGGTCTACCCCCGACAAGCCCCCGAGTAGTACGTGGTTGAGCGACAAGTCGGCGAGGTCGTGCCATCAGATGAGCTTCGAGCTTGCTGCAGTTGGAAGCGAAACCACGTGATACTGGAGAGAAAAGAGAGCCGTTTCCCAACGGATGCGCCGCGAGGTGCGTCCGTTGGCCGTAGCCCCCGAGCCTTGAAGCGATTCCGAAGGAATCGGTCCAAGGGTTAGTAGCCTTGTTCTTGGTTGCCAGATAATCAACGGATGCGCCGCGAGGTGCGTCCGTTGGCCGTAGCCCCCGAGCCTTGAAGCGATTCCGTAGGAATCGGTCCAAGGGTTAGTCAAGGAGCATCTGACTGAATCATCCGGCGTTAATTTCGGCGTCCAGCCCCCGAGCGTGAGGTCCGGCGGAGCCCTGCAGGGCACGCCGAGTAGTCGTACCGGCGCCTAGCCCCCGAGTGCAAGGACTCGTCGGGCGAGCGCAATGTGTAGCTGCCTCGACACCAGCCCCCGAGCGTGAGGGCTGAGCACGCCGAGTGGTCGTCCCGGCGCCAGCCCCCGAGCGTGAGGGCCAAGCACGCCGAGTAGTCGTCCCGGCGCCAGCCCCCGAGCGTGAGGGCCGAGTCGAGCCGTCCGAGGCACGCCGAGTAGTCGTCCCGGCGCCAGCCCCCGAGCGTGAGGGCCGAAGCACGCCGAGTAGTCGTCCCGGCGCCAGCCCCCGAGCGTGAGGACTCGGCGGGCAAGCGCGGCGAGTAGTCGTCCCGGCGCCAGCCCCCGAGCGTGAGGGCCGAGTCGAGCCGTCCGAGGCACGCCGAGTAGTCGCCCCGGCGCCCAGCCCCCGAGCGTGAGGGCCGAGCACGCCGAGTAGTCGCCCCGGCGCCCAGCCCCCGAGCGTGAGGGCCGAGGCACGCCGAGTGGTCGTCCCGGCGCCAGCCCCCGAGCGTGAGGGCCGAGCACGCCGAGTGGTCGTCCCGGCGCCAGCCCCCGAGCGTGAGGGCTGAGCACGCCGAGAGTCGTCCCGCGCCCCCGAGCGTGAGGGCTGAGCACGCCGAGTGGTCGTCCCGGCGCCAGCCCCCGAGCGTGAGGGCCGGAGCACGCCGAGTGGTCGTCCCGGCGCCAGCCCCCGAGCGTGAGGGCCGGAGCACGCCGAGTGGTCGTCCCGGCGCCAGCCCCCGAGCGTGAAGGCCGGGTCGAGCCGTCCGAGGCACGCCGAGTAGACGTCCCGGCGCCAGCCCCCGAGCGTGAGGGCCGAGGCACGCCGAGTAGTCGTCCCGGCGCCCAGTCCCCGAGCGCGAGGGCCGAGTCGAGCCGTCCGAGGCACGCCGAGTAGTCGCCCCGGCTCCCAGCCCCCGAGCGCGAGGGCCGAGTTGAGGGTCCGTCAAGTCTTCGTCTTCCTCGTCATGCGGTAGCGCCAGCCCAGTACTCAAAAGCACTCAGCTAGCGATCCTTGTGGAGTGTAGCGCCAGCCCGAGTGCTGGAAAGCACTCGGCTAGCGACCGTCGTGGAGTGTAGCGCCAGCCCGAGTGCTGCAAAGCACTCGGCTAGCGACCGTCGTGGAGTGTAGTACCAGCCCGAGTACTGACTGACTCGAGTACTCAGCTGGCGGCGATGCCCGAGTGGTCCATCCCCCGAGCGTAACAGGCAAGCTCGGGATCCAAACATGTGCCCTGCAATGAAGATATGAAGGATAGGTAGTATATGGTGTAGCAAATACTAATTCTGGAGAAAACATTCGGCGTTGTATGTAATAGAATTTCTACTTCCAACTCTTTAAGTCTATTAATTTCCTCGGGTAGTTATCCTGTTACGTTTATGCACCTGATCCCCGATAGCCGTAGTCATAGCGCAGGGAGCTGGGCCGCATGCACGCGTAGTAACGTAGGCGTACGGAAGAGTCGAGGCTTCACGGATTAAGGCGTGTGCTTTCCAAGTACTTTAGCGACTTGTACAAGAGTGGAAAAAGAAATAAACGATGGAGAAAAATGCAATATGCGTCCGTTGGGTGTAGCCCGACTGCTCGTGTAGCGCTCAGGCTGTGTAAGCAGTCGGGAACAAACCAAGGGTAGTCGGCGATGATCATGGAGACTTGTATATGGAGATACGCGGTGACCGAAAAATATTATGAAAGTATTAGAGTATGACTTAGCTTGATTTGTGTCCGAGGCAGAGAATCGGCATGTTGTCATTGCTTGTGCGTCGTGTCCGAGTAGACGAGGTTGTCGGAGAAGTCGGCAGCAAGCCAGCGTTGACATGCGCCGCGACGTTAGGCCGAGGGCTTCCAGATGAACCAAGTCAGTGCATCCACAACTTCCCGGTGGTCGTGGTCGAAGTGATCGTCGGCGTCCAGATCGGCCGCATGCATATGGGTACACGGCAATGATGATGACTCGCGATAGTCGGCAATGGCGCTTTGACCGCCATCCATCCACGCACCAATGCATAGCAGCACGTATGCATCTTGCAGTCCGAGACTTCCGAGGGAACGTCTCCAATCCATGCATGTAACAAGTTGAGGCATACGTTAGTAGATGGAAATACCGGAGTATGGAAACAATTGTAGGCTGATTTAACGGGAAAAGAGAATTGAAAATAGAAAAAGGAAAGAGTATATATCCGATCGTGAATAGCATCAGAATTGGCTTATCTTGCAGGTTCCAGCGTCCAATACGCGTCTGCCTCCTATCTGCCTGCACTGATTGGCCTTCGAGACCTTGCCATCATCGCACGGTGCTTGACGTCGCTCGAGGTCGGCGAGTCCACGTGGGCGTGGATTGCTTCTACTCCGATCCAGGATTGCTTAGCCGCTGCCGTGCAGCAGGGCACGCGCTTGGTGTGCACGCCGCCGTCGTAGATGAGTCGGAGCTAGGTTTTGAATCTGACATCGAGCTTGTAGATTGATCTCGTCGATCAGCCCCTACCTGGCGCGCCAACTGTCGGATTTATGGACCCGGCAGTCCACACAGGGTAGTCCGCGTGGTTGATTTGTTGAGGGACAGATCGAGGATCAGAAGTCGATGGTAACACAAGACGCAAGGATTGAACAGGTTCGGGCCGTCAAGATGACGTAATACCCTACGTCCTGTGTTGGGTGTATGGATTGCTGTGTATGAAGTTCCTGAAGGATCTCCGCAGTTGGGTTCTGTCCTAGGTTGAATGAATGCGTGGGTTGTAATCTCGTGTTCTGGAGGGGGGTCTCAAGGCGCCTTATATAGTCCGGCTGCCTTGAGTTACAAGTCGGCTAGAGATCATAACCTACCCGAAATACAAGGATGCGATCCTATAACGATTACAGATATCTTTCCCTATAATTCCAGCTAGTTTATCTTGATCTCCGAGCTTCTTGCGGGATACGCCGCCTGCTTCCTTGCCGCGCGCGCCGTCGTAGTCATCCGGTTCGCCCGACTGGTGGGCCTCCCGAGTAGTGGGCCACCCAGTCTGACAAACCGGCCCGATAGCACTCGGATTGGGCCGCCCCTTGTTGGTTGGGCCAATCCACCTTCTGGGTACCCCTGGGGGTCTACCCCCGACAGAAGGGCAAGCGACAAACTCACAAGTACCAATAGAACTACGCAGAGGAAAAGCCATCAGCTTCGTTCCATCATCCAGCACATTTTCCAGCGCAGGCACCTTGACATAAAGCCAATAGTTCTTCCAGCTCTTGTCCCATGTGTTTCTCTGACAAAAAGTAAGCTCCACCTTTTGTTTGTCAGTCTGCCTCCACCGCGCGCAAAAGGTAACACTACCATAATCCGGCTCATAGTCAAAGCCATCAACCTTGACGCTCTTCGTCTGCCGATGCCCCTCAAAGTAACGAGCGAAGCAATCCGCATTAACATCCGACGCATTGGTCTTTACGGCCCAGAAGAAGCGAAGCAAGTGAGTAATAGCATTGGGGGTAAGATGATGAAGCTGTAAGCCATACTTCCCCAGAATATCAGCAATAATATTATCCACGGGCATCCGAAGCCCGGCAGTGAAGAACTCTTTGAATACCACAGCTTCGTCTGCCTCAGGCGTCGGGGTAGTCTCTGTGCCAGGGGCTCGTCCTTGACCGGCTCCAAAGTACCCCTTTTCCTCATAGAAGCGAATCAATGAAGGGGTAACACGAGACTCACCAAAGACAGTGGTCTTTGGCTTTTTCATATAATCCACAAGATCTGAGGCATCAGCTTCTACGTCCTCAAGAGCATCCTCGGCTGTAGATCCAGCGTCCTCTGTGTCGTCACCTGCATCTTCTTCGGCAGGTCCCTTGCCTCGGTCATCAATAATCATAGCAGCTCCGGCTTCGGGGTTCACGGCCACGTTGCCCTCAATCTCCTGAGCAAACTGCGCAGCTTCGGCAGCATCCATATCCACGCCGTCTGAGTTGTCTTCGTCAGAGACGTAGCCAATCAGACGAGCGGTTTGCTTCGTACGAGCCGCTACAACAAACAGGAAAAACAATAAGAAAACAAAGGGCAAAAAGACAAAGGAATGAACGAAGGAAATAGTAGAGCACAAAAAGCAAAACTTACTTGTGTCGAGAGAAGAAAGCCAAAGCTTGAAATCAAGAGCTTCCAAAAGCCAGAGAAAGCGTCAAGCTCAAGCCAAGCAAAACGAAGCAAGCAAAATTGACCCCCCCCCTTCGGTCCTATTTATAGGCCAGTAAAATCTGGCCGTTAAAACCTCAAAAAATGAACCGCCGTGTCAAATCCGGTCAAACCGAAGCAAAAGTTACAATAATGGTTAAAATAGTTCAACCAGTTTCCAACAAACGAAGCCAAGCGACAGGACACGACAGACAAACGAAGCAAAGATAGAGCAAACACGACAAAACACTAAAGGGCTTTCTCCAACAAGGAGGAGGCATTTCTCTGGCTAGCAAGCAATCCTAGTTTCGTGGAGCTCGGCCTGTTGAAGAAAGCCCTCGTCCTCGAGGGGCTACTGTTGGGGATTTGGCCCGCCGACAAACGCCTTCTACTTGTTTTGTTTCATCTCACGCGTAAGGGCAACAATGAACGAAGGAGATATAACCAATTTAGCTTCATTTTACTCTACAGGCCTCTAATTCGGCTTCGGTGAGCATATCTTGCTGTATTCGACAGCCAATTGGCTTCGCTCGTCACGTCTTGCTGAATACAAAAGCCAATCGACTTCGGTGATCGTGCAGCAGGAAGCCAATGTGACGTTATCGGAATCAAGTTAGAAGCCAATTCGGTGGAATATTGATACTATTGAATGTCAAAAGCTATGAATAAGTTAACGGCAAGCTTCAGTTCACTCTAAACTGCAGGTTCTTGCAGGAGCCATCGGCTTCCTGGACGCTGGGAAGTGGCTTAGGGTCACCTCGACTCAGAAGAAGCCAATTCCAGGAGCTACAGAGCCTTTGGAAGCGGGCGAAGCAGATATGGTCCGAGTCCAAGGAGACCAAGTCCAAGCCAAGTCAAACACGGAATCACAAGTCTACGCATTCACATTGGGAGGAGTAAATGTACCAAAATGTCCATAGGCTATTTGTATTGTATAGTCTAGAGAATGATGCCTGATCTCAGGGGTACAATGGGAATGTAAAGACCCTTGGTCTCCCTATAAAAGGGGACCCCTCCCCTTCATGTAAAGGTTGTTGATTCCAGGATACTGTAGATGAGTAATTCATTGTTGCTAGTCTCAGTTGTCCCGTTTCAGCTGTTGTTTGGGACCATTGGCTTCGGCTATTAACCCAACATTAAATACCAGCTCTTTTATTTGTGGAGGTTAAATAACTAAATTCTAGACCCACATACATATCTTTGCTCTTTGATTTAAGTTTACCGATGATCTTTTGCCTTGTATTGTTTTATTTAAAACTTGATTATTATGCTATCTACATTCTTGAATCTCTTGCAAATTTCTACCTACCAAAGCCTTTACATATACATGATTTATCATGATGAAACCCTTAGAATTGCAAACCTATATTTTGATGAGTTGGATTAAGATTGATTT
>CM014278.1:83758960-83785027 GCA_004135705.1 Alloteropsis semialata | reverse complement strand
TAACATAGGCACACATTAGGAATGGCAGGCATGTGGAATACTTGTAGCGGTCATGGTGGTATTGCCATTGGACTCGTTCATGCTAAACAGGGTCGTCCCTAAGGCTTCTGTTGCCAGAGAGGAAGTGGATGTCTAGCGATGTGAAACCTCCATTATGACAGAATCCTAGAACCTAGAGTGCTATCACGGCATCACCCTTCACTACGTGAAAACCTCAAATAGGTAACGCGGCATTGGTAACGGCCCCATGAGGCCCGTTACAAGGCTTGTCATCAGTAACGTGCACTAAACAACACCCGTTACCAATAAGCCTGGCTGGCCCGAGCCCATCCTCGCCACCACAAAGCCCGTTACCGATGAGGGATCTCTAGTAACGGGCGCGGTAAAGGACCGTTACTAATGTTAATCGTAACGGGCTTTAAATACGACCGTTACGAATAATGCAGTTATCCGTAACGGTCAGTTAAGGACCGTTACCGATAGGGCAGTTATACGTAACGGTCTGTTAAGGACCGTTACCGATAGGGCAGTTATACGTAACGGACTCCTAATGTCCGTTACAGGAATTGCTTCTGGTAACTGGCCGACATGTGGCCATGTAACGCCCGTTACCAAACTTGGAGCTCAATAATTGCAGCTAGCCAGCTGCATGGTACTGTCGGCTCCCGCGGCCAACTGCTGTCGACGGAGAGCAGCAGCCGCGCCGGTGGGCGTCCACTCCGCTGCCCCGGCCTTTCCCCTTCTCCGCGCCGTCGCCACCTCATCCTTGGCGATGCGTGCCACCACTAGCTCCTCTTTTCATGCCTCCTCTGCATGCCGAAGTGCAGTGTGAGTGCAGAACCTCTGCTACTGCATCGCCGCCGCCCGAGGTGCGAGCGCGTGGCTACTATTGCGGCGGTGATCGCCGGCCGGCAGCCCGGCACCACCTCCGCCTTCCCCGCCCTCCTCTCCTCCTCACGTGGTATGGATTGTACCTCCTCCCCATCTCAGTTCATCCCGGCTGTTACCAGTTCTCTCGCGCGTGGTATATTTCTTAACAAAGATTTATTTTTTGAACTTGTAGATGGCGGCCGATCGGGCATGGATGTACATACAGCCTCGAGTTTGGGAATTATTCATAAGCGGGGTCAATGGTTTTCTTGCTCAAGCCGAGGCGGACATGAGACACCGGGGGGTGCCTACAATGTATTGCCCCTGTTTTGATTGTGCTCAATATAGTAGTGATGCATGCCCGTGCAGAACGATGATGAGGGCCACCCTCCTCTGATGGCATGAACCCTCTAGATGATTTTGAATGGAATTTTATGATTCTGGCAAATGAATTTTTACGATGTCCGTGTTTTTTTTTGATAGATCACAGATGAGCCTTTCTCTAGGTTTATGTGTTCGAAAAAGAATTATATATGCTTCAGACCTTCAGTAGTTCTTGAAACAATATGTGATTCATGCAGAAGTTGAAACAATATGCTCCTCAGTGCGCTCACAAACATGGCATGTTGGATAAATTCTGTACATTAGATTTATGAATACATTGCAAAAGCTAGACACAATGACGCAAAGAAAAAAGAATCTGGATCACAAAATGTTTATCGGAGCGTGCGTGTTAGTGTTTCAGACTGCACCATTCGTCTGTCCGAGATCGTGATCATACGATTTTGGCCGATGTGGATATGTCAACGCGCTTGGGCTCTAAAGCTGACGACGACACCACTTGCAGGCTCTCAGTTTCTTTATAGATATGAAAAACAAAAGGTAGTAGTCAAATCTGTGTTTTGGAGATTGTGCCCATGTCCAAAGCGTAACTTTACTTGCGACATTGGAGCCAATACATCTATACTATAAAGAGTGAGAGATTTGATGTCAAAATCTACACAGCTATAAACCTACCCTCACCTCACTAATCATCTTTTTGGGCCCACCCGTCAGGTAGGACGAAGACCAAAAGGGGGGGGGGGAGAACCATCTCAGCGTGGTTTCCCTGTGAAAATTCCCAAACGCGTCGCTTTTTTCTCACCAAGATCGATACCCACCGGGTCCACTGCAATTGCCGCCCTCCTCCCCGCCCAAAATCTCGCTAGCAATTGCCGCCCTCTTCCCCGCCTAAAATCTCGCTGGCAATTGCCGCCCTCTTCCCTGCCTAAAATCTCGCTAGCAATTGCCGCCCTCTTCCCCGCCTAAAATCTCGTCACCGATTCATGTCCTTCCTTCCGATGCAAGCAAAGGCACAACCGATCTTGTGGACTATAAGAAGATGCTTGTCCTTTCATTCACCTCCTCGGTGGCACAACGAGTGGTCGCGGCAAGCAGCGTACGACGAACGACGGCGAGGACGCATCGAGCAACATAGGCTCTCGTGACCAGAGCCGGCGGCCGATACCTCAACACGGCGGGCGGAGGTAGAGAAGAAGAGGCAGCTCTGGGAGATGGGCCGATACCTCAACACCGCAGCAGCCGACCAGGAGCCGACGCCGCCGTCCCCGGCCAGCGCCAAGATGGCCACCGCGGATGACGACTTCGAGGAGCGCATCATGCGGATCAAGTCCCGCGTCGGGCCCAAGAAGCGCGGCGCACGCAAGAAGAAGGCCGGGGCGGCCGCGTCCGCCGCCAACGCCATGACGCTCCCGCCCGTGCCTCTGTGGGAGCCCCGGTAGGCGCTCGGCGCGCCCGTGGAGTTGGGCTTCACCGCGTACAGCGAGCGGCTCAACGCCTCCGACGCCCCTGCTTGAGGGAGGCCGCCACGGCCTCCGCCGCGCCCTCTCGGTGGCCGCATGGGTGGGGATTTTGGTGGCATGGGAGATTTGGGGTGGAGGAGATTTTGGTGGCGTGGGAGATTGGGGGTGGAGGGGATTTTGGCGGCGTGGGATTTTCCACCGGCCACCGCGATTGAGCTCCTTCGACGACCCACCTCCTCCGCCGGAGCACCTCGCGCCACCGTGTCCCCGCCTCCTGCGGATCCGACCGGCGCAAGGAGGAGCCACGCGGCCTCCTCGACGGCGCTGGGGGAGGGGGCAGGGGGCAGCGCGGGAGGTAGGAGGGGGCGGTGCGTCGCCGCGGGAGGGGGCAGGGAGCGGCGCGGCTCTACGGGAGGGAGGAGGTGGGCGGCGCCGGAGGGTTTAGACTTTAGACCTATATGATTTGTTGTATCTAACATATTTGTGAGCTATATATGTTGTTAGTTTAACTTGAAGTGAATAAAAATAATTAAATGATAAATAGTACGCTTCATTATCTTTAAATATACATATCCTTATTATGTGTATTATTCTTTACTAATTTTTATGAATATAAATTTTCATGTGCCAAGTTTTTTTAAAACACGTGCCTGGGCACGTGCATCTCCACTAGTCTCTTAAAAAACATAAACCTTTTTGAGAAACAAGACATGGATTTATAACCTCTTCTGTATGTACTATTCAAGTTTCCTGATCCAACAAACTTGCTGCATTTTTTTCCAAACCATGTTGAACAAAATTAGGCAGAAAGCACTAAAAATCATTAATAACACATCATAAATTTAAAAAAATCAATCAATTATACAAGGTCGAAGCAATTCACTTTGTCGCAGTGAGCCATGTGGGAAACTGACTGCATATATACCTGAACTACATTTTTTCTATGGTCAGTTAAATGGAATTAACGCAGATACAACCAAGTGATGTACGAATGTTCTTGAGTGCCAGCGTTTATATATTGAAGTGAGCGGTATAGGTCTCAGTTGTGTTCCCAATTATCATTCATTCGTAATGCCTCCCAGAACATGATACCGAAGCTCCTCAAGGCTCAAACTCATCAACCTAATAACATGGTGTACCGTGTACTATAGGCATGGAAGGTATCAGCAACAATTATCCTCCATTGGGCCTTGTTCCATCTCTTCTTCCAACTCGGTGTAGTTGTGGGCTCCTTCAAGAGTGCGCGGAAGAAGCTGTAGTTGCTGTCATAAAAGCCCAAACGCCAGCTGTCCGTCAAAAACCTCTGCAGAAGTCTTCTTGCGGCCATCTGAATGGCTGTAGTGATGGTGACTCCAATCCCTTCTTGTCTCTCCTTCAACCCAGTTCAGGGGAAGGAGTCATCACCACCGCAGCCAGTGGCGGAGCTAGGAATGAAGTCAAGAGGGGGCCAATTTATCTTAATCACAACAGTTGCACAACTCAAGTGATATATTATGTGAAGCAAAAATAATTTTGCTGTACTTAAAAATATAACTAGTATAATAAAGCAATCAAATATGTAAAGGAGTCAAAGGGAGTCAGCAAATGAATTGTTGGTGGGCATACTAGCAGCTAATCACAGTGCCAACGGTGAGCTGGTACAAGAAATCATGCAAATTTACAACTATGGCCTTGTTTAGTTCACGAAAATTGCAAAAAGTAAGCTGCAAAAGTTGTATTGAAAAGCGTGTCGTGAGAGAAGGGGCACGTTTTCCAAGATGTTACTTTTGCGAAACTTGCAGAAACTTGAACGAACTAAACAGGGCCTATGCATGCGGAAAACTGGAACCTGACTCTTTTGCTTCTTCATACTTCTATCAGGAGCAAGGGGGGGCCATGGCCCACCTTGGCCTGCATGTAGCTCTGCCCGTGACCGCAGCGGTGTAAAACTTGTGAGGCCCCTTCCACCATCTTGGTTACAGTGAGGTGTAGCTTCTCCTTTGGGATGAGGGCAGGCTCGATGACTCTCTCCAGCAATTCCACCATCCCGTGGTGGTATGTACTTGGCCTGGAACTCCTCATCTGAGATCTCGATTGGGGTGGAGATGTTCTCGTATGTTTCCATCTTGCACGATTTAAGAGAAAGGAGGTCAGCGAGAGGTGAGATAGAAATTTTGTAATAAGAGAGAAGTTTTTCGAACCTAACAAGGTAGCTAATAGCAATAGAACGTTCAGAATCCTATACTTTAGTCATCCAAACTTAAGGTTGCATTCAAGCACGACTCTGACTCTGATACCAACTGAAACGACCTAGATTCTTATTTCTAAGAATCTGACTCCTTGTACCATTGTGTTAGTTCCAGAATCAACATCTAACACATACATAACTGATTCTAGCATAACATCACATCCATAATTCGACAAATAACACATAGAGTCTTACAATAGTGGATATCTTGTTGAAATACGATTATTACAAGCCTCTTTGGGCTAAGCGACACATAGAAATCTAGCCTAAGCGGTAGCTATTCTCCATTCTTGACGATCTTCATCCACAGGCAACTCTTGAGCATAGCCGCAACCTTCAGTCGTACAATCCATCTATGTTGTTGTCGTACTCGGATTCGTACCTTGCATCATCGTAAGCTGTTCCCAAGGAATGGAATAGTTTCACGTCACCATCCGAAATGCAAGCTTTAAGTGCCCTAATACTAGTATAAGAATATCAAGGATAGGCTTAAGGTTCATCCGATGCAAATATCATCTTCAACCCAAAACCAATCTCCCAATAACACCATGAGCATCCCTGGTGCGCCAGTTCCCGTCTCTGAGTAATCTTCCACTCAACACTCTCTAGGCGATGCGAAAGCTCCCAGCCTTCGCATTTCAGCTGCTCGAGGCAGGCTTAGAACTAGAGAGAAGGTAGAAAACCCCAAAACAATGGCGGAAATAACAGTTTCACAGGAATCATTCTTTGACCGGGGACAACAACTATATATATAGTTTTGACTCTGTAGAGTTTGTACACCTGGAACCACTCGGGCTGCAAGCCGGTCGTCGCCAACTTGAGACACAACCCATAGCACAGACCCTAGCCAGTGAACGGTACCCTCCTGCCTTTCTCGGCTCAGGATACACCGAAGACACAACTCGGTGTCCGAGAACTGTGATGACCTCCCCACGGGCCAGACGGGGGCATGAGTCTCTTTCGGGGGACAAAGGCCATCCGCCAGTTCCCCAACACACTTCCTCTATCTCCTTATAGTCCGGGTACCGCACTTAACTAGGCTGGCTGGAACACCCCCTAGTAGATGTAAGTGGTGTGCACGGTAAAGTCCTGAGAAAGGTTATAACCAACTCGGTTTTTGGTGCCGACATGAGCATCACCGTCAAATAACGTCTCCACCTCCAGTGGTCCGCTCGCTTGCCCATTACAGGTATAGCCGCCAAACTTCTCAAGTATCATAAGAACATGTACCCGCCACAGATACTCCGTAGGATGTGCCCGACCACACACCCCAAGCCCTCGATATGAAGATCGAATTAATCTGCTCACCCCTGCAAAGATCCCCAAACCCCTTTTCCTTTCCTGGGTTTTTGCCTCACACACGCCAAGAATCTTAGCACACCCATCCCTTCACACATGGAAGCATAGAAAGTATATAGCATCGAGTGTAACAGGTTCATCAAGGATAACGATAATAGAGTAAGGCCATGCAATAGGTCAAGCATCATCATCATATCGAGAAAGTAAAGCGCTAGCATACAAGTTGCAATTCCTAAATAGGATTCAAATCGGAATGGGCATGACCCTTGCGGTGAGTGGTAGTCCTCTTCAGCGGGTTCTTCATAGTTGTTGTAGCCGAGCCCTCCGAACTCCTCCTCAGCTGGTTCTATTTATGAGAAATAAAGAAATACATCGGTGCCTATAATCAAATAAACTCCAAATGAAAGAAAGAAGAAAAGCATTCAACTCTTGTTCTAACACATAGATCATGATTTCAGAAAATTATAGAAATTGGTTTCATGATTTTCTGAGCTAGAATGGATTTATAGTGAATTTTCTTAGATAAAACCTATTTTTCTGAAATTCTCTAAATTCTGAAAAAGGAAAAGAAATCATAGGCTGACACATGGCAGCACCAGAGCATGCCACATGGCCATCAGCATGATGTCATCACTGGGGTCGGCCAGTGCTGACGTTAGCATTGATCGGTCAACGAGTCAGCGGTCCGCGGTCCCACATGGCAGTAATATGGAGAGGGTGACAAGTAGGGCCATGTTGTCAGGCGGTGGAAAAGAAAAAGAGAGGAAAGCTGGGTTGATCATGGACTGTTTTCGTTTGTGGGCCATAACAGAAAAGGGAAAGAAGGTCCATGGGCCCTAATGAATCCGGCCCACGGCCACTTAGGCGATGCAGGAGAGAAATGAGAGAGGCGTCGAGGCCGGTCCCACCAGTCGATGACACGGGCGCCTGGGCTCGCAGGTCAGAGAGACATATATAGAGAGAGAGGGATAGGTGGGGTCCAGCAGTCAGTGATACAAAGAGGTGCACCCGGATCTTTTGTGATTCCTGCATCTTCGTCGACATGTGATCCTCAGTGTGGCTTCTCCCAGCGATGAACGACGGTGGCAGCAACGAGCGGTGGCGTCGGTGGTTTCTCAGGACAGTTTGCCTCCTACTCGTGGGTGTGCGACGCATAGAGCAGCGATGAGAGGAGTAGAAAAGATCTGGAGAGAGAGAGAGAGAGAGAGTAGAGAGAGGGACTGATGAGGACATCCCAGCTATGCGTAACCCGGACGCCTTGGTTACACCGAAACCATCAATTACACCGGTTACGCCTACTACTACAGCAGCTGCACCACAGGTTACACAAAGTCCAAACCCAGTTACACAGCAAGACACAAGTGCAACACATGTTACACAACACCAACCAACAGATACACCAGCACATGTGTATGAAGGGCCAGTTACGCGCAGTCGTGCTAAGAAGCTACAACAAGAGTGCATGTTTTTCTCTCTAAGTTACACTTCAATATTGATGAGAATGTTATACTGCCTAAGTCGTGTAATCTACTCCTACTCAGGTTTACACAAGAAGGAATTCCGCTGGGTTACGCCAAGGAAGCAGAGAGTTACACGGAGGCCACCAAGACAGCTGCAGATGCTTCAACTTCTCGTCAAAGTCTGTACCATTTCGGGGAGAGACGTGGGTCTTGATATACATGGTTGGAACGGGCTTTAAGTTTAGTTTCCAATCAACAAACGGCACATCAATTGGACTTCCCAATAAGGAGTACTCCCTCCATCCCAAAAAAGATGATGTTTTAGCTTTCCTAGGTACATTGTTTTTGCTATGTATCTAGACACAGTGCATATCTAGATACATAGCAAAAACAATGTATCTAGGAAAGCTAAAATGTCGGGCCTTATTGGTTGGGCACCAAAATGTGCCAAACCAAAATCAGGGCATGCCCAAAAATTTTGGCAAGTGTGTTTTGGCATCAAACCAATTGGAGGCCAAAATTTTGGTTGCCACATTTTTGCACTCAACCAAGTGTCATCCTAAAACTTTGACCCAGATTTTGGCAAGTTTTGCCCAGATTTTGGCATGGCATGCCCCAATTTTGGCAGGGCACATTTTGGCCCCCAACCAATCAGGCTCGTCATCTTTTTTGGGACGAAGGGAGTAATGGTCATTTTATTGAGCACTGCCAGAAGCTGAAAAGATGTGTGAGAACTGACGGGAGTTGCATCTTGGGATGACTCTTCAGCTAGCCAATCTGTAGAAATTCCTAGTCCATTTCACACACAACTAGAAGGGATGTTTCTAGTATAAATACTTCATCTATACTATAAAGAGTGAGAGATTTGATGTCAAAATCTACACAGCTATAAACCTACCCTCACCTCACTAATCATCTTTTTGGGCCCACCCGTCAGGTAGGACGAAGACCAAAGGGGGGGGGAGAACCATCTCAGCGTGGTTTCCCTGTGAAAATTCCCAAACGCGTCGCTTTTTTTCTCACCAAGATCGATACCCACCGGGTCCACTGCAATTGCCGCCCTCCTCCCCGCCCAAAATCTCGCTAGCAATTGCCGCCCTCTTCCCCGCCTAAAATCTCGCTGGCAATTGCCGCCCTCTTCCCTGCCTAAAATCTCGCTAGCAATTGCCGCCCTCTTCCCCGCCTAAAATCTCGTCACCGATTCATGTCCTTTCTTCCGATGCAAGCAAAGGCACAACCGATCTTGTGGACTATAAGAAGATGCTTGTCCTTTCATTCACCTCCTCGGTGGCACAACGAGCGGTCGCGGCAAGCAGCGTACGACGAACGACGGCGAGGACGCATCGAGCAACATAGGCTCTCGTGACCAGAGCCGGCGGCCGATACCTCAACACGGCGGGCGGAGGTAGAGAAGAAGAGGCAGCTCTGGGAGATGGGCCGATACCTCAACACCGCAGCAGCCGACCAGGAGCCGACGCCGCCGTCCCCGGCCAGCGCCAAGATGGCCACCGCGGATGACGACTTCGAGGAGCGCATCATGCGGATCAAGTCCCGCGTCGGGCCCAAGAAGCGCGGCGCACGCAAGAAGAAGGCCGGGGCGGCCGCGTCCGCCGCCAACGCCATGACGCTCCCGCCCGTGCCTCTGTGGGAGCCCCGGTCGGCGCTCGGCGCGCCCGTGGAGTTGGGCTTCACCGCGTACAGCGAGCGGCTCAACGCCTCCGACGCCCCTGCTTGAGGGAGGCCGCCACGGCCTCCGCCGCGCCCTCTCGGTGGCCGCATGGGTGGGGATTTTGGTGGCATGGGAGATTTGGGGTGGAGGGGATTTTGGTGGCGTGGGAGATTGGGGGTGGAGGGGATTTTGGCGGCGTGGGATTTTCCACCGGCCCCCGCGATTGAGCTCCTTCGACGACCCACCTCCTCCGCCGGAGCACCTCGCGCCACCGTGTCCCCGCCTCCTGCGGATCCGACCGGCGCAAGGAGGAGCCACGCGGCCTCCTCGACGGCGCTGGGGGAGGGGGCAGGGGGCAGCGCGGGAGGTAGGAGGGGGCGGTGCGTCGCCGCGGGAGGGGGCAGGGAGCGGCGCGGCTCTACGGGAGGGAGGAGGTGGGCGGCGCCGGAGGGTTTAGACTTTAGACCTATATGATTTGTTGTATCTAACATATTTGTGAGCTATATATGTTGTTAGTTTAACTTGAAGTGAATAAAAATAATTAAATGATAAATAGTACGCTTCATCATCTTTAAATATATATATCCTTATTATGTGTATTATTCTTTACTAATTTTTATGAATATAAATTTTCATGTGCCAAGTTTTTTTAAAACACGTGCCTGGGCACGTGCATCTCCACTAGTGTATCTATGATATTGCAGGACTTTTGATAATCGAATACAACACCATAATGTTCAGCTGTGTGCTAACAATTTCAGAGAGTGATCTTCACCCCTTTGCTCTTGTGATTTCCTTGAGGGACTACAGAAGCGGCCGCGTCGTCGGCTCTAAATTGGTGCTCCTGGTCCGTTTGATTCCAGGTTGTGTTGGTTGGTTCTTTGAGAGTGTGGTTGGGCGAATCCTCAATTCAGGTTGCCAGTTAAAGATGGTGGTTGGCTTCAAATTTTATTTGCCAGGTTGCACTAGTTATCACTACTTGCAGCACTTATCTTGACTGTTCTTCAGCTAGTTATCTTGTCCAAAGATCCTACGCCGTGAAGATCGGGACCGAGTCTCATCATTTGGTATCAAAGCCTGCGTTGCCACGGTAGGATTCTTTACCCTTAGCTACACATATTTGTGCCTTTGTCCTATCCACCAAAAAGCCATGAACAAATTCTGTTATAGCCTTTGTTTTGATCTGTTTATCTAGTGAGTTTGGTTAAGTTTCAGTCCATTAGAATCTTTGTTTAGTTGCTGATCATATCATCCTTTGCGTGTCCTTTTGTGCCTTTTCATATATCTCTGAAAATTTCCACAAAAAAGATGTTGTAAACCGATTCTATCCTTTGCATAAACTTTTATCCTATCAAGATAGCTGCTGGTTGCATTTGTTTTTGTTCTTAAAGTCTGCAAGTGGTATATCTGATCTTGTCTTTAGTTTTGTTAAAAAAATCAGTAAAAAAAAGAAGAGAAAAGAAAGTTACAAAAACGAAAGTGTTGAGAAAGTTGGAAAGAAAGAAAAAGAATCAGATTGGTTGTATGCACAAGTGGTGTTAATTCGTATCAAGTTGTGTAACCAATTTGCTATCATCCTTTTGGTGCAATTTTGCTAGGTGATTCCCTTAAAATCAATCATCCCTAGCATACTCCTTATTTGCATCAAATCTGAAATTTCGTTTTCGCGTGTGTTGCTTCGGTTACTTTTTTTAATATCTTGTGATTAGCACTAGGCATTTGATCTCTAGTTTGGGTTGCTACTTATCTTTACAACAACTAGATTTCAGATTGCTCCTTGTCAATCATTCCCTACCAAGCTCCACAAATAAGCCACCGTAAACTGAACGCCGATCGTGTATTTGCTTAACCATCACTCTTTTGCCACCACATGAATTACTTCTGTAATCTGCAGGGAACTTATGAGCTTTGGTTGGTAAGAGAAGGTGAGGTTGTGAGATCCAAATAATTTTCATTCCACATATACTATCTGTTTTCTTCTCATTAGCCATACAGGAAGATGTCCGGAATGCCCAAAATTGATGATTGTGTTACCATGCAACAATTTAATGAGATGAGGCAAAGTATGGAGGAGAAACAAGATAGATTGTCACAAGATCTTCAAGCAATTATGGAGAGGCTGCAACATCCACCTCGAGTTCCTGAAAAATGCAAGAGTCCATGAAGAGAAAATTGATGAAACTGATGAAGAAGCTGCTGCCCGACTTGAAAGAGAAGAACAAGAACATAGAGAGCGAGTTGCTGCAAATGCAAGAAGACCTGCTGGACCAGGGCATGGAAATGGAGGTAATGGAGGTGGTCGTTGTAGAGGAAGAGGTTTTGGATGTGGAGGTAATCACCATGCTGAATCTGAAAATGATTTTGAAGAAGAAGAAGAAGTGGAACAGCCCCAATATAGAGACCGGCGTCACCGAGGAAACTATGAACGTAACCAGCCCAATGAGGAGAGGTTTGGCAAGTTAAAATTTACCATTCCCAAGTTTAATGGAGGATCTGATCCTGAAACTTATCTCACATGGGAGTTGAAGGTGGACAAGATTTTTCGCTTGCATAATTACTCTGAAGAGAAGAAGATGGCAATGGATGCACTTGAGTTTGATGATTATGCTCTAATTTGGTGGGAGCAAATCCTTAGTGACAGAGAAGAGGCTGGGCAAGGTGTTGTTCATATATGGGCTGAAATGAAAAAGAGAAATGAGACAAAGATTTGTGCCTAAACACTATCATCGTGATCATTTTGACAAGTTGCAGAATTTGAAGCAAGGTAATCTCTCTGTAGATGAATATTACAAAGAGATGGAGAAGGCAATGATCAGGGCTAATGTTTTTGAAGATACTTTTGTCCAGTCAATTATGCCAGGTTATTCCTGTTTACATCTTTTGATGATAGCATCATTCGATCTAATACTTACTATTCTGGTAGATATTTCTCATCTATTGTTTCCATTAGACTTTTGTCCAGTCAATTATGCCAGGTTGTTCCTGTTGACATCTTTTGACGATAGCATCATTCGACCTAATACTTACTATTCTGGTAGATATTTTTCTGAAGTAAAGCTCATGTTTCATTTTTAGCAGGATCTAATCAGGCTGGAAACAATTTAACTCTGAAAGGCTGGCCACTCACGGTAAGCTCTAGTTTATGATTGAATACTAGTTTCTCTTGCATGTGCTCCGTTTATAATGAAAGACCGTGTTCTGGATTTCGATTTAGGCTGCATTCTTATTTCATGTTGGGAACCTATGTTGCACCGATTACGGCATGTGTGTTGGACACAGCGATGCGTCATTTTCCCAAATATGCTGATACGGTAACACGTTGATATATAATTTAATGATGATTAATATAATCACCTAAGAAAATATAAGTACCAGCACATAAACCAAAAATAAAACATGCCAAAATCTCTCTAAATTAAGTTCAAGCAAACACACGGACCATGCTTCTGTGCCCTTCTACTTGCTCTTGTTCAGTGCTCTGGGTTGTACTGCAAGATGCTATTCTGAACTGCAAGTGAAAAATAAACAAGAACTCAAGAAGCATTCTGGGTGGATAAGTCAGGGAGGAGTGGCGATGCGGACACAGGACCTCACATTGACCGGAAGAGAAGCAGTGGTGACGCTGGTGGTGTGTGGATGTGAGTAGCAGCGGCACCGGCGTAGTGCAGGAGAAGAAAAAGGCGGTTGCGTGTTTCTGGAGTCGGGGCTGCGTCAGAGGCATGCTATTTTTACTGGAGATTAGGGTTATCCAGGGAGGGGTTGCTTGCTGGGCTGGGCCGTGCCAATTATCGGCGATCTAATATATTTATTTTTAACGCTTGATTTTCCGATACTGGTTTGATACGTATCGGAGCTGAGTCGGACACCGACATTCCAATAAACTGATGTGTCAGTGCATCATAGTTCGGAACTGTTTGTTTCTGGGGAGCTCATTCGTGTGGTTGCATATCAGAGTAGCATAGTTTATATTTTCAATATAGACTAGGTTGGGTTACTTTTGAAGTTTTGCTGGAACTGCAAGTGTATCCCTATGATAAAAGCACTTAACTCACCGACAGCACATATTTTACTTTCTCTATGGTTATGTGGTGTGGCTTTTGCATGCACATTAAAATTCCCTTCTATTTGAATGCTTGCTAATGTAGGGACATATGGAGATCTGTCATATGTATTAGCATCTACAAATACTGAAAGTTTATACTGAAAAATATGCTGATTTAGTTTAACTTGTGCTATATTCATTGTGTTTTAAGCAATTGAAACACTGTACCCTGTCTGGGTGGACCAGGTGATCATCTGGGCTGAAGTTGCTCATACCCTGAATGGCTGTGTTGCTTTCTGTCAGTCTTTCATTTGTTCTGCCAGACATGGTGCCTTGTAAGCATCATCAGATATCCCGTGGCCAATCTGTAGTTCCATTACATATTTTGTGGTATACTTAAATTCTAGGAGTGTCACAGAAAACATGTCTGCATTCAGCAATCTATGTAGTTCTAAAGTATTTTTGGTGCATATGTTGCGCTGGATTTGTTGTGGCCATACAAGAAGGGATCAAGTCCGGAACGAGGATATGCGTGATAGACTAGGGGTAGCACCAATTGAAGAAAAGCTTGTCCAGCACCGGTTGAGATGGTTTGGACATGTTCAACGGAGACCTCCAGAAGCTTCAGTACGTAGTGGAACCCTAAGCCTAAGGAGTGATAGTAATGTGTCGAGAGACATGGGGAGGCCAAAGTTGACATGGGAAGAGGCAGTAAAAGGTGATTTGAAAGGATGGAATATACAAGACCTAGCCTTGAATAGGAGTGCATGGAAACAGCTATTCACGTGCCCGGACCTTGATTAAGTTTCAACTCTAGCCTACCCCCAACTTGCTTGGGACTGAAAGCCTTTGTTGTTGTTGAGATGCTCTCTTTCCAACTTCTGTTTTGACATTTATTTCTTTAAAAATCTTCGTAGGGACTTGATCAACTTCGCTCTGGAATTTTGCAGCAGAAGTCGTTTATGCAATCTCCACAACAATTTCAGCAGTTCCAGTTTCTGACACCACAGCAGCAGCAGCAGCTTTTGCTGCACGCGCAGCAAAATATGTCTTCCTCAATAAGTGATGTTGATACCAGAAGATTAAGGATGCTTCTTAACAACAGGAATGTGGTCCTTGGACATGATGGGCAGACAAATAGTGGTGGTGATATTATTCCAAATGTTGGTTCTCCTGGCCAAAGTGGTGGATCACGTAATGATGTTGATATGCTGATAAAGGTATGCCTTACAAATGTCTACCTTGCAAACACTCATTTTCTGGAGGTCATAAAAGATATAAAATTATCTTTACGAAGTATTCATATTTAGTGGCTAAAAGGTCATAAGACATCATGCTGTTAGCTTACTGCACACTGCACAGAGGTTGCATGACCAATTTGGTGGAACGATGAGTAGGATGGATGGAGGAACATCGAGTGTTACTTCAGCCTTAATCTGATTATATTGAAATATATTCACCTCTGCTTTCCTCCAGTTGAGTTTCTCAATTAATTTTATAACTTTGTGGCCCCTTTTGTATTAGTTCTTAAAATTCAGGCATAGTTTAGACCTGTACTTGTCAGAATGTATTCTAGCAGCTTCTGCAATGGTGTGCGTACCTAACTGAATAATTAACCTGCTTCGTACTAACACAGCTAGTTCTACAATACAATAGAAAAGAGTTTTAAAGGACTGGTTGGTGGCCGATAAATGTGTAGCTAACACGCTATTTTTTGCCTTCTATAACTAAAGCTACAACAGAAAGATTCCTTTCCATTGGTCTTCTAACTGTTCTTTTTGTCCGCTGCTATGAGAATGTACTTATATTGTTGTTTCTATATAGTAGAAGAAACTTGCTCTTCTACAGCAGCAGCAGCAACAGTCTCAGCATCACAGTCATAGCCAGCAGCAGCAGCAGTTTCAGCAACCTGCTCTCTCTGGACAGCAGTCTCAAAGCTCAAACCAGCTTCTTCATCAGCATGGAAAATCCGGAGTAGGAAGCATGCCTAATGATGGAAACTTGCCAAACTCTTTTGGATTTCCTGAACAGGTATGTTTCTATGATACAAATAGAGTGTTTCATGCTGATTTTGGTATTGATGAATGACATATGGTGCAATTGGAGGAATAATTTACAACCTGCAAGTGGTGGTACTTTCTCACAACTGCAGTATATATAATGAATCCTGTGGATCATTGGTTCTACTTATTAACTTAACCTCATTTGATTACCTTCTACAAGTGAGTTTTGATAGCTAGTAGGTGGTATTTTGTTTATTGACACTAATTTATGGTTCTCTAGGGATGTCTCTTTTTAGTTAACCTATACAATGATATTCTTGTAATGTCATCAATAATCTGCTTTTTCTTGGATTATGTGAGTTAAGGTAGAGCTGCAATTTGATCTTGTCTTGTATACTTGTTTTTTTTTTGCATTACTAATACTATGTATCTACAGAGCATTGGTGTTCTTGCCGTGCTCTGCCCCTTGCTTACTCTTGATTTTATCATTTCTTAGTGCTTACTTTACTTCAGATTTTGTGTGATTCAATCACTTATGATTTGCCTTTTGTTTCAGGCATCAAAGAAGAGAAAAAAACCTGTCTCGTCGTCTGGTAGAGCTAATAGTACAGGAACAGCAAACACTGCTGGGCCATCTCCAAGCTCAGCACCCTCGACACCTTCCACTCACACGCCAGGAGATGCAATGTCCATGCCACAGCTGCAGTACAACAGTGGCCCTTCAAAATCATTGATGATGTTTGGCTCTGATGGCACTGGAAGCTTGACTTCTCCAGCAAACCCGCTGGTACTATACTCTGAGATCATACATTCTCTTAAAGTGCCATTTAGCACATTGCTTTGCCAGCAAGATGACCAAAGCTTCTCGATTTTAGGGTGATGTTGACCGTTTGCTGGAAGATGGTTCCTTGGATGAAAATGTAGAGTCTTTTTTATCACAAGATGACATGGATCCTCGAGAAACAATGGGACGCTGCATGGATTCTAGTAAAGGTTTGTCACTGTTTCCTACTGATGCCTCGCTCTTCTTGAGTTGGACCATGCGAGAACAAGTTCAGAGTTAGACCCTGTAAGAACAAGTTTAGAGTAAGACCCTGTGAGAACAAGTTCAGAGTTTAGACCCTGTGAGAACAAGTTCAGAGTTGGTCGGACAATACTTACCATTATCTTTCTTATGCCTTTTGGTTTGGAATATCCATGCTCATTTAATTTTAGAACCTTGTCACTCCTTGTTTTGCAGCGAGCTAGTCAACTTGTTTAAAAATGAAGGATATGTGTTTGCTTTATGATTCATTTTTGCCATTCATCTTCTTTGTTTAAGTGTGCCACTAATATTCTGCTTAACTGCAACTATTTTTTGAGGGGGAAGATGCTATGCTAACTTGCCAGTCTCTCTTTGTTGCAGGATTGGGTTTTACTGAGATTGCAAAAGCCCGTGCAAGTACAAACAAAGTTGTGTGTTGCCATTTCTCATTGGATGGTAAACTTCTTGCAACCGGAGGCCATGATAAAAAGGTGTGGATGCCAAGATAAAAGTAATTACAGTTTTACTGGCGCTGAATGAATTTTATGCTAAAACCTGCATCTTTTTCAGGTCGTTTTATGGTTTACAGATGTGCTAAAACCTAAATCTACACTAGAAGAGCACTCTTTGCTAATTACAGATGTTCGCTTTAGCCCTGGCATGACCCGCCTTGCAACATCTTCCTTTGACAAAACTGTGCGGGTTTGGGATGCTGACAATGTATATCCCTTTTCATAATGGCTAACTTATGAAACTGTATTCATTTGAATCCACTGACTAATTTCCTGACCGTTTGCAGCCAGATTACTCGCTCCGTACCTTTACAGGTCATTCAGCATCTGTCATGTCACTTGATTTTCATCCAAACAAAGAAGACATAGTTTGTTCATGTGATAGTGATGGGGAAGTACGCTGCTGGAGCATAACTAATGGTAGCTGTGTGACCTGCCTTAGGGTTTTTAATGTACGCAACACTCATTTCTCTGATGCACATCTGTCGTGTTTATATCATGCTAATATAGTAATATGTGCTCTGTTACTAATTATATAAATTTTCTTTGCAGGGAGGTGCTACCCAGTTGAGATTTCAACCTCGCCAGGGTAAATATCTTGCAGCAGCCTCAGAAAAGGCAATATCCATACTGGATGCAGAGACACTACAAGTTTGTAGAGCTCCTTTGCAGGTTGGCTACTAGATATCGCATAGTACCTTTTTCTAGTTCACATTCCTGGAAGCTTGGCAAATGCCACCAAAATTATCAAGAATAGCTGCAAGTAATATTCTACTAAATTACGAGATATGGCCATACAGGTGAATGTAGGTTTGGTAGCACTTATTGCGGCTCGCCATCTAGCTAACACAGACCTGTATGGTGACATTTCTCAATGATTTTTTTTTCTAAATTATAATGTCATTTTGGCCCAAGCTTTTAGATTTGGAGTGTGGCATTATGTATTAGACCACATTTGACAGGTTAGGCTAGGTTTTTTTTTTGGTGTGATCCACTGTTTTTCAGATATGTTAAGTTCACTTTTTGTATGACTTCTACAATCACTCTACATTATTCATCAGTATAAGTGTAATTTGGGCTTTTGTTTCTGTGCAGGGACACATACAGATTATTCAGTCGGTATGTTGGGATGCTGCGGGTAACTATCTAGCCTCTGTCAGTGAAGATTCTGTCAAGGTGTGGTCATTTATGTCAGGGAATGATGTGGAATGCATCCATGAGCTCAATTGCAGTGGAAACAAATTTCATTCGTGTGTTTTCCACCCAAATTACCCTCATTTGCTTATAATTGGTTGTTATGAGGTAGGTTCTCCATATCTTATCAGGCCTAAGTTAAATCACCTTTACTTTAGGACATCCATCCTCTAAATCGTTTTTGCTCTTATCATTTGCCCTATGCAGTCTCTGGAGCTTTGGGACATAAGGGACAAGAACACCGTGACCATCAGCAACGCCCATGAGGGCATGGTCGCGGCCCTAGCGGCATCAAATGTGACAGGGCTAGTAGCATCAGTGAGCCATGATCAGCTCGTCAAGCTCTGGAAATGACATTGAAAACCGCAATGTCAGTCCGTCACGTTTCCCTGCCCTGGTGATCACGGTGGAAGATTTAGCTGACCTTATCACCCGGACTTACTATGTTGTCACGTATAATTGGTGCTCTCGGTAAACATGATTTTTTTCTTGATAAAATTTTAGCACTTCTAATTTTTTGTATTTGTCCGTAGCAACGCACGGGCACCAGTACAAAGACACGATCTAGCCGTCGTCACAGTCGTCGTCTCTCACAGGTCGGACGATGACGGTCAGGCCGCGAGTCCGTGGCTCGGAGGATCCCGCTTGCTGACTCGAGATACGTACTGGGAACCAAACCTGTTCGATTGCTAGTAAAGGAGAGATATTTTAATAAGTTCCCGACATTATTTTAGCCCTTCTGTCCCGTCCGGGCCCCACCCTCCCCTTTCTATTCCCCAATTGCCCCTCCCCCTCCATTTCCTTCCCCGTCTCTCTCATACATTCCCCTCCCCTCCCCCTCCTCCCGCCGCTGCAGCCGCGATTCAATCTGCTCCCCCCTCCGCCGCTCGCCACTGCCTCCGCCGCTAGGGTTTCGCCTCGGAGCTCCTCCTCTCCGCGACGCGCCAGACACACGCGCACGGCCCCGGCGGGTCTTCCGTCCCGCGGCGGAGGCGTCGGCGTCCCCGCGTTCGTCGCCGCTTGCTGCTTCGATAGGGTGCGGCGCCTGGCCGGCGCGCCGCGGGAGCAGCAGCAGCCATGTCGCAGACTAACTGGGAGGCGGACAAGATGTGAGGATTTGGGTCTTTCCGGTTTCTCTAGTGTTTTCTTCTTCTACTACTCGTTCCCGTTTGATCCACGGCGTGTTTTGCGGGCTCGCTTTTGCCTGGATTGCTGCTGCGTTTTCGAGGGATGCTTTTTTTGTGTGTGCTAGAATCGCGGGGGCGGGTTCCAGGTTCTGTGTCCCGTATGGCGTTTGAGGAAAACACGGCTCGTGTTTCGCAGCTAGGGTTTCGGGGACCTCCATTTCTGCTTTGTTTTTTCCTTTCTACTGTGCGGGCCTGCTGTTTTTGGCTCGGGGGATGAGCGTTCGGATTCTATTCTTGAGTGCTCATTTCCGGTGATGGTTCTGGAAGAGCAGCATAACCGATTTGGGGATTTCAACCATGGCGTTGGGGGGTGGACGGATTTGGTGCTTTCGGATTCCATGAGACATATCGTTGTATAATATGTTCAGTGGTTTTGGTTAGACTATCAGGCATACCGAAGAGAGGAGCTCGAGTCGGTTCCTGGGATACTGCTTCTGCAAGAAGCCCCTTTAACCTATCATGGGTACCAGTAGTGGGAATGGGAACCATATTGAAGGATTGATTCTGCTTAGACCTTAATAGCTGTTTAGAAAGAACATCTGTCTCTGCGCTCAACTTGACTATTTTTTACGAGCGAGTATAGCACAGAGATGGGAACTGTAGATTCATTTGTATGGGAAGGGGGCGATTTCTTTTCAAGACTGGGGGCTATTCCACACATAAGCTTGACCTATATATTTGGGAACGGCGGACTATAGCTGTTTAGAAAGAACAGCTGTCTCTGCGCTCGACTTGACTATTTTTTACTAGAGGGAGTATAGCACAGAGATGGGAACTGTAGATTCATTTGTATGGGAACGGGGCGATTTCATTCCAAGTCTGGGGGCTATTCCATACATAATCTTGACCTATATATTTGGGAACGGCGGACTAATCTAAGGATGTCTTATTCATTCAATAAAAAGGTTATTGCTGAAGTTATGAACTATGATTAGCTGGACACCAGGGCTTGGGATCATTTTAGCTGACGATTTACTACTAAAAAAATAAAACTCAAGGGAACAAATCTAGGTTTTTGTTGATCTAGCATAACTGTATTGTTGAAGATATACATTTATCCTGATTCTCTGTCTAATACTATGTATTCATTTGGCCTTTATTTTTTATGTTTATTGGCTACTTGTTCATGTCCTTTTTGAACATCGATATTTTATTTGTGGCTGAATAGTTGTATGATTGAATGTCCTCTAATCTCTCCATTCTAATTATTTGATCACTTCATGAAACAGGCTGGATGTTTACATATATGACTATTTTATGAAGAGGAATTTGCAGGCAACTGCAAAGGCTTTCCAAGCAGAAGGAAAGGTTTCCTCAGATCCAGTTGGTATGTATTCATCTGCAAGTTGTGTGGAACATTTTTTTTTGAGTTCTAGCAGTTATTTTCTCCCCTTTTTTGTCAATACTATTATTTACTAATTAGTATCTATACAATGCTTTTCTGTTGCAGCAATTGATGCACCTGGTGGCTTTCTTTTTGAGTGGTGGTCGGTTTTTTGGGATATATTCATAGCACGAACAAACGAGAAGCATTCGGATGTGGCAGCGTCATATATTGAGGTTGTTGTTTATGCATTTAGTTGTCTTTTCGTGAACAAATTTTATTTAAAGCGTGCATGCTTGATTTATTTGCTTCTGTTTTCAAGCCTTTCAACAAAAGTAAATTCTTCTGTGCTTGTTAAAATACATCTGAAATTAGAACTTTGGATCTATTAGTACTTTGTGCCACATGAGTTTTTTTCCCTATTAGGAAACTAACTGTTCTTTGTCTTTGAGTTTCCTGTGTTCCAGATAGTCTGGCATAATTCATTGTATACAATTGCTTGGGGTGTTAGTAGCTTTTAATTACTATGATCAATTGCTTGTTGCACGTCTCAGATTCTTTGTGGCCTGGCCTGACCTGACTGATATTCTTTTCAGAGCATGTGTTTATCTTTATTTTCTTTTGTTGTACATGTTTTGTTGTGAATTCTTTTTATGCTCATGGGTGTGTTGTTACCTAGAGCTATAAATTGGAAATCTTGAGGCTGTTGTTTCTGCATCAGTAGAAATGAGTGTTGGGAGGGTCTATTATCCCAGCAATACTAAATCACTGCATTATTCCAGACTCAGCTCATGAAAGCCAGGGAGCAGCAGCAGCAGCAACAGCCGCCTCAACAGAGGCAGCAGCAGCAGCCACAACACATACAAATGCAACAAATGCTGTTGCAAAGAGCTGTGCATCAGCAACAGCAACAGCAGCAACAGCAGCAGCAGCAGCAGCAGCAACCACAGCAGCAGCTTCAGCAGCAACAGCAACAGCAGCAGCAGCAGCAGCAACAGCAGCAGCAGCAGCATCTGCAACAGCAGCGTAGAGATGGTTCCCATCTTCTTAATGGTTCTGCAAATGGAATTCCTGGAAACAGGATAGTAAATGCAACAAACTGATTGCTCCAATCATGAAGATATAAACAGATGTACAAACGGTAAGACAATTATATTATAATGTGCTGCACATGAACATTTCAGATTCATGCTTTGGTATTGGCGTGAAGCTAGAGATGCTAAATAGTACAAGAATCCTTTTTGCAAGCATTTTTGCTTTAATTCGAGTGCTTACGAAATAGTCAGCAGCCTTGGATCAACACCCAACTACTCATGGGCTGAGGTGACTGGTGTTGATCCAATGGCCTTATATTGATTGAAAAAATAAGTTCTTTAAAGCACCTGAGAATAGCCGCATCCTTTTTCAGAAAAGGGTAACATGCATACAAAAAAATCTTGCTATTTTCGCATCTCATATATGAACCTGCAGATCTAATGCAAGTGTAATGTCAGAGCGTACTGTGATAAATTTATTTGAAATGATAGATAAGAAGGATGGAAGATAACAGGAAAGATACTAAGGATCTTGCTTAATGCGCCAACTTTGACTATGTCTGCATCATTTTTCTAATTGAGCAAGCTTTTAGTAAAGATGTGTGAAAGTTAGCATCATATGCACTATCAGCTAAAGGCAGTCAAAGTTCCATTAGAAAGCTAAAGGTAGCTCCCTAGTCCATAGAAACTGACCTAATAAAATACTATTTTTAACTTCAGAAGAAGGGACAAACATATTCAGTGGGCGAATGTGAATATTAACCTGAGTGCCTTTCTATCTGTCGACTGAATAGGGCAACAAAGAATAAAGAATACGACGACTGATCATCGTGTGGGAAAGGATGCTTGTAGAAACCTTAGCGGAATTTCCAGCAGTCAGCTGAATTCAGTAGAATTAATGTTGACTCATCGTAATGACGATTGTGGAAACCAACATATACAGAAATTTAGAGCCAAGTGATTGGCAACAGTGTGAATGATGGTTTAGTCCCTATTGTTCAATGATATGAATTAGCAATTTGTGTGTGCTGATGGGGAATGATGTTGCCAGAAAGAAAATAGACTGAGTAAAATCATAGGAGAGACATTTTGGCTGACAGAGATAATATTTAAGCATGTATTTCAAGAAAGTCCACACCATATCAGATTCAAAAATGACATTGGAAATGTATTGATAAGATGGTACAAAGTTAACTGTTGTTAAATTTTCGGAGTTGACACTGAGTATCAGTCTCAACCTCGTCCCATTATAATTTAACTGTTTAGCATGGTCGTGGTCAACAATTAGAAACCAACCTATGACATCTTATGATGTAACAAACTGACGGAGCACTAATCTCAAGTCTTGGAACAAGACCCAAGGAGATTGGTTTGCGGGCCTCAGAATGGTCATGGTTGATGGTATGCATACACCTGTTTTGCTTCACCACCAGAAGAAAATTTAATGTTTCTGCAGGATTTACAGACTACAGTTATCATTCACCATATAGATATTTCTGTTGCATTTACAGTCATGTCAAATACTACATATGGCACCTTGCTGATAGATTTGGGGTTAGGATCCTAGGCAATTCAGATGTTTTTTCCCCTAAATGCTATAATTAAACACAATTGAGTTTCAAGTGAATAAGTACAAAAAGAAAGTGGCCTTTTCTTGTTTACCTTTCCATGCACAAATGACCATTGCATCTGAATAAACGCTGCTATGAACCAGTGTCCAGTGATGACATTTCTCAAATGTGTTCCTGATTTTTCATAAAAGACCACCACAAAAAATCAAACAGTCACTCCGTTTATACTTTGACTGATAGGAAAGCTGCTAAAAACCATAGTTTGGCTGGCATTAACAACGAACCATCAGGGTCGAAAAAGAATATCATGGCATTGCATTAGCAGCTTGACTTGCGATGTATCATCCAACTGCTACCAGGCAGTCTCTGCACACCTCGCTGCTCCATTTCCCTTCTGACTCGCTCTGCATCCTCATGCATGCCACAGCCTGAATAGATGTTTGCAAGTGAAACAAAATTTCCTGCATTCTCTGGTTCAATCTCAAACAATGCTCTCCCTGCAACCTCTGCCAACCCCACCTCCCCATATTTCCGACAGGCAGCAAGAAGAGCTCCCCAGGCTTTTGCTGTAACCTTTACCGGCATTGTCCGTATAAGCTCATAAGCTTGATGCAGCCGTCCTGCCCGGCCCAAGACATCAACCAAGCACGAATAGTGGTCTCGGCATGCCTCCACTCCATATGTCTTGGTCAACACATCAAAGTACTGCAGCGCATCATCTGCATGACCAGAATGGGCGCAGGCCGCCAACAAACTAAGGAACATGATGCTGTCAGGACGAACATCGTCTTGGTCCTTCATGTGTCTGAAAAGCAACATTGCAACCTCCGCACGGCCATGGAAAGCGTAAGCTGAAACAAGGGCGCTCCAAACAACCACATCACGATCCTGAACCTGGTCGAAAACCCTCTGTGCGCCGGCTAGAGAACCGCAGCGCCCGTACGCCTCGATGAGGGAGCTGCCAATGTGGGATCTCACAGACATGCCATGCCGCACTGCGAAACCGTGGACCTCCTTGATTGATGTCAGCGCGCCCATCGCGGTGCACGCGGGGACGAGCGCCAGCAGAGTGATGAAGCTCGGTGCTACGCCCACCCTTCGCATATGTCGGTAGACCTCGATGGCTCGGGCTGGATGTTCCCTGGACTCGGCAACTGCGGCAATCACAGTGTTGAAACAGGAGGCAGTCGGGGCGACGTCCATGGAGTCGAGCGCGTTCGCCGCGGCGGAGAGGTCTCCCGCCCGGACGTGAACGGAGATCATAGCACTCCAGACGATAGCGTTCCGGGCGGGCAATTCGTCGAACAGGCGGCGGGCGAGTTCGTGGAAGGCGCCCGCACCGGCGCCATAGGACGCGATGAGGGCGGAGGCAAGGAAGGGGCTGGATAGGAGTCCGCATTTGTCGGCGAGCGCGTGGAAGGAGGCGGCGGCGCGGGGGACGCGGAGGGCGGTGGCGGACTTGAGGGCGAGCGGGAAGGCGTAGGCGAAGGAGGGGTCGGTGAGCGGCGGGAGGTCGGGGGCCGAGAGCATGCGGGAGAAGAGCGAGAGCGCGTCGCGGTGGCGGGCGGCGTTCACGTGGGTGCTCAGCAGCTTCGTCAGCGACGCAAGGCGGCGGTGGCGGGAGGACATCGTTTTTGAGCACCCTCTCCTTGGCCGGCGCGAGGACGAGGGTGACTGACCCTTTGCCTCTGGAGGGCCTGCAAATGACAAGCTACAGTGTTTCCATGTCCATGTTGTACATTTGGGCATCAACAATGATTAGTGCATCTCCAACAAATTACCAAAACATCATAACCTATATTGTTGTCTCTTCCTTACCAATATGTCTTTTTATGTTTTTGGTAACTATTGCTGCAACAGATTATCAAAACAACTTTAATGGATAGGGTATTGAGATGAATCCCCTCTATTTGAGTAAGAGAGAGATGGGTTTTGATAATCATCAAAAAAGTTTTGGTATTGGGGATTGGATTGGTAATCTGCTAGAGCATCTTTATTACCAAAGGTCTGTTTTTTGGTATTAGGGAGATAGATAAGTAATCTGCTGGAGATGCTCTTAAAATTTAAAAGATAGTGGACATGTCCCTGGTTCAGTCCAGATAGCGGAAACGGCAGAGGCTCAAAAAGATTTGTACGCGATAACACAGAACATCCAGATCCAGATCTCAGAAACAACAGAATCGGTAGGGCAAACAAACAACCACCATACCCACAATGTCAAGAGCCATTTCTTGCATCATTCTGCAATTACAACGCTCGATACAATTCCCGCGGCCAAAGTACCAAACTCAACTCTGGTTGAAAGAGTCTCCTAGACTACACTGACACCATGGAAGAGTACCAGCCTAGCAGGTCAGTGTTAACCGCTCGCAAAGAACAAGTTCAGCAGCAGGGGGTTGGCCTGTCTGGCAATCATAAATCATTTCGGTTGGCCTTGCCGCGGGGTAAGAAACTTAGCTGCCTCAGATTCTACTAATCTTTTGTTATGCACAATAACTCTCATCTACCTTGTATAAATACACAAGAACATTGGCTTGTACAATCACGCAATTTGAGCAGATAAACGAACTGCCGCCTCACATCCATCGCAGCCTCTGGTCATCATTGGACCTGGGGATCTGGACCCATAGCACCAAACCTTGCACCCGCACCAACCCCAGCATTGGGTGCCCGCGCCACAACAACATTGTCATCAGCAAACAGTGCCTTGATGAACGACGGAGTCTTCAGGGGGCGACGCCCAGTCATCCGTGGGTATACATCTTCCATAAAGTAGTACACATGCCCAGCAATCATACCCTGCAAAGAATACAAGTTAGAGAGATTGGATTGATGACTCATTCCTCACC
>CM014278.1:83736737-83758940 GCA_004135705.1 Alloteropsis semialata | reverse complement strand
AGAATGCGATCCAGGCAAACTACACAAGGTTCCTTACATTTCAATCATGCATATGCTGATGCGACTCAATTCAAGTTCATGATTCAGAACAGTGCAACAATTTGAATCAAGATGACAGTAGCCTATAAAGAGTGCAAGAGGTAAATCTTGTGAGAGCTGTGGCTCCACTTTCCTAACATCAATACAAGGTCTTTTCTGATCCGAAACCATGCAGAAAAATGACAAACTGTACTACACACACCTTTTTTCTAACAAGTTGACCAAGCTTCAACAGGATCTACTGACAGCAGTTGCGTACAAAAATGCAGGAGATGGACTCCAGACATTTACCAACAATTCAAAAGCTTCAGAAGCAAAATATAATATATTGCACATTTTGCAAGTAGGAAATGCCAAACCAAAGTCACATATGCTATGCAAGCAAATATCTGTCAGCTACATTCATGTGGTCAGGTGGTGGGTGACGGGAAATAGGGAAAATAGGTACTATTCCTATAAACTTGCATGAGAAAAAATAATTCACCAGGAAAAGATTTTCCCTACAAGATTTGAAGGTCAAATTTCATCACTACAATAGTTGCTATAAATTGGTCTGAAGAAGAGACATACCAAGAGGTCCACCCATGTGCTACTTCCAACAAGGATAGAGAACCCCAAAAGTACCTGCAATTCATGAGAAAACAATTAAGACAGTGACCATATTCTTTCTCGTTCAAGCTGAAATCTCACCAAATTAAACTATATTACAAAGCTGTCTTTAAGAAACAAATTAATGTGCTCTCCAAACCTAAAACAGTGCAACGTAATCTAAGTAAAACTACCCCAATTTCCTATAATGATTTCCAATATGTATTTACTCCTAAGAGCATTTATTCCTCCCTGATCAAATGAATTAAGATGTTATAGTATTCATTTATCAGTTATCACACACCTCAGGCACCTCTAAAACAAATGGATAACACAGTAAAGGGAAGACACTTCTTTCTACAAAATTTCTATAAAAGTCCCGCATAGTACTTATATAGTGAAGTAAAACTAGTATTTCAAAATTTAATAAACAGAACTTTCAAATTAACACAAAAACCACCAGTAAGCTAGAACTCTCATGAGCATATATTGTGATCATTGGATAAAAAAAAGCCTGGAATCATTAGATATGAGATTTGGGCCATGTTTCCCTTCCAAACCCAGGTAGAGTTACAGCATTTCTTATAGGTATGCACAAGCAAAAGAATTACAGATTTCTTACAGCATTTTTTATATACAGAGCTACATCATTTCTTATAGAGTTACAGCATTTTTTAAAAGAAATGCCAGTATATACAGCATTTCCCCTATATAGGTATGCACAAGCAAAAGAATTACAGATTTCTTATGCAGGCATGCGAGATTATTCATATCATACAGATATGGTAACCACAGAAAATATTTAAGATGAGCATCAGGTGGGCTGAATCAATGATGTGGCATTCGGGAAATGGAGCAGAAGAACACTTACCCAAGGCAAGTAAGCAGCAGTAAAGGTGAACAAACCCAGAAAGCTCATATGAATGAAGGGGTTGTGCTTGCTCCAGACATAAACCTGCCATCACAAAAGTCAAGAGTTGTACTAATGCTATGCATCACACAGCCCAGGAGAGAACATTTTTAATGCAAGAATTTGCTGAAATGTGCCCTAGCTATTGAATTGAGAACTTTCTATTTAAACGCATTTTATAACACTGGTAGTCCCATACCATCATGAACGTCAATGAATTGCTCAAGAACAGAATTCTGGCAAATGTCTCAGAAATGTAAGGTATCATCCCTCCGATTAGAACAATGCCAGTTAGGACAGTAGCACCAAACAAGAGCATGTAGAAGAAGTCTGCAGTTCTTCCTCTAAATGAGTTCTCCTCAAGAAGCTTGCAGTATCGTGCAAGAAAAAACATGTGGAACAGGAAATCCAAATCTGCACAAATGAGGAAAATTTTAATTATACTAAGAGTGAAGCAAAATATAAGCAATGCTAGTCTAACAGTAATTAAAATTTACGAGTCTGGAAATAGTGCACAAGCAACAAGCCAAGAATACATAAGCATTCCATGCTGTTAAGTGGATATGCATAAACTAGCACCATATCCAGAGGCCCTGGTTCTTGATGTTTGAATATTCAGAAGCAAACCAATGGTTCTTTCAATTCATTTCATGATCTCGTGTGGTAACCGAAGAAGTGGTTAGATAACCACCATTGTTTTCAATATAACAACTGGCTAGCTGACCTTGAATGGGTGAAAAGAGCTTTCGAACATTATGAATTTGATGAAAGAAAGCATAATCATAAATAAAATCTGTAAACTGTGCACCACAATGCACATGCTCTTAATAAGGCATGGTACCTAAAGCATGACGTGTCACACATCTAAGACTGATGGCACTGAATCAGGTTCGCATTAAAAGGGCTGAACGGACCAGGGGAAGAGATTCTTCCAACTTAATCCAAAGTTTAGAGGTTGAGGTTAGGTTAATTACATTGCTGGTGAGTTTACGTAGGCTAACAGAAGAGGACACAGGTCGATATTCTTTCCTATCAAAATTGTCGTTATGCACATGCCACATATCCAACAAACATAGTGCTGCACTGCATAACTTGCCAAACAAGACCCTAGGAACAGACCTAAGGGCCTAGTATGCCGTATGCAAGAAAACAGTGCACCAACCTGTAACCGCCGACCCGCACAATCAGTCTAGTGAAGCTGTGCAACGTGGCTGACTAAACGGCTATCGGTTACTGATTTTCATAACCATGCACAGAATGCACTAATAAATAAATGTATAAAGAGGGGGCTAATGGGGTGGGCATTTATGCAACAAATCGACACATCTCCAGTCACAGTTGAGAAGTAGTATCCCCTGCAACGCGCGAATCTATACCACACCCTATCCAACATATAGTTGAGGCGCCTTGCAGTCGCGAGCTAGGGTAAAGGTGAGGATAAGGAGCACTACATACCCATCTTGCGGAAGTAGAGGAAGTTGGTGACGAGGCGCCAGATCTCATACTGCTGCACCACGAGCTTGGGGTTGAGGTACAGGTGATACGGCGAAATGATCTGTGCGGGCGAGCCAACAGGTGATGAGCACGGGAGCAGATTACACACTCTCGAACGAACAGGTGCCGAATCGGGCGATTAGAGATCCCTAGCAACAGAGCGGTGGGAGAGGGAGGGGCCGTGAGAGACGATACCTCGAGGGTGCAGCCGACGGTGGTGACGACGGCGGCGGTGAGGTAGGAGCGGGTGATGATGGGCATCTGCCGGTACCACTCCTCCACCGCCTGCGCCATCTCCCGCGGAAGCGGAACCCTAGCCCTCGCTCACTCTCGTAAACCCTAATCGGGCCCAATCGGTTGGGGGCAGAGGCGACGATGGGGAGGGAGATGCTGATGGGGTTGGAGTTGGAGGGGACGGGTGGGGTGGGTTCGCTTCCCGGCCGGGACCGGGAAGGAGGCGACGTGGTCTGGTCTTGATCCTTTCCCAATGGGTAATGGCTGCGGCCGTGTCACTGACCTGTGGGGCGCTCCGGCCAGGAACTTGCAGCTGCGGCGGCCGCGATGACGTTCGTCTCCCAATCGCAGGGCGACACGTCCGAGGTACACGTCGGATTGGGGCCTCGGGAATGGCGGGGCGGTCCACAATGCCCTCCACGGTGGGCGCCGCCCACTGGTTTTTGGTTCGGAGACACGGCGGCCCGTTAATGTGGACCATTTTGTGTCACCGTCTGCAACCATTTCGATGCTATTTTCTTATATGGTCTATTTTTATTTGGATTTAGTTTTTATTTGTGTTCTTAAACGATTCTCTTTTTGTTATGGTAGTAGAGTTTGTAACTTGTTGCTCATGTGCTAGCCAAACAGGCTTCTAGTGTGTGGGGGATATCCGTGTGTTTGATGGGCGAGTGGCAAACAACACGACAGTCATACGTGCAACGATATCTCGAGTCATATTGTAACCACGCTCTTGATCAGTGAATAAAATCCCTGGTCTCTAAAAATAAAAACCTCCAGCAAGATACAGAGACATATGGTCTGGGTTCGGAGCTAGATGTTCAATATAATTTAGGACTGTTCGGTGGTAACTATAACTAATGGGCAGTTATGCAGCAATAACAAAGTATGATTATAGGTAAGACGGTAACATTAACGACTACAATAAGCATGGCATAAGGCGGCTTCAAGTTGTTGCTAGATAGGATCTCATCAGAACGTAAGGACATCCGCGATGTGTAGATCAAAACCAATGCCCCAATTGTCAAATCATCATCGATGTGAGTTTCACAAAAATTCTGCAGTGTTCAAGATCAATTAGTTAAGGCATTTTAGCAAATAAAAAGTACAAAGAACCACATCTGTCCCACTAACAGATTTCAGCTTTCCAGTATAGATTAGTTTTGGGTGGTGAAAATAGTTTTCCTATTCATTGGCATCGATGCATGTAGATCCATGGATGCTGGGAAAATTTGCTCAAGCATCGCTCCCCACAGCGTACGAACCGGTGCTCCATTCTTCTCCCTCCCATTGGAGCATCCATTTTGGAGTGTGGATGCTCTAACACAACAACAGGGGTGAACAGGCTTTGGGTGAGCAATATCTATTGAAAAAAAAAACGCAAGAGTAGAAAGAAAACTCATATACCACATGATCTCAATCTAATGACCAAGAAGATGGAGTGAAACACATATTCTCGTATTATGACTCTAAAATATGCTCTATCTTTTTTTAAAGCATATAGTTTCACTATGTTATCCAAATTTTATGACGATTTCCCTATAAGAAGTATCTAGAGTAAGCACGTTAAGAAAAATACCTCTCTTTTGAGAGAGAAGATTGCGCTCGCTTTATTACCGGAAACAAAGCTTACAAAGTTCAGATAGAAGTTCTAGGACTTCTAGCGCTAAGCGAATTTGGTGCGCACCCGCCAAAAACATTATAAATCAGTCTAAAACATCCTAAGGCGATATCTGTAATATCTAAATGAACATCTCTCTACGAGATTTCTGATGTCACCGTTCAGCTTTCATCACGTACGGAGTTTTTTCTACTTTGGCATCTTACGCGCGTTTAAATATATAGGTAGATTGGAAGTGCCTGATTCGAATCGTTTTCAATTTCGAATAAGATTCCAAATTTTTTGACGTAATTTCGTCCGGTTAACACAGGCAAGCCAGTCTCCTCCTCTCGGGCTCTCGCATTAACACAGCGATGAAAGCAGAGAGAGAGAGAGCCTCTTTCCCGAACCGCCCGCGCGGCTTCGAGAAATTTTGAACTTCCCCCTTTCGCTCTGCCACGCACCCCAACCGCTTTTTACCTCGCGGCGAAGGGTTCGGCGGCGGCGGGGGGCGCGACATGGCCGGGAAGAAGGCCACCCCAGTAAAGCCCGCCACTCCCTCCACCCAGCGCATCGGCAGCGCCACCCCCGGCTCTAGGGGCCGGCCGAAGCAAAATTCGGAGGAGGCCTCAGCCGCCAGCACCAAGGCGCGGTCGGCCCCGAAACCTAGCAAAATCACCAAGGTGAAGCCGGCGGCCGCGAAGAAGAAGCGCGACAAGCCGGATCCCCAAGAGGGCGGCAAGCGCAAGAAGAAGCAGGCGTCCGGCGACGCCGCGCCGTCCGCGAAGAAGAGGAAGAAGGGCGACGGCGCGGAGCCCAAACCCAAGAAGGAACCCAAGGCCGCGATGAAGCAGCAGCCATCTGGCAAGCCGAAGAAGCCCGCGACGCCCGCGAAGAAGAAGCTGGCATCTGGCAACCCGGAGAAGCCCACGACGCCCGCGAAGAAGCAACAGTCGCCCGGCAAGCGGGAGAAGCCCGCGACGCCGGCAAAGAAGCAGCAGTCACCCGGAAAAGCGGAGAAGCCCACGCCCACGCCGAAGAAGAAGCAGCAGCAGTCACCCAGTAAAGTGGAGAAGCCCGCACCCACGCCGAAGAAGAAGCAGCAGTCACCCGGCAAAGCGCGGAAGGCCGCGGCGCCGGCAACCACGCCCACAAAGAAGAAACAGGCCAAGCAAGACAAGTCCACCCCCAGCAAGAGGAAGCGCCGCGACGATGAGCCCCAGAAGAAGGCCAGGAGTCCGAAGAGAGCGTCCGGCGATGGGGAGCCCGCATCTGCGCCCGTGAAGAAGAAGCGGAAGGATCAGAAGGCGGCTGCGGTCGACATGGGTGCGTGCAGCTTCCCGATGTCGCGGGTGCGGCAGCTGATGCGGGCCGAGGATGCCACCATCCGCGCGTCCAATGAGGCTGTCTTCCTCATCAATAAGGCATCGGTATGGATTCCCCCCTACACATTTCTTCGTTTCTACTCTAAATTCAACGGTATACGCTAGCAATTAGACATTGGAGGATTGAAACGTATCAATCTATCCGATTGCGATGATTTTAGGATCGTTTCTCATTGGCACAGTGAGATTAATTTTAGCGATTCCATCAGCGCCGGCAAGGTGTTCGACGAATAGTCGTAGACATTGTTAGTTTTAATCTCACGAACATGTGCTCCCCACAATTGTGTTTCTGTACTGTGAATAGGTACACCAATACCATGTATCAAACATGTTGCCTTCAAACTTGCTAGTGGATTAATGAAGACCTTTCCTAGTGTGTCTTCACTGTTTTCCAGGGACTCATCTGAAACATTGGTGTTGTACTGTTTGTCTATTGCATTCTTGTGTACTGACACATTAAGTTCATGTTACTGAGTTGCGGGATTTCATTAATTACATGTATTGGCCTAGTAATTCTTGCTTATCAAGTGTGCGGAGCTATGATGCTCTCCAGATAGAATGTTGGTTGCCTTGTGTGGGATCTCCAGATTTATTGTCTGTCACTTTTGTTCATTTGCTTCAAGCAGTACGTTATTTACTTATCTTCATGATAATAATCCATTTTTAGCTGATTTGGTTCTCCACACAATGTCCACTTTCTAGGCTTGATGCTGTTGGAATTTGTTGACCATTTCCTTTCACAAGTCAGACTGTCTATGAATTAGTTATTGAAGAAATTGGTTTATGTTCCAATTCGTTGATAATTTACATTCACGAGGTGTTATCAGAATCATAAGTCTAACTAGCTGATACGGGGTAGTTAAACAGTTTCTAGCAATTAGACACTGGAGGATTAAAGCACCATATAGTTCTAGCCAATTTATGATTGATTCTCACTGAGTTACTGAGATTTACTTTAGTGATGCCATCAGCACCAACAGGGTGTTGAGCTGTCCTATAAATTGTTAGTTATAATCTCATTCAGTCATTCTCATGAGCTGTGCTCCCCTCAACCTCACACTTCCTATTTATGTTTCTGTACTGTGTACTTCGATACCATGCATGAAACAAGTTGCCTTCAAACTTGTTAGCTAGTGTATTTATGAATGCCTTTCCTAGTGTGTCTTCACTGTTTTGCAGGGACTCATCTGAGATATTGGTGTTGTACTGCTGTCTATCGTATTCCTGTGTATTGAAATATTATGTTTTATTACTGACTAGTGGGGTTTAAATAATCAGATTATAGTAGCCTAGTAATTAATAAAACCAATGAAATCCAAAATATTGAAGTACTAAGGAACTATGATGTTACCCAAAATGTTAGTGGCCTCTTATGGGGGTTCCAGATTTGTTGTCTGTCACTTTTGACTTATGTTCATCCGTTTGAAGCATTATATTATCTACTAGTCTTCATGGTGATAAACCATCTCTAGCTGACTAGATTCTCCACAGAATGCCCAGTATTAGGCTTGACTCTGCTGGCGTTTGTTGACCACATTTCCTTTCATGGTTCATAGACTAGGCGAAAAACTCTGTGACCTAGTTATTGGAGAAAGGCAAAATTAGTTCTATAGCACCGAAAGATGACCACTTCCTGAAAATACCATCGAAAGATCACCGTTGTGTAAAATACCACTGAATGATCCGAAAAATACCATTCCGTTAGTTTTTCAGTTAAAAGGGTGAGGGTGTTTTCCTCTCTATTATATAAAGTGAATTGTCGATTTTACCCTCATCTTCTTCCTTCTTCCCTTGGAGAAATTGGTTTCAATCTCCACTTTTTGATGATTTGCATTTACAAGGTATAGCTAGACATGAATCATAGGCTTGACTAGCTGATTGGGTCAAGTAACCAAATGTTATCATCCTTGTGGAAACTTTTGTGCCTGGATCACTTAGGGAGCTAACCCCTTGAACTAATGCGCAGAGCAAGCAAAATTGTTGATTCCAAGATTTAAGTGCTTTGTCTTAAGGGGATGGAGGATCAGAGGCACCAAAGAATAAGATTGTTAGGGGATACCTAAACATAGAATCTGATAAAGAATTAGCGTAACATAGAATCTGATATAGCTCATTCATTATTTTTGGTGGACAAAAACAATGATTGTACTACTATTGCACCTTGCAACATGCTTCCTTCATTTAAGAATACCTGCTGACATTTAGTGCTTGCAATATTTCAGTAATTTCAATTGATACTGTAGTCATAATTGTAACTGCAGGAGTTATTCTTGGGGAGGTTTGCAGAGGATGCTTACCACAATGCCCTGAAGGATCGTAAGAAGTCAATTATTTATGATAATCTTTGTAAGTTGGCCCTTGCTTCCTGTCGACTTTCATTTTTTCTTCATTGCCATGCTTAAAAAACAATTAAAGGTGCAATTTGTGACTGCATTAAGCAACACTGGAAGTATTATTAAAAACAAGTACACAGAAAACCCCAGATTGGTGAAAACATGAATTGTGTACAAAGACCTGATTGCAGATTAACCTTCAAGGCTGCATCCAACTACAGATTTGTCTAATATGTCTTTGATTATGTAAATGTCCAAACATTGGAGGCTTCTCATAAATTTTTGTTGTATGGATCTATAAAAACCGTTTCCAGGAAAAAAACATGTTATTTTCCACATGTGGTTAGAGGAACCTTTATTTTTTTTTTCAGTGAAGCATCGATAGGTAGTAAAAGAAAACAATCAATGTAGACTATAGCAGACCACTGATGCGTGGGGGAGACAACTGGTCCCTGAAACAACTTATAGATGTCAGTCTGTTGTATCCTCTCTCTCTCTTTTTCTTTCTTGTGGGCCTTGGTGCGTAGCTGTGAGTCTGTTAAAGCTCACTTTCATGGGATAATATCATAATAGGACCCCCTAAACATGATCATTTACTTCCAGGACCTCCATGCGTTAAATACTAATATTTACAGATAAAATGTGGATGAGTTTAGCGTCTTTGATCCTAGTCCTAGCTATGCTCCCCTCGTAATCATCTCAGAATCATGGTGAAAATCGAACATTTTTCCTTGTGGTTTGAGCAGTATTTTTTTATCCTAATCCTAGCTATACCTTTTGTTTTTATCCATCATTTTTAGTGTATCTGATGACACACCTCTGCTGTCAATTTTCAGCAACAGCTGTCTGCACCCAGAAGGGTTTCAAGTTTCTTTCAGGTAAATGGTTATCATTTCGTATAAATCTTTGGGAACATACACTGCTCCTTTGCTGTATAAAGCACGATGAACTGACCGGCCTATTCCTGCATTTTCGTTCAGATTTTGTACCGCAGAGAGTTACAGCCGAGGATGCTTTGAAGGCAATGGCTGGCAACAAATCATAAGCGGGATGATGCTGGATTGCTAGTCATCACGTCCTCAAAAATAGATTGACAGTCTTTTGTTGAGGCATGCTAGGGCCTTTTTTTTGGGTGTGTTGGGCCCTAGCGTGCAAGGAAACCTGCAGTAGTGAATTGTATGGCAGATCCGGATGGCAGATGATGCCCCGCAGCTTGGGCTTTCCGTCCCATTCTACCACCTGGAATGGATCTGTACTAGTCCATAGCTTAGCTTTGAACTGAGGCCCTGTTTGGTTCTTTATAACTCCAAAAGCGCTAAAGGGAATCTTGCATGCATAGGAGTACTAAATGAAATCTATTTGCAAAACCTCTTCACGGACGAGTGTAACTTTTCGAGACGAATCTAATGAGCTACAGTAATCCATGATTAGCTACAGTGACGCTACAGTAACCATCCTCCGATCATGTGGTCAAACGTCTCATTAGATTCGTCTCGTGAATTAGCACAGGGGTTGTGGAGGTAGTTTTGTAAACTGCCTTTATTTAATACCCCTAATTAGTGGTCAAAGTTGTAAACAGTAGTACTAAATTTTATAACTGGTGGATCCAAACAGGGCCTGACTCTGCAAATTACTAGAAGTTAGAGCAAGAGTAAGAGAGAAGCAATCCAAGCTTGTGCGTTTGTTCCGTATGTATTTCTTCCGGATTACTGTATCGCTGCTCCAAGCTTGTTGTGAACTGTGCGAGAGTTGTTGCTGCTACCGAGGGTGGGNAAAAATCAACCACACTGGAACGAGCTGTCCGGTGTCCGTGATGAAAGCTATCAGAAGACAAACGAGCACGCGGAGACCGTCAGGTTCAGGTTCAGCTCCCCCCCCTGACTGTCGGCGTTTGTGTTGGAGCTCTTGCCATGAGCCTCATTGGTTTGAATTGCAAGCCGACGGAATGTGACCTCTGGTCCGGTCCATTGCTTATTTACGTGTTGAATGCATTTCGGTGACAGTGTTTATTTGCGGTAGGAGTAGAATAGAATCGATGTACAGTGCAGGCTCTCCGGCATCTTGGTTTGGCGCGTGATTTCTGTCCAAGTGTCAACGCCTCGATGCCGGTGATGGTTGAGTAGTACAGACTCTAGACTTTTATAGAGCAGTAGTAACGCAGGAAAATGCCTTCTTTTTTTCTTTTCCTGGTGGTGGTGGACGTGTTCACCGGTGGGTGATTCGCGGTAGACGAGGCAGCTCATCGGCGTCCTGACTTGCTGATGCCGCCAAATCTCGCAACAACAGTCAGAGACGGACGGGACGCGACGCGATCCGGCCGGCCATTTGGTACAAAATGGTGTTAGAAAACAAATCGTTGAAACCAAGTAAAGTATAGCGTGCCTTAAGGAGGAGGCCCGGTCAACCCCGTACCGCTGCCGTTAGTTCCCTAGCAATTTCTTCGCCGCAGAAAGCTGGGACCTCAAATTACGCCTCGTGGGATCAAAGTACTCCCTCCGTCCCAATATAAATGTTGCTGTTGACTTTTGGATCTCACGTTTGATCGTTCGTCTTATCTAATTTTTTAATAAAAATATTTTTTATTTTTTGATAACTTATTTTATCATCGGATATATTTTCATCAACACATATTTGTTTTAACATTTGTAACAAAAATTTGAATAAGACGAATGGTCAAACATAAAGTTCAAAAGTCAACAGGAACGCTTATTTTGGGACGGAGGGAGTAAACAACAATCGAGCCAAATTGTCGACATGCACAAGAGCCAAATTCATCATCTCATAATTGACAATTGTGTTCGTTGCAATGTTCATATGCTTTGACATGAGCAGTTTGGCACCTGACCTGGCCCCAATCCGGAGGCCGGCCTGTCGCCCCTCATATGGCCCGGCCGGCCGGATGCTCGATTGCTCGTAAATGATTAACCGAATATAGTACTAGTTAGTGGTAGTAACTGTTGATTTGGGCCATGAGCTTCCTGCCTTCCTTGAAGCTGAAGGTAGGAGGGTTAGCTCCATGCAGTAGGATGGATCCAGAAAGTTGAGCCACTTCATCGCGGGCGCGTGTGATTTGATCCAACAGCCAACAATGAACCCACGGGAGAACGAAGGTCCATTGACGCAATAAAAATACTGTAGTAAACAAGTCCATTTAATTAAGCTCTTCCACCACCTTGTAGAGTAGATCTCAGGCTGCTGCTGCTGCTGCTGCAACAACCATACACTGCTGCAGCAGCAGCGAGGCGCTACCAGTATTTTTGGATCTGAATCATGTTCATCCCAAATACACCTAATCTCGTATATAAACATACTAGTAAGTGTGTACAAAATTGAATTCAATCAGCAGCAGCAGCGATGATTACACACTAACAATGTAGGAGCAGTAGTAATTAAGAAAGAACAAACACAATGTGTGTACAAAAATGTATCGGGTTATTATTCCTGTCGCCGTGCGTGCATGACCAAAGAATCAGGGATACAAGAAAGACGAAATACAATGAACAGTATAATCTACTATCCCAACAAATCAATAGCAGGGGCGCATCACATAACAACGGATGCGTCGTCTTCAGCGTATTGTATTGTATCTCTCACTCATGCCTGCGTGCGTATACGAAGCTTGTACTCGATCGATCTACCAGTAGTAGCAGCTAGTATGGTATGCGTGTATGTATGATGATCCGATCGGGTCAGACGAGCTCGAGGCGCGCGGCGTAGTCGGCGTACCTGGCGCGGCGGATGTTTGCCCGGCGCTTCCTCCACACGAAGCAGCCCAGGCCGAGGACCGCGGCGGCAGTGAAGGCGCCGACCACCACGCCGGCCTTCTTGCCGCCGTTCATCTCGTCGTGGCCCTCGCCGTCCCCGCTGGCCTGCTCGGCGGCGGCGCTCGTGGCCTTAATCTGCTCGGCGGCCGGGGCGGGCGCCGGGGACTTGCGGTCGTCATCGTCCTTGCCCTTGCCGCCCTTGTCGTCGTCATCTTCCTTGTCGGCGGCGGGGGCAGGCGCAGGCGCGGGAGGAGCGGAATGCTGGGGGTTGTGCGGGAGGTAGGACGGCGAGTCGGAGGGGGCCGGGATGAGGGAGGTCTCGGACGGAGCCGGAGGCGATGAGTGCGCGGCGGCGGAGGGGGCGGAGGCGGCAGGTGGGTGGGAGATTGGCGAGTGGGCGCGTTGGGAGTCGGCAGCGGAGTCGCGGGGGAGAGGGGAATCTGCGGATGCGGGGGGCTCGGAGACGGGGCTGGGGGCCTGCTCCTGGGAGCGCGCCGCGGAGGCGAGGAGGAGAGGGAAGAGGATGAGGAGAGCGGCACGGGGCAATGCCGGCGCCATGGTAGAGTAGCGCCTGAGCCGGAGAAGAGGACCTGAAGGCTGAAGCAGAGGAGCAGATCTGCGGCGGAGGTGGGGGTGTGGACCGTGTGGTCTTGGTTGGTGACCCGGTGGCGCGGTGCTATGGTAGGAGTCGAGGGTTTAAATACTGGGTGGGACTCGTTGGGGGGCGTGGCTGGCGGCGGGAGGTGGGAAAGGCAGAAAAGCCCACAACAAGGGGAGGGTTGGACGCCGTCGGCGGCGGGAGGTGGGAAAGGCAGAAAAGCCCACAACAAGGGGAGGGTTGGACGCCGTCGCGACACGCAAATGATTGGCCCAACCAACTCACGCGACGCGACGACGGTGGCCGCCCGGGCCGGCCGCTGAGAAGCCGCTCTCAGGTCTCAGCCTCGCCCTCCTGGGCTCCCTGCGCTTCCTTCTCTGATTCCCTTCTACGGTGCCAATGCTCCAGTGCCTCATTCCATCTGTTAAATTCACAGGGTATATCCGGCCTAGTACAGCACAGAAACTGGCTCGCAGTGTTACAACGACACTGAGAAAGTACTCCAAACACAATTTCAGGTCCTACCAGAATGAACCTGACTGCAAGTTTGGACAAGGCCGTTTCAAACGTACTGTACCTGCCTAAGTTTGGAGAAGGTCGTTAGTCGCTACGACCCCCAAACCATCATCTTCCTTCGTAAGGGTTTGACTCTAGAACGAATCTGAATCAGGCCAGCTCAACATCGGAGCAGCCCAGACTGCTTGGATCCAACCGCATTAGGAATCGAGGCGATTGCAATCTGAAATCGTAAGTAGCATCATCTCCAGATGGATACAAATTATTCCTGTCCACAAATGCTTTGGCAGCGTGCAATACAACCCCGCCTCTATCCGCACAATGCGCTTGACATAAAGTGTCCCCAACTACAACACACACACACACTGCTTCAAAGATCCTCCGTCGTCGCAGTTGGTTCTATTTTTCGATGCCATGACCAAGGTAAAGCTTCCTTTCCTCCAGAAAGGCAAAACAGTAGCACAATCCTGAAAAAGCCTAACACCAACATGCCCTGCCTGCTTTGCTCACTGACCATCAGTGCAAAGCTGCAGCCTGCTTCTGCTTCTTCTTCGGTTGCCCTCGCGCACCTTTCCCTTTCTTGGCCTCTGTCCACGCTGATGAAGAGCTGGCCTCCTGAATCGCCTCCGAGCTTTCAGTGTAGGGTGCATACAGAAATTTCTTTGCGTTGCCGACATGCACGCATGCCAGCTTCACAATCCTTCTTCCCGTCATCCATTTCAGCAAGATCTTCATGTGAGTCTTGCTGTTCAGGCCACTAATATCAGCATCCTGTTGCAAAATGCGCCACATCAGTGTTCAAGCTCTTGACAACAAACAGATAACTAGTGCCATATAACTGTCCAAATCACATGCTACACCTTCTGCAGCTCAGCTGACCTAAATCAGAGAAGGGCAGATGGGTAAGTCTAATCAAGATTTAAGCAAGCGCTAAACTACGATGTGGAAATTAAAGAGATGCAGCATGTGAGAATGAACAAAATGGTTGTAAGTGAAAATACAAGATTTCAGAAATTTAGCCCAGCTACATGTGCTGCACGCTGTCCATAAGGACAGCAAGGACTTCACAAATATTTTGGAGAGCTGATGCTTGGATCAGTAGATTAAAGAAATACATAGAACTACAATGTGCACCCAAGGACAAGTGTAAGGGCCCAACAACAAGTATTAGCCACACTGACATACTTCCTCAGTTTCAAATTGCTAGTCGTTCTGGCTTTTCTAGATACATAGTTTTTGGCACATATGTAGACATAATATGTATTTAGGTGCATAACAGAAGCTATGACTATGAACCTAGAAAAACCGAAATGACTTATAATTTGGTACGGAGGGAGTGTTAGGTATCTACACTTTTAAATCATTGCTAGCTACTTCTTGTACACAGTGAACAGAGTAATCACAATTCAATAGCATAAGTTCCCTAGTAGTACAATCATGTAGTGAAATGGACATAAGACCATTCAGTTGAAGCTAGATGATACAATGCCATTTAATTACGCCCTGACTGAATATCACAATTACATATAATCAGTTGACCAAATTTTTGGCAGATCAAAATATATAAGCATGATAAGTGCATAAACTGCCCAATGAACAAGCTACACAAACTGTGGATCAGAATGAAGAAAGACAAGTTGCAATTGCAAAGATACCACTGCGCTCCAAAACCCCAAAACTGTAATGACTCAAAGGCCGCAAAACTAAAAGTATAAAACTACCTCGGATTCCTCTCTAGCTGCCAGAGTGGACTATGCTCAGATCAACAGGTATTTGGATGGCTCAGTGCCGTAGAAGAACAATAATATTATTTTTGCTTCGCTTCCCATGGTACAAACGCGAGGAGCTAGAACAATAAAAGCAAAGAGGCTACTATTTTCGTGGGCATTCAGAGGCCAGGTTTCTAGCTTCAAGGCGTCCAGTGCTTGGTTACTTTTACCGACGCTATTGGTTAGGAATGGTAAACAGGGCAAAATGCTAGGGATTTCAAGGTATTTGATGCGGGTTATCACATAGGTTGATAGGAAGGTAGTAGCGTGTTGTTGTTGTACCTTGGCGTGGTTCCAGGCGTTGCCGACGGTGAGGGGCCCGTGGTCGGTGAGGATCTGGAGGAGGCGGCCGGAGATGGCGACAGCCTCCTCCTTGGGCACCTTGGGGTTGATCCGGCGCACGTCCACCGACCGCTTCCTAGAGAAGTGCCGCCGCAGAACCTCCCACGCGGCCCCTCCGAACCCACCGCCACCCCCGCCACCGCCGCTTCGGAGGAACTGCATAGCGCCGCCGCCGCCGCCGCCGCCGCCTCGGTCGCCCGCTCGCTGCCCCTCGCTCGCTGGGGTTCAGTCAAGGCTAGCTTAAGCCCTTCTCAGGAGGATCCACGAGCAAATGTCCCGAACGACCCACTAGAACAAAAAGCCCAACTAGGTTAGAATAAGGAAGGCCCGTGGACTACATGCATTTGGGCCCATTAGGCCCAACAGATGTTACCGCGGGCTAGGCCGGTTGGGTCCATTGCCCTCTCGGCGGCGGCCTCTCGTCGTCGGCCGCTCCCCTCCATCCAACCATCTCATCTCTCTCGCTCCGCCACGGGGCCGCGGCGACTGCGGCGGCCGCCGGGCCAGCCGCCGGCTCTCGTGATCTTGACTGTGCTGGGACCTTGCCGCCGATCTAAGAGGAGTGTCGTTAGAGGTCAGTACTCCGCTTCCTTCTTATGCTTTCTCTTGAGTCGCCTAGATGGAGGCATGCTCTGTGGCTGGCCATGGGAGGCCGCCTCAGACAACCGTGAATCGCGGGGAAACGAGCTCCATCCGATTGGATTTGTTTCCGATTGGCAGGTTACTTCGGCCGCGGTTGAAATGTTTGAAAATTTTACCGAATTTTCTGAACTTTGCAGCTCAGATGCTTGGTCAGTAGCCGCCGGCCTCATATGTCAGGTCTCGCCTTGTGCGAGGGAGCCGCCAAGTCGCCGTGCTGGTGGGAATGCTCTGGATCGAGGCCTTTTGCTGCATCTCGCGTTCGGAGGGGAGACATTTCCTGCCGCGGGCCGAAGGCAGGGACCCTTTGCTTGCTGAGGGCGTCTCCTGCCTTCTGCAGAAACTCAAGGTTCGTTCGCATAACTGAAACAATTAGCTGCAACGTGTGTAATTGCATCAACGTGGCTGATGGATGTTTGAGAAGGCACTTAGCGATATGCTTATGCTGATGTATGTGCTGATTCTTGTGATCAGATACAGACTGTTAGAATGTTTTTTTTTTTGGCTGCTGTAATAGGCTAATAGCTTTTGATTGGGAATCCTAGCAATCAGTATCTCTCATGCCTTTTTCTGGTGAAAGGCTATGCAGTTCAGATACACCATAGTACCATACCACCGAACTCAACAAAGCCAAGTAGTATTATTTGAGTATAGAGCATGTATATAAACACAGAAAGTAATCAAATCTAAGTTTCAAAGTTGAAATCCAATCTGTGCATTGCTCTAGGCCTGCACACTGTATATATCATTTTTCAAATCGGTTTCATGGTTTGGCATATCTGTAGTTTTACACCATCCCTAGAAAGGTTTGTAATGGTTCATGCCTTATTGCCTTAACTAATAGCTAGTAATACTAGGTGTTTACTATTGGCATTCTGCAAGTAGATAATCCTAAATGTGCGATCTCAGTGAGTCCACTGTTAATCATATGGTATGAGCAGCAATTGCAAGTGCTCATTTGTTTCAGTTATATGTCTTCCTTTGTCAGTCTGGTAATTTGTCTCCCATTTTTCTTTCAAAAATGCCTTGGTACCTTTGAATATGAAATGTTTGGTTCTTTATGTAGGCAGATGCAATGGGCCATCAAGACTATGTCAGACGATACTGGTGACCAATCAGGCAATAACACTCGCCTTTTCAATGCAATTCAATCTTTTTGGAACAAGTTCTCTGCCAAGCTGAAGAAAGCAAGGAGAGGGTTAGCAATGAAGATCCTATTCTTTCTGATTGGGTTTTACTGTGCCACGGCCTTTGCTACCGTCATCGGGCAAACAGGTGACTGGGATATATTGTCAGCCGGACTCGCTGTTGCCATTGTGGAGGGTATTGGCGCGCTGATGTACAGGGCTTCCTCTGCATTTATTGGTAAGATCAGGAATATGATTACCATATTTAACTACTGGAAAGCTGGGCTCACACTTGGGCTGTTCTTGGATTCTTTCAAATATGAAGTGGATGAGCTCCTTGAATCATGTAACCCTTTCAACTTGGAGATTAATATATTTACTGGCCTTTGGTAGAGTTCTGTTCCAGGCTCTGATATTATTTATTTTCTGCCAATGGAACATGCTGGTTTTCCAAGAGCATATTGCTTTACAGATGCCACTGGGTATAGATTACCCATTGAAATAATATGGGTATGGGTAGGGTCCATGTCTTCCTATGGCTCTTGTCCAAAACCGACTAGGGGCATTTCGGGGAAAAGCTGTTGTGAGTTTGAAACATGAATCATCTCTTCTTAGAATGTGGTGTTTCTTGCAAAGTTTTGGTTTGTAGCTTGACATATATAGCAGAGCTTTAATGTAAGTAGCAGGACCAGGCGATAGTGATGCTCTGGTTGACAATGCCGGAAGATTAGAAGGATAATCGCAAACAATTAAGGAGGGCAGCCTGGCTTTTCCTGGACGCATAAGCAAATGGAAAAGAGATGATGGTGCAGCATGCAGGTTGCTGCACGAAATCGAAAACACACACCAGTAGTTGGGCCTGTCGACTTTCTCTCATTGGGATTGTCCAGGTGTGAAGCAAAGCATCAAGCATGCATGCAGCCCAAATTGGATGAAGAAAGCCCCAAATCTCTTCATCTCGAGCCTGCCTGATGACGCGGTTTGGATGCAAAGATAGATGGAGAGGCTGCAGAGGTCATGTACTAGCTCTAGCTGAAGCGTCCCGGGGGTTGTATGCTGATGCTTCCTTGTCTTCCTGTCCAACATAATCCATCCTTCTCAACGACCTTCCGTTCCTTGTCTTACAGTTTTTTCCTTGCACGCTGGACTGTCCATTTCATCCACGCTAGCTAAGCTACCTACCTAGAATATCCGCAGCAGCAGCAGCAGCATCTATACATATATATTATAACCCAGGATCCCAACTCTTCCATCTCATCTACACTCCATCTGCATCTCCATGAACTGACAGACTGTCTCTGACACTCTTCTTATATCGGCTTGATCGATCGAAGAAGAAGAGAGCAGAGCAACACAAGAGGATATATAAATTAAATGGCGGGCAAGATCAAGACGGTGGTTGTGCTGGTGCAGGAGAACCGGTCCTTCGACCACATGCTGGGGTGGATGAAGAAGTCGGTGAACCCTGAGATCGACGGCGTCACCGGCGACGAGACCAACCACGTCGACGCCTCCGACCCCTCCTCCCGCGCCGTCCGCTTCAGCGACCGGTCCCAGTACGTGGACCCGGACCCGGGCCACTCCATGCAGGCCATCTACGAGCAGGTGTACGGCACGGCCTTCGTGGACGCCGCCGCCACGCCCATCACCCCGCCCGGCGCCGCCCCATCCATGAGCGGCTTCGCGCAGCAGGCGGAGAAGGAGAAGGCCGGCATGGCGGAGACGGTGATGAGCGGCTTCCGGCCGGAGGCCGTGGCCGTGTACCGGGAGCTGGTGCGGGAGTTCGCCGTGTGCGACCGCTGGTTCGCATCCGCGCCGGCGTCCACGCAGCCCAACCGGCTGTTCGTGCACTCGGCCACCTCGCACGGCCTCGTCAGCAACGACTCCAAGGTGCTCGTCCCCGGCCTGCCGCAGAGGACCATCTTCGACAGCCTCCACGACCAGGGCTTCTCCTTCGGCATCTACTACCAGTACCCGCCATCCACGCTCTTCTACAGGCACGCGTCTGGTCTGCTCGTGCACCACCATTTTCGATACGACCAATCAACAATCTCATCTATTCCTGCTCCTGCTGTTTCCTCCTCTTCTTCTCCTTCACAATTGCTTGCCTTGCGTGCAACCGAATTGATCTTTGCCTTGCGTGCCGGCAACACATATATACGTCACTTTCATTCACACCAATTGCTTAATTTTCCATTGGTGTAGGAACCTGCGGCAGCTCAAGTACGTGGGCAACTTCCACCCGTTCGACCTCGACTTCAAGCGCCACTGCCGGGAGGGCAAGCTGCCCAACTACGTGGTCGTCGAGCAGCGCTACTTCGACCTCACCATCCTCCCCGGCAACGACGACCACCCCTCCCACGACGTCTCCCAGGGCCAGCGCTTCGTCAAGGAGGTCTACGAGGCGCTGCGCTCCGGCCCGCAGTGGGAGGAGACGCTGCTCGTCCTCACCTACGACGAGCACGGCGGCTTCTACGACCACGTCCCCACGCCCGTCGCCGGCGTGCCCAGCCCCGACGGCATCGTCAGCGCCGCCCCCTTCTTCTTCAACTTCGACCGCCTCGGCGTCCGCGTCCCGGCGCTCTTCGTCTCGACCTGGATCGAGCCAGGGACCGTGCTGCACAGGCCGTCGGGCCCCTACCCAACGTCCCAGTTCGAGCACTCCTCCATCCCGGCCACCGTCAAGAAGATCTTCAACCTCGATGGCTTCCTCACCAAGCGCGACGCATGGGCCGGCACCTTCGACTCCGTCCTCACGCACGACAAGCCGCGCACCGACTGCCCAGGTCAGTCATTTTCGTTCGCCTGCTCTCATCCTCATTATTAGTACTTACTCCTTCAACTGCATGCTACATATATACATACATACATACATACATACATATATATATATATATATATATATATATATATATATATATATATATATATATATATATATATATATATATATATATATATATATATATATATATATGTTGTGCTGCGTTGCGTTTCCTGCAGTCACCCTGCCTGAGCCGATGAAGTTGCGGCAGACGGCGGCTGTGGAGCATGCCCCGTTGTCCGAGTTCCAGGAGGAGCTGGTCTAGCTCGCCGCGGTGCTCAACGGCGACCACACCAAGGACTCCTACCCGCACAAGCTCGTCGACGGCATGACGGTGGCGGAGGCGGCCAATTACTGCCTAGACGCCTTCAAGGCCTTCTTGGACGAGTGCGATCGCTGCAAGAAATGCGGCAAGGACGGGTGCTACATCCCGACACTGAAGCCGTCGTCTCCGCCGGGGAAGAGCAAGAGTAGCTTCGCGTCCAAGGTGCTGGCGTGCCTTGCGTGTGGCCATTCCTCTTCCTAGGCGGCTAGGCGAGGCGGCGTCCCTCCCTACTTCTCTCGCTCATCAGTAGTGAACGAGATCGGTTGCTTGCTTGTTCATATATAGGTTTGTGATGCATATATTGCAGCAGGTGAAGAGTACATGGTGTAGGTACAGAGCCTGATTGATAAGCTTGTTGTGTTGTGTTTGTGTCTGTGTCTGAATTCTACGGTGTAATTTGCAGAGCCTGATTGTTGATAAGGTTGTGTATTGTTTTGTTTTCCTCTGAGTTCTTACATACAGTCGATACCGCAGCCTTTAATTTTGAGTACATTGGTGTGACAGATGCATTTGTATGTATTTCAAGTGTTGGTATTAACACTCTCAACAATCACTACCGGAAAACCGAAAAATGCCGAGTGCCCCGAAGTTTGCCGAGTGCAAAACCACGGGCACTCGGCAAAAGAAAGATATGCCGTGTGTCCGGCGCAAAGCACTCGGCATCGCAACGGCACTCGGCAAAGGAGTTGTTTGCCGAGTGTTTTTCCAGGGACACTCGGCAAACATATCTTTGCCGAGTGTCAGGAGCTGGGACACTCGGCAAACATCCCATGGGCCCACGGGGTGGCCTCAGCCGGCCAGCTGCTGTAACGGCCGTCGACGACCGTTATAGTTTGCCGAGTGCCCAGACCCTGGCACTCGGCAAACGCTCTCTTTGCCGAGTGCCCAAACCCTGGCACTCGGCAAAATCTACCTTTGTCGAGTGCTTTTTCTGGCACTCGGCAAAGGGGACCTCTATATTTCATGTAAATCATTCCAAACTTTGCTTGTTGTTTCATATATGATACATTGCACTCCATATTACTATTTCGGATTTTTGTCGGCCCGTTTGCTATATTCAATGCATTTTTCTCATTAGAATGAATTTGTTGGTTTAAGTCAAAATTTGAACTACAAGTGTTTAAAATAAGGGAACAGAATTATTGAAAAAAATGATATTCATATTACTAACTCCATTGTGTGACATTTTCCATGTAATAGAAGTAAATTTGGAACTTGATTTTCACGAAATAAACTGAAAGTATGTGTGTCCAGTTTGTTTTTTAATTATAAAAAAAACAAATGAACTCTGTAATTCATGAAATTTGTCAAGAGCTCATGTTATCATATGTGGAGGCTGTGGTAAAAAATATAGAACGTTCGGAAAAAGTTTTCATATACGATGCTTGTAAATCGGAACATCTCCACAGAAGTTTCGTTGAGTTCAAAAGATAGTTCATGATTTGGAGACAGAGTGACATGACAATTCGATTTTGACTTCAACACTTTTTCCTATGGCAAGATACTACTTAAAATGTTTTGTGTAAACTTTTGGTAAATTTTTGGATCCGTTTTATATTTTATAATTTTTTTACTACATATATTCAAAATCAAATGATATAAATGGATGTTGTTGAATAACCACATAAAATAATGGAACAATTCTTGTAGAATGATGAGATATGCATTGTACAGTACAGTTAACACGTTTTTTTCAAATTTCGTTGCACAAAATTT
>CM014278.1:83701630-83736446 GCA_004135705.1 Alloteropsis semialata | reverse complement strand
CGGCACAGACGGCCCCACCCCCCGGCGACAGTTTCAGGTATGAAATTCCTGCTCTTAGGTTTAATTCAAATGTAAATTAAAGATTAGTTAACTAGTCCATGTTTTGAATTCATGGTGATTAAAGAATAGTAAAATTTTAGAGAAAATTGAACCATAAGGATAGACAAATGACAGTGTTACGATGCAACTGAGTACTACTACTACAGCAGTATGGTTAGGCTGTCTGTTTCTTGCAACTCAAAAAGTGGTTAGTCGCCCATGATGTCTTGTTCATGACTACATGCTGCTCCCATGCATCATTCATAAATACATGATATTGTAGAGGACAATATGGTCTTCAATTTATTACAACTTCGAGCACTGTTTAAGTTAGACTATGTTAACAAAATATAATAAATTTATTATGTTATAAAAGTTTTTAAAACAGATATACAAATACAAATTTCAGGTTTTAAACTCAAAAGAAAAATTAAAGGTCCTACGTGATTGTCATTTTCACAAATTTCATCAAAAACTTAATTACGAATGAGGAGACAGAAGATAAATGAGAGACGAGAGAGATGGGACGTGTTGCTATCATTTCATACGAGTTAGTAAAATTTTGACCTCGAGTGTGACACACTTAGCAAGTTTATTAATAAGAAACTACAAATCAATGAAGTACAGTGATTTAGGTGACACTCTCGAAGATGTTTAGAGAAGCATATAGACGCAAGGTCACCTATTTGCAGTATGAACCAAAAAATATTTTACTGAACGAAATGATGAATCTTTTGGCGAGTTGGTGAAAGACATATAGGCAATCTGATAAGATGCAACAATTTTTATTAGAGATGGTTGATCTCAAAAGTTTATCATATTTACCATAGTTCAAACAATTTGAAACCCTAAACCCCCTTACTAGAACAAAAGATAGTACCATGGATCTGCTTTATTACAGCTACTCTTTGATCATCAAATGTTGTCCATGTTTTTCATTTGTACCGGTTATCAATGCTCGAATCCAGGTTGTTTCTGTTCTATTGATCGTTCATTGATATTTAAATACGTTTGATTTTCATTCTAACATTTGGATGGTATATTGTAGACCCAGATGCAGCAGATGTTAGACGAGAGGTTGGCGGCCCAGCGGCAGCAGTTAGAGGCCGATTTCCAGATGCGGTGGGCGGCCGAGCAGCAGAAGGTGCAGCAGATGTACATGTGGGCCAAACATCCAATTCTCTCCAACGCCGGCATATCCTGGATCACATACACCTGTGAGTCAGTTCAGATAACCTTCAAGTTTAATTTTTTAGAGAACCTAGAAAATTTAGATAGTTAGAGAACTTAGAAGAATTTAGAGAATTAGAGAACCTAGAAGATTTAGATAGTTAGAGAACTTAGAAGAATTTAGAGAATTAGAGAACCTAGAAGATTTAGAGAATTGTGAGAATTCATATAGCAAAGTATATTTAGAGAATTCAGAAAACATTCACAAATTAGAGAACTTAGAGAATTTAGTCCATTTATAAAACTTATATGTTCATCTCATGACTTCTGATGTATAACTTGTCTAACAAATGTATAATCTTGTCCTATATGCAGAACCAGTCGGCGGCATCCAATGCGCCAAATGAGGACCAAGATTTGTCAAATCCGTCGCAGCCGTGGTCACAGTGGCCTCCTTCTTAGAGTTTGTTATGCTCGTGTCAACTTAGGTGATGGATGTGATACTTATTTCTAGATTGTGATGGATATTGTGATGGATTTGTGTTTGTGATGGATATTGTGAGATATATTTGCGTTTGTGATGGATATTGTGATATATTCCTGTGCAATGTGATGTATATGTCATGCATATGATATTTGTGAGTTGGGGTTCTTTTAACGAGAGGAAACAGAAAAAAAATCAGCTGTTTGGTCACTTTGCCGAGTGCATTTACCATAGCACTTGGCAAAGCGACCATGCTGGGAGCTTCTGTGAAGCCCCTTTGCCGAGTGCATTTACCATAGCACTCGGCAAAGGGACGCCGATTTGCCGAGTGTCAGGGCCCAGGCACTCGGCAAACATCTCCCCTTTGCCGAGTGCCAAACATCGGACACACTCGGCAAAGGGGTCCTGACGCCGTGCCTGAGCAAACGGCCGTTAGCTCATTTAGCCGAGGGGGGGAACATGTATTTGCCGTGTGTCAGGAGACACTCGGCAAAGGTTTGCCGAGTGCCCGATGTTTGGCACTCGGCAAAGAGCTATTTGCCGTCACCTCTTTGCCGAGTGCTCGTTTGCCGTGGGCTACACTCGGCAAACCCCTTTGCCGAGTGTATAAGTCCCTTTGCCGAGTGTACTTGACACTCGGCAAAGGGGGGGTTTCCCGTAGTGAATATGTTGCATAACAGATAGATTGACAGTAAATATATGCATATGGGGACAAAGCAAATCACCAAACACCAGTTGGGAAGGGAAACTGGTGTTTGTTGCATCATATCTGCTGTTGCCGGGAATTTGCAAACCATTCTCCAACTGCAACCTCTCTTCTCTTCAGAGATTGCATGGAACATATATAACAAAAAAAAATTAGAATATAGCAATTCATTGTAAATTTGTATTTGTAAACTCCCTTCTTCTCTGTCAGTACAAGCTGGGCATCAAATTAATCTGACAGCCATTTCAAAAAAAAAAGACGGCAATATAATTGGAACAACCGAGCGATGGTAATCTGAGAAAATATAATATGAAAAAAAGGACCCGATTGCTCGTCGTCCTGCATATGCGTTGTGTATAACAAATTAAAGCATTATATATGCTTCTTCCTGATACAAACGAGAAGGAAACAATTAATGACTAGTTATGTGTAGTGCAAGTCGTTAATTATACATCCCATATGCATCTAGGAGTATATATAATGATTCATCCATATATAGATCATGCATGCATCAAACAATTTTTTGACAAAGAATAATCAACCTCTGGTGGCAAGAGAGGCGCGCTAGCTGATGGATCCTGTAGGAGATCGATGCTCTAAGGGTCCAACTTGCAGGGCGTGTAGACAAATGTCTCCTCAAAGTCTTGCCAATCATCGTGGGAATGGAGATAAAATGGTGTAGGGAATATATTGCCCAAGTATTGAAACTTGGAGGAATTCATATCGATCGTAGGCCAGGCCCAGGGTTCTCTTTTTTTCTGAGCCCAAGAAGACAATATTCTCTTTGTAAGGATGGAATCCAATTACCCAGAAACCATGGTCAATGTAGATGCAGCTGGTCGTCCCGTGGTCATCCTCATCAGTGGCGCTACTGCTGCTGCGGCTGCTGCTGCTGTCAAGAGTAAAATCAAATTCGTCTGGTGCTGCGGCGGCTTGTCCTTTTTGGGAAGTGCACATGATGGCGTCCATATAATCAGCATAACTTGTATCGGTACAAGTTTTGCGGACTTCATTATAGTTGATTTCTTCTAGGATCCAAGGGCCACACACCTGCTTATTGTCGTCCAAGTAGCAGCGCGGTAGCATCATCCCTAGATGTTTGTTACAATGCCTCAACACCCACTCACTAGTCTCGTGCTTGGATTCATCAAGGATCCAAACTTTGAAGCTAGTACGGTCGTGGTATACCATTTGCGCAAGGCATGGCCCCTTTTCAGATTTCCCAAAGACGAGCATTTTGCGGTTTCCGTGTTGAATTTATACTGACACCAGCTGGCGGTTTGATTACTCGGTACTCATCTTTTGACAAGGATATTCTGCACATCAGAAATTACATTACATATTCTTCGACATTAATAATAAACTGATGATTGACGATGCATGCATCTAGCATTGTGACCTCTAGGATCGATGTACGTACGGACGTACCTGAGGAACAAGTCATTGTGGCAATGCACATATAGGGCTTGCTTCCAGTAGGCAGCGAAGAAACGTTCCTCGAGGAAGCTTCTACGTCGCAGTCGAACGTCTGCAATGGTGCCAGCGGCCTCCCCTTGCCTCAGGAATGGCCGCTCCTCCCACCGCCCGGTCCTGGACGACAAGACGTGCAGCAGGTAGGGGGACGGAGGCCACTCATCCTCGTCCCTTGCTTGCTCTTTTTCATACAGAGGAGCATAATCTATTATGAAGACACTGTAATGTAGTTGTGAGGCGGAGGAGGAGGAGCAGGAGGAGGAGGAGGAGGACACGGCGTCGCCGGCGGGGTCGAACACAAGGCAATGGGCCCTATGGCAGTGAAACTTGCGTGGTTCGGGCCATGGAGGCAAGGGAGCAAACCATCCGGTCTCCGGGTTGGCAACGCAGCTGTGGAGCAAGAGGAGGCCGTTGCAGTGGTCCTTGACCGTGCCGCCGAACCATCCGCCTTGGATGCACGGGTATAGGTGGGTGAGGTTGCCAGAGGTGCCCGACGAGCCTGAGCCGCCTGGACGGAAGAACTCGGCGTACCAGAGGTCCGACAGGTTGAGGAAGATGCCTCCCACGGAGAGCGGCAGGAGGTCGGCGCGCAGCAGGCGGCGGCCGTCGATGGCGCCCTTCCACTCGCCGCACACGCACCTCGACGCCGCCAGATCGCGCGGCGCCAGCCGGCTGAGCACCTGAGCAAGCACGTCCTCGGGCAGGAGACGCGTCAGGTCGGTCATCATCGTCGTCCTTCCGATAATTCTCTTCTCCTTCCACCACCCACGACGACGATCTCGTTCCTGTCCGTCACACGTCAGCGTCCTGTTCTTGGCATCTTCCACTGCATACGTATATGTAGGCGTATCTATCGACTCCAACCCTAACCCTCGCAGACAATGAAAGGAAGGAAACTGATGATGATGATCTATGCTAGTATGAAAACGGCGGTGGTATATAGATGGAAGGGGCACTGGCTTTTTTGTATAATATGGTGTTTTTATGTACTTATTACTATGTATGCAACATTGATTAGATGTGGTACATCCTGCATTGAAAATGTCCCAAACTAAGAAGGATGGGCAATCTCTAATTTGATTCATTTTTTCTAAAAAAGAATCAAAAAGAGAGATGGTGCAGCATGCAGACTGCTCTGCACGAAATAGAATAGTTAGCTGGTGTGAATTATGCAGAAGCAGCCCCGAGTGCTCGGCGTCCAGAGTCCACAGGCCAAAGAAAACTAGCAACTAGCTTCATCTCTTGATGATGACAACGTATTTCAAGTGTTGATTTCTCAACTGTGTAGATTTGTGTGGTAGGTGCATTTGTATTTCAAGTATTGATATTGACGCTCTCAGTTGCACAGCAGATTGACAGTAAATACATGGGGCCGCAAGTTCGTAAGGCAAACCACCTTTGTTGCATCTGCTGTACAGGGAATTCGCAAACCATTCTCCAGCAGCAAGAGATTGCATGGGACATATATTGCAAAACAAAAAGAAAAAACTGCAACTGGAACAACCAAGTGATGGAAAACAAGTGAAAAAAGACAAAAAATATGTATTCTCAACTGCATACAAAAGTAGCTGTTAGTTTCTAGTACAATGTTACAATGATGTTTTAGAGGGACTACATAGGCTCATAGCTAATCATTTCTAGTTTTCAACAGCTGCAGTACAAGATATTTGACTCAGGGGGAAAAAAAAGGTTATGCTCTCCAGATGGTGATGAATGTTGAACTGGGAAATGCTGGACAAGCCTTGAGTATGATCTTGGCACGGCCTCCAGATCAAGAGGCTGAAAGTGGGATTGGTCTCACGGCACCCTGTATGCGGCGGAAAGCAGTCTTGATCCGTTCTTTCAGCGTAGCATTCTCACATTCAACGTCACCACTCCTCCCATCCAAGTGTGCCACATCACCATCGAAAGATATGACAAATTTCCCTTCCTCTCCAACTTTAACATCACCAAAAAGCGACGCCATAAGAGAATACACTACCTTCAGTGCTACCTTTTCCGCATCTTCCTTGGTCTTCGCTGCTTCTTCAACCGGAACAATTTTTGGACCTTCACGGCCTATGTTCAAGATCATAGCCACCACAGAGTCAGACACCATGTCGCTGATGGGATCAGATGACCATTGCAGCGTAACATAGCTTTCTGAGTCTAGGCGAACTGTCACCCTTTCATGCACAATAAGTGCTGGAACATCAGATTCTTCAGTTGCTGACTCCACACTCTCGTATATTTGATTCAGTCTGTACTTTATGACTTCAAAAGAACCAGAATAAGGGACTGCAATGCGTTGAGTGATGTTAGCTGTAGATAACTGTGTGAACACTCGGAGATCTTCAGGAGCCATAATCTGATATGTGAACCCTTTTTTCACAAGTAAGCCACCCGAAGACTCTCCACCTTCTGGTACGTTTTCTGCCAGCCTGCCAATGGTCTTGGCCATTTTCTCGCAAGTGAAATACATCTCCACTGATTGGCAATTCTTGGGAGACACAATTTTCGTGTTTGTTCCATCAAACTGAGAAATAAGTTTCTGTTTGAGCCTTGACATTTCATTTGCTTCTCCATGTACAAGAATAATGTTGGGTGGACGAAGTTCATCCAAAAAGTTGCTTGTCTGAGGGAAATCGGCATGAGCTGAGAAAGAGATATAATGGACCTGCATGTGAAGAGGAGCAGTGAGCCCATTAGCTAGCGTCACTTCTCTTGGCTCGTTGATAATGGTCTTTGCAAGGGTCCCCTCCACAACATAGCCTGGAATAACACAGGCATTCTTCCTATCCGTACACCACTTATCAAAAAGCTGCCTAGAGAGACCACTCTGGAGACCACCTGGGCTAGCCATCACCACTGAAGGACCTACATCATGAAAGTTCTCAATGCTATTCAAGGACTCAATATGCTTGAAAACGAAGGGATTGGACTGGGCAAACTGGTTTCGAATCCTTTCATTCATGGAGTTTATGTATGTCTGGTAGACAGCCATGCACCTCTTCGCAAGAGGGGAGGCATAATAGATTGGAATCTTATGGAGCTCTGGGTGCTTGGACCAATACTCATCAAGGATAAGTAACAGTTCTTGTGCTCTGCCAAGAGCAAATGCTGGGATAAGAACACGACCCCCCTGTGAAACAGTATTGTGGATGACCTCAGTAAAGCGCTTCTCACGTACAGTCCTGGGCTGATGTTGTTGTATGCCATAGGTAGACTCAATAATGCAAATATCTGGGGAGAACTGAGGGAGCTCAGCAGCTCGCAGGTGGCGGTCTTCTTCACGGGAGTAGTCACCGGTGTAAAGTATGCGCACACCAGCAATGTCCACCATGAACATGGCGGCACCAAGCACATGGCCAGCAGTGTAGCACCAGAAGCGTATGCCATTAACTTCCAATGTCTGGTGGAAATCGATAACCTGCACGACACTTTTAGATTAACAAAAAGTGGATTCTCTGAACAATATTGCATTTCAACCATCATGAGCAGAACTATAGATGAAATCCAGGGGGAAAAGTGTACAGCAGTGGGATGGCTGCATTAAGAAGATCATCATAAGCAGTAGCCATTATAAAGATTGTTTGCCAATCATCATAAGCAGTAGCCATTATAAAGATTGTTTGCCATTCATCATAAGCAGTAGCCATTATAAAGATTGTTTGCCATTCAGAGCTGAGTTGCACTAACATAAGCAAGGGTAAGTAAAACATGTTCTAGCATGATGAGGCGAAGTTAAAGGTAGAGAGATCAAATATAATTTCACTAAGGAAAATCAACTATACACAATGCACAAATATTATAGGCAACAACTTCATCATCTTTCCTGAACAGGCTTCCAAAGAATGTAACAAGTTATCTGTTGGCAAGTCACTAGGTAACCTCAACACCTCATCATCCACACCGAAAATTTGTATCAAATATGCATGGATGTAAGCAACAGTTGTGCTTACTGCAGCGCAAATGAGAAACAAATAACAGGCAAGGACATAACATACCTCAATTTTCTCCATAGAGCGAGTGATATCACTCTCATTATACAGCATATCCTCCACGGAAACTTTGCTGACTTTGACATAATCTGTAAGCAATAGCTTGTAAATAGCCTTGGTGGCATGGGTCATAAACACCCTGCCCTTGAACGTAGTCTGCGGAAGTTACCCGGGAAATTTCAGGCACAGAGTAAGACAGCTGCACAGCACCAATAGAGCAAATCTGTAGGCGTTACCTTCTCCAGGAAGTAGGGCAGCGAGGCGGCGTGGTCCAAGTGAAAGCTGCAATTGTCAACTTCGCAGATTAGGCGTGCATTTGCAGGAGAGGCATGTGGAATCGGGTCAAAGTGAGAGAGGGGAGATTACTGGGTGATGAGGAGGACGTCAATGGTGGACGGATCGATCTCGTCGAAGTAGGGCAGCGCCGCCATGCCGGAGTAGGCCGGGTGGATGCCGCAGTCGAACTAGCCGCACCGCAACAACAAGAGCGCCAATCAGCAAACAAAAGCAGGAGGGGTGGGTTAGGTTTGCAAGGGATGAGGATGAAGCGCTTACGAGGACGGTGCGGCCCTTGAAGGTCATGTGGACGCAGGAGCGACCGACCTCGCTGCCGGCGCCCAGAGGCGTGATGACCATCTGGTCGCTTCCCGGCCGCCGGAGGCCGGGCGCTTCCCGGCCAGCGAGCCGCTCGGTGCGGTGGTGACAGACGCCATGGTTTCCCCCTTTGCTTCCCTTGTCCGCCGGACTGCGAGGGGGTTAGGGTTTTGTTGGGGGAAGTGGGAACGATTCGTGGGCCTCCGGTGCGGGCCGTAGATTGATGATCCGACCGACCAGCCCAGCCCAATCTCCTGAACAATTCTTAAGCTCGGGCCAGGCCCAAGAAAAAAAAAGTGTGTGATGCATACATGGTTTCATCTGGCATATAAACCCCTCAAAAAAAAATCTGGCATATTATAAGACAAATGTTGAGACGAGATCAGATTTAATAAAAATAAAACTGATATGGCGAGTAGCCTGAGGCTCTTTAATTTGTAAACTGCAAGGGAACAAAAAATTGGATCGTAGTAGTAGTAACTAGGAATGTAAGCGCGCTACCGCCGCGCCCGTATTCCTCCCACGTGCATGAATCGTTGCACTGTGGCAGGTTATGTATGTACATGCTATGCTGCACGCGTAGAACAATGAGCAGTTGCAAGCAGCAATTAGCAAGTGATTGGTTGTTTGCTCAGTACTTGAGACATGGCAGGGTTCAACAAAGTATAATAGGTTTGGATGCAGCAACTGAAGATAATGCTTGTTCGTTGAACATATTCATTAGTTAAAATGTATATGTATAGAAAACCTGCTATCTAATATGGTCGACCTGACCGAACAGAATAGTATAACTAAAGTGTAGAACACTTGGAGATAACTATATACACTGTACAAACAGCAATAGTATTATCTCATCTTGGTGAAGACAGTATAAACAAAGGAAGCTTTGTAGACAAAAACTCAATTCTTTCATGTGGTCCCAAAAAACTGAAATGAAAAAGTAGGCGCCCAATGAGTCCTCAGGAGTGTCAGAAAGGCAACCTGCCAAATCAGTGTCAGAAACAACCGATAACATGAAGAAAATTGCCGTCGCCATAGTTTTTGAATTATTTGTAAAACAGCTCACATTATTAAGGGGAGCAATGGCATGTCAGTGACTCAGTGTACCATAAACAATCATGCCGTTGTGTGTTGGATCATGTAAGATTAATTTATAGATTATCAGCATGTGAGATTACTGTAATCTCAACTGGAGTTCGAACATCACAAATTGGCATTAGGAATATTTGAAATAATCATTGTATCACTTGTCATGTCACCATGCAATTAGCTTCTCATCATCAGGAAATTAAATGATTTGGTGGCTGCATATATACGAAAGGCACAATTGAAATACACGATATATCAGCTCTGGCTCACACATGGTGGACAATATGGATTCACGGAGAGAATCTACTGGCAAAAGAGGAGACCATCAGCATCGATCAAATAAAAATATCGATGTTGAACTGAACAATGTTCGTTAACAGGGTACATGGAGCAAAGGAACTTGAGCTAAGCATGCAGATATATTTCATCACAAATATGTTTTTAAAAAACATTTCAGTGCTAAGCATGCAGAAGGAACGTGAGCTCCCTAATGCCGTGAGCTATATTCATCATTATTAATCGGTCTTAGAAATGATTAAGGGGAGAACAGAGCGCTTTGAAAGGACTGATATCTAACCAGCTCCAACTCTAATACATCTTCAATCTGAAAAATGAAAGCATAACATGACATTACTATATGTTTTACCTAAAAAAAAATTGAGATAGCTAAATTTCCATATCACCTCGTGAAGTTACATTTTCATTTGTTTACCTAAACAAAGACCGATGTGAACTTTCCAAAAAGAAAGCAATACCAATATGTGAAAGATAAAATTAGAGACAAAGCAATATAGCAATGCATTAACTGAGAAAACAATTGAAGCTAAATGCATCAACCTTTTTCAAAACCACCAGGGACAAAGATTAGAGGAATGAACGTATATTCATTAGGTAGTAGCAATGCAGGCTAGACCTTACCTCTGCCTTCATTTTTTGAATATTGCTCCTTGAAGCCATCCCCAACCCAACCTGAAAATTGATGGTAAAATATGAACGTCTGTCACAATAACCATATAAATAAAGACTTTGGCACCCGACGGCCAAAATAAGGAGCAGACAATAAATCAGCAGCCTGCAAATAGATTTTTTTAGCATAATAAAATGGGTTGTCTAGGATAAGAGAAGTGATTGTCAGTAACCCAATATCACGCACCAAAACTTGGCTTCGTCAGCAGTACTCACATAAGCACCTCCACCAATGGCCAGCCCTATCAGGGCCCTAGTTAAAAGCCTTCTCTGCCAAAGTGATAAGAAACATGAAACAAATTAATGCAGCAAAACACACCCAAAAAAATCAATGGAAGAGTCATTCCAGAAATCAAATTCAAATCTATGATCAAGAATCACAAGATCCTTCACAGCAATTAGTCCATTAAGTTGTTTGGGTACATTAGTATTGCTGGAAAGACCATGTGTTTCTCGCAGCATATTCAGAATCTCATATTGAAAAAGTCCATCCATCATTTATTGTTGTGGGATACATAAATTACGAATCAGAGCTAGCCTTGGTATCACATCATGTGCCAAAAAAGCTTAACGAAAGACATCTTTCCTAATAGACGCGAAGCATTAACGCGGCATGAAAGATGCAACAATCAGCATCATCAGGCACATGGTTATTAAGGCGGTAAGGCGAGGCGAGGCGCGGCGACCCACCCCCTTCCAGATGCCTAGGCGAATAATGCGCGCGGCGAGGCGACGCCATACACATACACTAATCTACGATAGAGCAGTAAAAACTTGCATCGACGCATACTATTTGTGTACCAATTCTGCAGCCCATGTGCCACTAATTCACACAAAGCTACGTGCTTATATAGCAAATTAACAGCAGAGCCCCTAGCAGTCTAATACCATTGCACAAGCAACTGGAGCTATCCATACACTACCAGTGTAGACTATCCAGAGCATATGCAATCCAGTTATCGGCGTCCGAGTAATATGCAATTCATAGTAAGCATGCATGGTAAACAATAGAGAAGAGTAAAGAGGGAAGAGGAAGGGATACATGGGTCTGCTTGCTGCCTCTGCAAGGTTCTGATGACGGGCAGACAGACGTCAGACGGTCAGGACTCAGGAGCGCTTGGATGGAGGCCGGTGGAGAGAGTCCACACGGATTGGTTGGGGCTCGGTGTAGATCGGTCGGAGAAGGAGCTGGAGCCGCGGGATGGAGGGGCAAACGCGGCTGGATGGATTACAGGTGATGCCGCCGCCCTCTCTCTCTTCCCGTCTCTCGTTCTGAGTCGGCGGACTGCGCAGATTTGCGTCGCGCAGCAAGGTGTAGGAACACACAGATTTCCCCGCGCGCGCAAATAAGCGAAGGCTGCTAGAGGTAGTAGCAACAAATAAGCAAATAAGGTGGCGGGGGCACCTTCTTCGGTGCAGCTGCAGCCTCCGCCGCCGCGCCGGACGCAGATGCCGTGCTGGCTGGCCGCGCGGATGCGGCGCCGTGCCACGCGGACCAGGCGCAGGAAGGACGGGAGGCGCTGGAGCGCGCGAGCGGGGCGGCGAGGTGTGGGGGATTGTCAGCGTGGGGAGCGAGCCCGCAGCAGCCTCGCGCGACGCCTCCGAGGGAGAGCGACGGCGGCTCGCAGCTGGGCGGTGCGACGCCTGCAAGGGAGAATGGCGACGGGTCGCAGCTGCGCGCGGCGAGGACCCCGAGGGAGAGCAGCGGCGGCCGGGGGAGAATGTGAGCGCTCGCACGGTGACCGTAAAACCGAGAAGGCACTAACGGAGCAGGCGTACGTGGGCCAAGCTAACAGGCCAAAATTCCCCCCTACACACGCGCTGGCCACGGCCCAACCTGGGCGGCCCGTGAGGGCGCGCGCGTCCCAGCCAGGCCGACCAGGCCGTGAAGCGCGGAAAGCACACGGAGGCGGCCCAACTCGCGAAAAACGCGTGTACAGTACGCCGGCGCTCCTCTATCGCGGGATTCCCCCAGCGATATGAGGTTATATATATATATATATATATATATATATACATATATATATATATACATATATATATATATATATATATATATATATATATATATATATATATATATATATATATATATATATATATATATATATATATATATATATATATNATATATATGTGGTTTGTGGATTGTTACCATGTGTCAACAGTATTACATTTCTTTACAGGACTAAAGCTGTCCCAACCGTGTACTGGGAGCGATCCGCTTTCGCTCCCAGTCCACTATTCTGAGCAAAGGTAGAGCACTCCGCCATTGACGTGCGTGGCGCGGGGCGCCGCCCCAACCACCGCGTATTCGCGTCCGGAGAGGGAAAAGGGGAGGGAGCAGAGGAGGGGCGACCGACGGCGTCGGGGACGGGCACGGCTGGAGGAGGGGTGCCGTTGTACGGGGCCAAGCCCTCCTCAACCCTGCCTGCGGCTGCGCAGTCCTTGGCCGCCGCAGCACACAACACACCTGCGCAGCCCCCATCTCCCCATACCGCCACCGCTGCCTGAAAGTGCATCTATGATCCTTTTTGATTTTGGCTGATTAATGATAACACGCTTGAGTATCTAACATTCGCAATGAGGCATGCACACAGGTAACAGGTGAAAACAATAAAAAGCATATGGAGAAATGTGGCACTCAAAAAGGGAAATGAAAGCACGGATGAAGCTTATATGAAGATTAATTTTTATTCTCTTGACAATTGAGTTTAGGAAAACCGTACTATCAAGAGGGATGCTGAAAAACTAATTTGGTGATGACAAGGTGCTCAAATATTGATCTAACTTAACCTTGAGAGACACCTTACACTTGCACTTCACTCGGAATTTATTTGAGAGTGCTTTACCTGGAAAGGTTCGGAATTTTCAAAGATTGGTGTCTGGAGAGAGGTGTTCTCCAGAATGTTCGGAGACTCCGGAGATTTTTGCGGAGACTCCGGAACTTAACAGGTCAATGGCTAGTTTCGGCTGAAGGGGTATTTATACCTCTCTTGCCCCATCCTTTCTGCTCTCTCTGACCTCTTTTCGAACTGAAGCTTCCTTTGAGCATTCTAAAGCCCCTTTCTACTCCCTCTTGTTTCCAAAGTGAGATTTGGTGAGGGATTGAGTGAAGGTCAAGAGATTGTGCTTGCGAGCTGATTCCCCATCCATTGAGCACCTTGTTCGTCGTCAAGCCGGTGATTCAGGCATTTGTTACTTTTGGAGCTTCAAGCTCCTAGACGGCTAGGCGTCACTCAAGAGCAACCAATCCGCTGTGGTTGCCTTGGGAAGTTTGTATTACCCCTGCAGATTGAGTAAGTTCTTCATTTGACCTTCGGGTTGGTGGAGAAAAGGAAAGTGGTTTGGTGGATAAACCCGCCCTTCGTGGGCTCCTCAATAGAGACGTAAGTTCCTTGTGTGGGACTGAACTTCGGGAAACAAATCCCTGTGCCTCCTTGTATTTGTTCTTGTTCTTATGCTACTTGTTGCTACTTGTGTTATATTCTAGGGTTTGGTCACATCTATCTTCTGAGAAGGTTCCTGCTACAAGTAACACCAGAATTGAGTTGTATTCACCCCAAGGTTGTATGGTAATTTGACGATTTGGTTTCCACTGAGGTTTGATCTGTCATAGTTCAATTTAGCATTATCTTCGGACTCTCCGGAGAAATCTTCGGAGTCTCCGAAAATCTTCAGAGTCTCCGGACATTTCTTCGGAGTCTCCGCATTTTCTGAGACTAACAGCTGTTTTGAGTGAAAAATTTTAGTTTCAACTATTCACCCCCCCTCTAGTTGATATTTTAGGTCCTTTCAATTGGTATCAGAGCAAGGCTCTCCATATTAGAGCTTAACCGCTAGGAGATTCAAGATGTCAACTACGGGGGATCCACCGATGCTTCCCACCGGTGGTGAGGATGACCCTCAAGGTAGGAAGGAGGCTAGCGGACACTCCCAAAGAAGAACAGGTGATGATCATGAAGAATCATCTAAAGATGAGGACTCCGACGACGATGACAAGTCCTTCAAGTCCGTAAGAAATGATCATGTTAACCAAGCTCCTTTCGATTATTATCGTTTGAGCAACTCTATTCCGTCTCAATCAGTGAACCTTGGTAAACCACCTCGCTTTGACAGGAATGGTTATAACCAATGGTGTCGCTTGATGGAGGCGTATTTGATAGGGGTCAACCCGGCCCTTTGGAAGATTGTGCGTGTAGGTGTCACAATGCCCAGAGGAAGAGGATCGTTGAGTCAAGATCAAGAGTTTGAAATTCAACGCAATGCTCAAGCCATGACCTTACTTTTTAGTGCCTTGAACCCCGAAAAGTACAACAAGATACAAGGAAAGTAAGGGAAAGTAGAATAAGAGTATTGGAAGGAGAACTAAACCGGTTCTCTATCAAGGACAATGAAGGTCCACAGGAGATGTATGATAGGTTGAACAAGATCATCAACAAGATAAGGTCTCTTAGAAGCACCAAATGGGATGATAGAGAAGTTGTTGACAAGATTCTTACGGCTTACATGGCTAGAGATGTGAACTTACCCATCTTGATTAGAGAGAAGAGAGGATTTAAGAAGTTCTCTCCCGCAAATGTGATTGGAAGAATGGAAGAACATCTCATGACCGTCAAGGAAGCAAAGCTCTCACATGAACTCTCCAAACTACATGAGCAACTTGAGAAGGGAAGTGGGGTTGCTCTCAAGGCAAGCAACAAAGGCAAAGAAAAGGAAGTTCAAAAGACTTCAAATGATGATGAAGTGTCCGATGACTCTGAAGAGGCAGCCTTGTTCATGAGAAGATTGAGAAAAGTTATGAAGAAAGAAGGATATGTCAAAGGGAAGTACAAGAAAAGTACAACGAAGGGAAACTCAAAGAGAGCTTGTTTTAGGTGTGGCAAGAATTGAGTTGTATTCACCCCAAGGTTGTATGGTAATCTGGCGATTTGATTTCCACTGAGGTTTGATCTGTCATAGTTCAATTCAGCATTATTTTCAGACTCTCCGGAGAAATCTTCGGAGTCTCCGAACATCTTCGGAGTCTCCGGACATTTCTTCGGAGTCTCCGCATTTTCTGAGACTAACAGCTGTTTTAAGCGAAAATTTTCAGTTTCAACTATTCACCCCCCCTACTTGATATTCTAGGTCCTTTCACGACCACACATTCACGTGGCCACACCGGCCACAGAAGATCCGCGCCAGCGTGGCTTGCCACGCAAGTGCCACGCACGCGCCACCTGCGCGCCACGTAGGAGCCCAGTCAGTGCACCAGGTGTGCCGCTGACAGGTGGGGCCGCTGCTGACACATGGGTCCCATTGGGCAGACTTGACCGTTGACCATTGACTGGTCAACGCTGACGTCAGCAGGGCCCACGCTGATGTCATCATTCTAGGTCCCGCCCGATGACATCATGCTGACGTCATCTAGACATGTGGCACACTCACAGACCACCACGTGGCGTCACCAGAAGCCGACACGTGTCCCCACTATTTATTAAATCCAGAAAATGAATAAGAATGGCTGAAAACCTTCAAAAATTCATAACTAATTCATTTCAGCTCAGAAAAATATAAAATTTTTCTATAAATCGGGCTCTTGCTGTTTGTAGGTAGATTGGAGTTATTTGGATCTTATTTGATTCTGTTTTGGATATTTTTGCCTTGTATGTTAGGCCGTTTATTTACTGTTCGTCAATCTTGACTATCTCTAGACCCCAGCTTGGACTACACCAACTCCGACGACCCCAACTACACTGAGGAGGATTGGATCGACGAACCAGGTGTCACGTCATTCTCCATCATCTACGAGGCGCTGCGCTCCGGCCTGCAGTGGGAGGAGACGCTGCTCGTCCTCACCTACGACGAGCACGGCGGCTTCTACGACCACGTCCCCACGCCCGTCGTCGGCGTGCCCAGCCCCGACGGCATCGTCAACGCCGCCCCCCTTCTTCTTCAACTTCGACTGCCTCGACGTCCGCGTCCCTGTGCTCTTCGTCTCGACCTGGATCGAGCCAGGGACCGTGCTGCACAGGCCGTCGGGCCCCTACCCAACGTCCCAGTTCGAGCACTCCTCCATCCCGGCCACCGTCAAGAAGATCTTCAACCTCGATGGCTTCCTCACCAAGCGCGACGCATGGGCCGGCACCTTCGACTCCGTCCTCACGCACGACAAGCCGCGCACCGACTGCCCAGGTCAGTCATTTTCGTTCGCCTGCTCTCATCCTCATTTTTACTTACTCCATCAACTGCATGCTACTTATATACATATATATATGTTGTGCTGCGTTGCGTTTCCTGCAGTCACCCTGCCTGAGCCGATGAAGTTGCGGCAGACGGCGGCTGTGGAGCATGCCCCGTTGTCCGAGTTCCAGGAGGAGCTGGTCTAGCTCGCCGCGGTGCTCAACGGCGACCACACCAAGGACTCCTACCCGCACAAGCTCGTCGACGGCATGACGGTGGCGGAGGCGGCCAATTACTGCCTAGACGCCTTCAAGGCCTTCTTGGACAAGTGCGATCGCTGCAAGAAATGCGGCAAGGACGGGTGCTACATCCCGACACTGAAGCCGTCATCTCCGCCGGGGAAGAGCAATAGCAGCTTCGCGTCCAAGGTGCTGGCGTGCCTTGCACGTGGCCATTCCTCTTCCTAGGCGGCTAGGCGATGCGGCGTCCCTCCCTACTTCTCTCGCTCATCAGTAGTGAACGAGATCGGTTGCTTGCTTATTCATATATATATATATATATATATATATATATATATATATATATATATATATATATTTTATATATATATATATATATATTGCAGCAGAGGAAGAGTACATGGTGTACGTACAGAGCCTGATTCATAAGCTTGTTGTGTTGTGTCTGTGTCTGAATTCTACGGTGTAATTTGCAGAGCCTAATTGTTGATAAGGTTGTGTATTGTTTTGTTTTCCTCTGAGTTCTTACAGTCGATACCGCAGCCTTATGAGTACATTATATTGGTGTGACAGATCGATGCATTTGTATGTATTTCAAGTGTTGGTATTGACACTCTCAACAATTGCACAACAGATAGATTGACAGTAAATACATGGGTACAAAAGCAAATCACCAAACACCAGTTGGGAAGGGAAACTGGTGTTTGTTGCATCTGCTATTACTGGGAATTTGCAAACCATTCTCCAGCTGCAACTTCTCTTCTCTTCAGAGATTGCATGGAACATATATAACAAAAAATTAGAATATAGCAATTCATTATAAATTTGTATTTGTAAACTCCCTTCTTCTCTGTCAATCAGTACAAGCTGGGCATCAAATTAAGCTGACAGCCATTTCAAAAAAAGAAGAAGGCAATATAATTGGAACAACCGAGCGATGATAATCTGAGAAAATATAATATGAAGAAAAAAGACCCGATTGGTCGTCGTCCTGCATATGCATTGGGTAACAAATTAAAGCATTATATATGCTTCTTCATGATACAAACGAGAAGGAAACAATGACTAGTTATGTGTAGTGCAAGTCGTTAATTATATATCCCATATTGATGAAGGAAACAATGACTAGTTATGTGTAGTGCAAGTCGTTAATTATATATCCCATATGCATCAATATATATAATGATTCATCCATATATAGATCATGCATCAAACAATTTTTTGACAATGAATAATAATCAATCTCTGGCAAGAGGTGCGCTAGCTGATGGATCCTGCAGGAGATGCTCTAAGGGTCCAACTTGCAGGGCGTGTAGACAAATGTCTCCTCAATGTCTTGCCACTCGTCGTGGGAATAGAGATAAAATGGTGTAGGGTATATATTGCCCAAGTATTGAAACTTGGGAGGAATTCATATCGTAGGCCAGGGCTCTCTTTTTCTCTGAGCCCAAGAAGACAATATTCTCTTTGTAAGGATGGAATCCAATTACCCAGAAACCATCGTCAATGTAGATGCAGCTGGTCGTCCCGTCATCCTCATCAGTGGCGCTACTGCTGCTGCTGATGTCAAGAGTAAAATCAAATTCGCCTGGTGCTGCGGCGGCTTCTCCATGTTGGGAAATGCACATGATGGCGTCCATATAATCAGCATAACTTGTATCAGTACAAGTTTTGCGGTCTTCATTATAGTTGATTTCTTCTAGGATCCAAGGGCCACACACCTGCTTATTGTCCAAGTAGCAGCGCGGTAGCATCATCCCTAGATGTTTGTTACAATGCCTCAACATCCACTCACTACTCTCATGCTTGGATTCATCAAGGATCCAAACTTTGAAGCTAGGGTCGTGGTATCCCATTTGCGCAAGGCATGGCCCCTTTTTAGATTTCCCAAAGACAAGAGCATTTTGCTTTTTTCGTGGTGAATTTATACTGACACCAGCTGGCGGTTTGATTACTCGGTACTCATCTTTTGACAAGGATATTCTGCACATCAGAAATTACATTACATATTCGACCACCTTAATAAACTGATTGATATGCATGCATCTAGCTAGCTAGGACCTAGGGTCGATCGATGTACGGATGTACCTGAGGAACAAGTCATTGTGGCAATGCACATAGAGGGCTTGCTTCTAGTAGGCAGCGAAGAAACGTTCCTCGAGGAAGGTTCTGTAGAAATTCAGAGGCGCTGATGGAAGGGATGGAACACCGTGACCTTTCTCTGGACAGTTGTTTCGTGTTATATAGAGCGAGAAATATCCTCTCGCGTGGATTACAGGTTGTTGCACAACATCAGGGATGGCCGGTAGGTTGTTGTGTACAACAGCTTCTACTCTATCTATCTAGATTACAACAACAACATAAGCAACTAACCAGCCGGCCACCAACAGCTCTTGTGCACATTTATAACAGAAACTTACTTATCTAACACTCCCACTCAATCATAACCGAGAGAGGTTGAGATTGTACTTAAAATTCTCCAATTGCTTCACTGTTAACGCCTTTGTGAACCCATCTGCGACTTGATCACCGGTAGGAACAAAATCAATCTTCAATAGATTACTTGCAACTCGTTCTCTAACAAAGTGGTAGTCGACTTCGATGTGCTTTGTCCTGGCATGAAAAACAGGGTTAGCTGACATATATTTGGCACCCATATTATCACACCACAACCTTGCTGCAGGAGGACAAACTACTCCAATTTCTTTTAGCAAAGTCTAAATCCACATGATTTTAGCAGTGGCATTGGCAATAGCTTTGTACTCCGCTTATGTGCTCGACCGTGACACGGTTGCCTGCTTACGTGCACTCCATGATATCAAATTTGAACACAAGAGCACTGCATACCCACCTGTAGACCTTCTATCATCAAGTGACCCGGCCCAATCTAAGTCCGAGAACCCTGTGATCAGCAAGGACCTTGATCTCATGATTTTCAGTCCTACCTTAGTGTCTTGCTTTAAGTACCAAAGTATCCTCTTCACTGCATTCCAATGAGCTATAGTGGGAGCATGTAAAAACTGGCATACTTTGTTTACTGAGAAGGCAATATCAGGTCTTGTGAGTGTTAAGTATTGGAGAGCACCCACAACACTCCTGTACTGTGTGGCATCATGTGGACCGAGCGGATCTCCTTCAAATGCAGAAAGTTTTTCACTAGTGGAAAGGGGAGTACTTACTGACTTGCACTCTGCCATATTGACCTTTTTTAATAAATCAGATGCATACTTTTCTTGAGTCAGAACTATACCATCTTGAATTTTACTGATCTCTATACCCAGGAAAAAATGGAGTTCCCCAAGATCTTTTAATGCAAAATCCTGCTTCAAGCTATTCAGCAAACTGAACGTAGCATCTTGTGTTGAGCTTGCAACAATTATGTCATCCACATATATCAAGACATATATTGTGACTCCCCCTTTGTGAAAATAAAATAATGATGTATCTGCCTTAGAGGAGTGAAAACCAAGCTCGAGTAGTTTGGAGCTGAGTCGAGCATACCAAGCACGTGGTGCTTGTTTCAATCCATATAAGGCTTTGTCAAGTTTGCACACAAAGTTTGGTACCTTTTTGTCCTCATACCCAGGTGGTTGCTTCATGTAAACTTCTTCTTCTAGAATCCCATGTAAGAAGGCATTTTGTACATCCAACTGCCTTAAACTCCAGCCCTTTGAGACTGCAACTGACAGAATAGCTCAAATAGTAGCCATTTTCACAACCGGACTAAATGTGTCCTCATAATCAATGCCATACCTTTGTTTGAATCCTTTAGCCACCAACCGAGCCTTGTACTGGTCTAAACTGCCATCAGATTTTCGTTTGACCTTGTACACCCACTTACAATCTATGACATTCCTTCCTTTCTGAGGAGGGACAAGGTGCCAAGTCTTGTTTCTCATGAGAGCATCAAACTCCAAGTCCATTGCATTTTTCCAATCTTTATTCTCCAAGGCTTCTTCTACTCCTTGAGGCTCACCAGAAGAGGTAAAACAACTGTAACGGACCGTACCATCAGTGTATACCTTGGGCTTCCTTGTGCCAGCTTGAGCACGAGTTCCTGGAAGAACTGGCAGCGAAGCAGGAGCAGGTGGTTGTTCCGATGAGGCATCATCAGAGACGGGTGAAGCCACAGAAAGATGCAGCGCAGACGATCCCGGTGTATCCCGGAGATTCTCCCCCTCGCGAACTAGCGCCGGCGACGTGGCGAGCTGCTAGGAGGCGGACGGCTCCACGCGGGCGGGTGAGGAAGACGTGGCAACGTCCGGTTGGCGCAGAGCGGATGATGGCGGATGCGGCGTAGGCGAGCGATTCTGCGCGTCTGACGCGCTGGTCGAGCGCGATCCCGAGGCGAATTCGCTCGGATTGGCAGGAAAATCTTCCTGGGATCGCACGCCTGTCTCCCGGAGTCCGGCAGAACAATGAAAGCCCTATAAAACCTGAGTTTCTTCACCAAAAACAGCAGGATTAGAAGCATTAGTCTCCTGATCATCTACTAATTCATCCCTGGAGGAAGGATTGAGAAGGTCAGGAGGAAGGAGAAGGATTTCTTGGCGAAGACGAGACCCTGCATTGGGGCGAAGTGTCGAGAAAGGGAAGATGTCTTCATCAAAGACGACATCCCGTGGAATGTAGACACGGCCAGTGGATGTGTCCAAGCACTTGATCCCCTTATGCATATTACTGTAGCCAAGAAACGTGCACTGTTTGGAACGGAAGGCTAGTTTGTGTTGGTTATAGGGGCGAAGGTTTGGCCAGCAAGCGCATCCGAAGATACGTAGGGAGAAGTAATCTGATTTGACATGAAATAGGCGCTCAAGAGGTGTTGTGTAGGCTATGGGACGGCTAGGGGTTCGGTTGATTAGATAGGTAGCGGCTAAAAATGCCTCATCCCAAAATTTGAGAGGCATATGAGCATGGGCTAGTAGGAAAAGGCCAACTTCCACTATGTGACGGTGTTTACGTTCGGCGGCACCATTTTGTTGATGTGCGTGCGGGCATGACACAAGATGAGAGATCTCGATTTTGTTAAAGAAGGAATTTAATTTCTCATATTCTCCACCCCAGTCTGATTGGACTGAGATTATCTTTCTATCAAAGAGTCGCTCAACGAGTTTCTGAAATTCCTGAAACTTTTGAAAGACTTCTGACTTGAATTTTAATAAATAAATCCAAGTAAATTTGCTACAGTCATCAACAAAGCTAACATAGTATTTGTACTTGCCAACCGAATCAGATGCAGGACCCCACACATCAGATAAAATTAATTCCAAAGGATGAGTGGACACACTGGTAGAAATAGGGTATGGTAGTTGATGACTCTTAGCTTGTTGACAAGCATCACAAACAGAGTTTTTATTGGAATAAAAAAATAAAAGGGAGTTTATGATCTTTAACAACTCTCTCAACTATAGGAACTGCAGGGTGACCTAAACGATGATGCCATCGGTCGAGGGACGGCTTATTGACTCCAAAAGCATGCTTTGTGGTGGAAGGAAGAGGGTACAATCCCTTGCGACATGGCCCTTTAAGTAGAATATTCTTCGTGTCCCGATCCTTGATGAAAAAGACATCAGGGTGAAATTCTAAGAAAACATTATTGTCGGAAGTAAGGCGATGAACAGAAACTAAGTTCTTTGCAGTGGTAGGAACATGAAGAACATTGTGAAGATTAAGGTTGCGAACAGGGGTACGAATAGTAGAATGACCAGTGTGACTTATGTGCATACCTGCGCCGCTGGCAGTATGAATCTGCTCAGCGCCATTGTACTTCTCCCTGAAGGCAAGCTTGTCGAGTTCACCAGTAATATGATCGGTGGCTCCGGTGTCTGTATACCAGGACGTGTCGATGTTGTAGCCGTTCATGGACGCAGCAGCAGCAACGTGACGTTCATCAGGAACGTAATTCTCATCAAAGCGATGCCAGCAGCAATCCGCCATGTGTTCGGACTTGAAACAGACCTGGCAGAATGGGTGAGAGTTGGAGGAGCTGCCGCGGTTGGGGTTGTTGTTGCCGTTGCCGCGTCCTGAGTTTCCTCCTTGACGCGCGCCATTCGCGTTGGAGTTGTTGGGGGGCGAGCTGCGGCCGCGCCCATTGCCATGGCCGCGCCCCATGGCGCCGCGTCCACCACGTGCAGAGTTGCCACCATGACCCCGGTTCATCATGTTAGCCGATGATCCGGAGTTGCCACCACCCATGAGTTCCATCCTCGTCTCAAAAGCCAGAAGCTGGGCATAGGCTTCAGAGACCGAGGTGGGATCCTTGCTCCCGAGGATGGTGGTGACCACAGGATTGAACTTGAGATCGAGTCCTGTGATGATGTACTGAAGAAGCTCGTCGTCGTCAAGAGGCTTGCCGCCGGCGTCCATCTCATCTCCGAGTGTCCGCATTCGACCGACATATTCTGCAACGGATTGTTGCCCTTTCTGGGCCGTTGCAAGGGCAAGGAGTGTCTTCACAACCTTTGCCCGGGTCTGCGATGAGAACATGACTTCAATCGCCGACCACAGTTGCGCCGCCGTCTCCTTGGCAGCAACTTGGGACATGATCTCCCTGGTAAGAGATCCGAAGATGAAGCTCAGGACCTACTAGTCCCTTGCAAACCACTCGTCGAACGCCGGGTTGGGCACCTTGGCCTCCTTCCCGGCTGCATCCTTGCCATCAATTTCTTCGGCAGGAGGCGGGGTGGCTCCGGTCAGATGACCGACGAGGCGTGATCCTCGGACGGCAGCGAGGATTTGCGCCTTCCACATGGCATGGTTGGTCTTGCCAAGCTTTTCAGTAATGGCAATGCCAACCAGGGGATTGATAGGTGCAGAGGATGAAGACATGGCGAGGGCTCTGTGGATCTAAGATGTGGCTCTGGTTACCATGTAGAAATTCAGAGGCGCTGATGGAAGGGATGGAACACCGTGACCTTTCTCTGGCCGGTGGTTTCGAGTTATATAGAGCGAGAAATATCCTCTCGCGTGGATTACAGGTTGTTGCACAAGATCAGGGATGGCCGGCAGGTTGTTGTGTACAACAGCTTCTACTCTATCTATCTAGATTACAACAACAACATAAGCAACTAACCAGCCGGCCACCAACAGCTCTTGTGCACATCTATAACCGAAACTTACTTATCTAACAGGTTCTACGTCGCAGTCGAACGTCTGCAATGGTGCCAGCGGCCTCCCTTTGCCTCAGGAATGACCGCTTCTCCCACCGCCCGGTCCTGGACGACATGACGTGCAGCAGGTAGGACGACGGAGGCCACTCATCCTCGTCCCTTGCTTGCTCTTTTTCATACAGAGGAGCATAATCTATTATGAAGACACTGTAATGTAGTTGTGACTTGTGAGGCGGAGGAGGAGGAGACGGCGTCGCCGGCGGGGTCGAACACAAGGCAATGGGCCCTATGGCAGTGAAACTTGCGTGGTTCGGGCCATGGAGGCAAGGGAGCAAACCATCCGGTCTCCGGGTTGGCAACGCAGCTGTGGAGCAAGAGGAGGCCGTTGCAGTGGTCCTTGACCATGCCGCCAAACCATCCGCCTTGGATGCACGGGTATAGGTGGGTGAGGTTGCCAGACGTGGTGCCCGACGAGCCTGAGCCTGAGCCTGAGCCTGGACGGAAGAACTCGGCGTACCAGCGGTCCGACAGGTTGAGGAAGATGCCTCCCACGGAGAGCGGAAGGAGGTCGGCGCGCAGCAGGCGGCGGCCGTCAATGGCGCCCTTCCACTCGCCGCACACGCACCTCGACGCCGCCAGATCGAGCACGTCCTCGAGCAGGAGACGCGTCAGGTCGGTCATCATCGTCCTTCCAATAATTCTCTTCTCCTTCCATCACCGACGACGACGATCAGCGTCCTGTTCTTGGCATCTTCTACTGCATATATGTAGGCGCATCTATATCGACTCCAACCCTAACCCTCGCAAACAATGAAAGGAAACTGATGATGATGATGATGAAGGCGGCGGTATATGCTGGCTTTTTTTGTATAATATGGTGTTTTTATGTACTTATTACTATTCTTGCAACATTGATTAGATGTATAGCAGTGGTACATCCTGCATTGAAAATGTCCCAAACTAAGAAGGGCAAGGGCAATCTCTAATTTGATTCATTTTTCTAAAAAAAACGGAAAGACACAGCAACAGTAGAGTAGTTAGCTGCTGTGAAGCATGCAAAAGCAGCCCCAATTGCTCGGCCTCCAGAATCCACAGGCCAAAGAAAACTAGCTTCATCTCTTGATGATGACAACGTATTTCAAGTGTTGATTTCTCAACCGTGTAGATTTGTGTGTCAGGTGCATTTGTATTTCAAGTGTTGATATTGACGCTCTCAGTTGCACAGCAGATTGACAGTAAATTCATGGGGCCGCAAGTTCGCAAGGCAAACCACCTTTGTTGCATCTGCTGTACAGGAAATTCCCAAACCATTCTCCAGCAGCAACTTCTCTTTAGAGATTGCATGGGACATATATTGCAAAAACAAAAAGAAAAAACTGCAACTGGAACAACAAGTGATGGAAAACAAGTGAAAAAAGACACAAAAAATATATATATTCTCAACTACATACAAAACTACCTGTTAGTTTCTAGTACAATGTTACAATGATGTTTTAGAGGGACTACATAGGCTCATAGCTAATCATTTCTAGTTTTCAACAGCTGCGGTACAAGACATTTGACTCGGGGAAAAAAAGGTTATGCTCTCCAGATGGTGATGAATGTTGAACTGGGAAATGCTGGACAAGCCTTGAGCATGATCTTGGCGCGACCTCCAGATCAAGAGGCTGAAAGTGCGGCCCTTGAAGGTCATGTGGACGCAGGAGCGACCGACCTCGCTGCCGGCGCCCAGAGGCGTGATGACCATCTGGTCGCTTCCCGGCCGCCGGAGGCCGGGCGCTTCCCGGCCAGCGAGCCGCTCGGTGCGGTGGTGACAGACGCCATGGTTTCCCCCTTTGCTTCCCTTGTCCGCCGGACTGCGAGGGGGTTAGGGTTTTGTTGGGGGAAGTGGGAACGATTCGTGGGCCTCCGGTGCGGGCCGTAGATTGATGGTCCGACCGGCCAGCCCAGCTGAGCCCAATCTCCTGAACAATTCTTAAGCTCGGGCCAGGCCCAAGGAAAAAAAAAGTGTGTGATTTATATCGTTTCATCTGGCATATTATAAACCCCTCAAAAAAAATCTGGTATATTATAAGAAAAATGCTAATATGAGATCGATTTAATGAAAATAAAACTGATATGGGGAGTAGCCTGATGCTCGTTAATTTGTAAACTGCAAGGGAACAAAAAATTGAATCGTGGTAGTAATGTGGTTTGTGGATTGTTACCATGTGCTACAGTATTACATTTTTTTTTACAGGACTAAATCTGTCCCCAGTCCACTATTCCGAGCAGAGGTAGAGCACTCCGCCATTGGCGCGCGTGACGCGGGGCTCACGCGCCCGCCCCAACCACCGCGCGTTCGCGCCCGGAGAGGGAAAAGGGGAGGGAGAAGAGGAGGGGCGACCGACGGCGTCGGGGAGGGGCACGGCCGGAGGAGGGGCGCCGTCGTGCGGGGACGAGCCCTCCCTAACACTGCTTGCGGCTGCGCGGTCCTTGGCCGTCGTAGCACACACCACACCTGCGCAACCTCCATGTCCTCATACCGCTGCCGCCGCCACGCCACCGCCCCTCCTTCACGACGCGCCGCCTTTGCCTCTTCCGCCACACCCTACCCCATGTCGTCACGAAGGCCTCAAGCACGAGCTACTCGCTGACGACCGGCCCCCGCTGCTCCGCCCTCTTCACCGTCCCCCGCGCCACCCGTTGTCTACGCTCTGACTGCCACTGCCCCTCAGCTGGCGTGGGGCAGCGCCACCGCGCGCGCCTCCGATTTGGTGGGGCTGGAGAGGGGGAGGCAGGCCGAGGGAGGATGCAGCTCCATGGAGGAGAGATCAGGAGGGAGAGCCGGGGAGAGAGAGAGGTGCGGGGAGGGGAGAGAAAGAGGGGCGCGTGGGGAGGGGAGAGAGAGAGGGGGGTCGGTAAAGAGAGGAGAGAGAAAAACAAGAAAAAAACTAAAATGTGGTCCCATTAGCTGATAGTTGGTATAGAGGATAAGACATAAAGTATGATAGGCGTGGGAGAAATAGGTATATAGAAGAGAATCTCGATGAAATTTTTTTTAAAAAAATGAAAATAGAGTACCGCCAATGCAGACAGCCTGATAAAATGATAATAACGATAAAGATCATCCTAACAGACGCTGGGTTGGAGTAGTCTGTGTATAAAGAAATTAAAGAGACACGTACAGACACATTGGCTGGCCTGCCTCAGCAAACGCAGATGCAGCAGGTGGTAGCACCTTTGAACAAGAGACAGATCCTGGCGCCACCTCTGCGGCGGCGTGGAAGAAGGCAAGGGCGCGCGGAGCACGAAGACTGGCACGTACGTACGCCATGTAGAGGACGATCGAATCTTTAGCTATCGAGCTAGTAGCTACGGCGGCCTGTCCTGGCCTGGCCTGGCCTGCCCTGCCTGCAGAGACCCGGCCGGGAGTAGATAAACTCGGCGCTGGCCGGCCGATGGATCGCCGCCTTTCCATGCGCTCAGGCTCAGGCACGCATGCATATAGGAGTATCTCCTTGTTCGATGGATTCTCATCTTTCCGGCCGGCCGGTGAAACGACGATCGATGCGGCAAGCTAAGCTAGCTCAAAGGTACTAGCAACAAAGCATAGCATGCACACCGGCGGCGCGCGCGCATGGCATTGGCATGGCGACTGCCTGCCGGTCGGTCTCGTGGGAAATCAAATCCATCCATCAGATGGACTGATCATCGCTCGATCTCTAGCTAGCTCGCTGCTTCCGTCCTCGATCGCCACGCGCCAACTGCAAAAGCAAAGCCGATCGAGACCAGCTAGCAAAGGCCAAAGGGATATGCTTTGCTACGACGACCGGCACCTGCTGCTGGTGCTGAACTGCTGGTGGATATGGCATTCTCGTTCAGTTGCGTTGCTATGGCTTTTTGGCCGGCCGGCCGGGTCGGATAGATGGTCCCCGGCGGGGCGGCCATGGCGATAGATGAGATCGATGGCGAGCGCATTTGCTTAGCTAGGCGTGGTGGGTTTGGGTAGGGTGGGAGGATCCCCATGCATGCATATGATAGATGCCGGCCGCCGGCCGTGGCTTTGCTTCGATAGTTTGATGGGTGGTGGATGCGTGCGTGCGTGCGTGCGTGCGTGTTGATGATGATGCGTGTCCTCGTGGGCATTCGTGCGTGCGGTGTGCGCGGCGACAGTGTGTAGCACTGGCATCATTGCGCGCGCCTCCTCCTGTGCCGGCCGGCCGCCTAGCTGCTTGGCTGCCTGCCCCTGCATCTGCGTGCCTGGGCCTGGGGTTGTTCTGCCTGTGGCAATGGCCGGAGATGGAGCGGACGGCCGGGCCGGGGCGCCATTTTAGATTCCTGAGCATTATTATGTCGGACTGTGCTGGCTCCTGCACATCGGGCGCCGCGCCGGCCGATGTTCTGCTACTGCTGCTCGTCGCCTACGCGGCCGGCCGGAGATTCAGATTGGCCGGCCACCGTCGGCCCCGTCCCGTCGCCAACATACCATCCGGTCCGTACGTAGCTTGCCCGGCCTGCGTCACGTCACCTGCCGCCCTGGCGCTTTCCATCCATGCATCTTTCTTTCTACTGTAGGACATGCAGGCTCTGCTTAAGCTCGTTCTATAGCATGCATGATGCGTCACAATGCAAACTCACGATGCAAGAAATTACTACAAGGTCGAGTAGGTTTTCCTCTGTATCCTAGAAACAAGAATTAAAACAAAGTACGTACAAGTGAATGGTATAGCAGCTAGTACACACGAATGATGATGATGGAGACGAGACCACCTCTCCAGCAGCAGCATTGCTCGGCTCGATCATTAATTAGCAGGTGGGGCGTGAACTCCACGTCGTCTTGATCGATCTACTTAATTGGCATAATTAAGCAACTCTTAGTGAAGACGTACATGATGCCAGCTACTCAAGCCCACTAATCCATTAGTGGTACAAATGTGAAAACCCGCTTACGACCGACAAAGTTGGCTGCAATAGAAATAAGTTGAGCACTTCCTGCAGTAAAAAAGTACCAAGTTGTTGCTGATGACACAGGTGGTGAAACTTGGAGTAGCTAGCAAATTGTTTTTTTTTGTACTGAATTGATTGCCTATTATGAAAACTAGTCCATCAATCTGTGCTCCCGCACGGACTAATATTTTTAAAAGCTATTGTATCTAAAAACTATTTAAAAATTAAACTCCTACCTAATAATCAAAATTGTTTACATGCTACTCTTTTTTTCAATACTTCAACATAATACTCATATAGATGCGTATTTATCTATTTCCGTTTGTGATTGATTTTTTAAGTAGTAATTACTCTATACACTTTTTCATCCACATTCACACTTCTTTCATTTTGTGTCGCACCTCTATACATTATATTTAGCATACATATCAATATTTTTCATCACTTCGTCGTATATACATGTATAAATGTGAAACTCATCATGCATATATACCTTAACTTTTTATTTGTATATTAACAATCATAAATAGGTAATCAATTAATTGTAATAAGGTCCTTAATTATGTATCGATGGTCAAAGAATATAGTCAAAGTGGATTAGAAGAGGCAGAACTTGCAACAAGTTATATATATATATATATATATTTATTTCCAATGGAGAGAGGGAGTAATAATATTAGTAATCGATCAGTTGTAGTCGGACCCCTACTTTTGTGCGTGCAAATGATCGATATATAGTGCACTAGTATCATGCATCATCCGCGCGCCCCACCTGCTAATGATCGAGCCGAGCCGAGCGAGCGCTGCTGCTGCTGGAGATGTGGCCTCATCTCCAATTCTCCATCATCATCATCTATATCGTCAAAGTTTGGCACCATATATAGCAATGATGCATGCATGCGCGCAGGCAGGCACTCGATCTTAACCCTGTAATTCCAATTAAGCGGCACGCGGCAACTAATAAGCACGATCATTGATGGGCCTGGTTGCTCATGATCACCTCCTCCTGTTCTAAAACCGGCCGGCCATTCTGTCTGTAGGTCCATCAATTATATGTACTAGTCTATCAACTTGTGCTCCCGCACGGTCTAATAATTTGGATACATGAGTATTAAAGTTTTGTAAAAAACTATATTCATATATAATAATTAAAATTATTTTCCTTCCGCTTTAATTAAAATATTTTCTTTTTACATCACACTTTCTAGATGTGTTTTATTGAAGCCTCAATTTGAGCTATATAATTAACTTGAAAATGGTATAAGTTAGCATTTTTCATATTAATAGTGGTAGAATTAGATAATTTAAAATTATATATTAGTGTGTACTCTAGAATTTTTTAATCACATATGTGGATAATTTCAATGGAAGCTTAGAGTTTAAGTTAAGTGTTGAACATGAAAATCTGTATTCCATTGTTTCCTATGTACATTTATAAATAATCTACATGGTGAGACACATCAGGCATACACATCCTAAGCTAATATTTTCTATATTAACAAATAATGGAACAAATATGTAATTTAGAATCATATATAGGAGTACTTTGGGATATGTTTTATAATGACATGTTTTTTTTAATGGAACAAATATGTAATTTAGAATCATATATAGGAGTACTTTGGGATATGTTTTATAATGACATGTTTTTTTTAATAACAGCAAATGTTCGTAATTTAGATGCAAATAAATTAGGGCATTACTATAAATTATTTTTATAATAGCATATGTGGGTAATTTAGATAAATATTAGAGGGTCACTTTAGTTTATTTTTTATAATGGCAGAGGTGGGTATATATTTAGGGGGTTACCTTAGTTTATTTTTCATAATGACAGAGGTGGGTATATATTTGAGTGAATTCCCTCAATGCCACTAGAATTTATAGGGGTTCCTTCATTGCCATCGAAAATCTTCGATTCCCTTCAGTGCCACTCTTTCTAATTTCCATTTCCCTGGTTGCCATTCCGTTAGCATTCCGTCCCAATTGCCGTTTCCCTCCTCGAGTGACGACGCTGCCCCAGAGCTCGGCCATGACATAGAACAAGCAGAAGCTCCAAATCCTCAATATGGCCATGGGCAGGTTGACCAGGTGTGGCCGTGGCCGAAGAAGGCGATGAAGGGGAAGATGACGGTGTAGAAGAGCGCCTCCTTGGAGAGCACGTCGGAGAGCTTGGTGTAGAGCAGCATGAAGCCGATGGCCATGGGCAGGTTGACCAGGTGTCGACGCCGACGCGGGCGAGCACGAGGCGGGCGTCCTCGGCGTCGGGCGTGACGCCGGTCGCGAACCGCGCGAGCACCGAGCGCACGCCCCGCGCCGCGCGGCCGTCCTCCGGGTCCGGCAGCCGCGCTACCGAGCGCCACGCCTGCGTAGACACCAAGCCCGCGAGCTCCGCGGCCTCGACGGACGTCGCGGCCACGCCCTCGGGCAGCGCGTCCACCGCCGTGGCGACGGACCCCATCGCAACCCGAAGCTCGAAGGCGGCCAGCTCGGCATTCATGAGCACCCACAGGCGTGCCCCTTTGCGGGCGCAGTCGGCCAGCAGGAGCCACAGCTTCTGCAGCGCCACGTGCAGCTCCGAGAGCCCCAGCACCGCGTCGCCTGGCAGCGGGGCCGGGGCGTCGCGGCGTCGAGGAAGGCGAGGAGCAGGCCGGCGATCCGGTGCTGGCGCGATGGCCTCGCATGGGCACACCGCCGGCAGCGCCAGCATCCTCCGGGGCGTCCCGCTCCGCAGCCTGCGCGTCGCCGCCGCTGGCCCTCCTTTTGAGGAACCCGTTCCCCAGGAGCGCATCGCGGCGCGGGAGGAAGGGGCTGCCCCTGGACGCGAGGAGCGGGGAGTGGAGGGCGGCGGGTGAGAGGGAGGCGGCGCGCGGGCGCGGGAGCCCGCGCCTGGCGCCGTGGCGGAGGGCGAGCGACTTCATGGAGGTCCGATGCGGCAGCGCCAGACGAGCGGCCGCTGTTCCTCAGCAGGATGACGGAAGTCTCTTGCGGGCCCCACTTGTCGGCGAGTGTAACTTAACTGATTTTAACGGGAATGGCAACCAGGGAAATGGAAATTAGAAAGAGTGGCACTGAAGGGAATCGAAGATTTTCGATGGCAATGAAGGAACCCCTATAAATTCTAGTGGCATTGAGGGAATTCACTCTATATATTTAGGGGGTTCCTAGTTCCTAGCTAGCATGCAGCAATCCAAATGCACTGGTGCACCACACCTGCATGTGTTGTACTCCTGCTGCATGCTTTTCTGCTGGTGGTCACTCAGATCGATCACGCGGAGACACGAACCGACGACGACGAGCGACGAACGGATCGGATCGAGAGACAAAATTAAGAACATGCCTCGGCCTGCACTGCACTGCATGGTCTTTTTATTTGTCTGCAACAAGCCAACAACTAACGGCACAGTGCAGGCAGCTACGTACTATAGGAGCGAGCTAGCGGCCGACCAGAGCAGCAGCGGTGCTAGCCAGCCAGCAGCGCAACAGTATACACACACACACACTAGTGTACAGAGAGAGAGAGAGAGAGAGCGCGCATGAAGTGCAGGAGATGCAGTGTACACTAGGCAGGCAGGCAGGCTCCATCGATTCGATGATTCATCGATGGATCAGCTGCAGCACGCCGGGCGTCATCGATCAGAATGAGAATGGAACCAAGGGATACGAGTCAGTAGCTGGGGCTAAGGTTACATTTGAAGCACGCTGGCTGCCAGTGCCAGCCTGCCAGGCATCCACGACCACGACCACGAGTACAGTCGTCCTCGTCCGGCTCCGGCCGTGTGTGTACTACTAGAGTACACAGGTAAGGAACTCTAGGATCTTTCCTTTTTACCGCAGCAGCATGCAGTTACAGTTGCCTTGCCTATGTCTATGTAGCTCCTCCTCCTGGACCTCCCACTAACGACTCGTGCCGCTAGCTGCCGTGCGTTGCACATTACTTTTTGCAGGCATTATATATATTTATATTATTGATGATCGCTCGCTATACTATACGTGAGCCCAATGGTGGACAGGCAGGCCCATCGCCCATGGGCGGGCGAGCAAAGGCAGAGGCAGAGCAAGCATGCTCGCCGAGACCCATCCTTGCACTGCCACCATTCTATATATATATATATATATATATATATATATATATATATTAGCTAGCTAGCTAGCTGCTGAGAGCATTCCATCTCGGTTGCACGCCTAGCTAGAGCACCACCGTACGTACCAGTACCACAAACTGCTGCTGGTCGACCGGACCGATAGATGATCCCAGCTGCTAATTAAGACGACATATATATAAGAGAAAGGACCCCCCCACACACGCGACACACTCTTCTTCTTCCTTGCTGGGACTGGGACTAGTGCACCCACCGTCACACTCCTCTCACCTGCCAAGAGGAGAGAGGGAGGAAGAAGGCAATATAATCCATCGATATATCAAGACTACCCTACCCTACCGGAGCAGCAGCAGCAACAGCCAGCGGCGGAGAAGGTGAAGAAAGATGCTGGCCTGCATCGCGTGCGTCAAAGAAGAAGGTGGCGGCCGCGACCGCGATGACGCCGCGCGCTCAGCCGGCGATACCCCGACCACCTGCAGAGACCCCGTCAAGTCGCTCACCTCCCAGGTGCGTTGCACTCAGCATGTTCTTCATGGACGGACGGAGCAGCTGTTTATTAACTTGTCCGCTCTGCTCCGTCCCTATGAAACTGTAGATGTTTGCTTGCTGCAGTAAGACTGACTGACTGACTCACGAGACGCATGCATCATCCATGAGCCCCTCTGATCTCTCACAACCAGCTGGAGACGAGATTCCTAGGATGGATGGATGTATCCATCCATTGCACTGCAGTAGCTTCGTCTGTGCTGCTTCTGCATTCATACCTATACCCACCCACCTGATGCATTCATATCATATCCGATCCGGCGTCTCATGCTATACACCAGCATATATCACTAGTGTCGTTATTTCTGCATTTCAAGGATTCAGATTGGAAATGAAGGGCTAGCTTGTTCGAATTCGGATGATATATAGTAGCAGCCACTAGACAAAGAGATGGGACGATTATACTATATATTAAGGTAAATAATTAAAGATTTATATACATAGGTTAGTTTGTTGGCATGATGATTGTGCCAGCTCTAACTAGCTAGCTATATAGTATAGTGGAGAAACAATGCAAGGGAATGAATCAAGTGCATGCGGCGGCATGCTTAAGCACATATAGTGGATTAGTAAGAATAGGAGAGAGATGGAGCAGGCGATGAAGAGGAGTGGTGATGAGTGCGGCAGGCGCGTGGGCGTGGCGTCGCTTTCGTCGTCCGTCGCCAGGCAGCGCCCCCGAAATCGGCGACATGTCGTGGCCCTCCTCCTCCTCTGCTCCGATCGGCCAGTGGAGTTGGACCCCGCCGCGCCGCGCAGCCAGCAGCTAGCCATGGATGGATGCATGATGACGATCGAGGTGGTCGCCGCGCGCGCGCGCGGCTACCGAGGAGAGGACGGACGGGAGGGCAGGGAGCAACGGGGGTCCATGCATGTCCATGGGTGGGATGGATTGACGACGATGATTGTTTGGGATCGTTGCGCGCGTGTCGGCACCCAGACCGAATCATGGCAGGCGGAGGCGCTTCTTTTGCTTTCCGATCCTTGGTTGGATCCATGCTCTCTCTGCCTCTGCATGAGACTGTTTTTTTTGGAGGGCGTCGATCCCGATGCCATATTCCCCCTTGCCCTTGGTGGCGTCTCTTCTAGTTCTAGCTGTGGCGTCGGCTCCACCCATATATGCCATGCTACCATTAATTGTCGTCGTCCATGGAGAGATCGATCTATCCGTCGATTCTTCTCCCTTTGTCCATCTTCTTCTTTACTAATCTTCTTCTTTAATCGGAC
>CM014278.1:83655602-83682262 GCA_004135705.1 Alloteropsis semialata | reverse complement strand
GACAGCGAGGTCGGGCACTCGCGGCGGTCGGCCAAAAGGCGCGGCACGCGGGGCGAGGAAAAGAACGGTGGGAAGGATCGGAAGATTGGAACTCATCGGAAAAGATTTTGAAAACCAATGTATTAAGAATGATTTAGAGTTTTCAAATTTTTGGGATGTTACATGACGGGCGGCGGCTGCGCGCCTGTGCCCCCAGTCTCCTCAGCAACAGCCACAGCACGGCCAGCCGGCGGGAACTCTGGAGGCAAGCGAATCGGCGACAACTTAAATGTGTTGTTGCCACTTTTATGATTTGTTTTTTTTGGAGACTTTGAAACTTATGAATTTTTATACTGCTATATGCTATCTGTGTATAACTATGATTCTGTGAAATAATGCTCATGATTTTCTATTCATGTGAATATGTGATGTTGTCAGATCCGCGGGCACCCAAGACCCGCCCAAAACCCGGCGAATGCGGGCGCGAGTGTAGAAATCCACCCATGGGTTTCGCTGCGGGCGGGGTTTTTCCTATCCCGTGGGTTTCGCTACAGGCGGGTTTTAGATCCACCCGAACCCGAATCCGCGGGTGCTATCCCTAGAGCAGACGCCGTTTGAGCCCAACCGACTATGATGAATTTACTAGGGAATCTCAATTTAGAACCACGTTGAGGAATTCAAATCATCGTGACTTTGAGGGCTCGTGGTGTTTGGATTCATTTGCCATGGGCAAAAATTTTGAGGCTAAACTTTAGCTCTGCTTGGCTGTTTGGATCCAGAAGCTAAAAGTGTAGGCTTTAATGACATAATGACTGATTTGCCCCTCATAATGAAGGCATGTAGTGGGGACTAGACCTGAGCATTTCCGGCCTGGCCCGACGGCCCGGCCCGGGCTCGGCGGGCTTTGGCCCGCCTACGACACTCAATGGGACGGGCTTGGGCAAAGGAAATGAAGCCCGAAAAAAATTTCGGCCCGAGCCCGGCCCAAACTATTTAAATGAATTATTTTCCTGTTGAAAAAGAACGGAAAGCCCGAGTCCGACCCGGGTCCGGCCCGAGCCCGGCCCCCAAAATGGGCCCGTTGCTGCCCACGGGACGGGCATGGGCGAGATTTTAAAGGCCCGAAAAGATCGGGCTTTTTTAAGGCCCGGTCCGAGCCCGTCCCGCCGTTTGCTCAGGTCTAGCTACAGCGGTGACCGGTGGCTCCGGCCCCGTCCCCGCCGATCAGCTGGTGGACGCACGACCGGCGCGTGGCCAGCGCGGCCACAGCTGTGCCCCGTGGCGTCTGGGCGTGCGGATCCGCAAGCAATGAGTTCGTAGCGGTGGGCGTCCCGCCGCGGGGGCCGACATCTGGCTCTGCGTTTGGGCACCCGCAAGGCACCGCCAGGGAAGCACGTCGCAGCGGTGGGTTTGCCCACGCGGAGGCCAGCAAGGCCGAGCTCGAGCGTGGGGTTGCGGGCGCAGGCACGCGACGATTTCTTTCTTCCATTGTGAAGCTGTTCCTCTTTGTCTCTTTCTGGAGATGTGACATTGAAATTTTTTTTTCCACTTGATTTTGTTTCTTCCATTGATTTTTTCTCTTTGTGGTGGTAAATGTTTATTGAAGTTTTTGATACAAGTGAGGGATGAGCATTTTGTTGTATATGGTTCAAATGTACCACCGGTACCAGTGAGCAGTGAAGGTGTTCAACATAGGAAAAAGATTGTAACTTGGCATAGATGAATATTCTTAAGCACTTAATTCTCAAAATATTAACATTTTTGTTGTACATGGTGTTCAAACCCCAGGACCAGTGGTACCGTGTGTGGAAAATTTGAGTACTAGCGTTAGTCATTTATCAGTATTACTATGCAAATTTTGTTCCATTATGTGCCGTAGAATGCATGTTTTGTATACCATTACTTTTAACGAGGTGTGACGAACCTTATGTACAATACAACGGTCATATTTTGAATTGAAATGTACAACTTGTACCACCTGAAAAATCACATGGGTGTAGTCAGGAAAAGTGCCTGCGTCATCACTTTTCCACTCACCGATGTAGCTTTGACCGTGTTCGGTTGGAGGGACAAATTTTTTGCCCCTCCATTAAATACATCTTTGACCGTTAATTAAGGGTATTAAATAAAGTCAGTTTACAAAACTACCTCCATAACCCCCGTCAAATTCGCGAGACGAATCTAATGAGGCCTTTGACCGCATGATTAGAGGATGATTACTGTAGCATTACGTAGCAAATCATGGATTAATTAGGCTCATTAGATTCGTCGCGCAAAGTTGCACTCATCTGTGAAAAGGTTTTATAAATAAACTTCGTTTAGAGCTCCATGCATGCGACAGTATTTGGGGACAAAAAAATGTCCCCAACTGCCGAACACGGCCTTTATGTCACTCATCCCGTACCAGGAGGCTCGAGGCTGTGTGCGAGGAGCGAGGCGGGGGAGATGAGAGAGGGGTCGGGCGCGGGCGGCATATATAGGGGGCGTGGGGCCGGGGCGGCAGCCAATGGGAGGCGTTCACGCGGATCGTGATCTGGCAGTCGTCGGATGCTTCGTAGCGGACGGCGGATGCGTGGGTTGTGCGGGGGGCGAGGCGGTGGATGGGGGAGGGGGGACATCAGGCGTCGCGCGCGAGGGTTTTCGTTTGGGCGGTTTCGTGTCGGAAAACGCGCACCAAACGGAAATCGCGGGATCGGTGACGTGGCATCCATGTGGGACCGCGTGTGGCGTTTCAGGACGGGAGACGATTATTGGTGTACACCCAAACGCGGACGTGGCAGCACCAGAACAAGCAATGGGGAGGGCCAGGGCACGCGGACGGCCGGCGCGTGGACGTCGAGGACGGTCGACTGAATGGCTGCGGCATGGGCGGCGCTGTGCTGCTGCTGTGCTGCTTGCTTTGTCGAACAAGAACGAAACAAGAAGAAAAGAACTGGCTGGCTCAAGTTGCTCAATCTTGCTGCTCATGGAGGAAAAAAAATCAGAGCAGGCGGATGACCAAAAACAGGTCACGTCATGGCGGTGGACGATCAAACAAAGACCTACAACAGGTGCTAACCCAAATTAGACATTAGGTGATTTGGTCATGGAGAGATTGACAATTTTGAAAAGATTCAAAGTCATCAGCATCGGCGTTCAGCAGAGATTTTGGCCCAAATCTGATCAGTGGACATATGCTAAGATTCAGTCAAAGATAACTCAAGAGTTTTGGGTGTATAAGTAGCCGCAAAAAGTTTATGCCGAACTTGCAGAGGGATGCGAAGCCTACAACATTGAGTAAAGATATTTTGTCAAAAGATCGTGATATATGAGGACCGCGCGTAGCGCGGGTGGTTGGCTCGCCAGGTGAGCGAAGCCGCCGGCGTGGGTTCGATTCCAATCGAACTCATGTTTCTCACCACGGGAATGGTGTTTCCCGAATAATTTTCTGATGGCCCCATCCGACCGTACAGGTGCACATGTGCAGGCAAAAATAGAGTACGAGGTTTAGATCTTAGCCTAGTCGTAGGAGGTGGTGTGTGTGGTGTGAGTGGGAGGTGGTGTGTGTGGTGTGAGTGGGTGTGTGTGGTGTGTGTTTGCGGCTGGGTTCAGATACTACAACTTGTACTCTAGACCAGGGCCTCTAAAAAAAGATCGTGATATATTTGGAGATCAAGTGGTGTGTGTGGTGTGAGTGGGTGTGTGTGGTGTGTATTTGCGGCTGGGTTCAGTTACTACAACTTGTACTCTAGACCAGGGCCTCTCAAAAAAAAAAAGATCGTGATATATTTGGAGATCAAGGTCAGCGAAAACAGCCACCTGAAATTGTCCCGGCAGGACTTGGTCAATTTTTCGAAAATGCTGAGTTGTGACTAAACTCGAATATAAAGGTGCTACCCATTTTATTGAAGTACAACAATTAAGAACTTCACACTATACCATGAGTATAGTTTGGACTACAAGTTTTATATTGGCCAAAAGCGATGTGCATAAGAGCATGTGGTCATGAGCAAAGTCATGGAGGCAAGATCATGATGAACTCTAATGATGAACAATGTTGACGCTCGTTATACGTACACTTTTAGTGCCAATTAAGTGGTGTTTTGGGACCAATTCATATACTAACCCGCCACTTGGTACTTGAAATAACCCCATTTTCGTATATGTGTTGTATTTTGGAGCATATCGTGTTTTTGCAGGAAAATGGCCCAATATGGGGCATTTATATTTAAATCCAAAATCAACCCAGACCCGGCAGAATCAAGCCAAGCAAAAGAGGCCCAAACCGACGTTTTCGGAGCAAATTCCATATAGGACATCATGCATACATGGACAAGGATCGTCGAGAGAAGATCGCACGTGAAAGATGGGGCCGAACCGGGCCAAAAAACGCCCTAGGCCGGCCGGCCTAGGGCGTTTTTCGCCGGTTCGACCTCCCCTTTGAACCACAGACTCCTCGGACTATTTATAGATTGTGTGCCGAGGGGAATTCGCATCCATCCACCAGAACTCGGCGAAACCTAGGGCATACACCAAAAGGAGACGACGGCCGCCGCAAGTCCTCGAAGTTGTCTAGGGGATGGCGTAGGCCAACCCTAGCCACCATGGCCTCCCTGCGTGGTTGTGCCATGGTGGAGTTCAAGAGCTAGTTGGTGACAAGCAGGCAAACAAATATTAAGTACAAAAACCGGTTTCCACAACCACGCGAAAGATGGCCTCCCTAGACCAGTTTCCTCTCACAGCAGGCAAACAAATATGTACAAACCCCTCTAACAATTCTAGCACAAACCACTTTTGGTGACAAGCTTCAATAGATGTTCTCAAGTGTATTTATGAAGCTCCTGCACACAGCACAAATACACCAAAGTAGAGATATGCGGAATTACAAGTAAATGCTAGAATTGATAAATATGAGGAAACGGAGACAGCACACAATGATTTGTTTACTGAAGTTCAGATTCACCGCTTGCACTGTTGACGGTCTTTAGACGCGCCAATTGTGAACCGTAAGCGCACGGATCATCGTAGCTTTTCCCTTAGAGTATTCCCCCAAGGTTTATCAATCCGTGGATCTACAAAGAACTACCTAGGGTTTTCTATCTAGCCAAATGGATCTAATCCAATCATAAAGCATAGATTGCATACGAGGTTAAACATGTGTGTGAAGTTGATGAATGTAATGAATCGATCACAACCCCACGACACGAGGTAACACGACCAAAGGTAGCACAAGCCTACCGTCTTTTAGTTGCAACTCCGGCCAAAGTGATAATCAATCTAATCTCGTACAAAGATAAAGAGTCACCTTTAAGAACTTTCCCATGGGCGCCCTTGCGAGGTGCGCGCCAACGCCTAAGGTTTCCCAAAGCTTTACCTCAAACGTCCACCAAGTGCTCTTTACTTGAAGCTCCTTCTCCTTGGTGGCCGCACAACAACTCCCATGGTACTCGTCATCGATCTTACTCAACATTACGCATTCGTTCGACATTTTTCCTCCCGCATGCTTTCACCACACGAGGATAATCATGCCGACTTCCTGCGCACTACTAAGATGTATCCGCAGGGCATAGACTAATTATCACGATTAGATCTATTCCTACTGAGAACATATGCTAGCCAGACATATGAGAGAGAGAGCATGCATCTTAGAAGATCAAAGTAAACAAGACAAGTAGATTGATATCATCATCGAATGTACATACGCCTTGATGAGTTCAAGGCATGGCTCCAGAACTCCGCCATGGCTTCACCACGCAGGGCCAACCATGGCGGCAAGGGCATGGCCTAAGCCATCTCCTAGGCAACCTCGAGGACTTGCGACGGTCGTCGGCTTCCTTCGGTGTGTGTCCCTCTTCACGTCGACTTGTCGTGGATTGGATCTGAATCTTCCCATCTTGAGGGCACCTAGGGGGTTGTATTTATACCCTAGGAGAGCCTTGGGGCGTGCTCCACCTTCTGTTCCACGAGATCCTTGCTTGAGAGTTAAGCAAACTTGGTTTTCATAAGATTTGACTTGCCTAGATTTTCCTAATTCGCAGCCCTGTCTTCCCGATGTCATATCTTCCTCGTCTGGACTCCAAATAGGGCTAACTCCTCTAAATTGTGTAGAACGAAATTATCTCCAACTTTGGTATTCATGATTTTCCTTGGAAATGAAGTTAAGATCCCCAAAACAGCACCGGAAGATAATCTGCCTGATTCTAGACTTCTCTGCGTGGCATGCATTTCGGGGGCCATATCTCCTAGCTCCATATTCCAAATTATGTTTTCCATATGTCTAAATTGAAGATCTCGACGATGGCTACAACTTTGGTATTCAACATTTTGTCATTAGATTTCATTTAGATCTCCGAATCTACACCAAAAGATCATGCTGTCCTAGGCTGCGCGAATATCTCTGAGGTTGCCTTGATCTCGTGGATAACTTTCCAAATCTTCAATTCCTTCATGCTTAAGTCTCTCATACCCAAGGTTCATTGAATGTGGACACCTAGGACCATGAGTTGGGCTATGAAAGCCGATATGGTCCATTGGTTGGGCTCCCTCCGTTAGACTCGATTCCTTTGGGCTCGTAGTTAGTTTTGGGCCTTGAATATAAATGCCCCAAATTGGGCCATTTTCTTGCAAAAACACAATATGCTCCAAAACACAACACACATACGAAAACGGGGTTATTTCAAGTGCCAAGTGGTGGGTTAGTATATGAATTAGTCCAAAATCACCACCTAAATAGCACTAAAAGTGTATGTATAATGAGCATCAACATACACCAAGCAGCCACTAAGGCATAGTGAATCCTAGTCTCCGTTGAGGTGCTCACGAAGAGCCGGGCTGTCACCTAACCTATTCCTCACCCAATCAAACACCAAGGCGAATTGGGTTTACTTACTGATTTCCTCACCTAGAGGATGGGTAATACAAACTTTTGGGGCACAACCACACAAGGAATGTGTGCTCCACGGCGACGCCTAGCCGTCTAGGAGCAAAGCTCCAAGAGTAACAAATGCTTCACGAGTTGCTCGATGCCACCACAAGTGCTCAAGGTCAGATTGCTCACACAAGCTCACACACAAGTCTCTCTCTCAACCCAACTCTAAGAATGTCACAAGGATGCTCAAATCTCACAAAGAGAGGTTGGGGAGAGCTCAGCTGGCCTCAAGAAGGTGTTAGAAACGCACAAAACCAGTAGCCCCTCAAAGAGGAGCTCTTGGGTATAAATACCCAAGCCCAACAAAACTAGCCATTTTTCTGTCAGACAAAACCGGTCAGACCGGTTTGCCAAATCGGTCAGATCGGTTTTCAAACTCAACTAGCCGTTAGATACTTAGAGGCCAGAAACCGGTTAGACCGGTCCTCAAAACCGGTCAGACCGGTTTTGACCGGTTTTGGCCAGACAACCCCACTAAGTTAGATTTTCTAGGTTAGACTCTCATGGGTTTGACTTGAACACTTTTAGTGAATGTCTATGAACCAATGCTGTATCCCTCTTGATAGTACGGCATACCTATACTCAAGACATATAAATAAATCATATTTCAATCACTTGAGCTTGCATGTTGAGAATCATGCCAATACTTGAATATTCTTCATTTGAGGGCTTTCAACATTATCCATCATCTGAGCAGATCAACCTTGAGCTAGTGACTTAGGATTTTCCACAACTTATGTTTGAGTTCACTTTAATCATTAAGCCACTCCTTTTATCAACCATAACATATATATGCATTGCATTGCCTTCCTTGACAAGACTTGGATATGATACTTCGAAACCCCCCGATACTAGATACTTCACTTTAGCAATACGCACATGGTCATAAGTCGTCACCTAACCAAAGCTTGCTTAGTCCCTCACTCTAGTCATCTCGTTTTGTTTCTTCACCACTTACCCTTGCATCATCAAGTTAGCTTTGCTTTGCCATAGAGTGAATTCCATTTGAAAGATTCTTTAAATGCTTGTTCTTGATTGATAAAGAATATCCCACACAATGCAAGCTTCCAATCATGAAGACCAATATGTAACACATATGCTCATGTCCTTTTATCATACATACATGAAGTCTTGCAATATCATTTTCCTCTGTCAAATAAGTCATCTCATAATCTTGGAGACCCACATAGCATATCTCCAAGTCATTGCTTCATCATTGCTTGTTTTTGACTTGACACCTGGGTCACCTGGGTTGGACCAGGCTGAGCCGGATCAGCCTCTCTGTCCTGAATTTAATTTCACCTGGCTGACCTGGGTGCCACCTGGCTGAGCCAGGTTAGCTTTACTTTATCTTTTGCAATGAACATTATTTCTTCACACACTTGCTTGCTTGTATCAATAAATAACCATATATTTTGATGAGCACATTAAATACAATGAATCATAAGAATAATCCCCTGCTCATCATCTCAAGCAAACAAGTTAGACCTTTAATCGTTTTGTCATCAAACTCACCAAAACCCACATGGGGCATAGATGCACTTTCAACTATTCCTCTCCCTTTGAATCCCTCTTCATACACCAATCTCACTACGAAAACAAGAAAGGGCTAAAGAGGGGCCTTGAATTTTTATGAGCCCGCCCAAATTTCATTTATTTTCTTACTCGAAAGAGTAGGGAGCCCGAGCCTGGCTGGGCTTGGCAAAAAAAAGCAACAAAGCTCCACTCGGGGTGAGGTTGAGACATATGAAACTACAAATACTCCTACACATAAAACTAGTTGCTAGTGTAATTTAAATTTTGGAATCTCGAAACCTGCACAAACAGGGTGACTTCTAGAGATTGTGCAACCTGCAGAAACTCCATACCATTGTTTAGGGCATTTCTTTTTCACTAAATGGTTGAGTCTTTTTAATTTTACCAATAGAGCCCATTATATTTTCTTTCTTAATCAAAACAACTCATAATGATGAAGGTCCTCTTACCGTTTTTATTTCCTTTTTGAGGGGTGTTATTAGTATTTGTCCAAATTTATGACTACACATGTTCATACTCTTAATACAATCGTTGGTTCCTCTAGTGTTTTGTCACCAATATGCTAAAACCCTTTTATTTGCGCGCGAGCAATGCCAAAACCCACTTAGAGCATCTCCAAGAGTGCCAAAAAAACCTTACCAATAACTAGTTTTGGGAGTTAATCTAAAAAATAGTACTCCAATAGAAGTCCAATTTTGTGCCAAAACCAGAGATATTCTGGGCTAAATATGTGTTTTGTTTCTGCGCTCCCAATCTCATATCCACGCCGTTTTTCCTTTCTACGACCTCGAAAAAAAAGAAAAACGACGTTGGAGGGGAAAAAACTTCCGATAGCGAGGCAACATGAGGTTTATTTTTCATGTGGACCCATGGATTGATGATGTGGCCGTGTTTCATGTCTTTTGGGAACTAAATTTTTAGGAACTGTTGGGTGAGTTGAGTTTTTTTGCTCCCAATATTTGTTGGCAAGGTCCTAAAACTAGATTTTTGGACTTCAATTTTTAGACACTCTTGGAGATGAGATGCACTTTCACAACTGCAACATGACTTTTTAATCGCAAACTGCTTTGAGGAAATAAATGTCACCTCTTGTTTGCTATGAGGACCATAGGGAACAATGAAATCCCATGGAATGGGCTCTTCCATAAGAATTTCGGAGTGGTCCAAGCACAATGTTTTCGTTTCATCCTTGTCTTATCATATTCCAATGCCTTCATCTTCCTGCATTGCATACCAAACTTTTGAGAATCCTACCTGTTTACTATTCCTATATTTTGAGAATCCTACTATTCTCCACTGTCGATGAAGTTATCCCGCGCGTCACCAGAAAATTAGAGATATTGACACGTGGAGCTAGCCCTACTACAAGCTGCCCCTTCTCAAGCAATGGTCCTTGTCCTCTCCAATTTAGTTCTTTGTTTGATCTCGCCCCAAGGTTAGAGGGCCATTGCAATCTCGCCCTAGTATGCCCGGATCTTGACATATACTCCCTCCGTTTCAAATTATGTCATTCCAAGATTCTTGGAGAGTCAAGATATTTTAAGTTTGACCAAAATTATAGAGAGGATCACAAAGATTTATTGTATCGAACAAATTTACTATGAAAATATATGTTACCAATAATCTAATGATACTTATTTGGTATGATAAATGTTTGTACTCCATTGTAAAAACTTGGTCAAATTTGAGACGATTTGACTTTCCAAAAAAGTTGAAATAACTTACAATTTGGAAACAGAGGGAGTAATTAACTTTGCCACTCTTTCCACGGCGCAGGACGAACCCAGAATTTTATTACTAAAGTATCAAAGATTACATCAATTTTTAGCTGTTACTCTTTCAATCAATGAGAATTTTGTAGGCAGGGATCTTCCCCCGATATTGTTTGGGAAAAAACTCTACCGCGTTTCGAAAGCGTCCTCGTTGAATCCTTTCTACCATAATCTGGATACGGCCGAACCACTGAACTTTGGTACAATTGTGCCAACATATGAAGCGATCCAATTAATGCAAGCTGAAGCCAATCCCATTATGTATTTCAGCAAGGAGCCTGCTGTTGTTCCTTCATTCAGTGGACTCCCAAATCTTGTGTGCCACTCAAATGGATGACCTGACTCGGCAGAAGATCCACGAGCCATCGAGCTCTGTTGATCAGCTGCCGCCGGTTGCGATCCTGAATGGAAAACGAACTCACACGGAGCTCGACTTCTCATGAATGCTGTGTTAGCTCGCCGATGGCTAGCCATTCTCGAAAGTCCTGATCTAGACTACTGAAACCAGGCGATCCGATCGGAGTGCTGGGCAACTGTTGAGGAATCATGGGATCGAGTTACTGCATGATTTAATTTACATGTCGAGCCTTCCCGTTCGCGAGAACGATGGCAAGATGTTCATACTTCATACACACGCTGCGCGCACACTGCAAGACGAGCTACCAATCTACCATGCACAATCGTTCGAAAACCAAGCAAAATTACAACCCGTCGCACCGGCACCGCGGGGAAGAAGATATTAGCTGATCGAGCAATACGTGCGCATGTATCTCCTGGCAAGCAACAAGAGCACGGCACGGCGGTCGGCGGTTGGCGGCGGCCATGGAAGGGGGCCGGATCAACTAGCCGTGCGGCGCCGCACGGCGCTCCTCCCGCGCCGCGGCGCTGGCGGAGGCGTAGTAGACGATGCAGAAGAGCGCGTGGACGAAGCAGAGGACGCCGCCGATGGACAGGAAGCGGTGGCGCGGCACCCCGCACTCCGCCAGCTTGTGCCTCCTATTGGGCAGCGCGCCGAGGACCAGCAGCGCCAGCCCGACGACGAGGACCATCCTGCTCGCGAGTGCAGCCGCCGACACGGCAGGAATGGAATCGCTTGTCAGCCACCAAAGCAAAAACCGAGGCTTGTTTTCATTTCGAGAGCAAGATTTCCACTTGTTGGAGTGGAGTGGAGGACGCATGCAAGAATATGCAAGCCAACGTACCATGTGAGGACGAGGGCGAAGGACGCCATCTGGCGGTTGGGCGACGACCGGCGGAGCTTGTCGCCGGAGCAGGCGCAGGCGCAGCCGCCGGCGACGTTGGCGATGGCGTGCGATGCCGCCAGCACCGCGGCCGCTGCGGCGCCGAGCTCGTAGGCCCGCCGCACCGGCTGCCGGCACTCGATGAACAGGATCCGGATGTGCCTCCCGTGCAACCAACCATCCAAAAAAAGGGCCACATGGCAGCAGGTGAGCCGGCAGGACAGTCTGAAGAAACGCCCCTGCTTCCCGGTACAGGGTACACACGCTCAAAAAAGACACCCGAGCGAGAAGAAAGACGGCTTGCCTGGCTCAGAGCCTTCTCCGTGTGGATCCCGAGCACGCCGGCGGCGGCGTCCATGGCGAGGGCCAGGAGGCAGACGACCACGGCTTCCACTCTCGCCATGGCTCAGCTTCCCCGTTCTCTCCTCCTCCTCCTCTTCCCGTGACCCTGTGCCTTGGGTTGCAGAGCTAGCAGGGGACGTAGACAGTGCTGAGCACTGTGAAATGGACTGGTGTGCGAGAGGGATCGAGGAGTGCCGTCCGTCTCTGCTTTTCAGGTTCTTTATCCCCCGGCCGGCTTTGGTTTTCTTTACTCATTCCGTGTCACGAGCACTGCGGAAAGCTACCAGGTGTCCGACGTGCGCCGACCGAAAAGAGAGACGTTGAGGTTAAGCTCGGCTGACATCCTCCATGGCGTATCATTAACAATCCACAAACAGCAGTACAGCGCATCGGGTAGCCTCGGTTGGCGCACGCCTATTTGAGGCGCCGTGTTTGGTGCTCATGTGTATTCAACCTGAAAGCCATGCCATTCTTCCTCCAGAAAATTGCTTTGGGAAAGCCTGCGTATTAGGTTTTTTTTTCCTTTTCTTTTATTTTTGTTTCGAACGATAAGGTGAAAAAGAGGCGACATCATGTATGCATTACACTTTGCTGTCATCATATGGAGATACAGTCCTACCTGTATGCATGTATATACAACGTGATCTTGTATCGAGAAAAGAATTTGTGATCTTGTCTGTCGATGAGTGGATTTCACATGAAAGTTGAACGACACGACAGCACTAATTTTGCTTGCAAAGTGTTGACGTCCAAAAAGTCAGGCGTTGACTCTCGGAAATTAACACTGTGGTCTGGAAGATTTGCTTCACTTCAGTGTAGGTCCAAAATCTTGAGGTTTCGCGGCGTGCCAGTCAATTTGACCTGAAATTGACAAGGTAAAGTTTAATCAGTAAACAACAAGGAACTCATCGGCCAAGGCCCCGATTTGTCCCAACAGATCGGATCAACGTAAAACAACAGTCCGATTTGAGAGCATAAACCATCGGCTATGAATCCGATTTATAAAGATGTAACAAGTATTAAAACGGACCATCGGCTATAAAAACCGAATCGTGAGAATATGACATTAATTTAAACCATCGACTGTGGAAGCCGAATCGGAGATAAACCTGATCTAAACATTTTCTTTAATATACATCTCTCTAAAGGTGATAAACAAACTGAATTGTATGTCACTAACGATCGGATCGATTGCGAGACAGCGTCGCTAGCAGGGCACCAACTAGTTCGTTTATTCCGATAGGTCGATATATATCAAAGAACGTGTTTAAACAGATTTATTTGTAACTTGCAGATTAGATCTAAATCAGCTATATAAGCAATAAGAACAGATCTATTATGAAACTTGAATTATGATAAAACAAAATAGATCTTTCTCTGATAGATGTAAGCCGATAGGATAAAACAGCAAGATACAGTAAAAGGTGACCAATCTAAAAGAAGAAGGGCGATACGCCTCAATCTAAAGCCTAGAATAACTCGATAAATTGGTGAATTAACTAAACGAAGAAGGGCGATACGCCTCAATCTAAAGCCTAGATTAATTCGATAAGGGTGTCGGACTTACAGACAAACCGGAGGTCAAGATGATGCAGCCCTGCTTGCTGAAGAACTCGACGAAAAGGGTTTTGGGTGGCATGTTAGGCCGAAAGTTGTGTTTGATTGAATGGTTGTGTGAACATTTTTTACAATGGCGCAAGGTTTATATTTATACCCTGGAAATCTAGCTAAAACTTGCCGGCTACGACAATATCTCTAATTTATTTAAAGCAATCTAATCTTAAACTACTAAAACTATTACAATACTTGATGCGCAATCTGGCCCTGAAGAAGCTTCCAGACGCCTTCCTCCTGGTTAGTCGTACACGCTCCGGCCTCCTTTATCTCGTGTCCAATCAGGACTCCTATCGGAGGAACTCCGATCGGAATCGGACATCTCCCAGAATCGGACTCGGCCTTTATCTGGACTCTTATCATACACACGCTCAACCGAGTCAAAATCTGGTGTCAACACATGCCCCCCAATTTTGGGATAAAATATTATTTTGTTCCAAAATTCTTTCAAGCAATGATGACCCTGGCAGCGAACAGCATATGGAAACCCACAACCTTTACTGCTGCAATCCTCGAATCCCATGCGGATACGACGCCGTGGCCTTCGGGCGGTTCCTTCTCCCATAAGCCTATAAAACGCAGACCTGAACCGTCGTCTTCCTCAACTCGCATCTGCTCGCACGTCCGCCATTGCCATCCTTGCAAGACCTCGCCCGGCGAACATCTGACCTCCAAGCTTCAACTTTCCGCCACGAATCAGGTAAAGAACTATCCCGCATATGATTCATATCACGCATCTGTGTTTTAATGCATCCTTTTGCAATCTCTTAGATTTTTCCCTCTTCGCATCACTGTTCACTGTAGATCCATTTCTTTTAACAATGGCGGCTCCTCTTGATAAGGCAAACACTGACCAAGTTCCTGAGGTAAAAAATCACTCAAAATCTCCATTTAATCTCTGCATTTCCTTTCCAGAACTATTTACGAGCCTCTAATTCCTGTATTTATCATTTTATTTCTCCTATTGTAGCATCTTAAGAACAATCTGGTTATCCCTGTCTCCCATGTCGAGGCCGGGTACTATCTGGGTCCGATGGGTGATCCCGATCCGACGGACCTCATCAATATGGAATCGGAAAGACTTCCTTTCAAAAGATCAGATTTGCAAGTCACCGATTGGACCGGCTCCTTCCGATCGTGGCCTCGCAGCGTTCCAGGATGGAGGAACTGGTTTCTCAGAATGCAAGCCACCAAATCGGCTTTTTGGGATGAAAAGAACATAAATCAATGCCTTACTCTATCTCTCGCTGATATGGCCAAAAATGAAAACCTTCTTGCCGCGAGCTCTCTGTTCTGGTCCGATGCCCTCAATGCTTATCTATTTGGCCACGGTCCAATGACGCCAACTTTAATGGATGTTCACATGCTGACCGGCCTCGACACCATAGACAATTCCAACCCCAGGTCACTTATTCGTGATTTGGAATACAGATTGGTCGGCGCGGGCTCCAAAAGCTGGAAGAAATACATCGCCGATCACAACAAAACCGGCACAGTTGGAGACAGAGAGCACGCAGCTTTTCTTAATATGTGGCTAGAGAGATTTGTATTCTGCGGACCGACCCTTGGTGCCACATCAAACATGCAACCGATTGCAGAAGCTTTAGCTCATGGCGGATCGGTGCCACATGGACGTCTCCTTCTTGGTGCAGTTTATCATCTGCTTCAGCAAGTATCGGTCAAGCTATCGGAAGGCCAGGCAGTTGGACATATCGGAGGCCCTTGGTGGTTTATCCAATTATGGCTGCATACCCAACTCCGATCTGCCCTTCAGCTTAACTTCAAGGATCATCAGTTCCCAAGCTATTATACAGAAGAAGAAGATGTATCCTATCGCCGATGCACATCATTCGGAGAAGCAGCATCATCGTGCTTTGGGTCAAGGCTCGACGCAAAAGATATGGCCACCTATTTTGAAAGCTTCTACCATGGGATTGCATCAGAGCATTTTGACTATTTTGCCTACGCCGATCCCGATCGCAGTTATGAGCTGCCCTTATTTAACATCCAAAATGATCTTGCAATGATCATGCCGATTCTGAAATCCTTCATTACACCGGCCATCCTCGGAAGCAACATTGCATTCGGCCGCAAAACCTCCTCTTATGAATTTTACAATCCATCAGTAGCAGCTCGTCAATTGGGCTTTGGTCAACTCCCGATCGGCCTTTATTTCTCCAATAAGATAAAGCACAGAGAATCGGTCTCAACATCCCTGGAGATGGATAGGATCTTATCACTTGCCCCCGAAGCCAATTTCGAAATAACAGAATGGCTATGCACCAGCTTCTCATCAAGGATGTACAGAAATTGGTGGAAAGAATTGCGCCTTCACATATTCAGACTCCCGGCCATCACCTTTTGTACTCTTATAGACTCCGATTTTGAAGCCATGAAAAATCCTGTAACTCTTTTTGAATTCTTCCCATTCATCCATCTTTTAAACAAACTGTCTATAATTTGAATTCCATCATTTAACAGCAGTTGAAGAGAATGTACCAGTGGTGAGCGTCAGTGGCAAACCGATCCAATATGCCATTAGGACTCCGTATCCAAGGATCGGTTCTACCGCCCCATCTTTCAAGGAAATCATGGATGGCAAAGGCAAGAGAAAAACCGCCCCCACTAAAATCCCTGAACCAAAGAAGTTGAAGAAAAGCCAACTGGTACGATTTTCTTATCTTTCCGATTCTTGTTTCCGATTCACATCTTAAGCAAATAACTTTCCCATGCAGCCCCTTGGAAAAATCATTGGTCAGTCGACTTCCAAAGCTGCCGAGGAAACCACACAGAAAGCTGCCGAGGGCGCAAAGATGCTAGTTGATGCAATATCGGTAACAATCCGATGTTTTCTATATTTATTTTTCTTTAGCTTAAATCGGCAATAATAATTCTCCCTTTTCAGCAAACAAATATCATATTGCCTGATCCTCAACCAGCTCCAGCACAAGACATACAAGCAGAATCGGTTCAACAGGTAAATTTAATCCAATTATCATTTTTTTCTTCAAATTTATACGCTTGAACTAACCGATTCAACCTGTAGACTGCCATTCTGCAACCAATCATCGAGGAACCAAGCACATCTGCTCAATCGGAGACCAACCGTCAACAAGCCGAAAAGACCATCCAATCGGAGGTCATTTCAGGGCAACAAATCGAAGAGAATGTTGAATCGGAGGCCATCCCTGAACAACAGATCGGAGAATCAGCTACAAACACTCAATCGGAAGCACTCCCTGAACAGCCAACACTAATTTCACCAGTACCACCTCCGATTGAACCGCCTCAACCACTTCAAATAGCTGTTCCTGTCACAAGCATTGCCCAGCCTCAAGTAATCCCCGATTATGTCCGGGAAGGACAATTTAAACTGGTATCAATTTGCCGCCTTGTGTCAATATTTCTTTATTACAATAACATGTTTTATTAACACTCCTTTTCAGGCACACGATCCTTCGGCAATGAGCCTCACATCATTTGACCTGGACGCCATCATCGGAGAAGAGGAAGTCAGTTCCGCTCAATCATCTACAGCCATCTCCGATGAGGCCAAGGCGAAGCTTCAAGAAATGCTGAATCATTTGAACAAAAGCATCGTCATCCTGGTTGAAGATGCCGAACCGATACGCCAAATCTTCAAGGAATTGAAGGGTCAACTGCCATCGGAGCTGGAGAACGCGATTATTCCTGCGGCTTTCATTGAAGGTCATCAACCCCAAGTTTCTGCCGCTCGTCAAAGAATATCGGATCGGCTAGCTCAGCAAGACTTATCCAAGAAGCGCGACGACAGCAAAGACGAACTGAAAACAATGCAGGCCCACATCAAAACTTTGGAAGCCGAACCAGCACGGCTAGAAGATCGGATGAAGCATCTCCATGGTGTTGAAGCCGATCTACTCAAACGGCTTGAAGAAGTCCGCAAGGAGATGTCGGAGACCTAAGATGAACTCAACCAAATTCCAGCTTCCATCAAATCGGCACGAGAGAATTTGAACAAACGCTTGGAGGAAGTACGTCAAATTCACAAAAGCATCAAGAACATCCCCGGCTCCGATGTGGAAGACTTGGAAGAAATCAAGAAGATTGACAGCATTCGGTTGAGCGCGATCGAAGCGATCCGCAAGTTTCTGTAATGTTTAAACTCTTCGCTATGCTGCTCCGATGACAGTGATCCTGAGTGATTCCGACGAGATCGATCGTCGATGAACATCCATTTTGTGTAAATATTTTTGCCCTTAAGGCGATACATATCGTATCGGCTATCTTAGACGATATCGCTTAGATCATCGGCTTTAAGAATCAATCCAAATGCTTGGATAATATTTCTTCAAATATTTTCCGTTAAGCGCCTTTGAAAACTCTTCTCCCTCCAACGTTTCCAAAATATATGCATTTCCTGGAACGCACCGATTTACACGATAGGGACCCTCCCAATTAGGCGACCATTTTCCAAACTTAGAACTTTTAGTCCCAATCGGCAAAATCAGCTTCCAAACCAATTCTCCTTCGATGAACTCTTTTGGCTTAACCTTTTTATCATAATACCTAGCAATACGTGCCTTATTATTTTCAATATTTTCCAATGCTCTTAATCGGGTTTCAGCCAAATCATCCAACTCAAAATTCATCAAACTTTTATACTCATCGGCAGTCAAGTTTCCTTGTTCCGATATTCGTCTTGATCCGATTTTGATCTCCCAAGGCGAAACAGCTTCATGTCCATAAACCAAATGATATGGGGACAATTTAGTAGACCCATGACACGCCATCCGATATGCCCACAACGATTCGGTCAACGTTAGATACCATCGCCTTGGTTGTTCATCAATCTTTCGCTTAATGATTTTGATAATACTTTTATTTGATGCTTCTGCTTGACCATTGGCTTGCGCATAATAAGGAGAAGAATTCAATAATTTAATACCCATACTGGCAGCAAAATCTTGAAATTCATTAGACATAAACATAGTTCCCTGATCGGTTGTGATAGTTTGAGGAATACCAAACCGATATATAATATGTTCATTGACGAATTCCACCATATTCTTGGAATCAGCGATCTTTAAAGGAATCGCTTCAACCCACTTAGTGAAATAATCAGTTGCCACCAATATGAATTTATGACCCTTGCTCGACGATGGATAAATCTGCCCGATCAAATCAATTCCCCATCCTCGAAAAGGCCACGGTTTAATAATCGGATTCATGGCTGACGCAGGCGCTTTCTGTACATTCCCAAATTTCTGGCACTCTTGGCAACTTTTATAATATTCAAAACAATCCTCTAGAATCGTTGGCCAAAAACAACCCGTCTTTCGAATAATCCATTTCATTTTATAAGCCGATTGATGTGCACCACAAACCCTTCATGTACTTCATCCATCATATCTTTGGATTCCGATTTACTCAAACATCGGAGCAAGACACCATCAATCGTCTTATAATATAATCGATCATCAAGTAATACATATTTAACAGCCATGAATCTTAACTTTCTGAAAACCTTTTGTGATGGATCCTTGAGATAATTTATAATTTCATACCTCCAATCTCCGATTTCTGGCTCAATCGTCATGATCTCATGAAAACTCCGATAGCCAGAAGCAGCTTGTGCCAAATTGTTAGCTTCCTGTTTTTGAGCCTTGGGGATATGTTCAATATTGACCATCACAAATTCCTTCATCAATAATCGGCACTCATCAAAATATTGGATCAAAACATCATCTTTGCATTCATATTTACCGATTAATTGAAAGATTACCAACTGGGAGTCTCCAAAAATCTCAACAGTTTCAGCTCCGATTTCTAATAACAATTTCAATCCTTTGAGCAATGCTTCATACTCAACTCGATTGTTGGTAAAACTTGTATCCATCGGATAACTGAATTCAAAATTTGCTCCCCGAGGTGAAATAATAACGATTCCGATGCCACATCCTTGACCACATGAAGATCCATCAAAGAACAGCGTCCAAGGCATCGGATCGACCAATTTAACTTCTTTTCCGATATGCTGTGTTACGAAATCGGCCATTACTTGTCCTTTAACCGCTTTAGCCGATTCGTATTTTAAATCGAACTCTGATAATGCTAGTATCCACTTTCCGATTCTCCCTTTTAACATCGGCATGGACAACATATATTTAACCACATCGGTCTTGCAAACAATTGTACACTCAGAAGATAACAAATAATGTCTCAACTTAGTGCATGAAAAATATAGGCATAAACATAATTTTTCAACCGGCAAATATCTTGTTTCCGCATCAATCAACTTCCGACTCAAATAATAAACCACTCTTTCTTTTCCTTCAAACTCTTGTATAAGAACAGACCCGATCGCCAATTCATCGGTCGACAAATATAATCGGAATGGCTTATCTTTCTGAGGTGGAATCAAAACTGGCGGTGTCATCATATATTGCTTTATTTCATCAAATGCCTTTTGTTGATCTTTTCCCCAGACGAATTCTTCATCGGCTTTTAATTTTAGCAGTGGGAAAAAAGGACGAATTCTCCCAGATAAATTTGAAATAAATCTTCTGACAAAATTAATCTTACCGATTAACGACTGGAGACTCGTCTTATTGGCGGGTGGCTCAGCATCTCTTATAGCCTTCATGCTCTTTTGTCCGACTTCAATTCCTTTTTCATGCACCATGAAACCCAAGAATTGTCCGGCCGATACTCCAAACGCACATTTATTAGGATTCATTTTCAAACCATGCTTCCTTGTACATTCAAGAGTCTCTCGCAAATCGGCCAGATGCTGTTTATATCCATCGGACTTCACTACTACATCATCAATATAAATTTCAACAATCCTGTCGATTAACTTGTGAAATATATAATTCATTGCCCTTTGATATGTAGCGCCAGCATTTTTCAAACCAAAAGTCATCACGACCCACTCGTATAATCCAAGTGCACCAGGACATCGGAATGCAGTTTTAGGAATGTCTTCTTCTGCCATAAAAATTTGATTATATCCTGCATTACCATCCATAAAACTAATCACCTTATGCCCTGAAGCTGCATCAACTAACATATCAGCAATCGGCATCGGATACCCATCCATCGGAGTCGCCTTATTAAGATTTCTGAAATCAACACAAACTCGCAATTTCCCATTTTTCTTAAAAACAGGAACGATATTAGATATCCACTCAGCATATCGGCAAGGTTGAATAAACTTAGCTTCATATAACCGAGTTATTTTGGCTTTTATTTCTTGATCCAACTCAGGTTTAAATCGTCTCGGCGCTTGTTTAAAAGGCCGATACCCTGGTTTAATCGGGAGCTGATGTTCAACAATAGATCGGCTTAAACCTGGCATCTCATAGTATTCCCAAGCAAAACAATCACGATACTCTTTTAATAACTTTATTAATTCTTGTTTAAACTCAGGATCCAACTTTGCACTTACATATGTCGGCCGAGGTCTATCTCCTAAACCTATATCTATTTCCTCTAACTCATCGGCCGACATAAACCCTTGACCAAGTTTACCATCATCTTCAATAAAATCATCCATTAATACAAACTTTCAGAGCCGACTGCTAGGATCGACTTTAGACCATCATCGGACACTTGGATAAAATTGCCTTCCCAATTCCTGCCCGATAAACACTCGATTCCTTCAAACTCCCAGACTGTCAAATCGGCGGTAGCGACGCTAACCGATTCGTCGGCCTGGACAGTCTCGATGTGATCCCCATGCCATTGAATAAGGCATTGATGCATGGTAGATGGCACACAGCAATTGGCATGAATCCAGTCACGACCCAAGAGCAAACTGTAAGATCCTTTGCTGTCGATGACGAAGAATGTAGTAGGCAAAGTCTTGTTTCCGATCGTCAATTCAACATTCAATGCCCCCCGAGCCGGCGATGGATTTCCGCCAAAGTCCTTGAGCATCATATCGGTCTTGATCAAATCATCAGGTCCTTTGCCAAGCTTCCGATATGTGGTATAAGGCATCAAATTCACGGCAGCTCCCCCATCAACAAGCATCTTAGTCATCGGCTTACCATCAACATATCTTTAACATATAAAGGCCTCAAATGCCGATATTTCTCATCAACTGGTTTGTCAAACACAGCTTGTTGTGGTTGTAGAATCAACTGCGCCATAGCCTCCTCAACTTCATCAGCCTCATCATCAGTTGAACTTGCATTGTATTCAGCAGGCAGCACAAACACCATGTTCACCGATGCCGATGGCCCATCATCATCACATTTAGGCTTAGCTCTCCAGACCTTGGAATTGTCATCTCTTTGACACTTTTTCTTCAACAATTCTTTAAATCGGAGACGCTGAACCCTCCTCTTCTGAGTCTTGGTAAACCATCAGGACACCATTGCGGGTTGACCCCAGGACGCAAGTCCGATTTGACCTCCTTCTCCGATTCCTGTGCGTCTTCTGGCTCTTGAATAATTTCTTTTTTCCTGTACACCAGATGATCATACACAGAGAGACGGTCTGCTTTATAATTTAGACGATCATCATACTTTCGGCGATCATTGTTCCATCGGTCATAACACCGATTTTCGTACTCACGCCGATCATGGTATTCACGCCAATCTTTGCGCTCCTGTTGATAAGCCACCTCATCATGCCAGTTGCATCGGCGTCCGAAATCCAATCGGTCATGCACGGACTGACGCTTCCTTTTTGAATCCCTGTAGTTTTCATATTGATCACTGCATTCTGGACAATCATAAATCGAAGGAAGCCTCAACTTTTCATTCCAACAGAACCTAAAGAACGGACACCCCCAATGATCTTCACTATCAAAACTTCTCATTGGAGGGCTCCGATCCCTTTCCTGTTGGCGCATATACTTTTCAATGAGTTGCCACGATGTAACTCTAGGTCGCTCGCCACGTCGATGTTCATTCCGATAATGCTGATGGCTCCGATTTTGCCCGTCATCGGCCGTTACTTGGCAATCTGAGTCAACAGCTCCCGATTTCTTCGCATTCTCCGATGTAAGAACTTTAGCTTTCATTTTTCTATCGGGTGCTCCGATCTCAACCATATTCTGAGGAAACGGATGCCCATCGAGCCTCATCGGTTTCTTACCAGTTTCAACTTTAATGATTCCTTTCTCAATTGCCGATTGAATCTCATTACAGAAAACTTTGCAGTCATTGGTATGATGAGAAACTGAGTTATGCCATTTGCAATATTTCTTTTTCTTTAACTCTTCGGCAGAAGGAATCGTATGATTTGGGGAAAGCCTGATTTGTTTCTCTGCTAGCAATAAATCAAATATTTTATCGGCTTTTGTAATATCGAAGCTGTACCTTTCTGGCTCGACCTTCACCCACGGACAGGCAACAGAATTCTTGTTCTTGGTCCACTCAGCCAGATCGACCTCAGCTTCGTCCCCATCGGAATCATATTCAATGTTGGCAATTTTCCTCTGGAACTTTTCTCTCCGATAATCATTACCACGTCCTTCATGCTGAGAGAGCTTTTAAATCATGTGCCCCAAGCCTTCAAAATCTTGACTTGTATATCGGTCCCTGACCTGAGGCAACAAACTTTGAAATGCCAAATCGACCAACTGACCCTCCGATAAATTCAACGAGTAACATCGGCTGCGCACATCTCTGAATCTTTGGACAAACTCACTAACCGATTCACCGTTTCTCTGTCGGAGTGCTGTTAGATCGGATAACCTAGTTTCTTGTACTCCCATGAAGAAATAGGCATGAAACTGTTTTTCCAAATCGGCCCAGCTATTAATGGAATTCGGCGGCAATGATGAGAACCACGAAAAGGCCGACCCAGAAAGCGACATAGGAAACAATTTAACTTTCAATGGATCGATTGATGCTACTTCACCACATTGGATCGTGTATCGGCTGATATGCTCAATGGTGGTAACATCTCCCTGTCCAGAAAATTTATAAAAATTGGAATCCTGAATCGGGCTGGCATAGGTAATGTATCAAACCAGTCCGGATACGGCTTACGATACAGATAAGACTGTCTCTTAGGCTTCAGACCAAACTGATTCTTCATGACATCAGCAATCTTATCTGCCCAATCTTCCTGAGCGTAATTCCCCTAGCTAATCGGAGCACGAGTCATCATCACGGGTGTTTCATTAGGCACGATTGACGGCTCCCGATTGTCAGTTCCCTTGTTTTTTGGTGGATTTTCGGTGTTGAAGAAAACAGGGTACACCATCTTGCCATCGACTACAGGAATCCGGCTGCCAAACTGATCAATATGCTGAGTACCGCCGTATTCCTTATTTTCTGATTCACCTTCCTGTTCTTCTTCTCCCCCTTCCACTGCTTTGTCTTTTGCCTTTCTGATCTTGGGAGCTTCATAACTCTCAGGATGTGTTTCTGGTGATGTAGACGAAGCAAATTGTGTCATCTTTTTCTTGATATCCTTAATTGCTGCAGCAGCTCCAGTATCAAAGTAAGCAGGCCCCTTCTGGGCATCTTTTAATATAGCTCCATCCAGCAATTGAGCAATTAGTCCCACCACCATATTAACCAATATTCCAGATTAGTTAATCAAAGCATGACTCAAACCAGCATCAACAAAATCTTGGAAGAATTTTCTTTCCTCGGCAGTGATTCGATCGAACGCTTCCTGAGGAACAGGAAACTGATTTTTCTTAATCACCGCGTTGCGAGTTTTACTGAATGAGTCTAGGCACAGGTTTTTGAAATCTTCAATTTGTGTTTCCACGAGTTTCTTCTGTTCATCGCTAAGATCCTCCATCGTGACCGCAGGGACCACAGCTGGTTCTCCAGGCGCCATCGCAGAAGCTTCTTTGTCCCACCGGGCGTGCCAAAATGTGTTGACGTCCAAAAAGTCAGGCGTTGACTCTCGGAAATTAACACTGTGGCCTGGAAGATTTGCTTCACTTCAGTGCAGGTCCAAAATCTTGAGGTTCGCGGCGTGCCAGTCAATTTGACCTGAAATTGACAAGGTAAAGTTTAATCAGTAAACAACAAGGAACTCATCGGCTAAGGCCCCGATTTGTCCCAACAGATCGGATCAACGTAAAACAACAGTCCGATTTGAGAGCATAAACCATCGGCTATGAATCCGATTTATAAAGATGTAACAAGTATTAAAACGGACCATCGGCTATAAAAACTAAATCGTGAGAATATGACATTAATTGAAACCATCGACTGTGGAAGCCGAATCGGAGATAAACCTGATCTAAACATTTTCTTTAATATACATCTCTCTAAAGGTGATAAACAAACTGAATTGTATGTCACTAACGATCGGATCGATTGCGAGACAGCGTCGCTAGCAGGGCACCAACTAGTTCGTTTATTCCGATAGGTCGATATATATCAAAGAACGTGTTTAAACAGATTTATTTGTAACTTGCAGATTAGATCTAAATCAGCTATATAAGCAATAAGAACAGATCTATTATGAAACTTGAATTATGATAAAACAAAATAGATCTTTCTCTGATAGATGTAAGCCGATAGGATAAAACAGCAAGATACAGTAAAAGGTGAGCAATCTAAATGAAGAAGGGCGATACGCCTCAATCTAAAGCCTAGAATAACTCGATAAGGGTGTCGGACTTACAGACAAACCGGAGGTCAAGATGATGCAGCCCTGCTTGCTGAAGAACTCGACGAAAAGGGTTTTGGGTGGCACGTTAGGCCGAAAGTTGTGTTTGATTGAATGGTTGTGTGAACATTTTTTACAATGGCGCAGGGTTTATATTTATACCCTGGAAATCTAGCTAAAACTTGCCGGCTACGACAATATCTCTAATTTTTTGATTGATTGGTTGTGTGAACATTTTTTACAATGGCGCAGGGTTTATATTTATACCCTGGAAATCTAACTAAAACTTGCCGGCTACGACAATATCTCTAATTTATTTAAAGCAATCTAATCTTAAACTACTAAAACTATTACAATACTTGATGCGCAATCTGGCCCTGAAGAAGCTTCCAGACGCCTTCCTCCTGGTTAGTCGTACACGCTCCGGCCTCCTTTATCTCGTGTCCAATCAGGACTCCTATCGGAGGAACTCCGATCGGAATCGGACTCGGCCTTTATCTGGACTCTTATCATACACACGCTCAACCGAGTCAAAATCTGGTGTCAACACAAAGCAAACAGAGTGAATAAAGAGTCATCCATGGACGATTGTGACTAAAGATTGGACGATTATGACTAAAGAGAGCGGCCAAGTCCCCATAGCTCCAATTAATACAATTATCAGGTCTCCATGACTTCATACAATCACACCTTTTGATCCCAGTTAGCACTCTTGTTTAGAGGGAGATGTTAAGGCCATTATCTTCATCTATTTCGCTTTTGATCTCTTCTCTTCAAACTGGGTAAGGAGTCCTAGTTGCACGTTGCATCTTGCTAGAAAAAACGGAGCTATGTGTGCTGGTCGTATTGAAGAGGAGACATAGGACAAAACAAGAATGATTACACGGCATCTGTGTTGAACTTTCTTTGGAATGCTATTCAACCTTATGATTATCTATATTCTTCGGTTAGTCTTTGAAATTCTTCCATCTTTTTATATGAAGTTCTACTCAAATATCCATCCGTATAGTGTCCTAAGTCAAATTTCTCTATCTTTGACAAAATGAACATCAATTTACAACATCCAATTAGTGTTTTTATACATCGATCATAGAACGTGCTTTGGTAGTGCATTTTTGGTGCTACAAATGTTAATGTATTTCTCTAAAAATTACTCAAAGTTGGGGTAGATTGATTTAGAATTTAGGACAAAGCTAGCGGGTATAGTGCATTTTACACCAGGGAAAAAAATAGAAAACGTATTTTCGAAAAAATTGCCGGGAATCAATCAGGCCCATGCACTCCCAGTTGCCCAGCCACCACTAGGGATGGCAACGGGCACGAAATATCCGCATGCCCGCGGATAGTAAACCCGGTGGGCGCGGATATGGGTCTAGAGTTGTGCCTGCGGGCACGGGCGCGGGCATGACCCTAGACCCAGAGGATATTTGTTCGTGGGCAACAAAAAATAGTATCTCGCACCCGCAAACCCGCGAAACCCGCTCCAATAAGTCTGACAAGTGGGACCTAAACATTCATAATATATATATCAGAGATTAGGGTTTTTTTTTAGAGAAAAGGTTTCCCCGCTTTATTTCAAGGAAACAAAGCATATTCGCCATACAAGTTCAACGACGGATTAGTAGCACATCCGCTGACAGTTCCAACATGACTAAACAAACTAAACGAACTCAAAGGCTCTGCATCAAGCACTGC
>CM014278.1:83625471-83654602 GCA_004135705.1 Alloteropsis semialata | reverse complement strand
CCCCGTGCGATCGCTGCCGGCCACGGCGGAGAGCTCGACCACCTCGGGCCTCAACCCCACCTCAGATCTGTGTCGGGACGTCGTCCCACGGGGCACCTCGCACCCAGGCCGCCGCCGCCGCCTCTCGACGCCCTCGCCTCCGCCCCTGCGCGCGCCGGTCGGGGTCAGGGCCGGTATTCGCCAAATCCGTCGTCAATTGCATTGGCCATTTCAGATCTGAGAGAAGAGAGAAGTCGAGAGGAGAGAGAGGATCCGTGTTCAAATGATTCTGAAATCCAAATGCAGACGGTGCTTTTTATTCTGTACCCGTGTACACCGAAACGTACGTACAAATACATGGCAGAATGTATATTTGTTTTTTCCTATTGAATGGCTCGTATCTCGATATACCAATAGGCAATAGTACATGCACATTACATAAATGGACAGTCAGAATAACACCCTCCACTCCGCCCGGCACTACTATCTCCATTCGAGAAAAGGTTACTTCTGCAGTTGCCGTTGGTTTCCGGTGAGGCACAGGATTAGTTTTTGTTGGGGATTTGACCCGCCGACAAACGCTTTCTACTTGTTTTGCTCTGTTTTGACACATACGAAGACGGCGACTGACAAGGGAGAAGAACCCAATTACATTCTTTTACTTGATGAGTCCCATATTTGGCTTCGGTCAGAGAAATAAGCCAAAGCCAATCGGCTTTGGTCAGAGAAATAAGTCAAAACCAATCGGCTTCGGTCAGAGAAATAAGCCAAAAGCCAATCGATCGGCTTAACGGGCCATGTACCAAAGTTACGTTGTCCAAATTAAGTTAGAAGCCAATGTGGTGAAGAAATGATACTATTGAATGCCAAAAGCTTTGATTGAGTCGCTGGTTAGCTTCGGTTCACTCCATATTGCAGGCTCCAGGAGGAGCCATTGGCTTTTTGATACCGAGGGGCGGCTTCGGATCGTCCCAATCCGGAAGAAACCACATCAAGGAGCTACATGACTCTTTTCAGCTGGCGAAGCAGGCGTGGACCAAGTCCAACAAGACCAAGTCCAAGCCAAGTCAAACACGGAATTGCAAGTCTACGCATTCACATTGGGAGGAGTAAATGTACCAAAGTGTCCCTAGGCTAATTGTATTGTATAGTCTAGAGGATGATGCCTGATCCTAGGGGTACAACGGGAATGTAAAGTCCCTTGGTCTTCCTATAAAAGGAGACCCCTCTCCCACATGTAAAGGTTGTTGATTCCCGAGAACACTGTTGAGTAATATTATTATTGCTTGTCTCGGTTGCTCAGTTTCATCCATTGCTTGGGTTTATTGGCTTCGGCCGCTATCCCAACAACTGGCGCCCACCGTTTGTGCTGTGCACGAACAAAACCCACGATAACCACCATGTCACCCAAAAAAGCCAAGTCAACCACCACTACACCGAATGCAACTTTCAGCAACGAAGTCGCTCCCCAACCCCCAATTCCACCACCAAGCCTACTACAAATAACCGAAACTCTTATCGACGATCAATAGGTCGATAACGAAACCCTTACCACTGAAGAGAGAATGCACCGACTTGAAGAAAGGCTTCGTCTTCGACGCCTTGAGCAGCAGAGAGAGCTGGAGGCTGCACAGCTCGAACTGGAGCAACAAATGCAAGAGGAAGAAGAGGAGCAGCAGCTTCAATTGCTGCAAGTCAAGAAGCATCTGGAGGAGCTGAGGCAAGCAAAACAGAGGAGGCTGAACAATCAAGCTCAAGAGCTGAAAAGCTACGTCAAGAGCTTGAGAAAGCCAAAAAACAAGTTGCTGAGCTACAAGCAGAGCTCAATGAGCCAAACATCACCATCAACCCACCAAACCACAACTCTTCATCCCAAACTGGCTTCCAAACACTCCACACTCGCCCCATCGACCATACTTGCCCACTCTCAGAAAGTCTTCAATTGGCAAGATGGCCACCATCTTATAAACCTATTTCTTTACCAAGATACAATGGCCTCACTGACCCGAAGCAGTTCCTCATGAGTTACGAAGCTGCAATAGCTTCTGCTGGGGGAGATGATGTTGTTCTAGCAAAATCTTTCATCATTGTCTGCGATGGCACAGCAATGAACTGGTACACGAAGCTGCCAGGTCTATCAATCAATAGCTGGTATGACCTGAAGAGGGAGCTCATCAAAAATTTTAGCATTATGGGAGATCAATCACTCTCATATGCTGAACTCACACTACACCAGCAGCCGAAGGAGCCCCTAGAGGACTACTTCCGCAGATTTGTTACTCTACGCGCTCAAGCTCCGCACATCCCTGACGAAGCAGCAAAATTTGCAGCAATACAAGGGCTTCGCCCTGGGCTATTTGCACAGCATATCGCAAGAGAGACACCAGCTACTTTGGCAGACCTATATGATGAGTTCAAGAAGTATTGTCGGTCTGACAATGACAACCGAATGAGATTGGCTAGAGAAGCCATCATGAGAAACCAATATGAGTCACAATCCAAAAACCACCACCACAGCCACAACTACCAAAACTACTCCCACCAAATAATCATGAAGGTAGACAACCCACCTTCTTCCCAAGCTACCCAACTACCTTACCCAGAAAGCCAACACCACAACCAGAGAAATGAGCCCATTCAAAGGGGCGGAAAAGCCGGCAGAGGCCGAGGAAGAGGAAGAGGTCCATTGGGACCTGAGCTGTTTTGCCAATACCACGGCAAAAATCACACCCATGGCACAGAGCAGTGCCGAGACATCAAGAAAACAATAGAAAAGCTAAGAGCAGAGAAGATTCAAGCAACCCAAACGAAGCAAATATCGGCTTCGCAGCCAAACACCCAAAGCCTTTCCCAAGCTATCCAACCATACTGCCCAGTATACCCCTCGCTAAACTCAAACACTGTGTACCCATCAACAACAATGGCAACTCAATATGTGCCTTCGCCACAAACCTTTCAGCACTATTACCCACAAGCCACATATCCTCACTTGTACCCACAAACCTCCCACCAAATGGCTTCGCAAAACATAAAGGTTGAGGAGCTACCACCACCACCACTTCCACAACAAAAAGCCAATCAACAAGAAGCTCCAAGCCCACTCCCAAGCTATGGACACATCATGCCCACCTCTGGAGGATCATCGCTTGCTTTTGAGAACAAAAAGCAAAGGAAAAGCTATTTCCGTCAAGTCAACAATATCTCTGTTGATGGTCCATACAAGAAGTCAGAATGGTCTCATATGCCCATCACCTTTACTGAGGAAGATCTCAAACTACACAATTTCCCACACAATGATGCGATGTCAATCGAAGCCAATATTGCTGGCCGGACGATCGGAAAGGTGCTAGTAGACACAGGAAGCTCTGCTGACATCATCCTGGCAAAAACACTCAGAAACATGACCAATATCAACCCAGACAACCTGGAGCCATCAGACACTCCATTGGTCGGCTTTGGGGGGAAGCGAACCCAAACACTTGGAAAAATTTTATTGCAAGTATCCTTTGGTGACACATACAATGCAAGAACAGAGTACATCACCTTTGATGTAGTAGACATGATCTTTGATTACAATGTAATCTTCGGAAGAGGAGTCATAAACGCCTTTGATATCATCATAAGGCAATCATTCTTATGCATGAAAATGCCAGCTCTCAAAGGAGTTATAACTGTATATGGCAACCAGAGGGAAGCCAGAAACATTGAGAAAGCCAGAGCACCTGGTCAGCGAAATGTGCATTTGCTTGAAGAAAAAGATCCATATTACCCAGAAGAAAAGCCAAATATTGAGAAAGATAGCAGAAAGATGCAGAAAGCTACAGAAACAAAGCAGGTGCAGCTGCAGCCTGATGTCTTCGACAGAGAAGTGATCATTGGCTCAGATCTAGAGCCGGAAGAAGAAGATAGGCTCATCGAATTCTTGAGGAATAATAAGGATGTGTTCGCTTGGTCAAGAAAAGATCTACCAGGTGTTGACAGAAGCATAATTGAGCATAAGTTGGCAATCAGTCCTGATATGAAGCCAAAAAAGCAAAAGCTGAGAAAGATGTCAGAAGAGAAAGCTGATGCAGTAAAAGCCGAAGTGCAAAGGCTGCTGGACACCAATGTCATACGCGAAGTCAAATATCCAACATGGCTAGCAAACACTGTACTAGTTCAGAAGAAGAATGGGAAATGGCGAATGTGCATTGATTTTACCGACCTCAACAAGGCTTGTCCAAAAGATGATTTCCCACTACCAAGAATCGATAAGATCGTTGATCAAGTAGCAGCAAGTGAAATGATGTCCCTCTTAGATTGCTTTTCTGGCTATCACCAAATCTGGATGAAAAAAGAGGATGAGAAAAAGACCAGCTTTATCACACCAGTTGGCACTTTTTGCTTCGTCAGGATGCTTGAGGGGCTTCGAAATGCAGGAAGCAGCTTCTGTCGAATGTCAAGCACAGTGTTCAAGGATGAACTGTTCAAAACTATATTGGCATATGTTGATGACATCTTGGTCAAAAGTGCCAAAAGGCAAGATCACATATCAGATCTGGCAACTGCCTTCGCTCGCATGAGACAAGCTGGTCTCAAGCTAAATCCAGAAAAGTGTGTATTTGGAGTGACAAAAGGCAAAATACTTGGCTGTCTGGTATCAGCTCATGAGATAGAAGCTAACCCAGACAAGATAAATGCAATCCTTGACATGGAAGAGCCAAAGTGCATGAGAGACGTGCAGAAGCTGTCGGGCAGAATTGCTGCACTCAACAGATTCATTGCAAAAGCAGCTGAGCGAAGCTTACTATTCTTTGCAACACTCAGAAATGCAGCTAAGTTTCAATGGGGACCACAGCAATCAGAAGCATTTCATGAGCTAAGGCAATACTTGATGCAACTAATGAAGCTGACAGTACCAGACCCAAAAGCACCATTGCTACTATACATTGCAGCATCACAATCAGCAGTGAGCGCAGCGCTCATCACAGAAAAGCTGATAGATGGCAGAAACATTCAGCAGCCAGTATACTATGTGTCGGAGGCATTGACCGCGTCAAAGCTGTTTTATACAGAGATTGAGAAGATGATCTATGCAGTGATAATGGCTTCCAGAAAGCTCAGACACTATTTTGAAGGCCACAACATCAAAGTCCTCACGGACCAGCCTCTCAAGGAGATTTTGAACAACAAAGAAGCTTCGGTGAGAATTCGCAAGTGGGCTGCAGAGCTTTCAGAGTATGTCGTGGACTTCGAAAGAAGAACAGCAATCAAATCACAAGTCTTAGCAGATTTCATAGTGGAGTGGACATCACCCAAGCCACAAAACACTATCAGAGAGGAAAACTGGCTGATACATTGTGACGGTGCTTGGGGGGACAAGGGAGCTGGCATCGCGGCAATTGTGCAATCGCCTTCGGGTGTAAAAATGAGATATGCAGCAAACTTAGAGTTTTGCAAGTGCAGCGACAGAAGCACAAACAACGTTGCTGAATACGAAGCTGTGTTACTTGGGCTCAGAAAAGCCAAGGCTTTGGGAGCTCAGAGATTCACTGTCAAAACAGATTCAAAGGTGGTAGCAGACCACATTGAAAAAGAAAGCATAGCGAAGCAACCAGAACTCATCAAATACTTGACCACTGTACGCTCAATGGAGAAGAAATTCAAAGGTTTCACTGTAGAGTACATCCCAAGAGCAAAAAATGAAGAGGCAGATGCGTTGGCCAAGGCAGCTGCAAAGGGGGATAAGCTTCCACCTGACGTATTCTTTCAAAAATTAACAACACCATCGATAAAGGATTCAGATGATCAGCCGAAGCTGATCAGTGCTATAAGCTCAGAGGATTGGCGATCCCCAATAATAGCTTATCTTCGGGGATACTATGAGCCAATTGACGAGGATGATCTAAAAGCGATGCAACAAAGAGCAAGATGCTATCAGATGATAGACGATGTCCTTTACAAAAAAGGAGTTGTATCTCCCTGGCTTTGTTGTATCTCCCACAACGAAGGGAAAGAGCTGATTCAAGAGATACAATACACAGTGGCGTATGTGGAGCACACTTTGGGGCAAGAGCTTTAGTGGGCAAGGCAATGAGGCAAGGATTCTATTAGCCTGCAATCATCATCGATGCAGCAAACACGGTCAAGACATGTGATCAGTGTCAAAAGTGTGCAGCAAACAGAAAATCTCCTTCGGAGCAGTCACAGCTGATAACCCCAACATGGCCTCTGCAAAGATGGGGCATAGATCTGGTTGGCCCACTTCCAACAGCTCAAGGAAATCTCAAATACGCCATAGTAGCAGTTGAGTATTTCACCAAGTGGATTGAAGCCAGGCCATTGGCCAACATCACAGCAAAAACAGTGATCAAGTTCTTCTGGCAGCAAATTGTGTGCCGATTTGGAGTGCCAAGGGAAATAACAGTAGACAATGGGAAGCAGTTTGACTGCGATGAATTCAGGCAATATTGCTTGTCGATTGGAACAAAAGCTAAATTCGCTTCGGTCTATCACCCGCAAACAAATGGAGCAGTTGAAAGAGCCAATGGCTTAATCTTTACAGCCATCCGAAAGTGCCTTGCAAATTGTAAGAAAAAAGGCAAGTGGGTAGAAGAGATGCCGAACGTGATCTGGGCTCACAACACCACCACATCAAGGGCAACACAGTTCACTCCATTCAAACTGCTTTATGGTGAAGAAGCAGTATGCCCAGAGGAAATATTGCACAAGGGGCTTCGCACCCAACAAGAAGCTCCCAAAGATAGCGAAGCCATTGACAAGGATCTCATTGAGGTATACAGGCTGCAAGCAGCAAAAAATATTTCCAAGTATCAAGCTGAGACAAGAAAATGACGAGACAAGAAGGTAGTTAAGAAAGATATCAAGGTAGGGGACTGGGTCCTAAGGAAAAACCCAAGCATGCCCGCTGGAAAGCTGCAACAGAAATGGGAAGGCCCATTTTTGGTCATCAAAAGCAACAGGCCTGGCTCATTTCGCTTAGGCGACGACGAAGGCAATGAGCTGCCGCATTCGTGGAATGCAGACAGCTTACGCAAATATTATTTATAAAAAGATGTAAAATGGCTTCGTGTTATATAAACGAAGTCATTGAGTAGAATAGCATTTTTTCTTTCTTTCCAAAAGCCCGTACTCTTTTCCTCACAAGGGGACCCTGACCAAGGGGTGAGGTTTTTAACGAGGCGGTGCTTACTGTAACTCGTCAAGCTATATATAAACGAGGTATTCCCCAATCGAGCAGCTTCGACCAAGTCGCTGGTATTCGACAATTCAAATAGAACTGAATTGACCCTACCGAGAGTAAGGCCAATTCAGATCTAAGGAAAAGCTTACTCGAAAAAGGAGTAAAAGGGGCGGTCCAATAACGCTTACTCTAAACAGAGTAAAAGGGGCTTTGGCTCAAACAACTATATAAAGTCAAAAACAGCTTCGGCTAAAAGTTTTATAAACGCTTATAAACAACAGGGGCTTCGGCAACCTATCAGAATTCACGTACAACATATTCTTATACATTCATATTCATGCACAAAATCTGAAAAAAGCTAAAGTGGCTTCGAACCACAGGTACATGCAAGTACAAAGCACTTGAACGAATAAACCTCGCTTCCGGGGGGGGAGGAGGTGTTTCTTTCATAACGAAGCCAAATCGAGCTTACATTCATTCAAGTGTTTGCAATCGAAACAATGTCCAAGCGGATTACATAGTGTTTTACAAAGAGATGGCTCAAAACATCTCAAAAATATAGCCATCAAATTGCTGGCCAGAGCTCCTAAATCTTGGAGCATTAAACACGTAAGAAAAATCCCTATCATCATCTAAGTCCTCTGGCTCGACCTTAACTGGAAGCAAACGAGCAGCTTCGGCGTTTCTCGCACGAGCAAGTTCGACACGAGGCGATTGTCGAACGATGAAAGAGTTAAAAAAGTCAAACACATCAAATTCGCAATGACGAAAGAACTCATGGCAAAACTCCCAGAAATCATCAAGTCTTTGACTTGGATATAACATCCGATACTGTTCCCATGCGAAGCCAGATACACACAAGGGACCATCGCGCATGGTGATTGGCATGAGTTCAAGAACACCTCCCTCATCAGGGATCTGAGTATATACAAATTCACAAAGTTTTAACATCCCTCAACAAAAGTATCAAAGCCATTAGCTCTAATGAAGCTAAACCTTTGGATCAGCATCAGAGGCTCCGGCTTCAGCTCCATTACGACCAGCTTCGGCACCAGCTCTTGAAGTAGACGCCCTTGCAGCGGCGGCAGCGGCAGCAGCTTCGGCTTCGGCTTTTCGCTGTAGCTCGAGAGCAAGCTCTCCTTGTGCTGAAAATAAACAAAACAATCAATATCAAAAGCAAAATAAGTAGAATACGAGTAAAAGCAAAAATAACCAAAAGAGCAAAAGAAGTTAACCTTAACAAGACGATCATACATAGTGCTTCGGGCACACTCTCTCCCTGTAGCAGACCAGAATTTCCTAAGAAAGATGCCACGAGTCGCTAAAACAGCTTCGTTGAAAAGTTCCTTCTTGTCAGGATTCAATGCCGAAGGAAAATTAAAGTCCCTTTTCAAGAAACTCTTATAGTGAGAGCATCCCTCATCTGCTAGCATCTTAAAAGCATTTGTAATACATGTCCGAGCAGCATAATCGCCAACCTTGGCGAAGAGGTCTGGTAGGGACTTGAACTCGTCATCCAGCCATTCGAAAAGCTTCCCGACGTTAAAATCGTCAGAGGGGAAAGGCAGCGGCTCGGCTCCATATTGCTTCAGTGCAGATTCGTACTCAGTGTAGATGCTTAAGCTGCGACTGAGTATCTCAGAATCCAAGCCCTCTTTATCAGCCTTAAGCTCCCCCACCTGAGACTTAAGCTGACTCGCCTCAGATATGAGAGAATTCTTCAAGTCAACAGCAACAAGAAGCTCCCTCTTGTACTTTTCAGCATCTAACGTGGCCCTTTCCTTATCAGCCTCAAGAGACTTTACTTGATTCTTCAAATTATGCTCAAAAGTAGCAGCCTCGACCAATTTGTTCCGAAGCCCTTCAATAGTCTGAACATTGAGCGCACGCGTAGACTCCAGTGAAGTGACTTTGCCTTTGAGCGAAGCAATCTCTGATGTGGCAGACTCCCGCTCAAGACGAAGCTGCTCTTTTTCATTTTCCAAAGATCTCTTAAGCTGAAGGAAACTCTCACGCTCTTTCCTTAGAGTTTCAAGCTCGGCCCGCTCGTCCTCAACATCGTTGAGACGAAGCGGAAGGCGAGCGAAAAGCTCCTGCATGGACATCATAGACTAAAACAAGAAAAGTATAAGTATCAAAAAGCCAGACAGCAAACTCAAAAACGAAGCAGAAGGAACAAACCTGGATACTGCCACTAAGGCTGGAGACAGAAAGTGTGTCCAAATCCAAAGATTTGACACGAATTTCAAGCTCTGAAAAAGCAAAAGGAAAATTAAGACAAAAGGTAACACTCAATCAGCTTCATATGAAATAACACAAAATACTAACCATTTGGAGCAACAATCGGAATGTCATTGGGAGGACGAAAGCCGCCCTGACGAAGCCGATCTGCAAAGGGTCCATACCCAGCATAACTTGCTTCTAAGGCAAAAGAATCAACATATCAAAAAAGCCGTTATTTGAGTTAAATCGCCAGTATAACTGCTTTGCAAAACGCACCTTTGGATTCAGGAGCTGGCTTCGCAGGAGCCGGTTCAACGTCCTTAGCAGGGGCAGATTGTCCGACGTCAGCTGAATAAGCCAAATTAACTGGCAGAGTAGTGGTTGGAGTCAAATCGCCAGAACCCTGCCTAGTCTCAAGAGCAAAAGCCGTCTGCGGAAGCTCCTCGATGTTAGCCGAAGCCGACTGCGTAAGTCCCTCGGAAATCTGAAGGGACTTGGCAGCTGCCCCAGCCAACAAGTCCAAGGATGACGGCTGAAACAGGACGGACGTTACTTCAGCTCCACCAAGTACAAAATCCTTCGTCTCATCCTCCCTCAGAAGACGGCTGAAGCTCACTTCATCCTCATCGTCAATGCATCCAGGCAAGCGTTGACGACGAGGCGGCGCAACAACGACTTTAACTGTAATAAGACAAAAATAGATAAGAAAAGCGAAGCCAAAAACAAAAGGACAAGATAGACAAGAAACAAACCTCCAGAAGAGGGTACATCAACTGCAGCGGAAGCTGCAGGATCGATTTGCATAGGCGCAGCAGTAACAAGCACCTCAACAGACGAAGCAACGGGACGAGGAGGAGCACTGGAAAGCGGAGCGATGGGAAGAGCTTTCGAAAGCTTTTGACGCTTGGAAGCTTCTAAGGAAGAAGTAATAATCCGCTTTTTCGTGGCAACCACCTTGGAGGCACCTCCTCGGCTTTGACTCCCGCCCCGGCTAGAGGGGGCTCCGGCTTTGCTGCCACCAGCTTCGTCGCCGCCCTCGTCCGACTGACCGCTTCTACGGCCTCCGCCACGACTTTTCCTACCACGACCTCGACCCGGCTTCGTGGGAACCAAGCTGGGATGATCTTTGGCAGAGAATTTCTTAGATGGCTTAGACAGAGCTGTGCGCTGAGGGTAACTAACCTTCATCTCGTCAAAAACTCTATTAAGCCAGACACCATCAACCAAAGCCAAACAGCTCTCATGCTCCTTAGAAGTATACTTTCCACAAATAATCTCGGCCATCAACTCAACAGACTGAACGAAAGCAAAATCGGACATGTTATCCGGCTTCCTCACCCCAAACTTAGGGAAACAAACGTGAGGGATCCGTCTGTCGAGCCTCGTCTCAACTGCAAATGGCTTCCAAGCCGCAGATAGAATGTTGAGCCCAACAGCGAGTCCCTCCTCGATCAAGTCCCGGCTGCTGGAGACTCGACTGGCTTTGAAAAAAGCGCTTTCGCAGCGATCATAACCAGGAGCATTCTTGTCGAATGGAGGGCAAGCAACAAACTCACAAGGACCAATGGAACTGTGCAGAGGAAATGATATCTGCTTCACTCCATCCTCTAACACAGTCTCCAGCGCCGGCACCTTAACATAAAGCCAATAATTCTTCCAATTCTTGTCCCAGGTGTTTTTCTGGCAAAAGGTAAGTTCTACCTTCTGCAAATAAGTTTGCCTCCACCGCGCGCAGAAAGTAACGCTGCCAAAGTCCGGCTCGTACTCAAAGCCGTCAATCTTAACGCTTTTTGTCTGATGATGCCCCTCAAAGTAACGGACGAAGCAGTCCGCATTAACATCTGATGCGTTCGTCTTCACGGCTCAAAAGAAGCGAAGCAGATGAGTGATGGCATTGGGGGTGAGATGATGGAGTTGCAAACCGAACCTCCCAAGAATATCAGCAATTATATTGTCCACGAGCATTCGAAGCCTAGCGCAGAAGAACTCCTTGAATACCACAGCTTCGTCCGCATGGGGCGTCGGGGTAGTCTCCGTAACTGGGGCTCGTCCGTGACCGGCTGGGAAATACCCCTTTCCCTCGTAGAAGCTGATCAGCTCGGGGGTAACAAAAGATTGACCAAAGACAGTGGTCTTTGGCTTCTTCCGGTAATCCATAAGATCTGACACATCGGCTTCTACTTCGTCAAGGGCATCACCTGCCGCAGACTCGGCATCCTCTGTGTCATCGCCTCCGGCAGCTTCCCCCTCATCGACGGGACCCTTCCCCCTTTCATCAATTTCCATAGCAACTTCAGCTTCCAGGGCTGCGGCCACGTTGACCTCAAGCGCCTGAGCAAAGGATGCAGCTTCGGCAGTATCCATATTAACCGCGTCTGAGTTGTCTTTGTCCGAGACGTAGCCAATCAGACGAGCGGTTTGCTTCGTGCGAGCCGCTACAACAAACAGAAAAAACAATAAGCAAACGAAACAACAAAAACACAGAAAAGCAAGAACGAAGGAAATGAGAGTACAAAAAGCAAAAAACTTACTTGCGACGAACTAGAAAGCCAAAACTTGAGTTCAAGAGCTCCCAAACCAATCGAAAGCGTCAAACACAAGCTAAGTGCAAAAATCGCAAAGCGAAGCAAGTGAATTTCACCCCCTCTTCGGTCCTATTTATAGGGCAGTAAAATCCAACCGTTAAAAGTCTCGAAAAACGAGCCAGCGCTTCAAATTCAAATGAACCGAAGCAAAGTTACGACAATGGTACAAAAAATCAACTGTTAAGAAACAACAAAAGCCAATGGGCAAAATATCAAAATAGTAAACGAAGGGGCTTTCTCCAACAAGGAGGAGGCGTTTCTCGGACTGGCAAGCAATCCAAAGTTCGTGGAGCTCGGCCTGTTGAAGAAAGCCCTCGTCCTCGAGGGGCTACTGTTGGGGATTTGGCCCGCCGACAAACGCCCTCTACTTGTTTTGCTCTGTTTTGACACACACAAAGACGGCGACTAACAAGGGAGAAGAAGCCAATTACATTCTTTTACTTGATGAGTCCCATATTTGGCTTCGGTCAGAGAAATAAGCCAAAGCCAATCGGCTTTGGTCAGAGAAATAAGCCAAAGCCAATCGGCTTCGGTCAGAGAAATAAGCCAAAAGCCAATCGGTCGGCTTAACGGGCCATGTACCAAAGTTACGTTGTCCAAACTAAGTTAGAAGCCAATGTATGTCGGGGGTAGACCCCCAAGGGTACCCAGAAGGCGGATTGGCCCAACCAGCAAAGGGCGGCCCAATCCGAGTACATCTGGATCGGTTTGTCGGACTGGCTGGCCCACCAGTCGGGGGCCCACCAGTCGGGCGAACCGAATGGGCGCGGCGACGCGCGCAGCAAGGAAAGCACACGGCGTGTCCCGCAAGAAGCTCGGAGATCAGGATAAACTAGCCGGAATTGTAGGGAAAGATATCTGTAATCGTTATAGGATCAAATCCTTGTAATTCGGGTAGGTTACGATCTCTGGCCGACTTGTAACTCAAGGCAGCCGGACTATATAAGGCGCCTTGAGACCCCCCTCCAGAGCATCAACATCTACGCTACAACCCACGATCATACAACCCTAGGACAGAACCCAACTACGGAGATCCTTCCAGGAACTTCATACACAGCAATACAATCGCCGCCAACACAGGACGTAGGGTGTTACGTCATCTCGACGGCCCGAACCTGTTCAATCCTTGCGTCTTGTGTTACCATCGACTTCTGATCCTCGATCTGTCCCTCAACAAATCAACCACGTAGGCTACCCTGTGTGGACTGCCGGGTCCAAACATCCGACAGTTGGCGCGCCAGGTAGGGGTTGATCGACGAGATCAATCTGCAAGCTCGATGGCAGAATTCCAAAACCTATCTCCAATCCTATCTACGGCGGCGGCGCAAAACTCCGAGGAAACAAGGCGTCGGCGGGATCGAGCACTCCGAGCACGTTGCCTGGAGCCGGAGCAAGTCGCACGACCTCCCCGTCTCATCCTGCGAAGCGCGGCTTGCGTCCAAGCACGTCGCCGTCGGTCTTCGCTACGTGCGGGTGCGGGAGCCAAAAAGCTGTCTTGCCTGACATGCCGTTCAGGGAAGATTCTCTCTTATTTTTGCTCCAAGACCGATCCAAACTCTGCATTGTTGTTAATCCTTAACAAAGATTATTAAATCTATTAATTCTTTCCTCTTATGTGGTGCACGCATGATCATGAATCAACGTCGCGATGGCGCCGTGCACCAGATGAATCAACGCTGACATCATCTCCAGAGCAACAAAGCCATGCAGTCAACACCACGCACGGAGATGGGCGTACATGAGGATACGGAGCAGTCGGACAGCACCGCGACGGCCACCAGGTGCACGAGCGAAGCGGCGGCGGTGCAGGCTCAGATCGCAGCCGCGAACTCCGACGGCAACCTAGAGGCCAGTGACGATCGTCGCATCCTAGACATGCGCGCGACCTGTTCTCCAATCGAAATCGCGGTTGGACAACTTCGCCGACACGCCACGTCCACTCGGCGGCCACGACGACCAACGTGCCCTCATCCGACGATTCTCCAACTCTGACACAAATCAAGCTAAGTCATATTTAAATACTTTTTACGATATTTTTCGGTCACCACGTATCTCCGTATACATGTCTCCATGATCATCGCCGACTACCCTTGGTTTGTTCCGACTGCTTATACAGCCCGAGCGCTACACGAGCAGTCGGGCTACACCCAACGGATGCATATTGCATTTTTCTCCATCGTTTATTTCTTTTTCCACTCTTGTACAAGTCGCTAAAGTACTTGGGAAGCACACGCCTTAATCCGTGAAACCTCGACTCTTCCGTACGCCTACGCTCCTACGCGTGCATGCGGCCCAGCTCCCTGCGTTATGGACTACGGCTATCGGGGATCAGGTGCATAAACGTAACAGGATAACTACCCGAGGAAATTAATAGACTTAAAGAGTTGGAAGTAGAAATTCTAATACATACAACGCCGAATATTTTTCTCCAGAATTAGTATTTGCTACACTATATACTACCTATCCTTCATATCTTCATTGCAGGGCACAGGTTTGGATCCCGAGCTTGCCTGTTACGCTCGGGGGCTGGACCACTCGGGCATCGCCGCCAGCTGAGTACTCGAGTCAGTCAGTACTCGGGCTGGTACTACACTCCACGACGGTCGCTAGCCGAGTGCTTTGCAGCATTCGGGCTGGCGTTACACTCCACGACGGTCGTTAGCCGAGTGCTTTGCAGCACTCGGGCTGGCGCTACACTCCACGACGGTCGTTAGCCGAGTGCTTTGCAGCACTCGGGCTGGCGCTACACTCCACAAGGATCGCTAGCTGAGTGCTTTTGAGTACTGGGCTGGCGCTACCGCATGACGAGGAAGACGAAGACTTGACGGACCCTCAACTTGGCCCTCGCGCTCGGGGGCTGGGCGCCGGGGCAACTACTCGGAGTGCCTCGGACGGCTCGACTCGGCCCTCACGCTCGGGGGCTGGCGCCGGGACGACCACTCGGCGTGCTCCGGCCCTCACGCTCGGGGGCTGGCGCCGGGACGACCACTCGGCGTGCTCAGCCCTCACGCTCGGGGGCTGGCGCCGGGACGACTACTCGGCGTGCCTCGGACGGCTCGACTCGGCCCTCGCGCTCGGGGGCTGGGCGCCGGGACGACCACTCGGCGTGCTCCGGCCCTCACGCTCGGGGGCTGGGCGCCGGGGCGACTACTCGGCGTGCCTCGGACGGCTCGACTCGGCCCTCGCGCTCGGGGGCTGGGCGCCGGGGCGACTACTCGGCGTGCCTCGGACGGCTCGACTCGGCCCTCGCGCTCGGGGGCTGGGCGCCGGGGCGACTACTCGGCGTGCCTCGGACGGCTCGACTCGGCCCTCACGCTCGGGGGCTGGCGCCGGGACGACTACTCGGCGTGCTCAGCCCTCACGCTCGGGGGCTGGCGCCGGGACGACTACTCGGCGTGCTCAGCCCTCACGCTCGGGGGCTGGTGCCGGGACGACCACTCGGCGTTCTCGGGCTCAACCCTCACGCTCGGGGGCTGGCGCCGAGACGACCACTCGGCGTGTCTAGCAGGACTCCGCTGGCCCTCGCACTCGGGGGCTGGGCGCCGAAATTAACGACGGATGATTTAGCCAGATGCTCCTTGACTAACCTTTGGACCGATTCCTTCGGAATCGCTTCAAGGCTCGGGGGCTACGGCCAACGGACGCACCTTGCGGCGCATCCGTTGATCATTCGGTGACCTCAGAAGAAGGCTACTAACCCTTGGACCGATTCCTTCGGAATCGCTTCAAGGCTCGGGGGCTACGGCCAACGGACGCACCTCGCGGCGCATCCGTTGGAAGACGGCTCTTTTCTCTCCAGTATCACGCGGTTTCGCTTCCAACTGCAGCAGGCTCGACGCTCATCGGACAGCACGACCTCGCCGACTTGTCCCTCAACCACGTACTACTCGGGGGCTTGTCGGGGGTAGACCCCCAAGGGTACCCAGAAGGCGGATTGGCCCAACCAGCAAGGGGCGGCCCAATCCGAGTACATCTGGATCGGTTTGTTGGACTGGCTGGCCCACCAGTCGGGGGCCCACCAGTCGGGCGAACCGAATGGGCGCGGCGACGCGCGCAGCAAGGAAAGCACACGGCGTGTCCCGCAAGAAGCTCGGAGATCAGGATAAACTAGCCGGAATTGTAGGGAAAGATATCTGTAATCGTTATAGGATCAAATCCTTGTAATTCGGGTAGGTTACGATCTCTGGCCGACTTGTAACTCAAGGCAGCCGGACTATATAAGGCGCCTTGAGACCCCCTCCAGAGCATCAACATCTACGCTACAACCCACGATCATACAACCCTAGGACAGAACCCAGCTACGGAGATCCTTCCAGGAACTTCATACACAGCAATACAATCGCCGCCAACACAGGACGTAGGGTGTTACGTCATCTCGACGGCCCGAACCTGTTCAATCCTTGCGTCTTGTGTTACCATCGACTTCTGATCCTCGATCTGTCCCTCAACAAATCAACCACGTAGGCTACCCTGTGTGGACTGCCGGGTCCAAACATCCGACAATGTAGTGAAGAAATGATACTATTGAATGCCAAAAGCTATGATTGAGTCGCTGGTTAGCTTCGGTTCACTCCATATTGCAGGTTCCAGGAGGAGCCATTGGCTTTTTGATACCGAGGGGCGGCTTCGGATCGTCCCAATCCGGAAGAAACCACATCAAGGAGCTACATGACTCTTTTCAGCTGGCGAAGCAGGCGTGGACCAAGTCCAACAAGACCAAGTCCAAGCCAAGTCAAACACGGAATTGCAAGTCTACGCATTCACATTGGGAGGAGTAAATGTACCAAAGTATCCCTAGGCTAATTGTATTGTATAGTCTAGAGGATGATGCCTGATCCTAGGGGTACAACGGGAATGTAAAGTCCCTTGGTCTTCCTATAAAAGGAGACCCCTCTCCCACATGTAAAGGTTGTTGATTCCCGAGAACACTGTTGAGTAATATTATTATTGCTTGTCTCTGTTGCTCAGTTTCATCCATTGCTGGGTTTATTGGCTTCGGCCGCTATCCCAACAGTTTTGTTTAAATGATAAATTTACATTTTTTATGCTAGTAACCTAGTCTAGCACGGTGTACTATCCAAATATTATATTTGGCTATAAAGCCTATGGAGGCAGACAAAATACATCCCACTTGTCAAACCTAGTCTCTCTGTTGAGCCCAAAACTGTAAAGTTGAACAACATCGTATACCACGCATCTAGATATACAACAGAATTTAAGTTCAGCTTTTAATAATAAATAAAATGTAATTAAACAACATAGATAAAAAACACATTTACCTGTCCAGTAATCCATCCGCTTCAAGTCTCTTGGCAATGGCACAGATACGACCCGGGCTTTCTCGATGAGTTGATGGAGGAACATGATGCATCATTGCTTCGTGATAAATAATACTACAAACACTGCATTGCAAGCCTGCATATTTACAGTACACAAACATGTGAATGTTACAATTAATCAGCAACAAACACATAGTTACTCTCTCCGTATTAAAATATTTATCGACATTGAATTTTTATTACAACTTTGACTATTAATCTTATTCACAATATTTTATATATCATTTATTTTGTTTGTGATTGGATTTATCATTCTTCTCTGAATGAACTTGCTTCATCATTATATTTAATCTAAGTGTGACTTATCTTTTTGCATTTCATAAAAAAAAATTAGTAAGATAAAATGTCAAACGTTCTAGAAAAAGTCAACGATGACAAATATTCCGATACTGATGGGAGTAGTTGATTTGGTTCAAGCGTGGGGTGAATGTGCAAACATTTTTCTTTGAAAGATACACCTTCCCTGCTGTGGTTCTTTCATGATGAGAGTTCCTTGTGAGCAAGATACAGGAGACTGAAATATAACACAAAAAAATCAAGTTGGTGGAGCGATCCCCCATATTGAAAACCACACATGGAAAAAAAAGAGTAAAAAAAATATGTGCCAGGGAGATACACCTTACCTTATCGTCAAAAGCAACACCCTTCAGTTAGTATGTTTCAAAGCTGGCACTTAAAAGATATGAGAACCATATGTCTGTCTCACTCGGTTTTAAGAACAAAACCGAATGATAATTATATGTGTGTAAGGATAAAGTTTGCACACAAGTGAGACTTTATCAGTGATAAACAGTAACATTATCACGTAAAAGGTACACCTGACTTACAATCTATCACAGACACAGCTTATCCTGAAAACAGGGCTCCAACACTTCACTGGTAATCGATTGGAGTCGTGTACGCCTAGCAATCAGTACCATCTTTAGCCACTTCAAAACTCCTTCTGAACAACTGTTGACACCAGATTTTCGCACCGGATATGCTGAGTCAGGTGGTGACGTGGTGAGGCTGGCACTGTGCAGTGGGCCCGTTGAATGGTCAGACAGATGATGCCGGAGAAGGAAGCCGATGCAGGAAAGGGGTTCTGATAAAGCAGGAAAGTCCGATCTAATGATGAATGAAGAAAGGCGCATTGGCTAAGAAGGAAGCGTAGCATGAGCGGGGACTATTTCCTTTTCAGAAGGCGTATTGAGAGTCCCATTTTATATTAGATTTAGTTTACTTTATCTGCAAGTTAGTCAAGTCCGATCGGGACTCCTCATGACCAGGGTATAAATATAAACCCTCGTCTATTGTAAAGAACTATTCTCACAATCAATACAACCCGGCTTCACGCCAAAACCCTAGGAGTAGGTTAGAGTAGATCGACGAACTCATTGGTGGACGAGCTGCATCAGTTCCTGATCTCTGGCTTACCAGTAAGATTGTCAACTTATCGAACTAGTGTAAGCTTTGAATTGAGGCGCATCGCCCTTTCTCGTTTATGCTGTTCAACCGATTTATCTTTGGATCATCAAGATTGGTCTAGATTCCCTGTGCCGGAGCTAGATCTCTATTGATTATTCAGTAGTTAATCGTTTACCGAGTTGTTCTTTTAGTTTTCGGGCTTGATCTAGATTCCCTGCGTCGGAGCTAGATTCATCTTGTTTATTAGAAGGCAGCTTATGCGGTTGTTTGGAGTTGCTAGATTGATTTAGATCTGCGCCATGTGAATTAATCTGATTCTTCAACAGCTATGAGCATTGGTTTAGTCCGATTTGAGCAATACTTATCTCACAATATCGTTCTAGGTCCGATTCATCTTCACAGCTTTATCTGGTTGTTCTTTGGGTGTTGGGTTTGATTTAGATTCCCTGCGTCGGAGCTAGATTCTCGCAACATACTAAAGATTGATCTTTGATCGTCAAGATTGATTTAGATTCCCTGTGTCGGAGCTAGATTCCTCTTGACTATTCAAAGACAGCTTTGAATATCGGAACGATCTTGTTAATATTTTATTGTTTATTTGCTTAATCTGACTAATTACCTGTGCGAGCATCTTGTTTAGTTGTTGGGTTGGTGAGTCGAGTTTGATTGTTTAGCTATCTGATCTGATCATAGCTGGAGTATGTGCGCTGCATCCGTCTGTGAAACCGTGTCGAAACAGTTCTGGTCCGATTGGTTAGCTAGATGGTCCGATAAGATAAATCAAACCGGCAACTAGGCAGGATGGACGACGTATCGGCTCACACTTTGATTATTTAATATCTTGCTCAAAGGCATAGCTGATCCGTTACTTGCATATCGGCCATATTTTATGCTTTATTTTATTATTCAAAGGCTGATCTGTTACATTAATCAAGGTCCAATTCTGAGGTCCGATTCGATGTCTGACTGAGGTCCGATTACATTGGTCCGATTGATGTCATCTATGAAGTCCGATTGGCATCGGCCGATACAAGTCTGATTGGGTCTTGGCTAAAATTCAACGTGCATCTGCCGTCTGGAATAGAGCCGGCACAATCAAAGAGTAATTTAACTGTTTATTCCCTTGTCAATTTCAGGTCAAATTGACTGGCACGCCGCGAACCTGGACAAAGTGCAGGACCAGCACCGGAGTGAAGCAGATCTCCCTGGCCTTGTTGTGTTGCTCGCTGAGGATACGACCGCCGATTTTCCGCGTCAACAACAACATTAAGCAAAGATGAGTACACTAATGGTTGGTATTCAGCAAAGCCATAAGAAATAACAAGAGAATATTTTTCATATCAACTTAAAGTAAATTAGGAGTGGGCCGGATTAGGGTGGGATCAGGGTTACGGTACTCGGTCTAGGTTCGTTTTGGATTAGGATTTTTTTAATTTTGGGAAAGATATTTTCAGGTTAAGAAAAACGAGAAAAGTTTAGACAAACGTTTTAAACCACGAAAAAAAATCCCCCGAAGCATAAAAAAAATCTTGAGAACAATCTCCAAGATAGAGTTGCACACAATGAGCCCCAAAAAATATTTAAAATTCCTGAAAAGGGTTCTAGAAGCTTGCGTCTAAACCATTTAAGAAAACTAAACACTCAAAGCACACCACAGCAAGAACACAACCAACATGCTAGAGGCTACTCCCTCCGTCCTGAAATATAAGGCATTTTGCTTTGTCCTAAGTCAAATTAGTCTAACTTTGACCAATTTTATAGAAGAGAGCAAAAATATTTGTAATATCAAATAAATATAGTTAGATTCGTTATGAAATCTATTTTTATAATTTACTTATTTGATGTGTTAGATATTAATATTTTTCTTTATAAAGTTGCTCAAACTTAGACTAGTTTGACTTAGGACAAACTAAAATGCCCTTCATTTTAGGACGGAGAGAATATGTTCTTTCAATTTTTCTAGAAAATTAATATTTTCTATATTAAATTTCCTCTATAAATTTATAAAATGTTGGAAAAATTTACAAATTTTTAAAATCATTTAGATTATTTAGTTTAATCTATTAATATCCAAAATATGAAATTTTGGAGTGTGACAATGCCAAAAGGACACCCAACAATTTTATCAGAAGCATAATCACACAAGGATGTGCCAAAAAAAATAAAACATATGCTACTTTGTTGTGACCAATTTCTTTTCAACATGTCATCTTTTGTGGGAAGCCACTTGAACCTCCTTCGAGTCATATTAAGCCAATCATCAAAATTAACAGATTGTGCAGAGTATTGTATCTCATAAATTGGCTCAACAAGTCTTGTTTGACCTTCAAACTGGTCAGATACCAAAAATACCCTAAAAATAAATAGTTACACAAATATATTAAAAAATAAAAAAAATCTTTAGAAAAGTAATCTACCAAAAACTCATCCAACTCAACCAGCTGAGAACGAACCTTGCTCTTTGTTTAAACAAAGTGTTTTGTACCAAACTGTTGCTTTTTGAAAATATGTTGAATTATTGATGGAAGTGAACCCACTAATAAATCGTTTGGTGGAAATAACTATGGTAGAATGATGTCATCAGTTGATATAATTATTTATTAGCATGTATATTAGATGAATGTAGAAGACCAAATAATAGATTACCAGCAAATTGGATGATATTATATCAATGTGTTCGTTTGGAGACAACACCTTTGTGTGGTTAAATTGTGCTCTAGATTTCTTTGGAGCTTCAGTCAAAAACACAAGTGGTTCAACCTGTTAATACAATAGAATAAAATATAAATAATGAGATACAAAGACAGATGATTTATTAATATTTTTGAGATTTATCTCCTCAAATATATTTTTATATTAGGTTTGGCACCTCTCAAAAACATAAGCTAGAGTCCACACAGTTCTTTGAAATAATATATTATCAATATTTGAATATATAAGGTTGTAACTCATAAATTTAAATCCGAAACCAAATGGTATCTAGAAAAAAAATATAAAACTCACCAATGCCAAAATAATTGGGTTTAGATCAAGATTGAAAAAAAATGAGAACTTTGAATGTCGATAATTTCCTTTACAATAGTTATTCAAACTCCATTTTATTAGTAGAATTATAAATTAGAAATGACAGCATAAGCATAGGATTTAAAAATAGTACACTATAAAATAACTTACTCAAATCATTCTCCAAGATACAAAAAAGCGAACCTTCAGCTTCATAATTGAAAACATGAAGAAAATATTTTGTAACATCAATATTTTCTTGTTTGTGTTTTATGCAAAGCTACCAATGAATTCGCAATGCTTTCATGTTATATGTGGACGAAATTTAGTTAAGTATCGGCAACAATTTGAGAATAATTATTTAAATAAATGAATATTTGAAATGTCAAAGCCAACAAGATCTTCAGCAACCCCAATATCGCAATTCATCTGTAACCATGTAACCAGCACAGTAGTACTACTCGGCGTGGTTATTCATCACCAACGTGGCAACGTGATGGATTCGGTAGTACTACTTTGCGTGGTTATTCATCACCAACATGATGGATTCGGGATTCCAATCCATCTCCCGAAGGGGCGGCGAGTGCGGCGACGGTGCCGCAGCCCACATCGGCCCAGGCCCAGGTACGCCCTCCTCCTTCCTTGTGCCGTCTCTCCTCTCCTGCGTCGCCGTCGTACTCTCTCGTCGGCTCGTCGCCACCACCTGGCCCCGCCTCCGTCGCTGCCTACGACCTCTGCCACGCCAACCCGTCGGCCATAGTCCTCCACCGTCGTCGCTGCCACGCCTTCTCCCGCTCGCGCCCTAATGTAATAGCTGCTGCTCGCCCTGGTGCCTCCGCCACCCATCGTCCCGAGGTTTTCTGCCGCGCGCGCCGCTGAAGCTCTCTGCTGTCCTCGACCACTATCAACATAGGTCGTCGAGCCACCACTGACCTCCCTCAGTCCCAGAGCACATCAGAGCAGTCCCCCACCGTCGGCATCCCAAATTTGAACCCCGAACCTTAACTCTAGCGGCAGCGACGGCACAACCGGCGGTGAGCAAGAAGAGGAGGAGGGCGAGCCGCGAGCGCCGGCTGTCATGGGCAGCGGCCACCGAATCAGGCACGCGGCTATTGTGATGAATAGCGGCGGAGAGAGCGGCCGTGCACGCCCCACCCGACAGTCCCGGCGGCGCGCCCCGTGGAGGCTAATGAAATTGCGCACTAGTCTCCCAGTTCAGCCCAAAACTGTACACACAAAAGTACTGTGAGAGACTGGGCCCACTTTGGCGCACCGCGCACCGCCTAGTTCTATTGCACAGGCCCATAGGGCTCGATCTGTGTAACGGCAAGTCGTTGGCTGGCCAACTAGAGAAAAAAAAGAAAAAGGCCAGGCACGTCCTCTACAAGGAAAAAAAGAAAGGACAGGCCTGTTGCTAACTAGGCGCCCCCATACATGACATGGAATCCTGGATTGCGCTCGAGTCCGGCCTTCGCTTTTCCGTGATGGATCGAGCCACGACCTTCGTTGTGGAGGCCCCCAAAAAAAAAACAAGGAATCGCGCGCCGACGCTCCCGCACGCCCAAGTCCTTGAAATTGCTCCTGGTGGGGAAAAAGCTCGGCAGTTTACCCCGTCTCAACCCGGAATCAATCGATCACATGGGACGGCGATTCATCCCGGTCTCTCTTTTATGGTTGCAAAAAAAAAACGATGCTTATTCAAAAAGAATACCTCAAGCCCAAGGCAGCTGCATGTGCCGCCGTGCCGGAGCTGGACACACACGGGTTCCTTTCGCTGTGCCGCGTGCCCGATCGTCGACTCATCGTGTGTGTACATGGATCTCGCAGTGATCCTTTGTGGCGCATTGTGATACATGTGTAGGGAATGGAGTGGACCCGAGGTCCCACATTATTCTATTTTAATTCTTTTTTTTAACAAACGCGAGGTCCTACATTGGATATGGCTGCAGCCGCGGTTCAAGTCCAAATCCTTTGATCTCGAGACGACCCTTACAAGGGATCACGGCCGACGTGACCGAATAACGGGTTGTTAACGTCTAATCGGAAGAGATGGGACCTAAATGAAATCGTAATTGTATTTTTATAAGCGACCATGACCAGATTTTTCAAACTGGATTTATTTTTGGCCACGAGCTGATTGGACGACGTTATCCCACGCTTAATCTCAGTCATTTCATTATGTTTCTTATTATCAGAAGAAGAAAAAAAAAGTCATTTCAATCAGTCAGGACCCTTTGTACTCTCGTTCAGTCCATCAGATTCAGTTAAGGGGCTGTTTGGAGGCCACTGCTAATGCTAGTGCTAGTTACTGTTTATAACTTTGACCACTAATTAGGGGTATTAAATAAAGGCAGTTTACAAAACCAGTTCTACAGCCCCTGCGCTAATTCGTGAGACGAATCTAATGGGGCCTTTGACCGTATGAACAGAGAATGGTTACTGTAGCGTCACTGTAGCTAATCATGAATTAATTAGGGTCATTAGATTCGTCTCGAAAAGTTACACCCATCTGTGAAGAGGTTGTTACAAATAGATTTTATTTAGTACTAGGTTCTTGCCCGTGCGTTGCTACAGGATAAATACAAAAAATTAAAAGCGCTAAAATTTTATTAAGGAAAAATCATATTTACTGAGAGCACCAAATATACGTGACAACATAATAAGGATACATGACTATTTTATAATGCCAACGAAAACAAAAATTTATAGCAAGGCACTACCTTTTAGGAGGTTCAAACCTGATACATCATAAAAACATGTTTGCACAACATTTAAATAAAAATACAGATACAGACTAACTTGGACACAAACTAACCATGGCCCCGGCACTGTCAACGGACACTCAAAGGTACAACGAGTCGTTCAGTCATCGTCGGAGATAATCCACGAATCATCTTCATTGTCGCCAGTACCCCTTCCCTGGTCAATCGGCGGCGACAGCGAGGAATTTGCCGGTGTACCAGGTGGAGGGTCGGCGTCTGGAAGCGTTGCCGATGGCTGCGGAGCATTGCTCGACGAAGACTCCGCTTGGTGCTTCATCCACTTGGATGTCCCCTCACCGAAGGCAGACGCTGTGCGCTTCTTCGCCATGCGCCTGCTGCTTCCCTCTGCATCGGCACCGTAGCCGTCGTCCTCCTCCTCCTCTTCGTCATCTTCGTCCTCACGGTTGTCCTCTTCGTCACCATGGGCCAAATCAATATAGGAAGAAGGAAATTTCTTACTTAGAATCTACAGAATATCTAAATGTAACACTCAGAATTCCAGAAAACACAATAAGAAACATAGGAAGCCAAACAGTTTAGAGAAACCTCACCTGAAGATATTTAGTTGAATGCACAATTATACACGTTAGCTTCCTTCAAGATCCGATTCAACAAAAAAAAAACAAGTTTGCTGTGGGACACTTACTTCATCACACTCCTCTTCACACTCATGGAGGTAGAAATAGGACCTGCTCTGCACATGTTCGCCTGTGGGTTCGGTGTGCGCGCCTCAGTCTTCATTGTGACATGACGCGCATAGACACACGTATATTTTATAATTCAAGCAAACACACAATAAGATGGGTTGGATAATATGACTCAAACAAATCATCAATAATTTAAAAAGTTCAACCAACACTCCAATTCTCTCAAAAACAAAATTGTATTAACATGATTGAAACTATCCAACTAATAACTCCATTTTATTACAGTCTTTTATCTGGCTAAGATATTGGTAGTAATTTCCTGTACACATTTGCTTCAGACAGCAATACATCAATCACGAAATCACGTTTCATTGTTTGGCCATCCTGTGTTCTAGAGAATTAACACATAAATATCTCGGATGTCATAGATAACAGTCTTTGACAAGCTTGATAAAGAAGGGCATAACAACACTCTCCACCACCTTGGCATTCTCTAATTGATGCAATGTTGCGGAGTGCACATGAAGCTTCAGATTGTAGTAAACAATCAGATGTTTGTATCCATTTAAAAATGGTGCATACAGAAAATAGAGCACAAAAAATCATCTAATGTTTTGAAAACAATTCTATGGCCTACAAAAAAAGGAAGAAACATACTTGTGTATGAATCATGGAGGTGGACTTATATTAACACTGCTTGTTGGAGAGACAACACAGCCCATGCGCAAGGCAGAACAGAAGGATTAGAAATCGTGATTCTTGTTGATGAAAACTTGGCATCCCTATTAAATTAGGAAAAAGAATAGGAAAAATACCATTAGGGAAAAGTTGTTCAAAAAATACCATTAGGAAAAAGTTGTTCTAAAAAATAGTGTATGTGCGTGTATAAAAAATACATCTTCGTTGTTCGCAACATTTCTGAAAAATAGAGTTTTAAATATTTTCTTCTGAAAAAACCACAATCCAAAGGATATGTAACCTCTGTCTAGACAGGTGATCACCATCAGTCATCAATGTTCATGGCACTATTAATTTAGATATTACAAGATGTTGCGGAGAAAAGAAATATCAACTACTGCACTCAGCTGTCAGCACCTAGGCAATGTCATTTTGCTTTGTTTCCAGATCAATTAAGAAAACATCCAAAAAGGGTATTATTATTTTACAAGACTCCATACTGTCATATTGCCATGTGGCACTAAAATTCAGGTGCAATTCCTATGAGACATATAAAAACAATTAAAAAGGCATACCTTAAGGCATCAATTTTATGAATCTGAAAGCAACACTCATGTCAGGATTCAGGAAAGATTAATGACCACCTACAAATTGGTATTTTGTGTTCATATGTACATTCTAAAATGTCAGCTAATTCACATGTTTTATTCATATGTAGCCAATTGTTTCATCCATACCTGACCACTCAGGCAGAGAGCACGGCGCGCCGGCGGCGGGGTGTCGCTGTGTCGTGCTCGAGAGGGGGCGGCGTTGCATCCGTGCGCGGGGGCTGCGGGATCGGAGGAGAGGGCGAGGGTTGGAAAGAAGAAAACGCGTGGGGACTGCAGGGCCCACCTGCGTGCGAAGGGCGTCGAGGAGGGGCACGCGGGGGGCGGACGGAAACCGTGGGGTCGGAAGGACCTACGACGGACAGGAAACGACGACAAAAAGTTCTTTATAGGAGAGATAGAGATAGAGATATGAATCCAGAGCACAGAGGAATCTATAGCTAGATCCCCACCGCATCAAGCTCTGCCCTCTTCTCATGAAAACCTCAATCGGCCAAACGGAAGAATCCCAGCGAGCTGTAAGCACGGCCCCGCCACGTGGAGGAATCGCAACTTCCCTTCCCTTCGCCGACACGGGCCCCTCTTCCCCAACACACCAAAGCAGCCGCCCAATGCATAGGGCATAGGTCCCAAAAAATATCTCACACATGCAGGCGGGCCCACGGGATAGTTGGGCCAGATCCGGACCGTTGGGCTCCAAGTACGACAGGGGGGCTGGCACGTCAGCAGGGGCCGTGTCACGGTGGACAGCGACACGCTGGACCGCTCTGACCCGGCGGCACAATTGGATGGTCGGTCAGCCGCCACATCAGCGTGGTCCGTGACGTGGCCATGGGGGCTCCGTTCAGGCTGTCCGCACTGGGTCCGGTACCCGGTACGGGACGCATGCTGCAGTACCATCTTTGGCGGAAAATCGCCTGCAGCGGGTACTGGACGCCATCCGGGAAGGGTTGCGGACGAGCCAGCTTCCGCGAAACCAAGCGCAGCTCGCGGACGTCCGCTACGCCTACGTGGCGTGGGGCCCCCGCGCGGACCGTTCCTCCGCGCCGCTCGCTGGAAGAGGAGAGAGAAGGGCGGCGAGGCCCGGACGGCGTGGTCGGCGCTGGGAAGAGGAGGGGAGGGGGCGGCGCCGTCGCTGCAGCCGCCATCGTCGGGGAGCTCGAGGGCGCTGGTAGCTCCGCGGCACACCGCTATCGCCGCCGCCTCGACGAGGTCGCCGCCGTCAGGACCTCCATGGCCCCAGCTCGAGGTCGCCGCACCTCCAGGACCTCCTCGAGATCGATTCCGTGCCGGCGCCATTGGCCTCCGCCTCCTCCAGATCGATTCCTCGCTCCCAGTCGCCGCGCAGCTCCCAGCCCTGCTCCGCCGGACCTCCAGCGCCGCCTCGTCACCTCGCTCCCAGTCGCCCGCGCCGGCTTCCCTCGCCGAGGAGGAGGGGTGCCGTGGAGGAAGGGCGCCGGGGAGGAAGGGGATGGGGATTGGGATTGGGGAGGAGATGAGGGAGAGGGAGGAAGGGGATGGGGAGGGAGAAGGGGAAGAGAGAGGGGCTGCCCCGCGCCGGCCGAGGAGGAGATGCGGCGGCCACGCCGGGGAGGAGGCGCGGCGCGACGGGAGAGAGGGATGCTCGGGCGGTGTTGGGAGGGAGGGGCGGAGCTGCACGAGGGAGAGAGAGGGGCGGTGGTCGGGTGGGCGGGTGGGGGTGGGGGAAAAGGAAAGGAGAGAAAAAAAGAAAAGAAAAAAAAGTAGAGAAAGAAGATGGTAGTTGAAATGATGGAATAAAATATAGTATAGTTGGGATAGAGTATGTGATTTGGAGTATGACGGCTGCGGGAGAAGTTGGTTTGGAGTATGAAATATCGATGACCAGGACGGAATATTCCGTTTAGAGTATGGGAAAGAGTACCACCAGTGCGGACAGCCTCAGATCGGATCTTTCTGGAAGTATCTGGCGGGTTCGTGCGCTGGGGGTTAGCACGGGCCCACCGCACAGTTGTACAGATGCACGGCGGGGGAGGTGAACACCCTGGACAAAGACCGGCGTTGGTGAAGTTGAAGTCAGTGACGCATTTCTTTTTTTATTATTATGCCTAGTAGCCACATCAGCTTGCTTTGACAGGCCAGTTTCGTTTTGATTTTTTTCGGAGTTGAAATATCAGCGAACCAAAGCTAGGCACGATAAAGTCAGGGTAAAATAAAATAGAACAATCTAGTGCCGCATGTTTGCCATGCCCATCTGTTTATTTGCAAATATGGTTGCTGACCGCTGATTAATCGTCGTTGTACATGTCGCTCTTCTAGATAGGGAACATTGAAGATGTCTTTAATATAAGTTTTTTTTTCTCTTTTGGTATAAGAGCTCATTAAGTTTGATGTTTCCCTTGGCAATCGAATATTGAAAGGTTTAGCGGTTCAAATTATATCATATACGGTGCGCCGAAGAGTGAAGCAACATGCAAAATTAGCTAAAGCTTGTCCTCCCCAACCTTTTACCTTTTGTTTTTGTTGACAGACACCTCTCCGACCCATTTTTTTTTCTTACCTGGTCAAAAGATCACAGCTTAGTCGCGCCGCCGTTCCCTATAGTTAACATACTCATTGGAGAATGATCTTGACTTTTGAACATAAAATTATATGTAGCAAGGTATAATAAAGTGAGGTGTCAATCATACGATCGATATTCTCCATGACATGCTTTTATCTCCTTTTTTTCTTCTATT
>CM014278.1:83584013-83624471 GCA_004135705.1 Alloteropsis semialata | reverse complement strand
TGTGTGGAGGCTGATGCCGTCGCGGGGGCGAACCCGGCAGAAGTTTAGCATATCATGTAGGCATCAAAGAACTGGTCTCCTATTTCACAAAGATTATCCCACCCATAAATGTATTTGGAGATGGAGATTGTGGCCGTCCATTTTAGTTTACGCCGATTAGTTGGGTTTTACCTTTCGTCGCCCGCCGTCCACGCGATCCCGATCGATCATACGGCAGATTTTTAGTGCTGGTGCGAAAGAAGTCCCTCCCCTTAATTAGGACTGCACACGTAGCCTAGTTGATAAAGACTGTACATGCATAGAGGCTATATTAGGTTTGAAGCCTATTGTTAGTGCTTATCCCAGATGGAGATTTGCGAGCCATCCAATGAGTAATCGTAGTATTTGCCTTCTTCAGAATGTGGGCTACATTATTCGACTCCGATCCTATGCTAAAGACAAACATGCATGATCTTACACTGAAAAACTGAGCTAGAAGCTCTGCACCATGAACAGCATGAGTGGCTGCCTTGACAAAAAAGAAAAAAATTCTAGAGACAGAGAACTAAAATGATTTGAGGACATGATGGCAACAGAAGAATTATAGAAGCAGAAGGCAGGCAGCTAGGAGACAAACTCCAGTGGGCCGGGCTGGCCAAGCATTGCCGGAGCGGATCAAGCTAGAAGCCATCAAAAACCAAGTCCAGCTCAGCGCTTATCCGCGTGGGGTCTGCACTAGTGGCGTGAAATTATCCGGGGATTACTTCTGACGAGGACGCGACACGAGAGGAGTGGTACGTGTGAGACGAACCGGGGTTCATGGCCACCGTGCTGCCCCATGGGAACAAGGCAGGGGAGCCCCGGCCCGGTGAGGCTTTCGCTGGTCCACATGGCAGGCCATGCCCAGCGATCCCGCATAATTGGCGCCCGTCAGCTCAGACGAGTAGTGAGGTGGATCTGCCGTTTGTCACTGCCAGGGTAATCATCGAGCCATTGGAACTTTGTTTTCGGTCGGATAAGCATAGCCCCCGGCTGAAAACACCGGGGATTAGCGACTGTTTTCTTGTAGATGATTGCTGCGAAATGATGAAGCTTGAAACTCGCAAACCTAGTCGACAGGGGTCTGCACATGAATCCATAGAGTTGTTGTTGGCACGTTGCGTCAGGTTCGATTAACCGCAGATCGAAGATGCCAAGCTATGACGGCCCCTTCGCCAGTTAAGTCTGAACCAACCATTTTCTGAATATATACATCAGCCAAACAACGTGCAGGAAGATATTTATCTATCCTAGATTGGGAGGGTAGATAATCTAGTCTGGAAAGTTAATGGCCATAAAATCAAGGGGCCACTGAAGGGAATCCACTATATTATTTTCAAAATACTTGCTCAACCTAAGCTACACGAGCTAAAATATTGCCAACCAACCTCGGCTGTTGTTTTGTTCCAAGACGCTAAACCATTCCAGTGGCAGTCTCGCGGAGAAGTAACGTAGCCTTGGGCCCAAATTAGAGTTTCCACAGCTTCGGCCTTATAGAAGCCCTTCCGTGCCTGATGTGGGCTTAAAGAAAAGCCCATAGGGTTCCACCACCAGGGATTCGCAATACAGGCACATTGCAGGTGGTTAATGCTTCCCGTGCTTGTAATAAATCGGGTCACCGATCAAAAAAAAAAAAAATCGGGTCACGAACTCCCCGTCTCAATCGTGCTTTTACCTGATCTGAACTCTCTCCGTGTCCAGGCACTGCGCTGGCAGCGAGATCTGATGTCCAAACTCCGACCAGAAGTGTAAGCCTTCCAGAACAGAGAAAGAGAAGGAAAAGAAACTTGGCCATCATCCTCTAGGTCAAGGGTCTCTTCTTCGGTCTCCTTTTTCTCTACCCTCTAAAGATGGCAGGTGATGTATGGAAGCTGCTACTCCTACAATGCTTGGCTCTCATCAAATGCAGATAGATTGAGCGGTTAATCAACCGATAAATATGCGATAATGCTGGGGAAAAAACATGGACCTCTCATGCCTGACGCTTTTCCCTTTACACCAGGGAATCACAGATGGGGAAAACACCACCTCAAATCGTGCCCTCAGACAGGAGAGACATCAGCGCCATCATCACGGCGAGGCCTCTTTCAGTTCACAAGCCGGCCCCGAGGCCCCCCTGTTGGTTCCATGTCCACGTCGCCTTTACCTTTGCTTTCCCCGGTTGGCTCACATGAGCCGTGCCGTGCCACCTCGAATTGATTTCGCGGCTGTGATCACGGTCGCCCAGCCCTCGTCTTCACTCCAGGAATGACAGGGTGATGAGCAGATGAGAGCGGAAAAGCATGGGCACTTCTAAACAGCTCTGTGCCACTTGAGCCTAGAAAAGGGGTTGGTCGACTTGAATGAAGCTTTCGTGCAACACTGGCCGTCGCTGCGAGTTGAAAACGGGGTCTGCTAGGTTTGCCTCGTGTTTCACCTGAGACATGAAGTCGGTATCATATCTTGGACATGGCAAACGATTTTGGTCAATCATGAGAACAATTATGAGGTGAAGAGAAAAGGCCTTCAAAGTTATGGCCAACCTAGCTTTCTAGGCATTTGCAGCAAATTGGACTTGTTTCCACTGCATTCTCCTCCAACCTCTATTTATATATATAAAAAAAGGTTAGGATACTGTGGACGGCAATACAAACAACACAAAGATTCCAACGAGTTCAGTTGTACAGAGAATATAATACTGTTAAATAACTATCATATATATGGCTCTAAAAAGTCAAACACAATAACCAGTTGCCCAGCAACAAAACCAACCTGTGACCATAAAAAGATAAGCCAATACGATGTATTATAATAGTGGTTGCAGGCCAGCGATATCATGCCCCCTTGTGGTGGCATCACACACTAGTTGTCCCCACAGAAAAGCAAGTACTATATAGATCTGTAGCCTACTTTCTATTAATATCCTCAGAATAGTGCGCCACTGAAGTTTAGTGACTCATTTTGCAACAGCACACATCGCTTAGATGAAATAAATAAATGAAGAATGGATTGATCAAAAGCAAATCACTTCATGAGATATTAACTATAGTCCCCACAAACAGCACCAGTCATCCTCGTAGAAGAAGTGCAGACGCTTTATGCTTGTTGGGGAATATGTCATCTGCTGAAGCTCAAAACCGGACTCATGTTTGCCAACATGGATGGGTACAAGAAAGTAAAAAATACAGAGCTCAAGATAGTAGGCAGTGGCTAGCTAATTAACTAATAATAGAAGCTGCGATCTGGTTATTGCTAATAGGGTGCTCATAGAGTGACTGGAAAGAAGAAAACTACGAATTAAATAAGGGTGATGATACCAACGCAAAGGAAGAGGTCAACAACTGCTCCTTTCCACCAGTTTATGGAAGTACTGGCTGGACAGATGTAGATCTCACAAAGCTCCCACGTTGATCATCGTTCGTTCTTCAAGCCATTTCCTGGAGATCAAAAACATTTCATGTCATTGTCACAATTATCTTCTGTGAACAGGCCTGTTAGATCAACATTACTGAAATACTATATGGTAACTACACCCCCAATTTATTTAATGTTGCACCAAACTTAGCTCATTGCTTACCTTGAACAGACAGGTTCACAGGTCAAGGTTCAAACACTCTAATATAGCATGACTGTGAATTAGTCCCGCCTCCAACAATGGAATAGGAGACGCAGAGTCAGACCAAGAACCTAGTTATTCTTTGGCTTCCATGTAGATATGGCATATATTATCCTTCCTTTCCAGCCTTGCAGGAGCCATCCACTGTCTTCATCTATGACGAAATCCTTGTGATAAATGTCTTTTACTTTGTCCTTGGCTTTCATCACAATTTCTTGGTTTAAAGGTGATTGAACAAAGCCAGCCCTGAGGTTCCTCACCTGCCATTGTTTGTACGTCTCAGGTCTCTCAACTCTGTCTGAGCCCTCGCATGCTATAACATTAAGTGCCTCTCGCCCAAACAGATCCCTCTCTATAAGTGCACGCTGGGCATCATCCCGTGGTACAGTTGTCTCTAGCATGTCAAACAATGCGGAGAAATGGAACAGCGCCTCACGGAAACGTGTGATGAAGAAGGGAACGCTGTATGACCCATTGACAATTCCATGGATGAAAATCGCTGGGTTTACTTGCCTTATGGTGTTGAGGACCCTATTCCTAGGGCTATCTACAGCAACTGTTTCATCGATCAGGTTCCTGAACCGGTACAGGCAATTAACAATCACAACTTCATCCTTGCCAACTTTGAGATCCTCAACACGGATGGTTTCCCACTTTGATGCTATTCCCTGATACTCAAAAGGGACACCAAACTTCTTAGCATATTCTGCAAGCCTTTGTCCGGTTTCTTCAATTCTCTCGGTAGGGCGAAAACCTGGCTCAGGTACATCAATTCCAGTGATGCGCAGAACAGGTGGACCGCCTTCCCTCTTGGAGAGACGCCTGATTAGGCATGGCCATTGGAAGCCAAAATAAATGCCAAAGTCAATGATATGCACCTTTGATGCATTTTTGGTCATACTCAATATTGTCTGATTGGAAAGAAAATGTGAAAGCCTCTTAAACGGGCTTGCTGCAAGGTAAAGGTGGTAGGCTTTAAGCATGTCAGAGGCAGTTGTACGTTTCGCCACGAGCTTGTGGTAAAGCTGACTCCCTGTGCCTGCTAACCGAGCCTCGAGACCATCTGCAAAGCAATGTGCCAACCTCTGGGTGCCATCACCATTTGGCTTGGAATGATGCCTTATTTGCTTTAACAATTCATTAGCAGTTCTCCGGTCATCTGCTGCCACAGCCTGTGCACAGTGGATGAGGATGGTCCTAAGGTCCACCACATCCTTCTTTGTTGGTTTCCTTCCCCGTGACCGTGGCCCACTTGGTCCTTTCGTCTGAGTGACCTGAGAATTCTTGGAAGCCTGAGAGTTCTTGGAAGCTTCATTGCGCATCAGCTCTCGCAGATCTGTAGCCTTCTTCTCAGTTTGTCGAAGCAAATCATCAAACATCTCAATCCAATCAGGCTCATCGGAACAAAATGCAGACTGTTTAATGTTCCGCCCTTCGATCAGGTCAAGGTCTTCACTCTGCCTGTTTTTCTTGGTGTTCAACACATCTGCTTTCCTAGCATTTAAACAAACATCTTTCCTTGCTTCTTGGGGTCTTGCAACACCACCAGCCTCTAAATCAATCACTAGTTTATTGCTAACAGGAAGAAACTTCTGGGCTTCCTCGATGCCTCTCCTGAAATCCCAAGTTGGGAGGCTCTCAAACAAATATTCAGGGATCCGCCCATTTGTGATCAAAGGGTCTTCTAGCACACCCACTGCACCGAAAGCATCACTTGATGGACGAACCACTGGCTGGGAAGATTGACCATGCAAGCCTCGATAAGATTCCAACTGCTCACTGCGTCCAACATCGTAGCGGCGATTGCTATCCACTGCACCACCAATGCTGCTGCTAGTAACAGTACTTGCCACAGACTGTGTACGACTGCCACTGCCACTCTCGCTGGGGCTGTCCACGGACCAAGGGGTCAGCTGGTGATCAGGAGACGGTGGAAACTTGTGGCCAAGAATGTCATAGAATGGCTTGGCAGCAGCACACAGTGCTGCGGACTCTGCCTGGTACATGCTGACTTTCTCATCAATATCCTCCTCCATGAGCATCCGGCTAATATAGTTGAGGGACTCATCTGAGATGAACTCCCAATCCTCGGGGTTGTCAGTTTCAGTGTTGGCCCTCGACATGGAGGAAGGATCAGAATAGGGTTGTGCCGCCATCTGGGGCACAACCGCAGGCAGTGAATCGGGGAACCTGAAATAATCACTAGTGCTGCTGTGGTCTGTGTAACCGTCATAAGACAGGCCTCCACAGAACATGCCGGATAGATCGCCATAAGTGTTATCCAGACCCATTGGTGACCTTCAGGAAACCTCCCACCTGTTTCATTTCACATTTTGCAGTCAGTAACAAAATTTTCTACTCTAGCAAGGCAAACGAACATAAATCCGCACTAATATTTCCTTGCCTGCGAATCTCAATAAATGGTACCAATCCATAATAACAGTGATAGATCTTTGCTCTATAAGCACGCACTAATTTGGTATCTTGCTTTACCAACAATAGTAAGAACATACAAATTCCTCAATGAGTAGGGAGAGAATTGAAGAAGCCGATCAACTAGTAGCCTCAAAATCATGTGGGGAAATAAGATAGAGAAGGCTGATCACAAGAAAAATGGCGAAAGGCTCAACAGTCTCGCATGATCCATGCTTCCGCGTGAGTAAAGAAGCAACCAAACAGCAGATTCTCCTCCCCATCCCCTTCTAAAAAGCTAAAACAAGTCTCGCACAAATTTCGACATGGGACTATCAGCGAGAAACGATCACAGCACCTCTCCTCCTCGGATCCTAGACAGCGGGGGCAACAGAACCCACGCGAGGAAAAGCAGCTTTCCCGTTGCTTCACTTGACCGCCGCAGGAAAACAAACGACGCGGCAACGAGTAACAACGAAGGGGACAGGACGAGGCTGACCTTAGCTTGACAGGAGGGGATGCCGCCGAGGATGAGCAGGGCTGTGACCCGCGCGCCCGGAGGCAAAGGGGCCCGCCTCACCGCCTGCGCTGGCTCTGGTGATGGCCCCGCCGCCGCCGGCGGCCGCCGCCGCTGGTGCTGGGCGTGGGCGATGATGATGTGATGCCGCCTGAGATGGACACGGGCATGGAGGCGGAGCAAATCCGAAAAGAATAATGCGGGGGATGGAGGGCTCGCTCGCTCGCTCGCCTCCTCTGTGTGTGCCGGGATTAGAAAACCCGCGGCATCCGAACCTTCTCGGGGGCCGGCCCAGGGCGGCGTGGCGCGATCGCAGCCGTCGGCCCGGGAGGATCGGGCCGGGGAGATAATAAAAAATAAAAAGGAGCCGATAGCGGGGGAGCGGCGCCGCGGCCCAGTCGCGGCGGGACACCTCGGCGCGTTTTGCTGGCGGGCCCCGGCCGCGCGCGGGGCCCAGTCCGGTTATCTGCGGCTGCGGAAAATTGGGTTATCTATCGGATCTCCTCGGTGTGGTGTGGTCTCGTCTCGGGAATCCTATCTATCTTCCGGTAGATTTTTTGTTCACTTATCTTCCAATGCTTGAGATTCGTGCAACCTTTTTCAGCCACACGATCTCCTTCTTCCTCCGGTTCTTCCCGTCCGAGTTTTTTTCCCTACGCGCCGTTCGCGTCGCCACCGCGCGGCGCCGCCGCCGTGCGAGAGGAAGGAAGGAAGGGGCGGGGTGTGGGCGGGGGCGGCCGGCGGCGAGGGCGCCGTCGGCTGCCGGTGGTGGTCGAGGCGACGGCGGGGTTAAGGTTGGGGATTGGGTTGAGGGGAAGCTCATCCATGGCCTGCGGCTGTAGAGGGACGTCGGGGCGGCTCGCCGGCCGGCGGTGGTGGCGGTCGAGACGGCGGGGGAGCGGAGGCGGCGGGGACGCCGTCGGAGCGGGCGGCGGGGGACATCCGGATGGCCTGCGGAGGCGGCGGGGGCGAGCACTTGGATGCGGCGGCGGTCGAGAGGGCGGGGGCGGATGCGGCGGCGGGAGACGCCGGTCGCCGGAGACGAGCAGGACGGCGGTGGAGGCTGGGGCGACCTCCGTCGTCGTCGTCGGAGAAGAAAACGAGGAAGAAGAGAGGAGAAGAAGAACAGAAGTGGTGATGGGCCGTAGATGGGCTTATAGAAGGTTCTCTTATCTGTCTTCCGGTAGGCAGCGGTCTCGTCTCGCATCTGGCGCGTACGGGCACCGATTCCGGCCGGCACGTTACCGTCTTACTAAAAAAGGACAGGGCCCTCTGTACCAGCACACATGCCGCGCTGCAACTTGTTTGGTGCTCCCCTTGCCCTTATCGTATCATGCGAGGCGGAGCGGGAGAAGATGCATGTGTGCCGCATGAGGGCAGCCGCCGATCGATGCAGCTCGCCGTGCAGTCTTTCCATGGCGGGACGAGTAGTTTTTGGCTATGGCGAGGTTTGATCCTAGATTAGCGTGGCGTAATGCGCTTTCTGGTCCACTCGTAGCTGCAACTGTGATATTTTTACTCGGAGATTTGCGGGGACGATGATCTATAGTAGGTGGGAGTGAGTGCGGGAGCTTTGGAGTTTTGGACGGTGGGCCTAGAAAAATCGATTTCTCGTACTGTGCTTTTTGGGAGTGGTAGTAATAGCCTCTTGTGGTCTTCCGTACGGGTGGTGGTGGACACTGTGATCGTGAAATGGTGACAAAATGAGGCCCATCACAGTCGATGATCAGACAGCCACACCAGGCCAGACCCCGACGTAGATCTTTTTTCTTTTTTAAGAAAACTTATCAATCCGAATGGGGACGCTGGGATCACGCAGATAATTCTAATTGTAACACAATCGTTCTCCTGCGTAGCAGGGCCGTATCAATAAAATGGTGGCCCCAGTACGAAACATAGAATGGGTCTCAAATTTTTTGACACGGCATAACCAAAACAAAATTTCGTTAAGTTATGGAAAAACTTCAGCATATGTTACTTCTTCCATTGCTTAGAAATATATCAAACATCAATGCTAAAACATAAAAAAGGTAATATCTAAGCAATAAACTGATCTTAATGTACCAAAATGCGTTCTGTTTTGTTAAATCAATATACCAAACCAAACTAATTATGGACTGTAACTCATTAATTTCGTGAATAAATAAGATCTCCTACCCTTAATGGATCTAAGTCCTGAACAATAACATATGGGCCGGCAAGTGCTTTCTATTCATGTAGGCTTTAGTGGGTATTTTATTTTTTATACTTAAGTAGATAATTAGCTACCTAATTAAGTGATTTGGGGCCCAAATTTGGAGGCCCTGTGCACAGGCCCATCTTGCCCCTGCCACTGTACTGGGGCTGCTGCGTAGAGGCATTGTAGTGGCGCGTGAAAAGGGTAGATGATAGATCCCAAGAGAGGTTCCGGCATCAAAGTAGCATTAAAAAATATAGTTGATCCAAGGCCTATATTATTGATAACTTGCCGCTGCTTCTTCGATACATTGCCACTACGGACTACGGTGCATTCATTTTATTAGGACAAAACTTTAACTAATGATTACTCAATATACTTTTTTCGTAAATTTGATGTCGCGAGATTTTTTAATATCTAAGGTTACTTACTTATGATTTCAATAAAAAAATATTAAACGAACCTTTAATTCAGAACGGAGTGACCATGTGTGACTGTGTAGCTCGGAGATTTGTCTGGAGGATTTAGGTGAGATAGCAGCTTTGGACGGTGGGCTTAGAAAACCCGATTTCTCGTACCGTGCCTTTTGGGAATGGCGCTAGACCTCTTGCATAGTGGTGAACACTGTGATCATGAAAATGGTGCCAAAACGTGGCCATCAATCAAAACTGCCACAGCGCAAGCGAAGACCGCGACGTAATTCTTTGTTTTTAGACAAACCAAATCTGAGAGGATCGCCCACATAATTCTATAACTGTAACAACATCAAAGGCGTCACTCACATCCATTGGAGCCGCGGGTCGTCGTGTCCGGCAAATTGCAGCTGCTAGCTCAGCCCCAGATTGGCAGAGTGGGCGCTGGTCGGTGGTGGTCCGCGCGCGTGCGACGCGCGACGCCGCGAACCTGTGCCCTGCGTCGCTGGACACGCGTTCCTGGGAGCCGTCGTATAGGCAGACCGTGGACGGACGGACTGACCACGGCCGGCCCCGGAGTGCGTCAAAAGGCCAGGCTGCATCTCATGGCACGGCTCGAGAGCCTCGATGCGCTACCGCCTAGCGCCTACCACGCGCGACGACAGGTCGACGGATATAGAAGTCGGCCAACCACCCATTGGGCACGGGGCATCGGCTATCGCACCGCCCCCACTACTGCCTACCTCGTCGGTCCCAGTCGGCGCAGTCTCTGCGGGTGGCGTTCACCACCGGGCTAGTGCGATCCCTGGCGGCGGATGGAGATTGTTAAGCTTTTTCTGTCCAACACATCGAGATATATGTTAGAACGCTGGATTCGCAACGGATCGAGCACCGGCAGCGCTCCCTGCCAAACCCGGTTAAACCGGTATGGCAGCCCGGTTAAACACAGAATTATCAACATTAGCACCAGTTGTCGAGGTTGTACTCGGCAGATATTTGTCCGGCAAGTACCCCGTTTTGTGCGAAGATTGATCACGGTGGATGAACAGAGAGACACGGGATTTTATACTGGTTCGGGCCCACGAGATCGAGTAATAACCCTACGTCCAGTTGCTGCTTATATTATCTCGGCGAATACAGATTACAATGGTGTAGTAAGTACCCTCGGGTGGATTGGCTAAGATTGGGAATACCCTCTACGCACAGGACCCCCGCTATTTATATCCAGGGAGACGTGCCTTACAAGACAAAACATACCTAAACCTAGTAGGACTCTAACCATCATCGGGCTTTCCTTCTGCGATCTGGCCATCGTGTCTTGTTCGGAGTCTTCATCGTTTGGAGTCGGTAGTCGGCAATCCTTGTGATCAGGCACCCTGGTATTATGGCCTCAACAGTAGCCCCCGAACTTAACTTGTTCAGAAAAAGGTTAATCTTTAAGTAGCCTTCGGGTCTTTTTTGCTCTTCGGGTGATTTTTGGGTATGGTTATACCTCGACAATCACTTGTAGATGAGAGCCAGAAAAGATCCCGAACTCTTGAATAGTGAAACCTGCATCTGAATGACAAGGTCAGAAAAATATCAGCCATAATAATAATAAATAAAAATATTCCATCTTGAAAATTGGAAGACCAAGGATTGATGTAACGGCTGTTCAGTGCATTTAAAACTCACTCCGCACGTCTCCCGAAACTTTAGCAGCGCACGCAGCATTTACGGCTCTGATCCGGTTCCTTGATTCTCGCGTGAAGCGTCGCCTCTGAATCTTTAAATGCCGAATCCATTGGATTGATTTGTACTTGAATCTTCCTTTCTAAACCTTCCCCCTCTCCTCACCATGGGAAAGAAAAAGCTCAGCTGTAAGTTCAAGCTCGCTCGTCTCCTTTTTGGAGACTCTCCCTGCAGCTCCGCCGAACCACCGTCCGACAAGCCGGAGGATCCGCCGGCGACGACCCCACCTGCTGCTCCTCCTCAGGCTCCCCTCCTTGCTCTCCCCTGGCATGGGGATGAAGGAGTCGAGATCGAGCCACAGGAGGAGGCTCCGGCCATGGCGTCTCCGGCTCCCGAGGCTGCTCCATCGAGCATTGCCGCCGGGAAGCGCCCTACGTCTTCTTCTCCAGCCCCGGCGTCCCCTATCTCCCTCTCCTCCTCCGACGAGCCAACACAAGGAAGGAGTGGAACTCGGCTGGAGCCGGAATCGTCGCGCGCAGACGCATCTTCGTCTTCTGCTCCGGCGGACACCGGCGGCGACGAGGAACTCGCCCGGCGCCTCTTCGTCTCCTTGAACCGCGACCTGATCAGGATCCCTGGAGACGGAGCGCTCGTGGATCTCGTCAGCGACTCTGAAGAAGAGAACGCGGTAGATGATCCACCGGCCGGCGCCGCTCCGCCGTGATCCTCGCCGATGATGTTAGTCAGGCGAAGATCGTTATTTTGATGTTTTTAGTTTTTAGGATAATTATCGATCCCCTGTGAAATGTACTCCCTTTTGGATAAATGAAGCGATTTCACTTGAGAGATGCAACAATAATCCCTCTTCCTTTGTTTGGAAACTTCTCATGTCAGGTAAGCTAACAATCCTAAATGTATTGAATTTGACCTGCACAGTTTTCGAAATGACGCGTGCCGCAGAAAAAGGAACGAATCTTTTTGACCCAATAGAGACTGCGGATTGCGCGGCTCAAGGGCAGATTTCTCTGGGTTCGAGCTCCCATGCGAAACCATAAAGTCCCCCGGCGCAACCGCTCGGATTCCATTTGGGCTTTCGTCTTCCTCGCTTGCATCTGCCAACAGTCGCCATTCTTCATCCATTTTCTCCCCTTCATCCATCTGCTCCTCCAACCTCTCGGGCCAGCTCCTCACCGCCATGGCATCCTCGCACCACTCCTCATCTGACAGCGAGTCATCAGGAGATCAAAGCAGCGCCGCCACTAGACAAGAACTTCGCAATGGCAACACGATCTGCACTACGGACAAGTACTGGTACAAATCCACCACCACGGCAAAGCAACTGCAGAAACTGGAGGACCTTGGACTGCTCTTTGACACCAGCCTTTTCCCTCGTCGTCATGCCAAAGGTCAGCTGTTCCCGACCGCCAACACTCTTGAGTTAGTGGCCTTCTTGGAGTTCTTCCATTGTGGATTTGAGGTCTATCCATCAGATTTCTTCCACAGCATCTATGAGCATTACCAGATTGAGCTTGTGCACCTCAAGCCCGGCGCCTCGACCATGCTTAGCGTTTTTGCCTTTCTGTGCGAAGCCTGGTTAGGAATTAAGCCCTCATTGCTTTTGTGGAGACACTTTTATACTCATGCATTCTACAAGAATCAAACCATGATTGGGTCCATCAGGTTCTCCTTGAGAGATCGGGAGATCTATATCCCTTTTTCAGTAAAAGATTGCTGGAAAGGATATGAGCGTCATTGGTTTTACATCACCCTTCCCCAAGCCTCAGTGGCGAAAGGGAAGCATTTGATGCCCTATCTCAAGAAAGAAACCAAGGCTTTGCTAAGAGTGACTTTAGAGATACAGAAGCATATCGATCGGATCTTGGAGCTCCGCAATGCCGGCCTGACAGCAGTCCACGTAGCAGAAACCTTCATCAGGTAGAGATTTATTCCACTCATGACTCATGACCGCTACGCTTGGTCATTCAGGGGCGACAATGATCCGAACAGAATGAAACCCGAAGGTTGGTCTTTAATTTTTTTTGTTTGGTAATTTTTCTGAGTTTGTTCGGTCATTTTGAGATCATGACTCTTAACTAGCAGTTGTTCCAGAAACAGAGGTGGCTACTCACCTGAAGAAGATGCTCGGGGCCGATCTCCCAAATTGAGAAGGCGTCCCAGCACCTTACAGCGCTGACAACCCTCCTCCAGAGGTAAACTGTCTCTCAGAAAACTCACTTTTTTGTTTACTGTTCATATGATATATCTTCTTTTTCCCGAACAGATCCCTCCTATTGTTGATGCCTCCACTGTGAGCGGAGCCATCAACATTGAGGAGGATGGGGAGCAGCCCGTCGACCAAGGCATCGAGGCCCCGACCAACGAACAGTCTGAACCCTCGCCTGCTACGGAGAAAGAGATCCCAAGCAGCCCCAAGGCGTCTGTTCCCCGAACCCGCAAGTGCTCTCGCAGCGTGAGCACGGAGAGGGTGACTCCAGGTTCGGGAACTCTTGGTATGCTCGGTCCCAGTGAGCTGCTACCCAGTCGCGACCCGCCTCGTCCTGATGCCCAGATACCAAGCATGATCGTATTCGGGCGTTTATTTGCAGCCTTTGACTGCATAACTGTCAGATCTAATGACCGGCAGTCCACCCGGGGGTACCCAGATGGTTGATTTGTAGGCAAAGGGCAATCGCGAGACTAGGGAGCTCGAGGTAACACAGGGACACGGGATTATACAGGTTCGGGCTACCCGGAGGTATAATACCCTACGTCCTGTGCTCGGGGTCTTGTATTGATCTGCTCAACGTGTTCCGGCTAACAGCGTCAAGCTCTCGGTTACAACAGATGGGTGGCGTAGATGGCGAAAAGGATTCAATGACCTAAAGGGGTCGACCTAGGCCGCCTTATATAGGCCGACGGCCTAGGGTTTACAAGTCGGTTATTCCTAATTACTGTCCGGCTCAAATCAGGAAACTAATCCAAGTTGGTTACAACATAATTGCCGTGATCTCCGGGCGGGATCTGAGGATATCGCTAAATGCCTTGCTGGTTAAGTCTTCTCCAATCTTGTCCATCAAGCCGGGGATCCTCGTGGGCCGGCCTGGGGTTGGCCCACATCCTTGTTAGACGTGGGACCAGGCCGACTGGCTATCCGGTCGGTAGTGGACCCAGGGGTACCCATATCCCACAAGTCCCCGAGCAACGTGCAGGCGCGTGTCGGACTGTTGATGAAGAAGCGAATCCATCAAGGTCGGCTGAAGCGCCTTGGTCGGCAAGCCGACACAAGGGTGGGCGGTGCTCAAAAAAGAAAACCGCAGGCCATCCGGGAATGACCCTGGGCAGACCCGGGGCGAAGCCTCGAGTGATGTAGCGCCGAGTCGTGGCCGAGCCGGGCGCCGAGGAGCTGCACCACTTGGGAAAAGTGACACATCCTGATGGGGCATATGGAGGGCGACGCAAGGAGCCCTCCATATGGAGCAATGTTTTCAAATCGTATAATCGTTCCTAGTCGTAGGACTACCGATAAGACGACTAGTCGTGACTAGTCGTCGATCAGGTCGACTAGTCGAAACTAGTCGAGCCTAGTCGGAGTCTAGTCGTCCAGGCCAAATTTCCATGGTACATAGTATGTATATATGTCATATTCTGGATAATAATAGCAGCAAGCATCAGATGCATTTTTTGGCACATAATAATCTAAAGTTTAAGCAAGTACATAGCTAACAAATTCAGTACATAGCTAACAAGTTCAGTACATAGCTAACAAGTTTTCAACATCAGATTCAGATGGAAACAACACCAGCCATCTAAAATTTAAGCAAGTAAAGACTCATCTAGTTCAAAGCCTTCCCCATCTCCAGTTGCTGCACCAGATGGTCCACCTTCACCAGATTCCTCATCACACATTTCTTCATCAGATTCAGCTTGTTGCAGCTCCTGTGCTTCATCTCCCTCATTATGATCACTGCCATTGCTTGCATCTCCAACAATCTCTTCAATAGCATGAGTTTTTCTTGGACGCTTTCTTTTCTTGAACTGTGTTTGGCTGCGAGCAACAGCGAGAGAGGTAGCAGCAGCAGCAGCAGGCCCCCTACAACGTCTCTGATTCTGAACTGCACTAGTACCTTGGTCAGCAAGAGAAAAAGTCATGTCAAGTCCATCAATTGCCTGAACTGCTAGAGCTGGATCACAATTTTCATCAACCCATTCATTCTCCCACTGAAATTCTTCAAGGTACAATGGGTTGTAGCTCTTTCCTTTGTAACCAAGCTCTCTAATTTTCTGAAATCTATTTGACATCTTCCTGTTGTAGCTAACATACACCAACTTGTTCAACCTTTTATGCTCTAGCCGGTTCCTCTTTTTGGTATGGACCTAGGTAGTAGGAAAAAATATTAATGCGATATCAAATTGACAAGTTGGCTTGCAAGCTGAAAAAATGTAAACTTTTTTGTTACCATCCTCCAGTGACTTACATGAGCAAAAGCACTCCAATTGCGCTCACATCCAGATGCTGAACAGCAAAGACTAACAATTCGCTTTGCTAAACTTTGGAGCTCATATGCAAGGCCACCATATGCACCCCACCAAAGAACTGCAATACAATTTAATAATAATTAGTTCATGACATAGAGAATAAACAATAAAGAAAAGAATGTGCACAATGAAGAAAGAAAGGAATTAAGTTGTTACCTGGATTTTTTTATCTCTGTCTTTTATTGCTAATACCGTTGAGAAGCAATCACCTTCAGATCTCTCATACTCATCAGCTTGCTTACTTATCTTGCTTTGTTCATTATCATCACTAACCATCTTCCATAAAACATCATTGAAATTGGACCTTAGCTTTGAAGATAGCCTTTTATCTTTTTCCCTTATGGCGAAGAACTTGCCGGGATTCAAGAACAAGGCTGCCCCATACAACTTTTGCTCCATTTGGTTATCCCATCTCTTGTCATAGCAATCCATTACCTCCTTAAGTAGTGCTAGATTTTTTTTTCAAAGAATCCTTGATGGTGTTCTTTGCAAAATCCATGGCTGCCATGATTTCAGGAGCTGCTGGTGTCTCATCACCATCTGTCAGCCTCAAAGCAATGAGAAGTGGTTGTGAAGCTCTTAAACAATATTCTACTTTAGTCCAAAAAGCTGGATTCAACACAATTCTTTCAACAAGCCCCCCTTCAGTGGTCGCAGATAAGCTGTTAGCATGCCACTCATCACTAACAAATAGAGTTTTCAAACCCTGCTTATGCCTATGCATACTTGCCAATGTGAGAAAAGAAGTAGCAAACCGAGTCACAGCAGGCCTTACTAGATCTCCACCAATCTTATTTCTCATTTGATCAAGAACCCTTCCATGCTTGTAGATAAATCTACACACCTTCTTTCCCCAGCTGATGCAAGTTTCAAAGTCACTTATCTTCCCAATGTCTTCCAACATCAAATCCAAGCAATGGGCAGCACAAGGTGTCCAAAACAAATGAGGTATCCTCTCCATTAGGATCCTTCCAGCTGCCTTGAAGTTGGATCCATTATCTGTGACAATCTGCACCACATATTCCCTCCCAATCTTGTCAATTTGTTTTTCCAACAAGTCTGCTAACATATTAGCATTAGCTATCTCACTTGAAGCATCTACTGATCCTATGAAGAAGGTCCCTGCTGGACTGTTTGCAAGAAAGTTGATGAGATGCCGATGGCTCGTGTCAGTCCACCCATCAGACATGATTGTGCATCCATATTCCTTCCAAGCCTCCTCATGCTTCTTCCTTAGTTCTGTTGTTCTTTCCACTGCCTTCTCAAGTAGTGGACCCCTAATCTCATGGTATGATGGTGAGCGGTACCCATGACCATATTGCCCGATGGACTCTAGCATAATTTCCCAACTTCGAGAGTTAATGACATTGAACGGTATACCATTCTCATAAAAGAAATCAGCAACATGATCATCAACAATTTGTTTGGCCTCCTTATCTTTCTTTGTGCAGTGTTCAAGAGTAGGCTGGGAAGTCTTAGACTTATGCCGATTTGCAACTACTACTTCTGGTGGGTCACAAAGCATGGAACTCACTGACTTAGAGTACTTTTGAGTCTGTGGTTTTACTGGACCAGTGACCAGGAAAGAAGTGATTGCAGCTTGAGCAATTTTCTTCTTTGCTTGTTTTCCCCTCGTCCCAGAACTTGGTACTTGTACTCCCTCCGGTTTGGTAAATGAAGTCGTTTCGGACAAGGTTTGAGTCAAATATTGGGAATATAAATCATGAATAACTTTTAAGTCGTTGAGTTTGAAAATGTGAAAACTACATGAATAGATTTGTCTTGCAAAATACTTTCACAAAAGTATACTTATGTTAGTTTTTCATAAATATTTTTATAAAAATAAGAAGTCTAAGTTGTACTTTGGAGACCGTGTCGCTGTCCTAAACGACTTCATTTACCAAACCGGAGGGAGTATTACTACTTGCTGAGTAGCTTCACCATCTTTATCTGCATCTTCTTCGTCCTCTTGAGCATCTGGTTCACGCTCTTCATTCATTGGCATTACTATCATAGTCCTTGCATTCTATTTCAGTCGAGCATCCATCTCTCTCCTGACTATCTCTGGTGGTCTTGGGCATTTCTCTGCATCAGAATACCCCCCAGCAAGGTGCTGCTTGAACCTTTTCACTCCTGAAGGGACTTCTTTGTTGCAAAATATGCATTGAATCCACTCCTTCTTTGTTGGATCTGGCCAGAACCCATATTTCCATCCTGGGTCTGTAGATCGAGCCTTCCTCTTAGGATCTCTAGCTTGTTCAGCAATATCTGGAGGCAGTAAAGCTATGGCTTTCTCTGCTAGGGATGAACCATCAGTAGTAGTTGAGGAAGCTGAGGCAACAACACCTGATGAACCTACAACACTCGCTTCAGGGTCTGGCATTATCACTTCCACATTTGCCACATGCCGCCGATCCAAATCTGCAGGGCACAATGCATAAGCTACTACACAACACAGGTACATCTAAGTCCAACCAACGGCTGGCCACAAGAGATGCTAATTTCATTCACACACAGCTACGGCCAACGAATCCACGGCCAAAGATGCTAATTTCGTTGCCATAGTAAGATGCTTACTGATACTAACCTTCAGAGGACGAGCTCATCTTCGTAATGGAGCACTGGATCGAACTGCTCCTGCCGACGAACTGCAGGCGGGCTTAAGGACAAGAGCGGAGCACTGCAGACCGTGGAAGGGATTAAGGGACGGGATCCGGCGGTGGACAATGGCGGCAGCAAACCGGCGGCGGATCCACGCACGGAGGTGGCGGCGCCGCAGCGGCGCAGCGAAGAGGACGAAGAGGAGGGAGGACTGAGGAGTCACGGTAGCTGAGAGCCTCAGACATGTGTTTCAGTCTTTTGTACCTAAAACCTAATGGGCCGGACTGAAAGCCCAAAACATTTGAAGCCCGTTGAAGAAGCGGGTAAACTAATCGTCCCCGACTTAGTCGGACGACTAATCATGATTAGTCGACGACTAGTCGGACGACCAGGTTTCTAGTCGAGCAGATCGGATCGGTGGGCATTATCGGTGGCGGAGGAGCGATAAGGCCGACTAATCGCGATTAGTCGGACGACTTAATAACACTGATATGGAGTAGTCCCCGAGCATTGGGCCGACTAGAAAAGTCGGGCTAATGGTCAAAAGAGAATGATCTCGAAGCGTCGGGGCAGTCAGGCCGCCCAAAGGATAAGCTTGCCGAATAGCGACAAAACAGTATTCACCTAGATGCACAGGGCGATCCCGTGGTCGGATGAAGCTGAAGGTGATAAGGGCAGACTGAGCGCCTCGAAAAGAGGAGCTGCTGCGTGGCACAGGGCTCACGCGCAGAACAATGCGACCGGAGTCACATGCAATTGTATAGCACGGGGCTATAAATAGACACCGAGGCCCAGGGCCTTGTTATTATCAGAAGGTAGGCATAGCAACCACTTCACTTGAACATGTTGGGGACTATGTGCTGGGTTCATCCTCCGGGGAAGAATCATGGGGACTTGATAGCTTGGTGCTAGAAGAGTGCTTGCGAAGATCCTGAGGTGTTGATTAGCGTCTGAGTGCTGTCCCATTCACCCCTACATTCCCATGTGACGAGGGCCATGTGGGGTGAAATGCTTTGTAGAGCAAGGGGTACCCGGAGGCATTCGCTAACAACCTTCTGTTGGTGCTGTCCCGTCGACGGCTGCAGTGGTGCTACAAGAGAGCTTGCGACGAGCCCATGTGGACCAAGCTTCTGCTGATGTAGCATTTCGGGCAACGGCGGGCGCCCCGAGCCGTCATCTTGACGGTTGATGTGTTTGATTCCTGTAACCGGCTTATGACCGGCTCTCTTTGTAATTTGTAACCCTTGTATTAAATCTTTTCTCCATTGCTTGTCGATTAGAACCATATCCGTATTCCTGGGCCCAGAGGCCGACATAGGCATCGTAAGCTCACGCAGTAGCAATCAAGTCACAGAGACTTCTGAGTTGCGGCCAAAAAAAAATTGAGTCCTTAGGGTCGGAGGTTGACCGGAATCAAGAGCGCCGAGTCTCCGAGGGTCGGGGCTGGCCGAGTCCGGAGACCCGTTGACCGGAGTCAAGAGCGCCGAGTCCCCGAGGGTCGGGGCTGGCCGAGTCCGGAGACCCGCTGACCGGAGTCAAGAGCGCCGAGTCCCCGAGGGTCGGGGCTGGCCGAGTGCTGCAGTAAAGAGCCGTTGGCGCGCTGAGAGCCGTTGGCCCACAGGGAGCCGTTGGCCCGCAATTAACGGGAGTCCCAAGGATTCCGTCCGTTAGTTACGGCGCCGTTAGGGTAATTTGGATCGACCGGGGGGGATAAATCGGAACTGTTCACCGGCGGCTTTTACCACAGTCATTTCCAAATCGAGATTCATCCCGCGCCTCCGCCGCCGCTTAGGACCGTCGTGAGAGCGATTCACCCACCGCCCATTCGCCGCCACCGGAGTTCACGCGCCACCGCCGTCGCTGAGTGCCTCCATCGTGCCTGTGCCCTCTGACGGAGATGGCGGACACCAGGGAGACGGCGAGGACACCCGCAGCGGGCGAGGAGGTGCCGCCGGCGACGAGGGTGGTGAGCACCCCCATTTCCACGGTGGGTGGCAACGCCGACGCGAGGAAGGAGATGACGCCCTCCGCGGGCCAGTCTGGGGCCGCGGGAGGCGCCGCCGCCCGCGAGGGCGGCGATGCTGATACGCCGGCGACCGCCACCGGGGCGGACACCGGGGGAAGGACCGTGGCCTCGTCTGAAGAGGTCCCGGAGCTCACCTCCGTGCCTGGAGGAGTGCCGCCCCAAGTGCCGGCCTGGGGCCAATCCTCCATCCCGAGGAGAGGCTGGAGGACATGGTGCGCCGTGGAGTGCTCGGGTCGCGGGAGATCCTGCAATGGCGGCCCGCCGGCGATGACGCCCGGCCATGGGAGCGCTCGGAGACCGAGATGGCCGTCTTCGCACCGTTCTTCGAGCGTGGGTTCGGATTTCCCACGGGAGATTTCTTCCGGGGTCTGCTGCACTTCTACAGGGTGGAGATGAGTCACTTGAACCCCACCTCGATTCTTTCCATCTCTGTTTTCATTCATCTGTGCGAAGCGTTCCTTGGGATCCCGCCACATTTCGGGTTGTGGCGGCGATTGTATCGGATGAAAATTATCGGGGAGAATTCTGGGAAGGGTCCTGCTAGGATCACCGGAGGGGCTGGGTTCTCGTTGAGGGCCGGCATGGCCAAGAGGTATTTCACCCTGGATATGAACGACTCCAACAAGAACTGGCGACAGGAGTGGTTCTATGTCGCGAACCACCCCTCTGCTCTACCTGCTCGGACTGGCCACCGCCCGGTGAAGAAGGACTGCTGGGAGTCGCAGCCGGAGGACCAGGAGCTTCAACAAGCTGAGGAGCTGCTGGGGTTGATTGCTGAGGTGAAGAAGCAAAAGCTGTCTGCTGTTGCTATCATGATCTCCTTTGTTCAGCGGTTGACTCAGCCGATCAAGGACCGGGTGCATCCCGGGTTTGAGTTCTCGGGTGGCAGGGATCCTACTCGGGAGCAGGTCCGGACAGTTTCCGTTCCCGAGGCCTGCGAGAGGATCTCGGGGTTCATGCGGGGCCAGATCTTCAACGAGGGGACTCCTGTCCCATTTTCTCTGCGGAATCCTCCTCCACCGGTTAGTTTCTTATCTTCTTGCGTGTTGTGTATCTGACTGCTGAACTGCTGAATGACTGATGAACTGTGCTTGTTGCTGTATGTTTGCCTTGCAGGAGCGAGCGACGAGGTACCTCAGCCACGCGCCGCTGCCTGAGGGTGACGTCCGGGTGGAGAAGCTGATGACGGCGGAGGAGGCATCCCGGGTGCCTCGAGTCGTGGAAGAGGAGCAAGCTGACTAGGATGAGGTCGGCGTCATCCCGGCTCCTCAGGAAGGAGCGGAGGGTAACCCGGTGACGCGGATACTTGGTATCAGCATGGGGCGGCCAACGCGCCAAGTTGTGCGCAAGCTGACCCCAGCCCAGAGGGCGGCTCGAGAGGGGTCCTGTTGACGCCTTTTCGGGTCAACACACCGAACTTGCGCTAGAACGCGCGTGATCCGCAACGGATCGATCGACTGCAGCAGTCCCAGGCGAAACCGGTGAAACCGGTTTGTAGATCCGGTGGAACCGGTTCTACGGGGGCAGCTGCGTAGACCTAAGATCGCCGGCCCGGGAGGGACCCCGTCAGGGCAGGCGCGCCTAGGGTTTCTCTGAGATCGGCAGGCCACTCAGAGCGCCGTAAAACGCCGTAGAGACGAAGAACGAACAGAATTAGGGTTGGAAAAGTTAGGGTTTGAAGAATGACAAAAAAGTAAAGGTATATTGATTTGATCGATTGGATAACCCTCAATCGGCCGTGACCCTTCATATTTATTGGGTGGGGAGGTCGTACCCCGCAAGGAAAGTCCTATTACAACTCGGATCTACAAAAGAGTCCAATCCTACTAGGACTCGGGTAAAACCGGTTCCATCGGTCTGGCTATCAGACGGGTAATAGTGGTCAAAACCGGTTCCACCGGTTTGACAATCCGGTTCCACCGGTTCTTCCTGCCTTGCTGTCCTTGTGCCAATTTTGATCGCCAACATATGCCCCCCTGTTTTTTGGTAAAGCTTGCGTACCAGAAAACATTTTAGCACAAGAAACACTCCTAAGGGCGATGTTTAAACAGAATTCATCGGCCTTTTTATTCTAAGGGCGATATTTAAGACTATCGGCCATACAAATCAAGCTCCTTGCCAAACACTTGGATAATATTGCTTTAAGTACCTTCCATTAAGAGCTCTTGGCAGCTGCTGACCTTGCAAAGTTTCCACCATATAAGAATTACCGAAGATCACTCTAATCACCTTGTATGGACCTTCCCAACTTGGAGACCATTTACCAAACTTGTTACTCTTCGATCCTATAGGCAGAATTGTTTTCCAAACGAGATCACCAACCTGAAAAGACTTTTGTTTTACCTTTTTATTATAAGCCTTAGCAACTCGAATTTTGTCCTTCTCAATTTCCTTCAAAGCCTTCAATCGCTTATCGGTCACTTCATCAATATTGTCCATCATCAAATTATGATAATCAATAGCATCAAGATCATTTTGCTTAGCTAACCGATAAGCATTCAAATTCACTTCAACAGGCAAAACAGCTTCTTGACCATATACAAGCTCAAAAGGAGTAACCTTAGTAGCACCATGTCTAGATATACGATGAGCCCACAAAGCTTCAGATAAAACTTCATGCCACCTTCTAGGATTCTCCTCTATTTTCTTTTTAATTAACTTGATCAAGATCTTATTACTAGACTCGGCTTGACCATTAGCCTGAGCGTAGTATGGAGATGAATTGAGCAATTTAATACCATACATATCAACAAACTCACGAACTTCCTTTGATATAAATGAAGTGCCTTGATCAGTAGTCAAAGTTTGTGGAATGCCAAATCTATGGATAATATGTTCAGTAATAAACTCAATTACCTCCCGATGTGTCATGTTCTTCAAAGGTACCGCTTCGGTCCACTTGGTAAAATAATCAGTAGCCACCAACACGAAGCGATGTCCCTTTGATGAAGGAGGATGAATCTGCCCAACAAAGTCCAATCCCCATCCTCGAAAAGGCCAAGGTTTGATAATAGGATGTAATAAAGCTGCTGGAACCATCTGAATATTTCCAAACCTTTGACACTCTTCACATCCTTTGTAGTACCGAAAACAATCAGCTATCATATTGGGCCAATAAAAACAAGCTCTCCTCAAAAGCCACTTCATCCTAGGAGCCGATTGATGTGTACCATAAATTCCTTCATGAACTTCACCCATTGCAATCTTAGCTTGATCAGAATCCAAACACTTCAACAATAAATATTCAGCCGTCCGACGATATAATTCACCATCAACTAAAATAAATTTAAATGCCCACCGTCGGACTTTTCTGTCAACTTTATGATTAGGATTCTGCAAATATTCAACAATAGGCGTTCTCCAATCAGTAACTTCGTCCTCATTAATTTTTGATTGCTCATGGACAGAAGTACTGCTGTCAGAGGATGAACCGGTTTCACCGGTTCCAAAAGCGGTACTACCGGAATTTCCGGTGGAACCGGTTCCTGGATCCGGTGAAACCAGTTCTTCCTGGACAGATGTCTCGGCTATGCAAAGTGTCGGCTTTCTTTCATAAAAATTTCTTTTCTGAACATCATAGCCAGACGCTTGCTGAGCCAGAGCATTTGCCCTTGGATTCTCATCTCTTGAAACATGATATATAGAGAATTCATCAAATTGAGCAATCATGTCTAAACATTTGTCAAGATATGAATTTAAAAGTCCATCAAAGCATTTGTATACCTTATTGACTTGCAGTACAACCAGCAGAGAATCACCAAATGCATCCACATGTTTTACCCCCATGTCATGCAAAATCTCTAATCCGAATAATAGAGCTTCATATTCGGCTTGATTATTAGTGCAATTATTTTCTAATCGGTTAAGAGCTTCAAATTCAGCACCACTTGGTGATATAAAAATAATACCAACGCCACAACCACTCTTACAAACCGATCCATCAAAATGCAACTTCCATGGGGTAAAAGTAATATAACCGATATCTAGATCATTATCATTAATGCTATGGTCAACAATAAAATCAGCAACAATTTGGCCTTTCATTGATTTTAAAGGTTCACAAGCCAAATCATATTCAATAAGAGCATAAGCCCATTTACCAATTCTACCACTTAAAATTGGTCTATGCAACATGTATTTAATAATATCGGTTTGACAAGCCACTATGCAAGCATTGGATAACAAATAATGTCTCATCTTGGTACAAGCATAATATAATGACAAGCAAAGCTTTTCAATAAATATATACCTCGTTTCGGCATCCAATAATCGACGACTTGCATAGGTAATAATGTGTTCCTTTCCTTCGGTTTCTTGAGTCAAAACCGCCCCAATTACTTGATCTTCAGCAGCCACATATAATTTGAATGGAATTCCCCTCCTAGGAGCTTTCATGACCGGCGGCGAAGACAAGTAATATTTAATCTTCTCAAAAGCTTCTTGCTGTTTTGCCCCCCAAGTAAATTCAGCTTCATCTTTTAACCGAAGAATAGGAGTAAAAGCATTAACCTTCCCAGACAAGTTACAAATAAATCTTCTCAAGTAATTCACCTTGCCCAAGAATTTCTGCAAATCCTTCTTGCATGTAGGAGCTTTAATCTTCTTAATAATATCAATCTTCTTAGGATCTATCTCTATGCCATTCTCATGAATAATAAAACCTAAAAAATTTCCAGCCGACACACCAAATGCACATTTAAGTGGGTTCATCTTTAATCCATATCGACGCATTCTTTCAAAAGCAAGTCTTAAATCAGCTAAATGAGGATTTAAACCAGCCGATTTAACAACAATATCATCGATATAAACTTCTATGATTAAACCAAGCAAATCATGAAAAATTAAATTCATTGCCCTTTGGTAAGTAGCTCCAGCATTTTTTAAACCAAAGGTCATGACTACCCACTCAAATAAACCAACAAAACCTGGACATATAAAAGCCGTTTTGGAAACATCCTCTTCGGCCATGAATATTTGATTGTAACCAGCATTACCATCAAGAAAACTAATAACTTTATGTCCAGAAGCATCATTAATAAGCATGTCAGCTATAGGCATAGGATATTCATCTTTAGGAGTAGCTCTATTAAGATTTCTAAAATCAATACAAACTCTGAGCTTACCAGAATCCTTTTTCTCAACAGGCACAATATTAGATAACCATTCAGCATAATGACAAGGCCTAATAAAGTTTGCATCCAACAACCGATTAATTTCTTCTTCAATTCGGTCATACATGTTAGGATTGAAACGCCTAGCAGATTGTTTAAAAGGCCTAAAACCAGGCTTAATAGGTAGCCGATGTTCAACTAACTCGCGGCTTAAACCAGGCATCTCTTGATAATTCCATGCAAAACAATCAACATATTCTTTCAATAGCTCGATTAATTTAGCTTTATAATTAGCTTTCAAGTTTTTGTTTACAAACGTCGGCCTAGGTACAGTGCCATCACCAATATCAATCTCCTCTAAAGGATCAGCAGACGTAAAGCCTTGTCCTAATTTACTCATGTCATCAAAGTCCTCAATAGCTTCACACATATCGTTCTTTTGTGCCCGATAGTGCTCAAGTCTCTGCTGCAACCATTCTGAACTATTCATTAATTCAAATCAAATGGTTTAGCCGATACTCAACCGGCTTTAGAACTGCAGGCACGAAGCCATCTCTAGTGCAACTGATCATCTCATAATCAGAGATATCTAAACCTGTCAAGCATTTAACATGATCATGCATAGACATGGTAGAACCATCAGCCACTGCAACACAAGCCGATGTGTCTCCATGCACAACCTCAATGTCTTCGTCTACCCATTGAATAAGAAATTGATGCAAACTAGAAGGTACACATCTATTTGCATGAATCCAATCACGACCCAATATCAAATTGAAGTTACCTTGGGTCTCGGCGACGAAGAAAGCGGTAGCCAACGTCTTGCTCCCAACGGTGAGCTCCATAGAAGCAACGCCCTTAGCACTCATAGGCTCGCCTCCTCCCACACCGCTGATAGTCATGTTGGTCTTGATCAGCTCATCATCAAGTCCACCAAGCTTCTTGAACACAGCATAAGGCATCAAATTGACAATCGCCCCGGTGTCAACAAGCATCCTTGAAATCGGCTTCCCATTGATATGTCCCTTCATGTACAGCGCCTTCAAATGATTTTCAGAATCCTTTGGCCTTTTAAATATAGCTTCTTTCGGGCCAAAGTCTAAATGAGCGATCTCATCCTCCGGAATAATGTAATAATCCGAAGATAGGTGCACCACATTAGCATCAACATTCATATGTTCAGGTGACGACCCATAATCAACTAGCTGTTCATCGTCCATGTGCTGGGAATCCGATGACAACCTCTGATCAAACGCAGGAGCAACAGAAATTTCAGAGGCAATTCGAGATGGTCCTGGATCAGCAGAAACCGGTTCCACCGGTTTCAGAACCGGTTCCACCGGTTCTGATGCAACAGTGGACGGCGACGGGGGTCGAACCGGTTCCACCGGTTTGGAATCCAGTTCCACCGGATTTTGCCCTGCAGCTTCGGTCTTCTTCCACCCCTTGCCTGGAGGGATCATTGGCCTGTACTTGTTGAAGTGTTCCTCCCTCTGCTTCTCCAGTGCTTTTTCCTTCTGGTCCTGAAAGCGTAATCGCTGCAACTTCCTTTTTTGTGTTCTCGTCAAACCTGGAGGACACCATCTAGGCATAAGGTATTTAGTTCTGTCAATTTCAACCTTCTTACCCGAATCAGGCTCTGCAGCAATATTCTCCTGGACTGATGGCTTGACTTCATCTCCAATTATCATAGGCATCTTGCCATCGTCCTTCAAATTCACTTGGAAGTCACCAATCTGGATGATGTCAGCAGCAGTAGTCCTCTCCTGGTCGACCTCCATCTTTTGTACAACTTCCTCCACCTTCTTGGGTTGATAAACTTGCTTAGGAGGAGAAGGCTGTTTCCTCTGGGGAAACCGGTTTAACCGGTTTGCTGAACCGGTTCCACCGGTTTGAGGTGGCACATCCCAACCTGATCGACGAGGAGCCGAACGGTTATATTCCAACCTCTCATGAGCAGGAACTCTGTTATTACCCCACCCTGGATGAAAAGGAGGATACTGTGTAGGGTAATAAGGCATATTCGTCCCATTGTGATCCCATGCCGGATATTGATGATTGTAATACGGAGGCATCCATGGCATGTTTTGATAATGGTCCTGCTGATAATAAGAACCTGCACTGTCACCCTTCCACCTGTTATTCGCCCTTGGAGGCGAAATTGGCTTCTCTTGGCGCATAGGTGACCTCTTTCTCTTTTTTACTGGCCAATCCTCATCAACTGGCCTTTGATTTGCATATTTGAAAAACAACTGGTCATAGGTTACTTTTGGCTTTGCAACTTTGCCCTGATCCATGGCCACATTGATTTTCCAGGTTCCAATCTCCGGACGCTTAGGTTTCAACATCTTCGGGTGCCCCTGTGTAGAACCGGTATTACCTGTTTCAGGAACCGGTGGGACCGGTTTGTCCTGTGTAGGCTCAAACGGTCTCTTTGATGATCCTTGCCCCCGAGATCCGTGACTCTTGCAGTGATTTTGAACGTCTCTCTGCCATTGGGGGTCTTCTCACACACCACTTCCCTGACAATTGATTTTCCCTTCGAATTTTCAGGCTTTGGCTTCTCATCACCCACAACAACATTTTTTCCTTTAGTTGATTCGACTTGATGCGGCCGAATCAGAACTTTAAGAGCTTGCATCTCAAGGGTGTTGACAGGGAAAGGCTCTTTATCCACCTGCATCTCATGTAGTGTCAAACGTCCTTCATTTAAGGCCGATTGCACCTGTCGACGGAAAACATTGCAATCATTAGTAGCATGCGAAAAAGAATTATGCAACTTGCAATATGCCCGCCTTTTGAGTTCTTCAAGTGGAGGAATAGTATGAGACATTTTAATGTTTCCATTCTTTAACAATTCATCAAAAATACGATCACACTTGGAAACATCAAAAGTAAATCGCACTTCTTCTTTCCGATTCTTATGAATTGGCTTAAGAGATGGACAAGTGTACGATTTATTCTTAGAAGGCCACACAAGTTCAGCAACATACACATCTTCATCATCGTCCGAGCTACTAGAATCATAAGCAACAAGATGGACATTAGAACGATGAGTTTTATATGTATCCTTGCTATTTTTAATTCGGTTTTCAGCAGCTAAAGCTCTTATTTGTACTTGATTAACCAAAAAGTGTTCAAAGCTTTCTATCTTTTCTCTAATAGAGGATCTTAAACTATTAAAAGAAACATCAGCAAGATCCCTTTCAGAAAGTGACAAATTAAAGCATCGGTTTCTAGTCTCTTTGAATCATTTAAAATAATCAACAACAGATTCATCTCTTTGTTGCTTAACCGATGTTAAATCCGTCAATTTCAATTGAGTACTCCCACTATAAAAATGATCATAAAATTTTTGCTCTAATTGATTCCATGAATTAATTGAGCCAGGAGTTAATGAAGAAAACCAAGAAAAAGCAGTTCCAGTTAAAGACAATGAAAACAAGCGAACTTTTAAAGCATCATTGGAACCAGCTTCTCCTAGTTGAGCAATATATTGGCTAATGTGTTCCTAAGTGGTCTTGCTATCATCACCATTAAATTTAACGAAATCGGGAACACGCCAATTATTGGGGTAAGCTACAGCATCAAAATTAGCAGAATATGGTTTTTGATATAATCTAGAATTACCCATATCAATGCCAAGCTTATCTTGCATCATAGTAGCTAGCTCGTCCTTCATCTTATAAAATTCAGCATACAAATTTGAACGAGCTAGATCAGATTGCCCTGTGGCTGTATTTTGAACTGGAGCAACATGAGGCATGCTAGAAGAACTTTGTCGCAAATACTGATCGTATACATCATTAGGAATCCCACTAGAATTAATATTTTGATTAGGTATAGGGGGTGATATATAAGCACGTGTTCTAATATAAGCAGACCCATTAACAGCTTCTATATTTCGGTTAGGGACCACCGAAATAGGAGCTGTGGCATGTGGAACAAGCTGCTGTCCAGCCTGAGCAGCAGAACCGGTTCCACCGGTTTCTAGAACCGGTGAAACCGGTTTCGCCGAGGCTGGCGAAACATGTGCTGGCGGCGGTACCTGTCCTGGATAAAAATTTGCCGGCATACCATACAGAGGGTTTTCAGGTGCTTTTCCTGATGTAGCCGACACACCAGCATGCATATTCTCATGTTGGGTAGGTTGTATATTTTGTGAATAATAAGAAGATTCTACCAATCTATCCTTTTCAATTCTATCTATCCTGTCCATAAGAGTGCTAACTACTTCATCGGTATGTAGAAGTGCAGCACCAAGATCATTATCAGGATTAGATGTAGAAGGTTCAAGTGGATGTGCAGTTACCGGAGGGATTTCTTCCACCTTTTGATCCTTCATCACGAACGCCGGCATCACGAAGTCTTGAGTTCTTGTCACCTTGCCGTGGCGATCCTTCTTGAGCCCCATCAAGAATTGAGTCTTGAAGAATTCTTGGGCCGCTTCAAACTTCAGGCGTTCCTCCTCACTGATCTCCTCCATGGAGGGAACAACGATGTTGTCCTTGTCAAGATCTGAGATAGATCCCATCTGGCTAGGGCTTGAAAAATCGGTTATTAAAACCAAGATTTCCAACTTCCCCAGCGGAGTCGCCAAAAATGTGTTGACGCCTTTTCGGGTCAACACACCGAACTTGCGCTAGAACGCGCGTGATCCGCAACGGATCGATCGACTGCAGCAGTCCCAGGCGAAACCGGTGAAACCGGTTTGTAGATCCGGTGGAACCGGTTCTACGGGGGCAGCTGCGTAGACCTAAGATCGCCGGCCCGGGAGGGACCCCGTCAGGGCAGGCGCGCCTAGGATTTCTCTGAGATCGGCAGGCCACTCAGCGCCGTAAAACGCCGTAGAGACGAAGAACGAACAGAATTAGGGTTGGAAAAGCTAGGGTTTGAAGAATGACAAAAAAGTAAAGGTATATTGATTTGATCGATTGGATAACCCTCAATCGGCCGTGACCCTTCATATTTATAGGGTGGGGAGGTCGTACCCCGCAAGGAAAGTCCTATTACAACTCGGATCTACAAAAGAGTCCAATTCTACTAGGACTCGGGCAAAACCGGTTCCACCGGTTCCCAAAACCGGTTCCACCGGTCTGGCTATCAGACGGGTAATAGTGGTCAAAACTGGTTCCACCGGTTTGACAATCCGGTTCCACCGGTTCTTCCTGCCTTGCTGTCCTTGTGCCAATTTTGATTGCCAACAGGTCCCCCAAACCAGCACCGATGCTGGGGCAAGCCGCGCGAGCCGAGGCCGAGGCGCGGAGGAAGAGGAAGGCTGCGGGGGATGGCCCTGACGGCTCGTCTTCCGGGCTTGAGTCGGATCAGCCCGCGCAGCAATCTTCAGGGGCTCAGGGGAGCATCTTCGCCCAGCCAGGGCTGCGGCCGGACTCGACCCTGTTGCCGAGCCAGACGCCTCCGCAGGTGCTGCGGGGCGTGCAATTCAAGCGTCCGCGCAAGGGCGGGTAAGTCGCCTTGAGTTTCTGATTGTTGGATGAGCAATTCTTGATCTGTTGATGTGTTGAATGCAGGCTCGGGAGCCAAGCGGGCATCGGCACCCTACCCCGCCCGGGGACCAGTGACAAGGTGCCACCGAGTCGGTCTGCCGCCGCAGAGGCGGGTTCAGGGTCGAGCACGGCCTTGATTGTGCCGGAGCAGGTGCCAGTCGGCATGTCGGGGCCGCCAGACCCGCCGAGTCCGCCGTGCATCACAGGGACGGGTGACCTGGCGAGGGATCTGCAGGCCGACGCGTCCGAGGTCGCCCTCGAGGAGGAGGCCCCGGAGGGTCGCACGGAGATGGAGGAGCTGCCGAGGAGTCCTCCACCACTTGAGGATGACGACCATCGGCTCCTTGGGGAGGACCTGGATGCCGATCCAGGCGTCCACGTGCCTCCCCAAGGGGAAGCAATCGCGGTCGAGCTCGGGGACGGACCGCAGGCTCCAGAGTTGACTCTGAAGCAGCGGATGGAGCTTGACGTCGCCGACCAAGCGAGCGAGCTCCAGAAGCTGCAAAACGTGGCCGGCGTCTTGACCCGTGTTGTACAGGTATGTCTTCTTGGCGCCATGTTGTCAGTATAACGCACACAATGACCCTGAGGCCAATGTGTTATGTGACAGGGTTTCTCAGAACGGGCCACGAGAGACCTCGACTTCAGGCGGCAGGCCCTTGAAGACTGCCGGGCCTTGGCACGGGTCCACACGGATAGAATCCGTGAGGCGGAGGCTGGCAAGGAGTTCCAGATGCAGAGGGAGCAGGAGCTCGCCGACCTGTAGAAGACCAACGTGGATCTCATGAATGACATGAGCGTTCTCACTGAAGGTGGGTTCTTCGTGGATTGCTTGCTGGTGTATCTCGCCGAACAATTGTGCTCATAGGGGTTTCTTTGCAGAGTCGAGGAAGAGGGAGAACGCCCTTCAGGGGAGGATCGACGAGCTGGCCGGGGCCAAAAAGAAGCTTGAAGACGAGCTGGCCGGGGCCAAGCATAAGCTCGAGGAAGAGGTGCGTGGGCTTAAAGCAGCCAATCTTCGCCTCGTCGCCAAATTCGAGCACCTGAAGGAGGCCAATCAGGTCCTGAAGGATACGCACGACCAGGCCATGCATGGTAAGTGTCTTTTGCCGAATCGTCTGGGGCAGTGAAGAAGTCGATTGTGCTTATGCATCTTCATCTGCAGGGTTTCGGACGGAGCTGATGGAGCTGAAGCAGGCGGCTGAGTTCAACGCCAATTCCTTGGTGCCTGCCGAGTCCGGCCCAGCGGCGGCGACGTTGGCCGAGCGGCTCAGGGCCAGTCCGACTCGGGCAGCCCAGTTGATGCAGCAGACTGCGATCGGCTTCGGGAGTCAGATACTGGCACTGTTCAGGATACACTTCCCGACGCAGGAGCTGGCTCCCATCGCCGATGGCATTCCTGAAGAATTTGCCGACGAAGAGTTCGACGAGTTAGTCGAGGAGTGTACCCCTCTGGTTGAAGCTGTAGCAGCGGAACTGGGCCTGTAAAAACAACTATAGATGTAAACTCTGTAGAATCTGTAAATAAAATTCTGGTTTTATTTGAAGTATGAATGTGCACTGGTGCTTTACTGGACCCTTTTCCCTGCCGACTAGGACTTTGCGTCGCCCGACTAGCCACTGCCCTGTGCTGTTTAAGCACCCTTTTTGACCCGCTGACCACTGCTCACGGAGAGGACGGCTTACCCAGCTACACTGCTCAGCTGGCAGGGCCGGCCCTGAGGGGGGGCAAGAGGGGCGGCCGCCCCGGGCCCCCAATTCGAAGGGGCCCCTTCTCAGGTGCGTAAACTAGGTACCGTATATTTAAAAAAAAAGTACATACCGTATATCCCACCGCTATACCGTGATGGTCATTGAGTCCGTGACAACCACGTAACGATTAACTAGGCCAGCAAAAAGGCCGGAAAGAAACGAAACGATGGCCCGGCCCGGCGTATCGAGTCTGGCGTCGATGGCCTTTCCAACTTAACTCCCAGTCTATCAATCACCGGATGACGGATCAGTTTCCAATTTTGGTTCGCATCTCACGCCGCGCCCGCGCATCGGCGCCCCTCGGCACAACAATCCAGTGTCGCTCGCCGGCGTCCCGGCGACGGCAATCGGCAATTAACGCTCGTCCGACACCCCGGGCGACCTCCCTGCGTGACTGCATCCAGCGTCAGCGTGGCAGCGTTGTCTCCCACTCTCCCGGAGTCCCGGTCTCCGTGAATGAATCCTATGGCCAATTGATCTGTTAAATGTTAATCACTTCAATTCATATTAATCTGAGTTCTATCACCAATTTGCAAGCACTTCTAACACCATATCATTTTTATTTTTTAGCACACGCGCAAAGGAAAGGCTGCTGCCTGCTGGATGCACACCAATCAGCAAGGCACCATTTCAAAACCTGAGTTAAAGTAATACAACTATACTTCTGTACAAGGTATATATTATATTGGCAAGGATCTATTTTTCTCTATTTTAGTGACCGAAGCCTGATGGCTAATTGGGATTTCTGTAATTGGCAGCACCCCAAAGCAGTCATGAAGAAAATTTTAAGGTAACACTTATACCATGGTTGATATGAAAAATTCTTTTGATACATGTTGAACATGTATTGATAATATTTTATAAATAGATTTATATTACTACTATTATTAATTATATTATTATTATTGATAATAATAATAATAAGGGCCCCGTATAATGTTTCGCCCGGGCCCCTAAATTCTCCGGACCGGCCTTGTCAGCGGGGAGGCTTAGGTGTAGGGGGCGCGCAGGTTGAGCGCGGAGCTCAGGGTTTCACAGTTGGGGACTCGGACCAGCCGAGTTAGCTTAGTAGTCGCCGGGGGGAACATAGGGTTGGGCAAGGACTCGGAAGTCGGAGTAAGCAGGTACCCCCCAAATATCGTGATGAAGAAGACGCAACCTGGGTCGGGCCCAGTCCCCGAGCATCAGCATGGATGTCGGGTAAAAAGACAACAGCAAGCCATGAGGCAAAAGTAATTTTATTAATACGAGACAGGGAATACATAGCTTTTGTTTAATTTCTACGGGTAGAACTTGACGAGGTGCTCGATATTCCACACGTTTGGGACTGGGTCACCGTTAGCCCACTGAAGGCTGTATGTTCCCAGGGGGCGGATAACTTGTGCTTGTCCTTGGTGGACATGACTCGGCGCAGGGCCAAGTCGCCGACGTTGACAGAACGTTCCCGGACGTTCTTGTCGTGGTAGCGCCGTACCTGCTGCTCATGTCTAATCAGGGCGGCGAGTCGGTGTTCTTCTAGGCAGTCGATGTCAACCTGGCGGCCGATTTCTGCTTCTCCTTCTTCGTAGTGCTGGATGCGCGGAGCACCATGGGTGATGTCGGCTGGGAGGACGGCTTCGGAGCCGTATACCAGAAAGAAAGGAGTATATCCCGTTGCTCTGCTCTTCTGCGTTCGCAGGCCCCATATGACATGAGGTACTTCCTTGGCCCACCGGCCGGGGTGCTTGTTGAGTTCGTCATACATGGCCTTCTTGAGCGAGTCTTGGACCATGCCGTTGGCCCGCTCGACCTGGCCGTTGCACCTGGGGTGCGCCGTGGAGGAGTAGTAGACGTCGATGCAGCTGTCCTGGCAGAAATCCCAGAACTCGTGCCCTGTAAACTCGGATCCAAGGTCAGTCACGATGCGGTTTGGGACGCCAAACCGATGGGTGAGCTCTTGGATGAACTTTGCAGCCGTGGCCGACTTGGTGTCAGTCACGACCTTGTACTCAATCCACTTGGTGAACTTGTCGACCGCCACCAAGATGTGCTTGAACCCGCCCGGGGCGGTTTTGAAGGGTCCGATGTTGTCGAGTCCCCATATGGCGAATGGCCAAGATGGGGGGATGGTCCGTAGCGCCTGAGCCGGCAGGTGCTTTTGCTTCTAGAAGAACTGGCAGCCCGTGCAGCTGCGTACCAACTCCTTGGCGTCAGACAGGGCTGTCGGCCAGTAGAACCCTACCCTGTAGGCCTTGCCGACTAGTGTGCCGGCCGCCGCGTGGTTGCTACAAGTACCCGAGTGGATATCATGTAACAGGGTGATACCTTCATCTCGAAGGACGCACTTCATGAGTATGCCTGTGGAGGCTGCCTTTCTGTACAGATCGTCGCCGATGACGACGTAGTTTGTCGCACGCCGAGTCAACTTCTCGATTTCTTCCCTCGTATCCGGCGACCAGTTCTCTGTGAGGAAAGCGATGAAGGGGGCGTGCCAGTCTGCTTCCACTATGAGAACTTCGCTGGTCGGCGGGCCACCCAGGAGTGGCTCCGGCTCGGGTACGGGGCTGCCGTCCTCAAGCATCTTGATGGACGGGGTGCGCAGGTCTTGGACGAAGACGCCGACTGGTACTTGGGCTCTGGTGGACCCTAACTTGGAGAGGACATCAGCGGCGACGTTGTCTTCCCGGAGGACGTGGTGGAGCTCGAGGCCATAGAAGTGGGCCTCAAGTTTGCGCACCTCTTCGCAGTATGCGCTCATGGTTTTCTTGGTCGTGTCCCAGTTCTTGTTCACCTGCTCGACGACTAGCTTGGAGTCGCCATAGCACATGAGTCGCTTGATGCCGAGTGACACCGCGATCCGGAGACCGTGGATGAGGGCTTCATACTCGGCCCCATTGTTGGTAGCCTGGTAGTGTATCTGGAGGACATACTTGAGGTGCTGCCCCTCCGGGGAGATGAACAACACTCCTGCGCCGGCTCCCTCGAGGTTGAGGGCTCCGTCAAAGTACATCTTCCAGTGCTCTGGCCGTTCCGCAGGTGTTGGCGTCTGGATCTCCGTCCACTCGGCCACGAAGTCGGCCAGTATCTGAGATTTGATGGCCTCTCGTGGCTCGAAGTTGATAGTGTGCTCGCCGAGTTCTACGGACCACTTGACGATGCGGCTGTTGGCATCCCTGTTGTGGAGTATGGCTCCAAGGGGAAAATTCGAGATGACTCGAATCACGTGGGCCTGGAAATAGTGCCGTAGCTTCCTGGCGGTTATCAGGAGTGCGTAGAGCAGCTTCTGAGGATGGGGGTACCGGACCTTGGACTCGCTGAGCACCTCGCTGACGAAATATACAGGGCGCTGGACCTTGTATGGGTGGCCTTCTTCTGGTCGCTTGGCGACCAGGGCCGTGCTGACCACATGAGTGGTAGCCGAGATATACAGCAAGAGCTCTTCCCCGGGGGTCAGACCCGTGAGAACCGGGGGTGTGACTAGGAATTCCTTGAGGTCAGCCAGGGCCTTGCTTGCCTCAGCGGTCCACTCGAACTTGTCCGCCTTCTTGAGTATCTTGAAGAACGGAAGTCCCTTCTCGCCGAGCTTGCTGATGAACCGGCTCAGGGCCGCCATCATTCCAGTGAGCTTCATGATATCTTTCTTGCACGTTGGCTCCTTGAGGTTGCGTATGGCGTCCAGCTTGACTGGGTTTGCCTCGATGCCGCGCTGGCTGACCAGGAAGCCCAGGAGCTTTCCTGACGGCACCTCAAACACGCACTTCGTGGGATTGAGCTTCCATCTGAATCGGCGTAAGTTGTTGAAAGTTTCCTGCAAGTCGGCGATGAGGGAGTCGGCGTTGTACGTCTTGACGACGACGTCATCCATGTAAGCCTCCACGTTGCGGCCGATTTGGCTCTGCAGGCAACCTTGGATGGCCTTCTGGTACGTGGCGCCGGCGTTCTTCAACCCGAACGTCATCGTCTTGTAACAATAGATGCCGTGCGGGGTGATGAACGCTGTCTTGTCTTGGTCGGATGTCTTCAAGGCTATCTGGTGATAACCCGAGTAGCAGTCAAGAAAACAGAGGAGTACGCAGCCGGACGTAGAGTCGACGACTTGGTCAATTCGCGGAAGAGGGAAGGGGTCCTTAGGGCAGTAGCGGTTGAGATCCGTGTAATCAATGCACATTCTCCATTCACCGGATTGCTTCTTTACAAGTACAGGATTTGCAAGCCACTCAGGGTGTTTGCATTCTCTAATGAAACCGGCAGCTAGGAGCTTATTCAGTTCTACCCTAATGGCCTCCTTGCGATCTTGGGCGAATCGGCGCAGCTTCTATTTAGCAGGCTTTCGCGGTCTTGCTCAAGTCCAAGGAGTGCTCAGCCTTCTCCCTCGGAACACCCGGCATGTCTGATGGCTTCCATGCGAAGATGTCCCAGTTGTCCCGGAGGAAGGAGGTGAGCGCGTCTTCCTATTTGGTGGTGAGCCCTGGCCCTATGAGGGCCGTCTTGGAGGGGTCGTCAAGTCCCAAGCTTATAGCTTTGGGGGCGTCTGCAGGTGCCAGCGCCGTGGGCTGCTGCTTCTGCTCCGGGAGGACAGGCTCACCGGTTGCCGCCTTGGGGGCTTCTTCCGCCAACAGAGTGGCGTTGCCGAGTTGATGGGACAGCTCGGCTATCTTGATGGCCTCGCCGTCGCACTCGAACGAGGTCTTGATATCTCCACGGATGGAGAGGACGCCATTGGGCGCTGGCATCTTCAGAACCAGGTAAGTGTGGTTCGGAATCGCCATGAATCGGGCCAGCATGGGCCTGCCGAAGATGGCGTGGTAGGAGCTCTTGAAGTCGGCTACCTCGAAGTACAGGAACTCCGTGCGGTAGTTGTCAGCCGTGCCGAACGTGACTGGTAAGGCGACTCTTCCTATCGGGTAGGAAGCTTTTCCTGGCACAATGCCAAAAAACGGATCTTTGGCGCTCAGGAGCTTGCTGTAGTCGAACCCCATGCTGTTGAGGGTGCTTGTGAAGATAATGTTGAGGGCGCTCCCGCCATCGATCAGGACCTTGGAGAGGAGGACCCTGTCCACGATGGGGGCGACGACGAGTGGGTAGGACCCTGGCTCGGGGAGGTGGACCCAGTGGTCGGCGCGGCTGAAGGCAATAGGCATCTCCGACCACTGGAGGTATTCCACCGGCTTGGTGGAGACCATCTTCACTTCGCGCTTGTGGAGTTTATCCTTGCGCCGATCTGGGAAGGCGCTGGGCCCCCCAATGATGACGTTGACCTGGCGGTCAGCACGCTGGAAGTCGCCGTTGGCGTCGCGCCTGGGCGCCTCCGGCGGTGGTGGTGGTCGGCGTTCGTCGTCATGACGACGTTGATCATCCTGGCGAGCCGGAGCATCGCGGTCGCGCTCGCCACGGCGATAGTCGTCGCGGCGGTCGCGGTCTTCTCTGCGGCGGTAGTCGTCCCGTCGGTCGCCGTTGTAGCCGTCACGACGGTAGTTGTTGTAGCGTCCGCCGTTGTTGTTGTAGTGCTGCTTCTTGGTCGGCGGCAGGGCGCCGAGTTCTTTGAGCAACGCGTGACAATCACGGAGATTGTGCTTCGCGTCCTTGTGGAAAGGGCACTGATCGTTCAGTGTGTCGTAAAACTCCTCGGGCAGGAACCTGGGTTCTGGCCGGCCTTCTGCTTCTGCTAGGGCTACGAGGGGCTCAGGGCCTCCCTTGCGCCCACGTGACGGCTCATGGCGCTTCGAGTTGTCAACCCGGTCGTCTTCCTCCGGGCGCTTCTGTTTGTTCTTGAATTGGGCCTGTTCAGCCTGATCTGCCCGAACCTCCAAGTTGACCACCTCCATCAGGTCGGAGACCGTGACAAGGTTGGTTTTGAAGAGCGTACGGAACAGCTGGGTGTCGATAAGGCCGCGCCGGAAAGCGTCGATGACATCCCGATCCTGGACATCGGCGATCTTGTTCCGGTTATCAAAAAACCGGTCGGTGTAGTCTCGGAGACTTTCACCCTTCTTCTGCTTGACATTATCCAGATCGAATCTGGTCCCTGGCCGGGTGTAGCTTGCCTGGTAGTTCTTGGTGAAGGCATGGCAAAGGTCTGCCCAACCGTCGATGGTGTCCCGGGGGACGCCCTCAAGCCACAGGAGTGCTTCCTTGCCTAACATCACAGGGAAGTAGGCGGCGGCTTGGTCGTTGGAGCCGTGGGCAGCCTTGACTGCTGTGTGGTACGTCTTGAGCCAGAGCTTGGGGTCAGAGCGACCGTCAAACTTCTCCACGAGGGCTGGCTTGAAGGACTCGGGCCAACGGATGGCGCGGAGTCGGGCGGTGAAGGCGGCGAAACCATCGTAGATCTCCTCGTTGCGGTGGTCGCGGCGGGGAGGTTGAACTGGGTCGGCTCGGGGCCGAACATCGTCGCGCCACTGGCGGCGGTCGTCCCGCGGGGGGCCGTACCGTGCGTCGTACTGCTCGCGCTCCATGAGCTCATGAACAACGCGGCGCTCGTCGTCTTCTGCTCCAGCGTCACCAGCCTCTCCCTGTCGGATCTAATGACCGGCAGTCCACCCGGGGGTACCCAGATGATTGATTTGTAGGCAAAGGGCAATCGCGAGACTAGGGAGCTCGAGGTAACACAGGGACACAAGGATTATACAGGTTTGGGCTACCCGGAGGTATAATACCCTACGTCCTGTGCTCGGGGTCTTGTATTGATCTGCTCAACGTGTTCCGGCTAACAGCGTCAAGCTCTCGGTTACAACGATGGGTGGCGTAGATGGCGAAAAGGATTCAATGACCTAAAGGGGTCGACCTAGGCCACCTTATATAGGCCGACGGCCTAGGGTTTACAAGTCGGTTATTCCTAATTACTGTCCGGCTCAAATCAGGAAACTAATCCAAGTCGATTACAACATAATTGCCGTGATCTCCAGGCGGGATCTGAGGATATCGCTAAATGCCATGCTGGTTAAGTCTTCTTCAATCTTGTCCATCAAGCCGGGGATCCTCGTGGGCCAGCCTGGGGTCGGCCCACATCCTTGTCAGACGTGGGACCAGGCCGACTGGCTATCTGGTCGGTAGTGGGCCCAGGGGTACCCATATCCCACAATAACCAAACCTAAACGTGTTCGGGAGATTTCTCGTCAGGAAATTCATCCGACCCCGCTGCCATCAAAGCCTGCGTCTGGTGTCAAGCGATTCAAAGTTAGAATCCCGACATCCAAGTAAGAACTCTGACTTGCTTGGTTATGCTTGAGTACTTCTCACAGGGAGAATTTTGTTTAACTATTTATGATTGTTCGTTCGGGAAATCAGGCCTCCCCAGCCTACTGCTTCTCCTCCCATCAAGCCATCAGAGAAAACTCCCGAGCTTGACTCGGCAGCTCGATCTGATGATGCGGATAAGCTTGTGGAGGCTGTAGGACCTGCCCCGACGCCCTTGGGCCCGATCATTACTTCGCTCTCGGCAGTTGAGGAGCAATGGCGTGCGTTAGACACTCATGCCTCTGCTGCGAAAGCGTCTATGATCAGACTGGAGGCCCAAGTTACCGTTCTCCAGTCTGAGAAAGAGGGTACATGCATTATGCTACCACTTTTCGTTTTTAGGTCCTTATCCGTAAACTTTTGCTTATACACTGCCTCTGACCCTGTAGCTAACTTCAAGAGCATTGAGATGCTCGAGAAGAAGAACTCGGATCTGGAAGGCAGGCTTGCTGTCCGGGACAAGGATGTTGCTGACCTTGCTGTCCGACTTGAAACTTCAGAGAAGCGCAGTGCGTCCTTGGAATCCAGGCTGATGGAGGGTGCTTGCGTCGCCGCAACTCACACCATCGGGGCCTTGAAGAGCCACATTCCTGATCTTGACGTCTTGCTGCTCTCCAAAGGTTTCAAGTGTTCGGCGACAGATGCTGAGATACTGTTCGATAATCTTGCCCCTTTGGTGGAACCGTTTGTAAAGAAACTTGACCTCCATTTGAGTGACTCGGAGGAATCGCCTTGAACTTTGTGCTTAGATCCTGTAATAGGGCAAAACTTTGAAGGTTTAGTGTGCAGCTCTATTTTGTGAAATATATGCTGGCATGGTTTACATAAGTTTCGAAGCTGATCGGTGTTTTTGTTGAACTTTTTAACTGATAGCTTTATCATAGCCAAAAATCCCGTTACCATAAGCT
>CM014278.1:83513408-83583013 GCA_004135705.1 Alloteropsis semialata | reverse complement strand
CAGCTTGACTCCGAGCGCTTCGGTCTTCCCGGTGGTTGCTTGGTTGCGAAGGAGCGAACCAGTCGGAGACGGAGATCTTGCCGGGCGAATCGGAGTCTCGTCGGGCGAGGACGCAGCTTGCCGGGCGAGACGTGGTTCTTGTCGGGCGAAGGTGCAGCCCCTCGGGCGGGACGGAGCAGCTCGTCGGGCGAATCGGAGATCCTGTCGGGGGAAGCAGGACACCAGTCGGGCGAGACGGAACCTCTCGGGCGAGCTGGCACTCGGGCGAGACGGAACCTCTCGGGCGAGCAGGTGCATGCATGCAGGGAGAAGAAAAAACAGCAGAGAGAGAGAAAGGTGTCTGCCATCATTGCCGGTACTTCAACATGTACTCGAATGTGTGAACAGCACACACTTGGGTGCACGCATGCATGCTGCATATAGGAAAACTTAGGTGCATATTTGATATGTACACACGCATATCTACGCACATATATCTGCTCCACTAGACTAGCTCGGGCGCCGCTGTACTGTTCAGGTGGAGGTAAAACAGAGAGAAAGGGATAGCTGCCGAGGCTTTTTATTTTTAATCGCTGTCATTGGATACCCCTAATATAGGTATTCGACAGGAGGGGAAAGGTTTAGAATGGAAAGTTCAAGTACGGATCGATCCAGGAGATTTGATATTTAAAGACCCAGAGATGCAACGCTTCGTGCGGGATTCGAGGAGCCGGAGCAGAGCCGTACCGCGTGCACTGCTAAAGTTTCGGGAGACGTGCGGAGTGGGTTTTAAATGCACTGGGCAGCAGTTACATCACTCCTGGGGCGTTTCGTTTTCCAAGACGGAACAGTTCTTTTATATTATTATGGCTGATATTTTTCTTTGACCTTATCATTCAGATGCAGGTTTCTACATTCAAGAGTTCGGGAACTTTTCTGGCTCTCATGATTGACGAGATATTCTCATATCCAGAAATCGCCCGAAGAGCAAAAAAGACCCGAAGACTATTGAACGATCAACCTTTTCTGAACAAGATAAGCTCGGGGGCTACTGTTGAGGCCATAATACCAGGGTACCCGACCACGAGGATTGCCGACTACCGACTCCAAGACGACCAAGACTCCGAACAAGACACGACAACCAGATCGCAGGAGGGAAGCCCGAAGACATTCGAGTCCTACTAGGTTTAGGTCTGTTTTGTCTTGTAAGGCACGTCTCCCTGGGTATAAATAGCTGGGTCCTGTGCGTAGAGGATATCGAACATCCAAGTTTGTATTCCACAATCCACCCGAGGGTACTCATTACGCATTGTAATCTGTACTCGACGAAATAATACAAGCAGCAACTGGACGTAGGGTTATTACTCGATCTCGAGGGCCCGAACCAGTATAAAAATCCCGTGTCTTTCTGTTCATCACCGTGATCAATCTTCGCACAAAGCGGGGTGTCTACCGGACAAATATCTGACGAGTACAACCTCGACAGATCCAATCCGGGCGTACCTCACAAACCAAGCTATTCCGGACGATGATGCTGCATTGGAGAAAATCCATCGTAAAGCCAAGAACTATCAATTGGTTAACGGGCGATTATACAAGCTAACCCGCAATGGAATGCTCCTCAAATGCATCACACGGACCGAGGGCATTAGTTTGCTCCACGACATTCACGGAGGAATCTGTGGATCACATGCTTCTCCCCGATATCTCACAGGGAAAGCATTCCGACAGAGCTTCTACTGGCCTACAGCTCTTCAAGACGCAAGCGATTTAGTGAAAAAGTGTGAGGCATGTCAATTCTTCGCACGAAAACAGACTAAACCTGCGCAAGCTTTAAATACTATACCCTTGTCATGGCCCTTGCCACTTGGGGTATAGACATCCTCGGGCCCTTTCCAAGGGCTGTCGGGGGATACAGATTTCTGTTCGTTGGCATTGACACATTTACAAAATGGGTTGAAGCCGAGCCCGTTCAGAAAATCACAAAAGAGGCCGCTGTGAAATTCCTACGGAGTATTGTCGTGCGATTCGGTGTCCCGAACAGGATAATCTCTGATAATGGAACACAGTTTAAAAGTAAAAAGTTTTATGATTTTTGCTACGACCACGGGATCAAGCATGATCGGTCATCGGTAAACCACCCGAAGACAAACGGGCAAGTAGAGCGTGCCAATGGCATCGTGCTCCAGGGCATCAAGAAGAGGATTTTTAACAGATTGCAAGTTTACGACAAGCGCTGGATTCATGAAGTCCCGACAGTACTCTGGTCAATGAGGACCACTATGAATCGGGCAACAGGCGAAACACCTTTCTTCTTGGTGTATGGAGCAGAGGCGATTCTACCATTCGACATCCGACTACAAGCCCCTCGCGTGGCAATGTTTTCAGAAACTGAAGAGCCTGATAGGCGTACTGATGAGCTAATCCTCCTAGAGGAGGCTCGTGACGCAGCTGCTTTTAGAGTAGCCCAGTATCAGCAAAAATTGCGACAGTACTACGATGCTAATGTTCGGCAACGAAGCCTATGCATTGGAGACATGGTGCTCAAACTGGATCAACGTACCAAGGACAAAAATAAATTGTCCTCTCCATGGCAAGGACCGTACATCGTAGTAGATATCGCCCGACCAGGAGCCTACAGGATTGCAGAGATCGATGGGGACGTACTGCCAAACACGTGGAATATGGATCAACTACGCAGGTTCTACGCTTAGACAACGAAGATCGTGCACAGTTCTAGACCGACCATCAGGTTTGGCAGGTTTAAACCATCGTCTGCGTCGCCTACAGCGCCAACAAAAAAAAAGATAAGTTCTATATACTTTACTCACCCTCGCTTTAATGCTCGGGGGCTGGGTTTTCTATTTTCTGTTCTGTTTCTACTCTTTGTTATCATATTACATACACTAACAAAGAGCCGGGGACTACCACGCTGAAAATTTTTCTTTTCAGATCTGTTCTATGCGTCCCGAGCTATACGCTCGGGGGCTCCCCATATGATCGGGAAGTTTCTTGCAGTTCGTACTTCTAGACTCTTTTTCAGCATGCCAGCATGACTGTAAAAGAGCCCGGGGGCTACTACGGTACTACTACCATGCAAGAAATAGGCTTTTTAATTCAAGAAAGCTAGGCAGACGCTAAAATTACCGAACACCATGACTACAAGGAATTACACAGTTCAGCAGGCCGCTCGAGTCTCAGCAACTAAACAATTCCGGAATAGCTTATGGTAACGGGATTTTTGGCTATGACAAAGCTATCAGTTAAAAAGATCCATGAAAACACCGATCAGCTCCAAAGATTCACGCAAAAACATGCATGCATATGTTTAGCAAAATTAAATCGCATTCTAAACTGTTAAAGTCTTGTCCTATTACAGGAATTCAGCACAGTGTTCAGGGTGATTCCTCCGAATCACTCAGATGGAGACCAAGTTTCTTGACAAAAGGTTCCACAACTGGGGTAAGATCATCAAATAATTTCCCAGCATCTGACGCCGAGCACTTGAAGCCTTTGGATAGCAGAGAAACATCCAGACCAGGAAGATGGCTCTTCAAAGCCCCGACGGTGTGAGTTGCAGCTACACAAGCACCTTCCATCAGCCTGGATTCCAAGGATGAACTATGCTTTTCTAATGCTTCAAGTCGGGCGGTCAGATCAGCTAGCTTCCCTTCAAGGTCCGAGTTTTTCTTCTCGAGCACCTCAATGCTCTTGGAGTAAGCTACAGGATCAAGGGTAGTCTATGAACAACAGTTTAAAGCTAAAAACTCAGTAAGCAAGGCGTAAAGTTTAAAGCCTATACCTTCTTTCTCGGACTGGAGAACGGTCACCTGGGCTCCCAGTCTGATCACCGACGCTTCAGCAGCAGAGGCACGAGCGTCTAGCAAACGCCATTGTTCTTCAGCTGTCGAGAGCACGCTATAGATCGGGCCCAGGGGCGTCGGGACGGGTCCCCCGGTCTCTGCGGTTTTCTCTGAGCCATCGAGTTGTGCTTTCGGAGCCGGCTCGGGAGTTTTCTCCTTGATAGGAGGAGAAGCTGTGGGGTCGGGATGCCTGAATTCCCGAACAAACAAATACAGTGAAGACAATATTTGCAAAGAATGTTCATACATGAACGCAGATTGTCGAAGATCTTACTCGACTGCCGGGAGGATAACCTTAAATCTCTTGGCACCAGGAGTAGGCTTTGGTAATGGTCTGGTCGAACGAATTTCCTGTTGTTTTAGTAGAGTTGAAGCAGTGTGTCATACATCTAGGAGGAACTTTTCAGACTCGGGGAATAAAATATTGAATCGAATGAAGACCTTCATAATAGTATGGATTAATAAAATAAACTACTTATTAAAAGAGGGTTGTACTAAATGGATAGGGGAAATGATGTTTCTGTTATTGAAACAATCTCCCGGTCATGTTTAGCTTTGGTTATTCGATCAAATGCTGCGAATAAACGCCCGAATAAGATCATGCTTGGTACCTGGGCGACAGGACGACGCTGATTGTGGCTGGGCTGCCGATTGGCTGACCCAGGCGATCCAGAGACTTCCGAATCTGGAACTATCCCCTCCACACTGCGAGAGCGTTTCCGAGTTCGGGGGATATTTGCCTGGGGGCTGCTCGGGACTTCTTTTTCCAAACCAGGTGATAGTTCGGGTGGTTCGTTGATCGGGGCCCTGGTACCCTGATCAACAGGCTGCTCGCCCTCCTCTTCAATATTGATGGCCCCGCTCTGGGGGGGGCGTCAACAATGGTTGGGGCCTGGTCGGGAGAAAAGAGGAATGTTATATCATTATCATACAAGAAAGAACGTTTTTCTGAATAACAGTTTACCTTTGGAGGGGGGTTCTCAGCGCTATAAGGTATTGGGACGTCTTCCCAAACCGGGAGGCCAGTCCCGAACATCTTGTTCAAGCGTTCGAACACTTCTGACTCTGGGACAACTGCTAGTTAAGAGTCATGAACTCAAATGACCGAACTAACTCGGAAAAACAACTGAACAGAAAAATAAATACTCACCGTCAGGTTTCATCCTGTTCGGATCATTGACGCCCGTGAATGTCCAGGCATAGCGGTCGTGAGTCATGAGTGGAATAAATCTCCATCTGATGAAGATTTCCGCTACATGAACCGCCGTCAGACCAGCGTCGCGGAGCTTCAAGATTCGGTCAATGTGCTTTTTCATGTCAGAAGTGAGTCTTGGCACAGCTTTGACCTCGTCCTTGAGATTCGGCATCAAGTACTTCCCTTTTGCCAGTGAGGCTTGGGGAAGGGTGATGTAAAACCAGTGACGTTCATATCCTTTCCAGCTATCTTTGACTGGAAAGGGGATGTAAATCTCCCGATTTCTCAAGGAGAAACTGATGGACCCGATCATCAGTTGGTTTTTATAGTACGAAGGGGTGTAAAAATACCTCCACAGCAGCAGTGAGGGCTTAATTCCTAACCAGGCTTCGCACAAAAAGGCAAAGACGCTAAGCATCGTCAAAGCGCCGGGCTTAAAGTGCACAAGCTCTATTTGGTAATGCTCACAGACGCTGTGGAAGAACTCAGACGGATAAACCCCGAATCCGCAATGAAAGAACTCCAAGAACACCACCATCTCAGGAGTGTCGGGGGTCGGATACATCTGACCTTTGGCTTCACGACGAGGAAAGAGTTCGGTGCTTGGGAGTAGTCCAAGATCCTCCAGCTTCTTCAACTGCTTCTCTGTCGTGGTTGATTTCTTCCAGTACTGATCCGAGGTCGGGATTGTATTCCCGCTGCGGAGTTCGCGTCCGGCCGCGGCGCTGCTCTGGTTATCTGTGGACTCGGTGCCGGAAGATGACTGGTGCGTGGATGCCATGGCGACTGGAGGCTAGCAGGGTTGGAGGAGCAGATGGACAAAGGTTGAGAATGGCGAATGTGAACAAGGAAGTCGAAGTCCCAAATAGATCTCAAGCGGCCGCGCTTGGGGGTTTTATGGTTCTGCGAGGGAGCACGAGCCCCGAAAAACCTGCCCTTGAGCCGCGCAATTCGCAGTGACTGTTGGGTCAAAAAGATTCTTTCCTTTTTCTGCGGCACGCGTCGTTTCGAAAACTGTGCAGGGCAGATTCAACGCATTTAAGATTGCTAGGCCTACAAGGGAAGCTATCAGTTTTAAATGACCGAACATTTAGTGTGAAGCGAGGAGATCTCCCGATCATGTTTGATCTGGATCAAATTTCCCGAACACATTAAAGATCATCAGTCTGTTCGGGAGAAAGAGTTTATTCGGGATGATTTGTTCTGGATGAATAATTTCCTAAACAGATTGACTTAGGCAAAATTTCAGAACACGAGAGATTCAAAATTACATCCATCAAGTGAAATTTCTTCATTGAATCAAAAAAAGGGAGCATTTCACAATGGATCGATAACTATCCTAAAATCAAAATACTAAAGCACCCTGATCTTGGGTTGATGAATATCAACTGCTGATCAGGGTGATGGCGTAGTCTCCGGTGGATTATCATCTATCGCGTTCTCCTCTTCGGAGTCGCTGACGAGATCCACGAGCGCTCCGTCTCCAGGAATCCCGATCAGGTCGCGGTTCAAGGAGACGAAGAGGCGCCGGGCGAATTCCTCGTCGCCGCTGGTGTCCACCGGAGCAGAAGACGAAGATGCGCCTGCGTCCGCCGCTTCTGGCTTCAGCCGGATCCCGCTCCCTCCTTGCTTTGGCTCGTCGTCGGAGGAGAGGGAGATAGGGGACGCCGGAGCTGGGGAGGAAGGCGCAGGGCGTTTCCCGGCGGCAATGCTCGACGGAGCAGCCTCGGGAGATGGTGGCGCAGCCACCGGAGCCTCCTCTTTTGGTGGCTCAACTTCGACTCCTTCATCCCCATGCCAGGGGAGAGCAAGGAGCGGAGCCTGAGGAGGAGCGACGGGTGGTGTCATCGCCGGCGGGTCCTCTGGCTTGTCTGGCGGTTGTTCGCCGGAGCTGCGGGGGGAGTCTCCGAAGAGGAGGCGAGGAAGCTTGAATCTACTACTAAGCTTTTTCTTTCCCATGGCGAGGGGAGGGAGAAGGTTTAGAATGGAAAGTTCAAGTACGAATCAATCCAGGAGATCTGATATTTAAAGACCCAGAGATGCAACGCTTCGTGCGGGATTCGAGGAGCCGGAGCAGAGTCGTACCGCGTGCACTGCTAAAGTTCCGGGAGACGTGCGGAGTGGGTTTTAAATACGCTGGGCAGCAGTTACATCACTCCTGGGGCGTTTCGTTTTCCAAGACGGAACAGTTCTTTTATATTATTATGGCTGATATTTTTCTTTGACCTTATCATTCAGATGCAGGTTTCCACATTCAAGAGTTCGGGAACTTTTCTGGCTCTCATGATTGACGAGGTATTCTCATATCCAGAAATCGCCCGAAGAGCAAAAAGACCCGAAGACTATTGAACGATCAACCTTTTCTGAACAAGATAAGCTCGGGGGCTACTGTTGAGGCCATAATACCAGGGTACCCGACCACGAGGATTGCCGACTACCGACTCCAAGACGACCAAGACTCCGAACAAGACACGACAACCAGATCGCAGGAGGGAAGCCCAAAGACAGTTCGAGTCCTACTAGGTTTAGGTCTGTTTTGTCTTGTAAGGCACGTCTCCCTGGGTATAAATAGCGGGGTCCTGTGTGTAGAGGGTATCGAACATCCAAGTTTGTATTCCACAATCCACCCGAGGGTACTCGTTACGCATTGTAATCTGTACTCGACGAAATAATACAAGCAGCAACTGGACGTAGGGTTATTACTCGATCTCGAGGGCCCGAACCAGTATAAAATCCCGTGTCTCTCTGTTCATCACCGTGATCAATCTTCGCACGAAGCGGGGTGTCTGCCGGACAAATATCTGACGAGTACAACCTCGACAAGTAGCCATATACCATGATGAGCACAACAAATATAATGAATCATAAGAGTAATTCCCTGCTCATCATCTTAAGCAAACAAGTTAGTCCTTTAATCGTTTTGTCACTCAATTCACCAAAATCCACTTGAGGGCCTAGATGCACTTTCAATGACCCCCTTTTTGGTGATTGATGACAACCCGATTAAAGCTCACAAATAAAATGAATAAACATTAAAGAGTTCTCAGATCAGTTATGAGCTCCCCCTTAGTATGTGCTTTGAATGGAATTTCAAAAATTCGGCCTCAAATGCCAAATGCACATATTTAAGAGAAAAGCATGGGAGCTCCCCCTAAATCTAAGCATATGTGAATCAAACAGTATAATGAGATGAATAAAAAATAGCATTTAATAATACAATGACATGCATATCACAGAATTCAAAGAAGGTGTTTGTGCACTGTCCAGACCAAAACCGGTTTCACCGGTTTGCCAAACCGGTAAAACCGGTTCTACCCAGTCAGTACACAATCAAAACAATTCATCACTCCAACATGCATATCACACTAGCAAAGGATAACTTAATTGAAATACTGGTTCATTACACAAACTAGCATACAATCAAGTTCCTCAAGTCCACAAAGGATAAAGATTCGATAGATTAAAATTACATTCATCCAAATTTCTGCAACATATGTAGAAACCGGTTTCACCGGTTGGCCAAACCGGTAAAACCGGATCTCCCAGAGACAGCACGCTAAAATCAAAAGCTAAGCTTTAATCCTTGCTCTTCTCCCCCTTTGTCATCAAGCATCCAATAAGGGCCAGAAGAAGAGTAGTGCTGCCCACACTTGTCAATCCATCACTGTCTATCACCGTTGTGGCTTGGAGAGTCTTCTTGCCAAAACGGAGTTCCTAAAATGAGAAAATTAGATGGAAGGACAGAATCTAAGAGCTGAAAGATATAGATCAAGTCAAATACCAGAAGAAGGACCAGCAGGAGGACCAAAGAGAGCTGCAGCTGCCCTTGAGGCAAGATCTTCACCATGTGTACGAGGAGGAGGTGGTGCTGCAGACGTTGAGGCTCCAGGGAAGTTCATACCAGTCATGCTAGGTGCAGGTGGAGGTGGAGGTGGCTGATATGCACCATATCCAAAATGGTGCTGGAGTGGCTGAAAAAAACCACTCGACTGATAGGTGGCCACCATGTCATCAAGAGAAGGGATCTTAGGCTCCTCGCGCTCTGGAGAGATGGGTGATCTTGGAGGCAAAATATTCTGTGCATTGTACAACCTCTTCATCATATCCCTATCCTTCTTTGTTTCTCTTCTCACCCTCTGCTGCTCAACCAAGATGTCCCTCTGATTCTTGCAAATTCCAGTGAAGAAGCTCAAAATACGACGAATGGGGGATGAAGGCTTCTCACTAGAACGAGAGGACGAAGATTGCCGCTGGTCAGCCTCAAACCGGTTTTCAGAACCGGTAAAACCGGTTTCTGGCTGGCCAGCAGGCTTCTGCTGCTGCTGCTGTTGATCTGCCCCTCCTTGCTCATATCTATTAGGAGATGGGACCCTGGTCTTCTTGGGTGGCTTTAGCCTCAGTGCTTCATATTTTGTGTCCTTCATGGACTGCCTTTTGGTGGTTTTCTCAACTAAATACATCACATAAGGAGCAAAACCACAAAGCTTTTGGGGGACTCTCTGAAATATTCCTGATTTCCTCCCACAAATACTCCCCAATGCTGAAGTTGACTCCAGGAGGTCTCATGGCAGCAAGCAAATCACGAGCATAGTTGGACGCATCGTTTGATTACCTCCTCTAGGTGTAAGAGTCACCCTAAACAAATTGTTCAAAATCTGATAATAGGTGTACATACCCTTGACCTTCCCAAACTCGCCCTGCTCAGTCCTTGGGTACATAAATTTTATCTCCTTAGGGGGCATAGGACCATCAGCTCTATGTAGCCTGGGATATGATGCATCTTCTTCTCCAAGTCCAAACCTTCTGGAAAAGGCAGCAAAAGATATACTATATGGCTTCCCCTCTGTCATCCAATGCATTCTCCTCACACTTACTCCCTCCTCAATATATAGTGTGGCATAGAACTGAGCAATTATTTCTTTATTCTAAGAAAACTTGAATTTCATGATTCTTTTGATTCTAGTGTTGGCAACCACCTCGATGATTTCATTGAAGATAGGATCATTAAATCTTGCCATGTAATCCCAGTCAATCCACTTTGACTCGGCCTCTATGTGACCCTTCTTCCCAATGATAGCACTAGAATAATAATCTTGATTGAATAAAGTATGAAACCTGTAGTCAGTGGCTGTCTTAGGAGTACCAATATAATTTTCTCTCCTATTTTTCCTAGCCACATAAGTCATCCCACCTACAAGATAATTCTCTCCTCTTCTTGGAGCAACGGGCCTTCTGATTTCAGGCATAGCCGTCTCATCATCTTCCTCTTCTTCTTCCTCTTCCCCAACAGCAGCACCGATTTGTTCTCCTTCAATACCAGCACCTCCCTCGTCTTCCTCTTCCTCTTCGCTGCTCTCAACAGCTATCCCTTTCCCTTGACGATGCTCAACTTGATAGTTCTCGTCACTACCTTCATCATCATCACTTGATGTGTTCATAACTTCTTCATGAACATCTTCAATATCTCTGGAAGCTGCTCTCTTTTTTCTAGGCCTCAGATTGCGCCTAGGAGGATCATCATCACAAAATCCTCCCGAGCCAGAACCACCTTGTTCATCGGCCATTTCCTTTGATCTCCTTTTGTAAAATATAATCTCCTGGTCAAAAGGATTGTGAACACATATATTAGGACACAGGAATGATTTGGAGATAAAAAGAATCACAAGATTGGAATTTAGGATCAGCTGGCCATATCTCTGTCCAAAACCGGTTAAACCAGTTTGCCAAACCGGTAAAACCGGTTTTGCACAGAGTACAAAGAGCAGGTCTAGGTCATGGGTAAAAGATGGATTTGAAAGATATAATCAACAGAACTTAAAATCCATGTCCACAAGATATATTCCTTGACCAACAGACCTAGCACAAGGTTCACAGATGAATCTAGCTGAGCAAGATGAATGGCTAAAAGTGTAGGAACAACAGATTATATCCATGAATAAAATCCTACAATCTTGAGAGAAGATTACACGTTGAATATGGATGAGGCAGGGTCACTAGCATGAACCGGTGAAACCGGTTCCTGAAACCGACAAAACCGGTTCCTGGGGGCAGAACCCTAAATCGCCCATGTTCAAAATGTAGCCCACCAAATCCAAAACCATTCATGGGGTAGTTTCCTGGGCATACTAGGACATGATTCCTTGAAGGGTTTCAACAGATATGCAACGGGGAGATAGATCGGGCGATGGGAACATTTGGTACCTCGGAATATCTAGGCCGCATGAGCTTTTGAATCCAAAGCGGTTTCCACTCCGTTGAAACCGACTTCCAGCACCAATGCCATCTCAAAAACCAGAGGGGCCGAGCTTCTCCCCTTGGGAACCTTCAAATCGCCATGGGGGAGTCCTTAGTCGCCAAGGAGCACGGGAGAGAGAGAGGGGTCGAGCCTGGGTGAGTTGTGGAGTGAATGAGGGGTGAAGGGGTAAGTTTTGCTGAGGTAAAGAGATAAGGTTGTGGGCCCGACCAAAATCGGTAATACCGGTTTGCCAAACCGGTAATACCGGTTTTCGCTGGAAAACCCAAAAAGTTGATTTTGATCTCTTTAACCCTTGAATCCTGATCAGATGAGATGTATAACATAGGAATGAGTCAGGAACAAGATTTATCAAAGATAGATTGAGATCTTCCAATATTCTTCAAACCTCCTTGATTCTTCCAAGAGGGTTGGGAAAGATAAAGGATTTTATGCACTTGAGGAGAATCTCACCATTTGTGACTAGCCATCAATCAATCAAGGGCAACAATAGTCACAAACAGATCGATTAGGTCACAAAGACCAAGAACCAAATATTTTCAAAAACACATAAGTCCTATCATGCTAGTTGGATTTTTCAAACTCTGTCCTATGTCACACAAGCATGCAACCAAGTCAAGTCAAGAACCATATTAGAATGTTTAGCATATTCCTTTCACCGTTTTATGGAACATATGACACCTAGTCAAATTTAAAGAAGGAATTTACTAAACATCTAATAGGTACAACGAACGGGACTTGAAAGAGTTACATGCAAGAATGCACACACTAGCATAGATATAAGGCCTAGATGCTCAATGTAAAAACATGAGTCAAGAAAACATACCTTGGCCTCTAGCTAGTCCTCTCTTCACATTGGTGAAGATTCATATCACAAGGTTTGTGCATTGTCAATATAATCCAAATGCCTTCTCTCTTAATGTTTTTCCCCTTTTATGCATCATAGAAGAGAAATGCATTAAATAGCGCAAGACCTATTTTCATCATTTAGTGACCTTTGAATTGGAGATGCATGATGGATCACTAAAAGATGAAACTCCACAATATAGGTTAAATTCTTTTTTCTTGATGCACATGTGTATATGGATGGAAAGGCAAGCTCATATGCATCAATCTTGTCATAAAGCCAAGCAAAGGGATTTAATCTATATTATGGCAAGCAGCTATTTATTGAGAAGAATTCATTGCCCAAGTAAGAAATAGATACAATTTTACCATTTTTGGACAAAAGGCATAGCTTGCTTCAAGGAGAGACAAACTCTCACAAATGGGACTACAAGATCACTAAAAGAAATTGTTAGTCTCAAAGACACAAATTGTAGAATGAACTCCGCCTCAATAGGTGCATCAATTGTTTGAATCATTTGTCACATGCACTTGTTCAATTTAATGAATTTGAGGAGTTTATTTCACAATTTGGTTCTGGCATATAAATAAATTGCATTTATTGAAATGGTGCCAAGAAAACTTACTACCCCAAAGATAGCTTATGAATTTGTACGCCATTGAAGTGCTAAGAGAATTTCTTATAATATTCCACTTTAGATGAAGCCTTGCAGTAAAACTCATGCTGGAAATTCTGGCACGACTTGCCAGAACTTCTGATACGAGCCAGAGGCTACCGGACATTCATGTCGGAAAATCTGCAATTGATCAGAACTTAGGTGAACCTCATTGGACCAAACCGGTTAAACCGGTTTTGCAAACCGGTAAAACCGATTTGTCCTGGCAGCTTCCATATCAGTGGAAATGTAGCTTTATAAGATCCAAGAAATTCCTTTTACATTGATTTGTTCTGTTCCTGCACTTCAAAGTAATTTGCTCCACAAGAGAGCCATTAAAAGCATCTTATGGCATACGGGGAATAAATGATAGATATAAGTGACTTAGACATATTCAAGCACCCATAACAAGGTATGGAGAACTTGCATTCACAAAGAAGAGTATGAATAACTCAACCAATCAGAACATGTTACCAAGATGTCATTGGGAAATGATATAGCCAATTTAGTGAAGCCTTGGCAATTTGATGAAGTTCATATATATCAATTTATTTGCCAAAGTCCCAGTGCATCTCTATTCCCCTGCAGGTCTAGCAAGTGCTTTTAGGTACCCAAACCATGTTGGGTCCTTTAAGGTTAGTGACAAGAAACTTGGGAACCCAAATAGCTCTTATGCTAGTTTGAGATGAACTAATCACTCTAGTAGCATAAGTGCTAGCTTTGTCTTTCCCAAGCTTAGCAAAATCATAATGGATAAGATCAGATGTTGGAATGTTACCATTTGGACAATCCTTACCCATATGTCCCTTTGAACGACAAGTGTAGCAAATCCGGCTTTTGGTCTTGTTTGGTGATTTGCTCTTCTTTTTGATCACTTGTACCTTGCTAGCCTTTCTGCTTGAGGATGTAGCTTGATCGCCCTTCTTGAAGGATTCGTGCACTGCCTCTGTCAGAACCGATTTTACCGGTTCCTGTAACCGGTTAAACCGGTTTTGCACAGGCAGCTCCACCTTCTTCAAAGGACATGCATCAATCAAGTGTCCAACTTTCTTACATTTGTAGCATGCCCTCTTCTTAGATCCTCTCTGCTTCTTTCCCTTGATTTTAAGCTTGATAGGGCACATGGATGCGTAATGCCCCATGTTTGAGCATTCGAAGCATTGTATGTGATCAAGTCCCTTTTTCCTCATTTCTTGAGTCTTGTTCTTGTTGACTTGCTTGTCATGCTTAGGGACTAAGCCAGTGACCATTGATCCCTTCTCAAGCTTATTCACCATGTGTTCACGGTTATCTTGAGGAGGTTGCACTTGGCCCTTTCCCTTAAGCTTGACCAAGTCATTCTTGATCTTTTCTCTCTCTTGCTTCATGTCTTCCAGTTCTTCAGCAAGGAGATCATCACAAGACTCTACAAAAACATGCTCACCACAAGATTTGGTTGCTTTGGAGCAACACGGTTTTTCACACAATAAAGTAGAATTGATGTGAGATCATGTGCATGTGTGTGTATGAGGTTCAAGATACTTTACCAATGTAATCATGACCCCATGAGATGTTTCTAGCAAAGCATATGAATCAACAAGCATCTCATGGGAATATTCAAGTTCCTTGTGAATGCCTTGCAATTTCATATGCTCACTAGTGAGCTTCTCGAGTTGAGCACTAAGCATTTGTTTTTCTTGTTCTAAGGATGCTACACAAGTAGATAAATCAGTAGCACAAGCATAATCCTTTAACAAGATTTCATACTTACTGACCAAGGAGGCATGTGATGATTTGAGAGCCTCAAGTTCTTTGGTCAAGGAACTTAGTCTCTCATCAATTTAACCATTGCCCTGTGGCAGAACCGCCCTAATTAAACTGGCTCAAGCACGTTAACCATCATCTCAATCACTTGATCCGGTTACCTGTACTTCAAACAGTTCAATTAGATGATCTGTCGGGTCAAGCCCGATGAAACCACTGTATTTCCAATCGAACCAATGTGCACAAGGCTCACTCGAAGGAGAGCACAGATGTTACCAACATTACCATAAATTACAGTAGTTTTATAATTAAGTTTTACAAGCCAGAGTTTAAAACACTTAGAGACAAACCAGAATAAAAAGCGCGGAAGCTAAACGACGAGATATAATAACATGTTCATAAGCCCGAAGAACATGTCATCAAAAGCACACAACAAGCCAGTTAGTCCTCGATCCACTCAACGGTCCAACCCGCCGGAACGGTCTGACCATCGATGATCCACTGCTCGGAGCCATCGGACACATTGAAATCACATTCTGAAAAAGCAAAGCCACAAGCAAGGCTGAGTAACTAATACTCAGCAAGACTTATTCGAATATGGTTTATAACACCGACTCCAAAAAAAATGCAAGGCTTTTAGCTGTGGGGTTTGTTTTGCCGAAAAGCAACTAATAGTTGATCCTAACTTTCAAATTTTAGCATCAAGTTCATAGTCATTATCAAGTATCCATGTGAGCACCTTTTCTATAGCAAACATGTTGGGACAACCATTGTTCAGAGAACCATCATTATTTATCATTCCCTCCTGCTACTTAATGCTGCACAGCAGACAAGCGGTATTCATAACGGAGAAGTGCCGCGATCATGATCGAATTTACACCTTGCAAGGGAAACCTGGACACACGACACGTAAGCGCTCCCAGAGCCTTACGCGACTACCTTTCCCGTCATCTCCCGAATATTCAGACTAAACCCACTAGTCTCGGGTGCAAAGCCCTACTGGTCCCGGACCAAGTAGCCGCAACTACACCCGCCATCCGTCCACTCCCAGAGTAGTGGAAAGAAGCCCAAATACCGTTTGATTCAGGTACATCAGTTTCCCGGGACCCAGACGCCAGTATGTGCACAGTACTTTCAATACTTGCCCAACAGTACAGCAATGATCTTAGTTCCAATTGATACGTAGACGGGGCAAATCGCCCACACAATGTAACACGGGGCCCTCGGGATTCGGTCCGGCCCATCTGGCAAAAACGGGTTGGTTACACACGGGAGCATCGTATCAGGCCCCGCCCACAAAGCTTATGATTTCAACATAAAGTAAAGAACCTACATCTCGCGAGTGACGGGAAATCACTCGATTTCTACCGGTCCTATTTAGCATGGCAAGCTATCGACCTACACATACTAGTATCTTGACATAGGAATCCTAGGGATTATGCATCTAGGGTTTCAACCATATCCAAAACTTAAATGCACAATACTTAAGTAATTATGTTGCATAGTTTTGAAAATTAGGGGTTATGATACGGTGCTTGCCTTCCTGCTCAACAGCCTTGGGCTCTACCGAACTTTGGTTCGGGTCTTCAGCAACGGCTCAACAGCAACTGCGGTCTCCACCGGGTCAGCAACGGGTTCAGCCACCAACTCGTACAAACCGTCAGTGACTGCGGTATCTACATGAAATGCATCATGCATGAGTGCGATGAATGCAAAGACAATCCTAAATATGGTGCTCATGCATGCAACGAATCAACCATAAACTAATTTATCTATTTATGAGCATTGGTTACACAATAAATAGATTTTAACCTGTAATGCATCAAGGTACCGGTGGTGATCATGACTAGCCATTTTAGCATGTAAACAACATGGCTCATGATAACATGCAGTGGCATCTACTTATATACCTATGGTTATTTCATATCTGCACTAGTTTTAGTACTAAAAGCATATATAAAATTTGTTACTCTCTTTCCTGGTTACCAAATTTTCATAACAACACATATTAATATGGTGATGCAACTAATATCAAGCCTTAATGCAAAAGCACTATCTAGTTCTATCATGTGACAGCAAAATACACGCTACTAGCAAAAAGAGAGTAAAAACACATATTTAGTTTAGCACAAGAAACTTTACTGATCACTGAAGATGGCATACAGGCCTACTAACATTACTAACCATCTCTTGCAAAAAGATTAACCCAAACACATACATGGAACTAGCTATACCATATATGCAAGCATTTACTAACATAATTAAACAGAAGGGTAAAACACATATTTTGCTCCTACTCATATTTTTCCTGCAGAGACAATTTCATGAGCAAACCAACAAAATTTATTTCATGATTTTTGGACTTCTCTACGATTTTCTATGAATTTTTCAAGCTGCAATTGTCCAAAGAAAAACACAAATTCGGAATTCAACCAAACATGGGCCTGAACAAAACTCCCTAGTCCACAGAACCTCCTTCTAACCCCCGTCAAAAAAAAAACCTCCTTCTAACTTTTCTCCCATCACCTGGCCGTCCCAGGCCCGCCAAGGGCCAACCCAACCGCGCCTCCCCCTCCTCCCTCACCCTTCCCTCTCTCCCCTGGCCCACTCGGCCCAGCAAGCCCGGCCCCACCTTCTCCTCTCCCCTGCTCCTCACGGGCCCCTGGCGCCCAGGCCCAAGCTGCCGGCCTCCCTCTCTCTTTCCTTCTCGGGCCGACGCCACCCAGGCCCACTCGGTGCTCAGGTCCAGAGACCGAGCCCGAGCAGCGTCGCGTCCCCCCCACCTCCTCCCCGTCGTCTTCTTCGCGACGCCACAGAACCGAGCGGGCGCGCGCCCGACCAGCGCCGACGCCGCTCAGCCCCTCCCCTATTCCAGTGACAAAACAATGGAACAATGAGAGCATAGCGTGTTCCCGAACGAGGCAAACGCATCTTGATAGGTTGATTGGGAAGATATGAACCGTGTGAAGCTTTCTACGAGAAAGCTCTCGGACGGCGATGGCGAGCCGAGATGTGGAATTCCGGGCAAGGATATGGATGGGAGAGTTTGGGGACGGCTTGGATGCGAGGAGGAGTGGGTGGGTGTTCTCTGAGTGAAAGGAATTGGCTCGCGGTCGAGTGAAAGAGTGGAAGCGCCGAGAAGGTGTCGGTGGCCATGGTGGCCACGACGTTTCTTTAAGGTGGGGCTGCTCTCGTGCTTGTGCAGCGGCCGTGGCAAGTGGCAATGTGCTCGGGAGCAGGTGAAACAGGGACTCGGCAGACTCGGACAGTAGTCAAGGCGTGGGCGTGGCCAGACGAGGATGACGAGGTGACGGGCTTCCAACCCGGCATGGCAGTCGTCGTGGACGACCGGGTGACGTGCTAGGGTAGGGTTGCAGGGTATGGCGGGGTTGTGTGTGGTTAGGGACATGCCGCGCTCGTCGTTGGCGAGGTGGGTCGCGCCCGGACGAGCTGGTTGTAATCGTCGCGCCACGACGTTCATGGCACACTGAGTGGTGACCGCGAACACAGGGTGACGACGTCCACTGAACAGGCTATATTTGGATGGCAAAAACTCCCAAAACCACTGCATAACTCTCCCCACTGAAGAATACGAAAGTTGTAGAGGGTTGATAGGGCTACAACTTTGAGTAAGGAAGTTTGTTTCAACACCCAACAGATTGGAAGATAAAACGGATCGAAATCAGCCAAAATTCACGAACTCAGCCGACACTTTGGAAATTTCGGAATTGACAGAAACTGGTCTGGGTAGCTGTTTTAGGAATAGGATTGCGGGAGTTTGGGGAAACTTCAAGGAGTGAGTTTGGTACTGTTGAAAAGGTCATTGGAATCTCTACAAGATTGATAAAGGCTCCAACACAGGATGACTAGCTTAACATATTTTAATTAAGCAATCAAGACAGCAAAAAGACATGACTTTGAACTCAGCACTAGAGAGCTAAAACAAGTCTTAACACTCTAGCTATGCACATGAGATGTTCATGAAACTTGATAGACATGTTAAAAAGAGTATGCATGAAGCATCATAAGTATCTTAGCATGAATCATGCATAACATGCACATGAAATGATAGTACATGCGTTATGAATGAGATGATGATGCACTAGTGCTCACGTTGACATGCTTGCACTAATGATTCCTTGGATGATCATGATAATGCCAACTTATACATAAGATTAAAGGTGCAATGCCATTGATTAGTTAGTAATCGTAGGGCCAAACACCAGAGGTGTTACAGCCCTCCCCCTTAAAAGAATCTCGTCCCGAGATTCCGGTGCATAGAACTATGTGTGTCAAGTTTAAAGTACCTCGTTGTCGAGCGAGAAGGTCGGGGTAATTGCTCTGAAGGTAACTTTCTTGCTCCCATGTGGCCTCACCTTCGGTGCGATTGTTCCACTGAACCTTATAACATCTGATACTCTTGTTTCTGAGCGATCCATTCTTTCTGGTCAAGGATTTTAATTTGGGCGCTCTTCCTATATGGAATCCGGTTCAACCGTAATTTCTTCCAAGGCTACTTCTTCAGTTGGTACCCTCAAATATCTTTTTAGCTATGATACATGAAACATATGATGGGTGCCGGCTAGGTGAGTGGGGGAGTTTCACCAATAAGCAATGGGTCCACAACATTCTCGGATTGGAAAGGTCCAACACATCTTGGAGCTAGTTTGCCTTTGACTCCAAATCTGTGTATACCTTTACTTGGTGAAACCTTCAAATACACATGATCTCCGACATTAGAGCATAGGGGTCTCTTTCCTTTATCAATGTAACCCTTTTGTTGGTAGTGGGCGGCTTTAAGATTGGATTGCGCAACTCTCACTGTTTCTTCGGCCTTAGCAACTAAATCTGGTCCAAACACGGCTCGTTCCCCTGCTTCTGGCCAAATTAAAAGGGGTTCGACATGTACGTCCATACAGAGCTTCAAAAAGTGCCATTATCAAGCTTTCTTAATAACAGTTATTGTACGAAAACTCAACTATGGGTAAGCACTTCTCCCAATTTATCATCGTGAATTACACAAGCTCTTAGCATGTCTTCTAGGAGTTGGCTCACTCTTTCAGTTTGCCCATCGGTTTGGAGTGATAGGTGGAGTTACCGATTAGCTAGGCTTCCAAGGCCATAAGGGACTTTCTCTAAGAGCAACCTGTGGTGGGTGACTCTTAATTGCAGATCGTGGAGATGCCCTTCAAGATAATATGTTGAACAGATAAAACTTAACATCGTTCAGTGCAGTGACATGTGGTTGAAGAGAAATAAAAGGTGCGTGCTTTTCCTTTGGTCAACTATTGGGCGGTTGTTACTGGAATTACCTCTCCTTAGGCAATAGAAATTTGATGCTGGCCGAATGATTCAACATCCCATTGTATTTAGCACACCACTAAGACTTGTAGAAAAGTACCCGAGGAGATGGGGATGATGCAAAGATGTTGGGCTAGGGTGAAAACCACGGCCCATTTACAAGGAAACAGTGGACTTTAGAGATAAAAAGGGAACTCCAACATTCTTACTCATGGCTTTTTTTTATCAGAAAGATCATATGATAAAGGTCACGGAGATCAGGGGATCATTGCAATATTGTAGGAGTGGTTGCCATTATGCTATGCAGATGCCAACACAACATAATTCTAATGGTGCCATTGCTCAATGCAATGCCTGGTGATGGATGGTTGTAAGAATACATTGACCAGCAAAATGACCTATGTGCAATTTGATGGTCCTCATGCCATGATGTACTCGAATGATGCTCATGTCATGATGGATGAAATGAGGAAGTGCATGTGAGATGATGCACGTGCATATGAGCTTATGTACTCCCATCATGATGCAAGTTTATGTCCTATGCCATATGCAATGATTACCTGACATTAGACCTTGGTTGAAAGGCAAGGTTTAGAGAGAACAGTAGAATTGAAGAGAGATTATGATGAAGTCCCATCAACTCAGCCCGATACCGACGTGCCCCTAGTGACACAGTCACACGGCTGCAGCACGCACAACGTCCTAGGTTCCATCGTGGCACCAGATTGTGGGACAAGGCTCCACCATAAAGCAGAAATCAGGGGGTCGCAACAAAGGGGGCGCACGCAGTTAGTAAGAGAATTTCCAGGGACCAAATTTTAGTCAACTTACGGTGCCAAGGATGTAAACGGTCTCATGATGATCATGCGATGCTTATGCATTATGCAAAATGATAAAGTGACATGCATAGATGATGTAACCTCTTAGTACGATCATGCATGACTGCTATGGTTGAGCTGATCCCCTCATTTTCAGTGGAGTGACAGAAGGGAGTGCTTGGTGTATGCAGAAAGAATTCAAGGTGACCAACATTGCGGGAAGCATCAAGATCAATAGGCAAACACTTGGCCTTCAATTCTGTAGTAGGGAATGGTCCTCGAAAGGAGCGTAAAGGAGTAGCAAGGTTGCTCCAAGGCTACAAGCGAAAAGGTTGATTAAGGAGTATGCAAGTCCAAAAGGAGAGTATCTCAGAGTTTAGATAACGGACTTGGAAAAGTTGGTAGCCACTAGGTGTACCAAAATTGGTGTGCATGATTTCTAAACCCCAGTTTGTCATACACTTAGACGTCTACAAGTTCAAACTTTCTCCTGGGCTGTGTGTGCTACTTCAGCTGGAACACATGGATTGACGTGCGGGCCCCAACGGACTTATTCTCTAACGGTCGAAAGGAAGCGATATTGTTGATCCGCTTGATTTGTCAGACCTTTAGTCTAGCTTGACAGCTCTCTCTTCTGGATGCGGAGATTTGGCCAAGGAGCAAGGTTAGGGGATGCCTAGCGCTTCTGTCTAACTGAGTCAAGGGATGCGATGGCATCATAAGTGAGCACGGCCAAGTCTGGATTACGACATGGCGATGGTAGTTTGCACATTCCCTCCAGTGGATTAACCGAGAAAGGGGGTTAACTCGAACCATTGGAAGTGAGATACGAGGACGTGGCTGAGCTCAAGCGGTACTCCAAGGAAATGAATCAGGGTCGACCATGTTGATGTCCCGACGATTCTCCTGAACTAGATTCTAGGCACGCCTGTACAGCAGGACGAAAATCTGGTACGGTTGATTGATGCGGAAAACCCAGCACAGCGATACTGAGACAAATGCTAATAGCATACCCAGAAACTAGTACCGAGATACATGCGAGCTCATATGGGCTAGTTCATAGATTACACTTCCAGGATAAATCAACGTCGCTCATGCGGGAGTGGGCGGGTTACATGGTAGTAGAATGCTAAGAGTATCAAGATATGGCCCACATGGCAGATGTACATCACTACCACAATCCAACAATCTAGATCGCACACCTCAAGGATCCGAGACATGGGAGTAGGCAGGTCTTGAGCTCTTATCGACCGACGTAGCTCGGAGATCTTGGCTTGCGAGATCTGCTCTCGGGCTTCGGCTGGGGCTTCTACTCTGGTGAGGTTGGCAATGGTGAACGGCGGAGGAGCTTTGAAAAGACGGCTTGGATGTGAGTCGCAAGCGGTCGTAGCTTCTTCTTGCAATGCCGGAGTTCGCCGAAGGAGTGCGAGCGGCGAGGCTTGATGGAAGAAGGGCCAAGGGAACTCGAGCGGTGGGTTTGGGTGGCTTGGAAGTGGAGGAAGCAGGCCTTGGTGCTGAGGCCTCCTTGCCCTGGTTGCCGCTTTATGGCGGCCGGTGATGGTGCGTCGGTGGGGCGGCATGCGTGACAGCTCGCACGAGAAGATAGGGACCGGTGGAAGTGCTGGAGTTGTGGTGGCGCGTGGCACGGTAGTGGCCGGCAGCGAGATGCGTGGCGATGGGACCGTAGGCGCAGTGGCGTGTGCATCAGTAGCAAGGCAGAAAGGTGGCAGGTGATGGAACAAGCGACGTAGGGTGCGGCGCGTTGTGAGGGTGTAGTGTAGGTAGCGGATTCCAAGTCTTTTGCCCTAGGAAAGATACGGTTTGCACTGGAAAGAACGAGAAGGCAAGGTTTTGGCCATGGGTTTAAGTGGAGATCTTTTGATCCTGTTCTTGGTGCAAAAGAACTATCGCTAGCTAATCTGCAGAGTAACCACTTGGCACGGATTTTTCCCCTTCCTTTTACAGGGTCATTAGGAGAGATGGCCTTTGTCTTTATGGTATCAAGCATATCCATCCTTCTGTCTCTCCCTAGAGGGCGATTCATCATTACCTTTAAAACCCGAGGTTAGTTTCATGACAACCCTCTAGGATGTCAATGATAATCCAACGTATACAAGTCTTCTCTGACAGAAAGTTTCTAGATTTCATAAAGAATTTTTGGAATGGCTCTGCACAGAAGTGCTCTGACTTTACAAGAGATAGATGCAGATTGAGCTACAACATTTAGTCATCCATATTCTCAGACTTGGAAGGTATCCAGATAAAATAATGACTTCACTGCCCGAGACTTATTCAAGAATCCCTCAACAACCCCATTTAATGGCTATGTCCATAGATTGACTCATACAGAGGATACAAGGCTAAAATCCTTGCAGGGCATCGGGAAGGCTGAATTTGAAAAGCAGGAGTAGCAGCAAAGGAAAGGCATATCTCCTAAATATGATATCCAAGAATGCTACATATCTAGCAACAGGTAGAGAACAAGTTCCCTTACAATTTTGTGGTTACGGTTTTCAGTAAACTCCATCTTCATCTAGATGAATTGATCACTATCAGGTCTGCTGATTTCAGGGCAGCAAGTTCTGAGTATTCTGGTAATAACTCAAGCTACCCATGGAGGAAAATTCTGAGATTTTGACAGCAGAGGCGTCTCCAATTTCCCCACAACTTTCTTAATTATCACTTCTGCAGTAAAAATTGTTTACTAGGTCGAAACTTGACATGTACCAGATCTGTCCAGATTTGCAATTCCCTGATTTTCAAGCTCAACATGTGAAGCAATTTAGTGGTTATGTGTATTGTGACCCAAAAACTCAAAAGAGTTAAATATGATGCATGCACGACCTATATGTCCTTACAAAAAAAAAGCTTGCCAACAAATTGACAAGAACGCGGACTCATATGGTGGCATACATACGTCTCTCCTTATAATAGCTAGTCGGAATTTTACCGATCACACACCCTACCGTTTCACGGTTAGTGTGCCTACAGAAAAATACATCATCACTGAACCGTTCGTGCCCGCACTCACGAACAGCCCCCATGTACCTCACGCCACATGGGTGACGCATATGCGGTTGCCCACATATGATGACCACGCGTTGTTGCTTACTATAGAAGCAACAGTCAACCAGAAATTTAAAAACATTACAGCCATTATGACACCGTGAAGATGTTATATTGGCTGCACCACCAAGTAGGCCACTGCTTGGGGACAGCGTTCGGATCGCACTTCCGACAGGGTGTCCATCCTCCCCGGATGACTGGGGGTCTCACCTTTAAGCGTCGTTACAGAAATTAAGGTCGGTTATGCATAAAAGTAAGTTTTTGACAGAAAGTAAATGTGCTGGAAGTTAGTCAAACAATTACTTTAAGCCACCTACTAACAAACACAACCTACAGGGCTTGCGGACTATCTCTTAGGTTTTCCTTAGCGTTCCTAGCCTGTTTTGAAGAAAGCTCCAATTTTAATTATGCAACACAGTTTAGGGCTTTGTTAGTACCACCTGTTGCACATTTTCACTCTGATACCAGCTGTGGCAGAACCGCCCTAATTAAACTGGCTCAAGCACATTAACCGTCATCTCAATCACTTGATCCGGTTACCCGTACTTCAAACAGTTCAATTAGATGATCTGTCGGGTCAAGCCCGATGAAACCACTGTATTTCTGATCGAACCAATGTGCACAAGGCTCACTCGAAGGAGAGCACAGATGTTACCAACATTACCATAAATTACAGTAGTTTTATAATTAAGTTTTACAAGCCAGAGTTTAAAACACTTAGAGTGCAAACCAGAATAAAAAGCGCGGAAGCTAAACGACGAGATACAATAACATGTTCATAAGCCCGAAAAACATGTCATCAAAAGCACACAACAAGCCAGTTAGTCCTCGATCCACTCAACGGTCCAATCCGCCGGAACGGTCTGACCATCGATGATCCACTGCCCGGAGCCATCGGACACATTGAAATCACATTCTGAAAAGCAAAGCCACAAGCAAGGCTGAGTAACTAATACTCAGCAAGACTTATCCGAATATGGTTTATAACACCGACTCCTAAAAAAATGCAAGGCTTTTAGCTGTGGGGTTTGTTTTGCCGAAAAGCAACTAATAGCTGATCCTAACTTTCAAATTTTAGCATCAAGTTCATAGTCATTATCAAGTATCCATGTGAGCACCTTTTCTATAGCAAACATGTTGGGACAACCATTGTTCAGAGAACCATCATTATTTATCATTCCCTCCTGCTACTTAATGCTGCATAGCAGACAAGCGGTATTCATAACGGAGAAGTGCCGCGATCATGATCGAATTTACACCTTGCAAGGGAAACCTGGACACACGACACGTAAGCGCTCTCAGAGCCTTACGCGACTACCTTTCCCGTCATCTCCCGAATATTCAGACTAAACCCACTAGTCTCGGGTGCAAAGCCCTACTGGTCCCGGACCAAGTAGCCGCAACTACACCCGCCATCCGTCCACTCCTAGAGTAGTGGGAAGAAGCCCAAATACCATTTGATTCAGGTACATCAGTTTCCCGGGACCCAGACGCCAGTATGTGCACAGTACTTTCAATACTTGCCCAACAGTACAGCAATGACCTTAGTTCCATTTGATACGTAGACGGGGCAAATCGCCCACACAGTGTAACACGGGGCCCCCGGGATTCGGCCCGGCCCATCTGGCAAAAGCGGGTCGGTTACACACAGGAGCATCGTACCAGGCCCCGCCCACAAAGCTTATGATTTCAACATAAAGTAAAGAACCTACATCTCGCGAGTGACGGGAAATCACTCGACTTCTACCGGTCCTATTTAGCATGGCAAGCTATCGACCTACACATACTAGTATCTTGACATAGGAATCCTAGGGATTATGCATCTAGGGTTTCAACCATATCCAAAACTTAAATGCACAATACTTAAGTAATTATGTTGCATAGTTTTGAAAATTAGGGGTTATGATACGGTGCTTGCCTTCCTGCTCAACAGCCTTGGGCTCTACCGAACTTTGGTTCGGGTCTTCAGCAACGGCTCAGCAGCAACTGCGGTCTCCACCGGGTCAGCAACGGGTTCAGCCACCAACTCGTACAAACCGTCAGTGACTGCGATATCTACATGAAATGCATCATGCATGAGTGCGATGAATGCAAAGACAATCCTAAATATGGTGCTCATGCATGCAACGAATCAACCATAAACTAATTTATCTATTTATGAGCATTGGTTACACAATAAATAGATTTTAACCTGTAATGCATCAAGGTACCGGTGGTGATCATGACTAGCCATTTTAGCATGTAAACAACATAGGTCATGATAACATGCAGTGGCATCTACTTATATACCTATGGTTATTTCATATCTGCACTAGTTTTAGTACTAAAAGCATATATAAAATTTGTTACTCTCTTTCCTGGTTACCAAATTTTCATAACAACACATATTAATATGGTGATGCAACTAATATCAAGCCTTAATGCAAAAGCACTATCTAGTTCTATCATGTGACAGCAAAATACACGCTACTAGCAAAAAGAGAGTAAAAACACATATTTAGTTTAGCACAAGAAACTTTACTGATCTCTGAAGATGGCATACAGACCTACTAACATTACTAACCATCTCTTGCAAAAAGATTAACCCAAACACATACATGGAACTAGCTATACCATATATGCAAGCATTTACTAACATAATTAAACAGAAGGGTAAAACACATATTTTGCTCCTACTCATATTTTTCCTGCAGAGACAATTTCATGAGCAAACCAACAAAATTTATTTCATGATTTTTGGACTTCTCTACGATTTTCTATGAATTTTTCAAGCTGCAATTGTCCAAAGAAAAACACAAATTCGGAATTCAACCAAACATGGGCCTGAACAAAACTCCCTAGTCCACAGAACCTCCTTCTAACCCCCGTCAAAAAAAACCTCCTTCTAACTTTTCTCCCATCACCTGGCCGTCCCAGGCCCGCCAAGGGCCGGCCCAACCGCGCCTCCCCCTCCTCCCTCACCCTTTCCTCTCTCCCTTGGCCCACTCGGCCCAGCAAGCCCGGCCGCCACCTTCTCCTCTCCCCTGCTCCTCACGGGCCCCTGGCGCCCAGGCCCAAGCTGCCGGCGTCCCTCTCTCTTTCCTTCTCAGGCCGATGCCGCCCATGCCCACTCGGCGCTCAGGTCCAGAGACCGAGCCCGAGCAGCGTCGCGCCCCCCACCCCCACCTCCTCCCCGTCGTCTTCTTCGCGACGCCACAGAACCGAGCGGGCGCGCGCCCGACCAGCGCCGACGCCGCTCAGCCCCTCCCCTATTCCAGCGACAAAACAATGGAACAATGAGAGCATAGCGTGTTCCCGAACGAGGCAAATGCATCTTGATAGGTTGATTGGGAAGATATGAACCGTGTGAAGATTTCTACGAGAAAGCTCTCGGACGGCGATGGTGAGCCGAGATGTGGAATTCCAGGCAAGGAGATGGATGGGAGAGTTTGGGGACGGCTTGGATGCGAGGAGGAGTGGGTGGGTGTTCTCTGAGTGAAAGGAATTGGCTCGCGGTCGAGTGAAAGAGTGGAAGCGCCGAGAAGGTGTCGGTGGCCATGGTGGCCACGACGTTTCTTTAAGGTGGGGCTGCTCTCGTGCTTGTGCAGCGGCCATGGCAAGTGGCAATGTGCTCGGGAGCAGGTGAAACAGGGACTCGGCAGACTCGGACAGTAGTCAAGGTGTGGGCGTCGCCAGACGAGGACGATGAGGTGACGGGCTTCCAACCCGGCATGGCAGTCGTCGTGGACGACCGGGTGACGTGCTAGGGTAGGGTTGCAGGGTATGGCGGGGTTGTGTGTGGTTAGGGACATGCCGCGCTCGTCGTTGGCGAGGTGGGTCGCGCCCGGACGAGCTGGTTGTAATCGTCGCGCCACGACGTTCATGGCACACTGAGTGGTGACCGCGAACACAGGGTGACGACATCCACTGAACAGGCTATATTTGGATGGCAAAAACTCCCAAAACCACTGCATAACTCGCCCCACTGAAGAATACGAAAGTTGTAGAGGGTTGATAGGGCTACAACTTCGAGTAAGGAGGTTTGTTTCAACACCCAACAGATTGGAAGATAAAACGGATCGAAATCAGCCAAAATTCACGAACTCAGCCGACACTTTGGAAATTTCGGAATTGACAGAAACTGGTCTGGGTAGCTATTTTAGGAATAGGATTGCGGGAGTTTGGGGAAACTTCAAGGAGTGAGTTTGGTACTGTTGAAAAGATCATTGGAAGCTCTACAAGATTGATAAAGGCTTCAACACAGGATGACTAGCTTAACATATTTTAATTAAGCAATCAAGACAGCAAAAAGACATGACTTCGAACTTAGCACTAGAGAGCTAAAACAAGTCTAACACTCTAGCTATGCACATGAGATGTTCATGAAACTTGATAGACATGTTAAAAAGAGTATGCATGAAGCATCATAAGTATCTTAGCACGAACCATGCATAACATGCACATGAAATGATAGTACATGCGTTATGAATGAGATGATGATGCACTAGTGCTCACGTTGACATGCTTGCACTAATGATTCCTTGGATGATTATGATAATGCCAACTTATACACAAGATTAAAGGTGCAATGCCATTGATTAGTTAGTAATCGTAGGGCCAAACACCAGAGGTGTTACATGCCCTTCTTGGTCTTCTTCTGCTTCTTCTTCTTGGCCATCAAGCACATTAAGCTTTCATCACTGGAAGATGAACAGGTTGACGTGGATACTTTGCTTGAGTCGTCGCTTATGCCTTGAGCAGAGCTGTACATGGGCTCCCTGGCAGAACCGGTAAAACCAGGGTTGCAAACCGGTAAAACCGGTTCCTGCACAGGAACCATGTTTTGCTCATTTTTGTTCTCTTGCTCCATGGATGGCATCACTTGAGGCTCATAAGATATTGTTGATGCAGTTGAGCATTTCTCAGGTGATGCAGTTGGCATCACTTGAGGCTCATAAGAGATTTTTCTCCCGAAGTTCGGATTCACCGCTTGCACCAAACAGCCACCAAGGCACGGTGAATCCTACTCTTCGTTGAGAAAGCTTATACGACCACACAAGGTCAAGCTATCTCCTCCTTCCACTAAGTGACCTCTTCCCTTGCGGAGGCGAGGTGAAACCTTCACAAACGATCCCGTGACTCACCACACACTTCGGTAGCTTACCGGGCACCGCCTAGCCGTCTAGGAGGAAGAACCACCAAGAGTAACAAATGCTTCAACGATTGCTTGACGAAACCACAAGTGCTCAAGGATTAGGATTGCTCTACAATGCTCACACACAAGTCACTCTCTCAACCCAACTCAAATATTCAAGTTATGAGCACAAGTCTCACTTAGAGAGGTTGGGGAGAGCTCAGCTGGCCTCTAGAATGTGTTAAACTCGAACTGAGCCAGCAGCCCCTCCAAGAGGAGCTCATGGGTATAAATACCCATCTCTCTAAAAACTAGCCGTTTTTCTGTCAGAGAAAACCGGTTCCACCGGTTGCCAAAACCGGTTTCTCCGGATTTCAAAGAAACTAGCCGTTAGACACTCGAGGCCTCAAAACCGGTTTAACCGGTTCCCAAAACCGCTTTCACCGGTTTTGCCAGAGAACCCACACTAAGTTAGAAACTCTCATGGTTAGACTCACATGGGTTCACTTGAGCACTTTTGGAGATTGTCATTCAACCAATGTTGCATCTCTCTTGATAGTATGTCATACCTATACTCAAGACATAAGATAAATCATAATTCAACCACTTGAGCTTATATGTCAATGATCATGCCAATACTTGATCAATCACTTGTTTGAGGGCTTTTCAACATTGTATCTTCAACTGAGCATATCCACCTTGAGCTAGTGACTTAGGATTTTCCATAACTTATATTTGAGTTCACTTTAATCCTTAGGCCACTCCCTTCATCAATCATAACATATATGCATTGCATTGCTTCTCTTGACAAGACTTGGATATGATATTTCGAAACCCCCCGGATACTAGATACTTCACCTTAGCAATTCGCACATGGTCATAAGTCATCACTTAACCAAAGCTTGCTTAGTCCCTCGCTCTAGTCATCTCGATTTATTTCTTCACCACTTATCCTTGCATCATCAAGTTAGCTTTGCTTTGCCATTGAATGAATTTCATTTGAAAGATTCTTCAAATACTTGTTCTTGATCAATAAAGAATATCCCACATAATTGCAAGCTTCCAATAGAAGACCAATATGTAACACATATTTTTGCTCATGTCATCGTTATCGTACTCACATGAAGTCTTGCAATATCATTCTTCTTTGTCAAATAGATCATCTCATAATATTGGAGACCCACATAGCATATCCCAAATTATTGTTTCATCATTGCTTCTTTTTGACATGACACCTGGGTCACCTGAGTGTGACCTGGCTGAGCCAGGTCAGCTTCTCTGTCCTGAATTTATTTCAACCTGGCTGACCTGGGTGCCACCTGGCTGAGCCAAGTTATCTTCACTTCAACTTTAGCAATAAATATTATTTCTTCACATACTTGCTTGCTTATGTCAATGAGTAGCCATATACCATGATGAGCACAACAAATATAATGAATCATAAGAGTAATTCCCTGCTCATCATCTTAAGCAAACAAGTTAGTCCTTTAATCGTTTTGTCACTCAATTCACCAAAATCCACTTGAGGGCCTAGATGCACTCTCAATAAACAGATTCATTCTCTTGTTGCCTAACCGATGTTAAATCTGTCAATGTTAATTCTTGATGCATTGTAGTAGTATGCATTACCAGCTGAGTAACATGAGTTATACAATTCAAAGGAACATGTACTTTTTCAGACTATTTAGGAGGTACAACAAAAAGATTGGTTTGACCGGTTTCATGAACCGGTCTAACCGCTTGTGCCGTAATCGGCAATTGCGGTTGTCTTGATACTGTTTGTTGTGGAAAAAATGTTTATCGGCTTGCCATACTGTGAATCTTCATGAAATTCCTCTAGCACAGCCGATGAACTAATCTGATTTTTCTCATGTTGCTCAATACGAGGAATATCATAAGAACTAGAATTGCTAACACAATCCTCTTTTTCTAATTGATCTAATCTTTTTGATAATTTAGATAAAGATCCATTCTTTTCCTATGTACAGAATCAAAAGTAACTGCAAGTTGATCAATCGGAGTGGACGATGAATTGCTTACAGTGAGTATTACCTCAATCTCCAGATTATCAATCTTGAAGGCGGGCATCACAAATTCTTGTGCTCTTGAAAATGTGCTCTGGCGGCCTTTCTTGAATCCCATCAGAAATTGGGTCTTGATATACTCTTGTGACGCATCATACATCTGACGCTCCTCTTTGCTAAGCTCCTTCATGGAAGGCATAACGATATTGTTCTTGTCAAAATCTGAATTAGATCCCATCTGGCTACGATTGGGTAGACCGGTTATAGAAACCAAGATATCTCCCCAACGGAGTCGCCAAAAATGTGTTGACGCTTTTTCTGACCAACACATCGAGATATGCGCTAGAACGCGCGGATCCGCAACGGATCGAGCACTGGCAGTGCTCCCTGCCTAACCGGGTTAAACCGGTATGGCAACCCGGTTAAACCGTTATGCTAGGGTTTGCTGCGCTGACCTAGAATCGCCGGCCCGGGAGGGACCCCGTCAGGGCTGGCGCGTCTAGGGTTGTTCTGAGATCGGCAAGCCACTCAGAACGCCGTCAAACGCCGTAGAGACGAAGTACGAACAGAAGGAGGGGTTGGAAAAGCTAGGGTTTGGAAGGGATAAAAAGTAAAGTACTTGCATTTGATCGATTGGATAGATCCTCAATCGGTCATGGCCCTTTATATTTATAGGGTGTGGAGGTCTTGCCCTGCAAGGAACACATTCCACAAGTCGGATTCGTCCCAAAAGTCCAATTCTACCACGACTCGGTCAAAACTGGTTAAACCTCTATCAAAACCGGTTAGACCGCCTTCGGCGCCAGATCAGCTGCAGAACATGGACCAATTGGACCGCCCTAATACCGGTTAGACCGGTCTGTCCAGCTAGAACGGCGCTGTGTCAATTTCGACTGCTGACACTAACAGAAATGGATGTAGGCGGCGCCGGCGGCAACCGCAACGCGCAACGCCCATGCCTGCATTGCATGAGATGTCAGGAAGCGGGCCTGAAAAATGGAAGCGCAGCAGAAGGCGCGCGTGCGAGAGAGAGGCGGGCGGACCAGCAAGGGAGAAAAGTTGGGCTGCGCAACTGGGCTGAGAGGATGCGCATGCGTGCATATAGACACTCTGGCCCAAAAACACCGAGAGGGAGGTTAAGTGGGTGTACTGGGCTGGACTATCCATTCGTGTCTCCGTGAGCTAAGCATGCCAAAACAAACCACGGCGGCAAGGCCGCGTGTGCGTGGCCCACGGGAACACACATGGCCTGATGGCCTCGACGGGTTTTCCAGCGAAGATGCGGCGGCAGCCTGCTGCTACACCCGGTGGCCAGCTTTCGTTTCGCATGTGCAAGAGGAGGAATCGGAGCGGAGAACTTGCCGTTTTGGCGCCGTGCGAACCATGATCGTGCCTCCACCTCAAAAGGCCTGGACGATGGATCAACAGATTTTCTAAACAGCCAGGTCATTAGGAATCACAATAACGAAACCTTGCTGTCCTGTTTCCTCATTGACCTTTTTTTCTCTAACAACAAGAGAAGGACAGAAGTATTTTTTTCTAGAAAAATATCTAATTGAAAAATTAATCTACCATCGTTCTCGACTGAGAAGAACCCATACACGACACATTAGTGATCAGTCATTACCGCATATCCAAAACTGGGTGTATGGAAATTCAGTTCGAAACTGTTATGCGGCTCATTTTTTTAAAAAAAAAATATTATATGCAAAATTTCATGATCTGAATTTCCGGCCAGGTGTAGATTTGACATTCTGGATGAGCGAGACACGATCGATCTGGGAGTTGGAATTGTAAAAGGGGGAAGGGCATCGTGGTCATCTCGCCCGCCCACGTGGCGCCGCGCCGCGCCGGGCCCGTTAATATCACCGCCGCCCGGACGCGGCTGGACCTGACCAAACCCCGGCGGCCACAGCCCACAGCAAACCCTGTGCTCTGGCCTCTGGCCCTCCCGCGACCGTTCCAAATACCTCTTCGCGTTCGTATTCCACGCGGCGACGTCGCCATCGCGGCCGCCGCTCCGCTCCCCCCTTCCTTCGCCTATACGTAGGTAGCCGCTGCGGCCGGCCGCCCCAAACCCTAAGCCTCTCCCTCCCTCCCACGCGCGCGGGCCGACGCTCTGGTGCGCCGCGGCTTGCTGCTCTTGTGACCCCGCAGATCGCCGGCGATGGGATCCAAGGACCAGGGCGGAGGGGCCGCCTCCTCGGGCGGCGGCTTCTTCTCGTCGTTCGCTGCCGGCATGCGCAGCTGGGGCACAGCCGTGCACAAATCCGTCAACGGGTGAGTCTCCCAGCACCCCTGGCGCCCTCTTCCCCCGCTCCTCTCCTCAGATCCGCCTTGAGCTACCCCTCCTAGAGCTCTGGCTGAGCTGATCGGAGGGGATCGGGACCTCTCCGCCCCGTGATCTGGCGCTCCCGCGTCCGATCCTAGCTACTGCTGCTGCTACTGCTGATCCCGCCCGGTGTACCTGGCGAATTTTCAATTTAGCACTTCGTATTAGCTCCAAGCTTGGGTATTTAGTAACCGTATTGTATCGTTCCATCAGTAGCTCAGTAATTATCATACAGTGATTTATGCGCTAATCGTGTGATTCCATAGATTCTCGCTTGGAGTGGTAAATTGGATGCTTGGTTGAATAGTAGTTCCTTTTTATGTATTTATTAGTATCTAACATGTGATGCTTTGTTGTTTATATGGTATGCAAATGTGCAGTTTAAAGTTTGTGTCATGTGATCCGTACTGAATTTTGGTGCCAACTGTTTAGCCTTGATTTTAGTGACCTGCTTCATCCTTTGACACGCTCAACATCTTTTGCCTCATCACTTTTGAAGTTTAGCCTTTTTATCCACTTTATCCTTATGCTTTGCCTTTTTGGACTTGAATTCTCTGGAAATGCACATGATTAGTTGTCTGTCATTTTGTAATGAGCTGCTGTAATGTCTGTAGGTTGCTTGGTTATGAAGGCCTTGAAGTTATTAACCCTGAAGGTGGCACGGATGACGCCGAAGAAGAGGCCTTGAGGGGGCGATGGAAGCAGGAGGTGAGGATAAGTGAATTGTCGTTGAATAGTTTGTTGGTATGAAGTCATAGGAATAAAGTGTACTTGAACCCTACATAAATTGGAAATTGTATATGATATTCACATTCTACTCGGGAAATGGATTTTTTTTTTGTTTTTCTTTTCTGTGTAGCAAAGTTGGATAGTAACAACAATGTAATTTTCATTCTACCTTTGGTGTTGATATAAGCCGTACTACAACATACCTCAGCACTGAAGAACACATCTTTTTCTGCTAAATTAATTTCTTAAACTTTGCTCTGCTTAGAGTGTCATTTCATTATTTTGCGTTGTGGTTGATCACCGTCTTCGAATCTGAGATTTCTTCTTGCTCCAATGTGAGTATACTCATTCTGTTGTCAGACCCTCATCTCGTCAGTCGGTGGTACCGTACCTTGAATTGTCTGACTACACAACCACATGTTTAGAAAATTCCTGTTCATGGCTTGCAGGCTTGCTCATAGGTCATGATTCTTGAAGTAGAGAGTGACTTGGTTTAAATTCTGTATCTTTTGACCATTTGACATGGACATAGATATTGAAGGCTATACTCTAAAACATAGTAATGTGCAGGGTGTATATATCTATCACTAGTGACTCCCATTTTGCACACTACTTGGTTCTTTCTAGATAAAACTATCACTCTGATAATTTGGTCATTGGTCTCCGTATTTTAGTTGTTCGACATGATTGTGTCAATTACTGCACTTCATATGCCGTTTCTTAACACTGTTGCTAATTTGCAGGATCGTGATAGTTATTGGAAGATGATGCATAAATACATAGGATCAGATGTTACATCACTAGTGACACTTCCAGTCATCATTTTTGAACCAATGACAATGCTTCAGAAAATGGCTGAGGTTTGTACGGCTAAGTTCTGAATTAGAGCTCTTGATATTTACTTCACTGCCCATCTACCACTAAGGATGTGTTTGCTATTGTTTGATTGTTTGCAACTTACAAAAAATATTTCTGTGCATAAACTGTATATGATGTTGTAATGCAAAGTTCTGAATTAGAGCTTTCAAGATTTACATCACTGCCCTTCTACTACTAAGGATCTGTCAACAGTTTTTTGATCCTTTGCAACTTTATTAAAAAAAATATTTATATGCATAACGGTAGATGACGCTGTAACAATTTTCCCATTTACCAAATAATTACATAGGCATGGTTTGCTAAATAATAATTATATAGGTATGATTAAATTATCTTAGAAACTATGATAGTAATTTACTTGTATGGTGAACTATTTCATGTTGTCTTGTGTCTTTGTTTTGCAGTATAAATTAGGCTAATTGTAATCACATAAGTCAGGGAAATTAATATGGTGCTAAATAACCTTATGAGATCCTGTTATTTCTTGGTGTTATAAAAGCTGTGATTTAATGGTCCCCCTCTGTGATATAAGTATCTTCCTGTTCTTAACGGAGCCCATACAGAAAATAACCTCTCTTTATCTTTCATGTGATGATTTTGTGCTAATGCTTTTACCTGTTCCTACTGACGGCAGTTGATGGAGTACTGCGAGTTGTTAGACAAAGCAGATGAATGTGAGGATCCCTACATGCGTATGGCTTATGCTTGTGAGTTTTCTCCTTCCCTCATCTGCAACATCACTCTAATGAGATATCATGGTTGGCTGAGCTTTTACTCAACTTTTCAGCTGCATGGGCTGTTTCGGTCTACTTTGCGTATCAGCGTACATGGAAACCTTTCAATCCAATCCTTGGAGAGACTTATGAGATGGTTAACCACAAGGGCATCACATTTCTTGCAGAGCAGGTTAGTGATACGAATGCCATTTCAGATATATTTGATGCAAACAACTTTCATAAAAATCTTGCTAATTCTGCTTTTTTTTACCCTTGTTTTGTCAGGTAAGCCACCATCCTCCAATGGGTGTTGCTCATTGTGAGAATGAGCATTTTACTTATGACATCACGTCTAAGTTGAAGACCAAATTCTTGGGAAATTCATTGGAAATTTACCCAGTTGGAAGGTGAATTGTTAGAACTGTATTTTTTTCTAAGGGATCTGTATGTCTTGAAAGGCTTGTGCTGAATTTAATGCATTGCAAATCTTTTTGAAGATTGCATTGGAACCAGTTATTGAAACCACTAAATTTAAGCCCTGTTATATACTTCTGTATCACAGGACTAGGGTGACACTTAAAAAGTCTGGCATTGTTTTTGATTTGGTGCCACCACCAACAAAGGTTAACAACCTGATATTTGGACGCACTTGGGTTGATTCACCTGGAGAGATGGTCATGACAAACCATACAACTGGAGACAAAGTTGTGCTATACTTCCAGCCATGTGGTTGGTTTGGGTATGATACTGACCTTCAGTTTCTTGTTGCAATTGTAGTCGAGTGACTGTTCATGTTGGCAATTATTCACTTTTAGCGCACACCTTTTCATTGCAGCTTTTTTTTTGGGGGGGTGGGGTGGGGTGGGGTGAGGGGCTCATTCAATTCTGTTCTTCCAAGGGGTTGTCTCAATATACTGTACATTTCAGGGCTGGTCGGTACGAGGTGGATGGGTATGTGTACACTGCAGAGGAAGAACCCAAAATAATGATTACAGGGAAATGGAATACATCTATGAGTTGCCAACCATGTGATCCAGAAGGCGAGCCTCTTCCAGGCACCGAGCTGAAGGAGGTCATAGTTTCTTTCACTTTTCATTTCTAGAGAGGACTTATGTTATATTCTTGCAATGCTGGTCTCGTATTTGCGGATGCCAGATCTACTTAACTGCTCATACATTTAACTCACTGCAGATCTGGAGAATTGCTCCTACCCCACAGAATGACAAGTACCAGTACACTCACTTTGCTCACAAAATAAATAGCTTTGACACAGCACCTAAGAAGCTGTTGGCATCCGATTCCCGGTTGAGGCCTGACAGATATGCCCTTGAGAAGGGTGACATGTCGAAGTCTGGCGCAGAAAAGAGCAGGTATTGCCCTTTTTCTTGAATTCAGACGAATTCTTTGTAGCACCGTCAGTCTCTTTTTGTGATTAGGAATTTTGAGCTGCCGCCTGCCTTCCAGTTTTGACCTTACACCTGCGAATCTGCAAACTTGTCAGGCTTGAGGAACAACAGAGAGCTGAGAAAAGAACTCGAGAGGCCAAGGGCGAGCAATTTACTCCCAAATGGTTTAACTTGACAGATTTAGTCGGCTCTACCCCATGGGGTGACTTGGAGATTTATGAATATAATGGCAAATACACAGAGCACCGGACTGCCATAGACAGCTCCAGTGTCGCCGATGAGACAGATGTCACTTCAATCAAGTTCAACCCATGGCAGTACGGTAGCTCATCTTCCTAGTGATTTCTCATGGTCAGAAGCTGCCAAGCTTTATTGTCATTGTGTAAAACGCTCCCAGGCCTCGGTTTGTGCTGATTGTTGTGCTATCAGCACTTTTTCTACCTTCGTAGTATTATTATGACCTTCCTTGGCCCTCGTCAAGCTACAATTATTCAGGAAGTAATGTATTTGATGTAGTCAATGTACTGCCGTTGATATCGCAGAAATTCAGTTTCATTGAGCGGTTAGGTTGTAGAATCTATACGTGGTAAGCGAAGTTAAGAACGCGGGTACATACGGAACTATGGATAGTGCGGAACATATCTGGCTTGCGTTTGATCTAAGACTAGCCTTTTGCCTGTGTTTACTGTGGTGTGGAGAAGGGTGGCCTGTCATCTGTGCAAAAGGTGAACCCGTTGGCCCGCTTTATCGTTTGAACTGTGTACTTGATCTGATCAGAAGGCAGGCACCAGGCAGGGTTGGCTGATTAGTCCGTCATGACAAGCGGCCTGTGGGTCATCGTCTTCGATGGGCGGCACTAATGGCACTGTTTGGTGATGAATGGGGAGTGGACCTGTGTGTGCCTGTCTCTGGCGTCTTGCTTGCAGAGATGCGTTTGGCACAGGCCCCGCCCGGTCCAGCCTCACCAATTGCCAAGCGCTGCCCTGTGCTATTACTGCTCAACAAATCACTTCGTTGTCCTCAGAGTTTCTTTTTTAAAAAAAATAGAAAACTTACAAGAAGCTGGTTATTGGCTACAGGAGTTCAGAGAAATTGCAGCGTCCCAGATAGTATACAGAGCCGCGCGACTCTAGAAAGTTGGAAGGAAATCTTAAATCTGAAAACCAGAAGCTGTCAGTTCATTTGAACCTTCAGGAAGGACCAGTTTTTGGACAGTCCAGTTCAGTTGTAGCTGCTCCCGGCCTCCAGTATCGTGGAGTAGTTATTGAAATTCTCCTCTGCGTAGGCGAGAATTCTCACAGATCAGAGGGCCAACACCGACTCCTTTGCCCAGCTGAAACGAGAATCCTCAGAACAGATGGGAAAAGGGAGAACGGACAAGGCGATAACGGTCACGTGTAGCGCGTCGCGAGCCAAGGAACGGATGGAAGGAGATTAGGAGCGAGCACTCGAGGAGCGGTGGCCACTTGTCCTCCTGCAGATATGATAGCATCAAGCGAAGGAAGGGGAGAGAACAGAGAAGGAGAGGGCGCCCCAGTGCCCCCACCCCCACGGTGGTCCAGTCCAGGTCCTGCCCAATTCAGATCACGTCCGCCAAATGCCCCAATCCAACTGGGCTCGCCTCGCCTCGCCCGCCACAAGAAGCTGCATGCAATAGCAATACCGGGCGCCCCGGGACAGGCGAACAACGCCGATCGCTACCGTGTCCATCGTTGTCACGGTGATCAAGACCCCCAAGAGCCGGTTCCGAACGCACAGAAATTCGCATCCATGTCGCGAGGGACAGCTCAATTCTTGCACGAACAAAGGTTTTACCAGAGGGAGGGAGGTGCGCGGTTCCTGATAGGATCCAAGATGCGTGGAGGAGGCCGGCGCCTGCCCCGACGCAGCGCCAACTGTCCCTCTCCGCTCTCGCTGGACGGCCACCATCCCCATCCGTCCCCAGCCCAGCCGGAACCACTTCCGTCAGGTCAGGGCCTCTCTAGCTCTGGACGACACTGTACAGACGATGGACCACCTCGCGCCCGCCTGTCCCTTCCTCCCCTCCCCTACCTTGGACTGCATCTTTCGGGTACGTGACGCCCCCGGCCTTTCCCTTCGGACCGTGACGCGCACATTTCGTTTCCACCGTCCCCCCGAGAGTAAACCAACCCCCCATCGCCGTCGCATAAAGGGAGGGAGGAAAAGAAACAAAAGGCGAGAGCGGGACGAACAGTTCGGCGATAACAAATCTAGCCTCCTCATTAACAGCCGCGCCCCCTAGGGCTCGTACCCCAGGCACGTTGGGTACACCCTGTGCCCGCTTGGCCCATGCCCGGGGCGGGGCCTGCACTGGAGGCGCGCGCACACGGGACAGCGCGGCGCACGAGCGGGCGCGGCGCGGCCGGCAACCACACATGACATGCCCTCGCATGACGCGGAGGGCACTCGAACTTGAACGGACGCGCGAGCTGCTGCTGCCACCACCGACTGGCCCCCGCCGCGCCGTCCGTCCCTAGTCTGGGGCTGGGGCTTGGGAGATGCAGAGATATTCCTCGTGCCATTCTTTTTCAGTTCCACTGGATTGCGTCGGGCTGGCACGGACAAAGCGTCGTCGTCCATCATCGGCATGTGTGCCGCGCTGGCCCGGCACGAGCCCGTCGCGCGCTCGCTCTTTCCGTTCGGGTTCGTCGGCATCGGTGGCTCTCGGTTTACTAGGCCCGGAGATGCACCGCGGATAGAGGGGAGAAGGAGCGGGGACCAGCTTTGCCCGGAGAGGGCTTAGTTTGCAAGGGGAAAAAAGGTAGAGAAATGTTTTGAATGCCACATGCGTCCATGTGTACTTGGAGCGCGACGAATTATTGGCTCCCACTTGGATGGGTGGATCGACATTTGGATGAGAATCAGGGGAGGCTCTGTCCGTATCCATCCTCTGTGGAAGTGTCATGCCAAGCTCTCAAATTTCAGGGATCAGAGTTCAGAACTGGGCCTTCAGTACGTAGGATCCACGCGCCGAACACAAAATAACCATCCCAATCTTTGCTGATCCAAAGACATCGCGTCCGGAGTCCGGGCACTGGAATTTGGCGAGCTGCGCAGATGTCGCACACCTGGCTTGGTGTACTACGCGGCTGTAAACAGGAACAGATCAGGATGCATCATCGACAGGCACAGTTGCTGCCTTGTTTCTTTATCCGATCGCCGGGCTCTCATTGGAGTACTCGTATGCCGTTAGGTGTGGGGCCTGCGGACTGCAGGGCATGATGGAATCTTTGCATGGACACATCAGCCATCAGGCAGCCTAATAGTAACCTCATCTCACTAGTCACTCCCAAGCTGCCTAATCCAGATGCAAACAGCAGCCGCTTTAAACTAGCATTTGCAGCTGGTTCCTCGAACCATCCCCCACTTGCACTCACTAAGTCACAACTGTAATCACACCAGGTAGTCAGTACATGTCAATTTAGCTGTAACTTCGTCATCTCCCTTCTTTTTTCCCTCTACGAAACAGATAGGTTGGATGTGACCCAAGAAAAGGATATGCCCTTCTTGAATACTTAAGGTCAATCTGAACCAAGGAAAAGAGGGAACATAAAGTGAAATAAGTGCCTGTGAAGTCGGCACACTACTCCTAAATTCCACTACATATTTTTATGAATTCCCCTTTTGTTCTTTTAATTGGAATTATGTTCCTCAATTATTGTCATGAAGATATATCTGTGTGTGTGCTTTCCGAGAGATCTAGCAAAAACATTAGATCTGCCATGCACATTATTTAGCAAAATACTGCCTTTTCAGCAGAATACATTAAACGCAAACTAGCTTGCTTAAACTTGTGTCTCAATATTATAATTAATCACAAAGCCCAGCAGCGTCCAAAGAGTACATTTTTCATCACTTCTAAAGAAGGAATAATTTCTCTTTTCCCACCACGCATGTGATCTGATAACAGCTCTAGGTACCTTAAGCGTGTCGATCCATGTGATTTCCCAACCTGGCTAACGTTTGTTCAGCAAAAGGAGGGGTTAAAAAAAAGGTCACCGGAGATGAAAGAGTACATCTAAATTAATTGCTTGATACCTTGATCTCATGGGGCTAGCTAAGGGGTGGGGGGGGACTGATCATAAGCGTGACCTGTTCCTCCCGCAAGCAACAACCTGTTCTTGTAGAGTAGCATGTGACATGAGGCTCCCTTCACATGACCCCTTACTTTTCCTCTAATCTATACGGAGAAAACCAGACCGTTAGTTTTGTAATCTCTTGTCGTTGCTTTAAAGAACAAAAATATTGATCTACCAAGTGGGCATTGTTTGTGTATATAGTAATATCCTACTTTGAAAAGATAGCAAGGAATTTGGGAAGTATATTCATGCTAGCTGGTGTAGGGCAGCTAGGTAGCTCACATTGTTAATCTCTCTGCAACAATGGCATTGGTGGACAGTCTTAGGTAGGAGATAGCTAGCAGCTAGACATCACATCCAGATCAAGCTGAGACAGTGAGAGGGCACCAGTACTGATGGCCTCCAATATGGACTAAAAAAGAATCAGCCAATTTTGGGATCATGGAAACCTATATATTTTTGTCCACTGAAAAGGTCAACTCATTGTCCTGCCTTTGTTAGCCAAATCATACGAGGAAGTCAATGCATGAAGTATCACTCTCAGTAATACCTGACACCTTAAGAGGTTTTACAAGCATCTGATAGATGCAGAAATACATGTCGGCGCGACGTTAGTTGATGGCACAGTCTACCTAATAGTGTGTCATGACTCTGGTTTTTATTGTGTACACAATTGTGATAGTACAGTCTGAGCTCTCAGCAAACCGACACTAAAACCCTAATCATCCTAAAAATTTTAAATTTAGAAAGTAGAGATTGGAGTAGATTTTGCACCCACGGGGACAAGATCCTCCCCTCCCCCGGGCAGCAACTAGGAAGAAGCCCCTTTTGATAAGCATGTGATCAGCCCACTAGAGCTCACACCTGCCATGTGAGCCTCCTTCACTTGTTAAACCCTCCCATGAACCCCCTCCTACCCCAATGATCCAATGGCACATTTTCCCTCTATAAACATATATGAGAAATAAACTATACCACTACAGAAGAAAAAGCAAATACTGGCTATTAGCATTATTAGTATATATAATAAATAAAATGGGCACCATGCATCTTTCTCCCCTCCCTTGTCTTAGTCGGGAAGTTGGTGAGAGTGGCATCAGCTACTTCTCCACAGGGTAGACAAGCAATGTGATGCACGCCTCATTATTCCCTTTCTCCGCCAAGGATGGGGCCCTAATTTGAGGGGAGGAATCTCTTAATGATTGCCCAATTTGTTACTAATACTTTCTGGCAGTGCCATAGGATCCTGTGATCAGTACTAATGATGCTCTGCTCTCTGATCTCACCTCCTCAAAACCACCAATGTACTGCGCCAGTAACCGCCAATTGCAGTTCTCTGAATTCCTGATGAGTAAAAAAAAAGAAAAATCATCTATCAGTTCTTTATTTTTTGAACAAACACATCTCTATCAGTTCATTGCCGCAGATTCTGCGGTTCGGGCTGGAATTCTTACAATGTGAACAGATAATTTTCAGTATGGTTGTTGCATTATTTAGTGACCAGTGCATTGCTCTTGCTTCATTGTTTATTTTGGGACGAAGATTGGCAACCACGTACTACCAGCCGATTCTGACCAGCCAACGGATGGGCCGTCAATTTGCGCTCGCTCGCTCGCTCGCTCAGCTTGCCCAAGCTGACATTATTATTATTGTTGCTGTTAGTATGCAGTACAGATCTGAGGCGACCGCGACCTTTCCTATTTTTTGAAGCGTTCTATGATTGCCGTTAGATCAAACATACTCATCACAAGGCGGCTCCCTGCATGTGAGAGCGAGACCTACTTAGTGTCCCCCTAATAAACGCGTAGCTCTCTCCCGCATCCGGGCTAGCTAATGTGCTATTAACCTCCCGTAATACCACTAACATGGCTGGAGCGCCAAGCATGTGGTCGATCGATCCGGGATTTTGTTATGACATGGTAACATGATTAGCAAGCCTTTTCTGTTTCCTCTTCAATTGCCCAACGGACCATGTGGTGCAGAGAGGGAGGGTGGCTTGGAGTATGGTGAAAGGGTCCACTTTGAGAAGGCTTAGCCAATCGCAAAAAGCAAGCGAGAGCAAGCAAGCAGCAAGCAAGGTGGTCGTGGTCCCAGAGCGAGAGCACACTTGAAATCCATGGGTTAGACTTTGGGGACAAGAGACGCCCGGCTGCAGCTGGGAGGAAATGGTGTGTACGCGTCGACAGTGATCGGCATTTAGGCCCGGTGCTTTCAGGCGCTGCCGGCTTCCATGCCCTGGATACGGCATGGCAATGGCGATTGGCACGCGCCGCCGCCAACTAACTACGGCATGGCAATGGCGATTGGCACGCGCCGCCGCCAACTAACTCCGCGCGCTCTGGGCGACAGCCAGGAGGAGCCCAGGACGTGAGCGTGCCGGGAACGGGGCCGCGGCGCATTCCCCTCCGGGCGTCGTGTGGAAATGGAAACGCCCCGGTTTCGCCCGCGAACGGACGCCTTTCCGGGGCGCTCTCGTTTTCTCCGTCCCTCGGGCTCTCTCGCCCGGGGGAATGGGACCGTGTGGTTTTCCCGTTTCTGTGGATGAGCTGAGGATGTGGTTGGGTGAGAATGGGACGGTCGCAGCTGGCCGGCCGTTTCCCTGTGGCGATAGGAGGAGGAGGTATCTCGTGTCAGCAGTGATGGAGTGGAGTTTCTGTTTTTTGGAGACGGGGTTAGGAATGATTGGAAGGGCATGGGCGTTCGCTCGCTCGTAGTTGGGTCGTGGCAGGCATGTTGTTCAACTAACCGCCTAGCAGCCATACATCCCTCCCTCCCTATTAGCAACAAAAGTACTATATATACAAATATGAGCTAGTACTCATTATCTACTACGATCAAGTGACCATGTGTCCCTATCTGTGCTACTCTGCAACTGCAACCGATCATTACTGCCCCCATGGACCACAGGTAACAAGCGTAGGATCAGCATCAGCTCTCCTTTTGTTGTTGGGCGCTGTCGACGATTCAAACCGATGAGCCGCACAAGATAAATTCCTGTAGCGCGCTTAAATAATGCTGCATCATTACGTAATATCCCCCGCGAGATACAAATAAGGGATAAGTAGGTTGGCAGCGAGCGACGTCGAACGACGGACGGATGGTGTCACGCAAGACTACCACTAGTAGTACCGTAGTAATAAAGGGCACGTGGCCAGCCTAAAAAGTTGGCTCCCGGTCTGGTAACCTGGCCGAGAGGGATCCACCATCCACGGGGGAGCGAACGAAACAGGGGAAGAGAAGGAGCGGAGGTGCAATGCGCTGCAGCTGCGAACCCGGCGGGGACCGCAAGTTGCGCGCCGCCGGCACGCGCTCCCCGTTCGAGCCGAGCCGGGGGCTGGCTGCAGCAGCGCGCTTCCTTTGGCTGCGTTGCCGGGCTTACACGTCAAGCAAGCGCTCCCGTGGTCGTCTCCCCCACGTTCCCCGCTCCGGGTTTGAGCCGGCCACCGCGCGCGCGTGCGCGACTCAAGCCGGCCGCGTCGGCGGCGCCCGAGTCGCTGAGGGCTGGGGCCAGCTCAGACCAGGGGGTGAATGATCTAAACGAATGAGGTCCCGTGACGGCATGGTAAAGGGAAACGGGGCCAGCTCGGATGGAGTTTGACCCTGTGTGAACGGAGGGTTTAGCAAGAGTGTAGGTAACTTCGTGCTGATGCTTGATGAATTGTTCTCAAGGTTTTTTTTTTAAAAAAAACCAGAAGGTGCTTGTTGGATCTGAACTGCTTTAGTCTGTTCTTTTAAAAACAAATCCATGCCTGATGAGCATTGGTGGCAATCCTAGATGTATATATTTATATTTATTAGATGTCAACTACTCTATTTAAACAAAAATGATAACATGACCATGGCAGATCCTTGTCCCAAATTAAACCGTATCTTTTCTATAAAGACAAATGAAATTAAACAGTTGCTCATAAAATCGATACAGTTCTACTGGTCACAGCAGGTTCCCCCCCTAAAAATATGTAGACAACGTGGTAGCAGACCAGGGGTGGTACCATTTCTAAAGCAAGGTTGTACTTGAGGACCAGGCCGCCAGATCGGCAGCTTTTTGGACGATGGTAGGATGCATGGCATGGGTCGAAACAAAAAGGGGAGGACGACGAAGCGTTGGAACAACGATTGGTATCATTGGCTGGCCACCGCGATCGGCATGGTGGGGGTACATGGCAGAAACAAAAGCGAGAGGGCCCGTCCCTTTCCTGGAACGTTTGGCATCTCTGGCCTCTCTATTCCTGCTCGCTTTGGCAAAACCCAAGGGGCCCCTGCGCTTTACGTGCAAGCAAGCTAGAGCTAGCTACCTGCATGCACGCCGTGCCTCTGTCATTCTGTTTCCCTTTTCCGTTTTTGTGCTGTTCGCGTCTCCTACGGCATCGATGCGAACAAACAATCAGACGATCTGGCAGGTTCAGGTGCGCATTTCTTTTTTTGGCAGTCCTGCCTGATAAAAAATACTAGAAGTCATGACTGTGCCGGTCGATCTCGAGATTAGAACAGCTAGAGAGGAGGTGATTTTCAGACTAATTCGGTTCAGATTTGTGTTGCAACTGTTCTTTAAGCCGCAGTTTGTCGGTGCAGGAAGCGGGAGTAGCTAGCTAGCTACGGCAGCACCAAGTGCAAGGGCAGCAGGGTCGTGGGGCGCGCGACATCGCTTTCCTTGGCACGTCCGCTGCGCATCCACCACCCAGATTGCGTGATGCACGTTGCTGATATCCGCATTGGCCCACCGCGATGGGTGCAGAAGCAGCGGATCGAGATGGATTACGGAACGAACTGGCCTCACCGTGCGTGCATTGGACGGGACGGGACGGGAGTGCTCTGCCTCTCAGGCCCCACCTTCTTTCCCCAGGCCCCTGCCAATCTTTCAGCCCCAGGTGCCTGCTACGTTGTGACGGGAGAGCTAGTACAGAGGAGGCATCGCCTTGGCATGAGACCGTGTCATGTCATGATGACGCCTCCGTTCGGCTGGCTGGTTCTGAACCAGCAGTCAGCAGTACTTCAGTCTCACAGAAAATCAGCACCAGCCATTAATCACCAGCTAGTCAACAGTATTTTTTTTCACAGAAAATCAACACCAGCCACCGGTCAGAATCAGCACCCGTCTGGCTGTATACATAGGTCGTCGTCCCAGTTCCGTACAAACCAAGAGCTCGCTCGCCCGGGCCCCCGCAGCATTCAAGCGCGCAGCCGCAGTGTGATTTCGAATCTTCAACATTGGTGACATTCGCGACATCAAGTACCGGGATTACTACGACGACAAGCACAACAACAACCACCACCGATGCTAACCGCGACTGCATTTATTTTTAAAGAAAAACTGAGAAATTACTGTGGATTAGCGGCGCCACACATTAGACCTTCTTTAGTTCCCATCCTCAACTTCACTATTCATCAAAGGGAATTTTACATGCATGGAGTATTAAACGTGAGTTAATGACAAAACCCATTCCATAACCCCCTAACTTTGCGAGACGAATCTAATGAGCCTAATTAGGCCATGATTAGACAACGTCGTGCTACAGTAAACAATCTCTAATGATGGATTAATTAAGCTTAATAGATTCGTCTCGTGATTTCCCGTCTATCCGTGTATTTAGTTTTATAATTGGATCATGTTTAGTCCTCCTAATCTTCGATTTACAATTGCTACTGTAAACAGATTCAAAAAAATTTAAATAGTTGGACCAACTAAACAAGCCCTTAGTCGCCCTGATCGTTCATGCGACCTTGCTTGGCTGCGACGAACGAAGCATTCAGCGTCGCCCAAATTTTTTTTATTTGCTCCCGAAGATTTCACCGGCGATACGGCTCCCCCGTCTACGGCGACACGCGTCGCCATGGGCCCCAGCGCTTCCTACCTGTCCTCCCACGTGCCCTCCGGGCCCGCACGCAGTGGACCCTAGCATCCAGGTGCCCTACCCCCTTTCCGCGCGCCGCCCAGCCCAGGCCCGAAAAACTTGCAGCGCGCGCCACACACGGACACGGGACAGCAGTTGCCAGTTTGCCTCGCCTCGCCGTCAGTTCCCGCGTCCTCGCCGGGCCCCGCGCGCAGCAGATTCTCTTTTCCCTCCCCCTCGCGGGGCCCGCCGCGAAGCTCCCTCTCCCCACCACCACAAGCGCCACCCGGAAAAAACCCCATCCTTATCTCGCGCCACCACGCCGTCAGAGGGAGAGGGGGCCGTCCGGATCATGTGGCAGGCGCGCCCGCCACGCCGCCGTCGCGGATGACGGCGGCGACCCCCCTCCCCACGCCCGGCATGGACGGCGCGCCCCCGTCGCGTCGGGCCTTTTCCCGTCGCCCGAAAAAACGCACATAAAAACAGGGGCTAATCCATCGTTCTCTTTCGGTGTCACGCTCTCTCTCTCTCTTTTTTTCTTCCTGGGATCGTAGTCGGAGCGGATGACGATACCGAAGAGCACCGAGAAAATAAAAAGGCGACAGAAAAATGCTTCTCGTTGTTATTATCCCTTCTCGCCCGTGGGAGATAACGAGGGCCAGGAAAATGAAATTGAATTTCCGGCCAAAAGTGACCGGACCCGGCCGAGGACGTAACGGAACGGAGGGACGATAGGCGGATAAGCGTAGGGGAGAAAGGAACCAATGGGAGCGTGCGCGGCCGACACGTGTCGCCGCCCTTTTTTCTGACGTGGCCGGGGTGCCAGTCTGCCAGATGAGACTACTACGACAATCTGCAAATACTAGTACTACGAGACTTGCAAGAAAAACATCGGTCCATTATTCTCCGCTGTCTCGTGGAGCTTGTCTCGGAATTCGGATGATAAAAAATAGGAATGTACACCTTCGGTTCAGTTCAAACAGTAATTTGTGGTGACGGTGCCTTTTGCCCTTTTTTTTTCCGTCGAAAACGTCTCCAAATCTGATTCCATAGAAATAAAGCTCAATCCATATTCTCCGACTTGAGCTCAAGTTTGAAATATTCGAGTCGCTTAAATCGATTCACAGCTTGTGGATCCTATAATAGCACCACTATACTAGTACTAAAGACGAGCTAGATATATATAAATTCAGCGGATGATGGATGTAAACACACACCTCCCACCGATTGTGTATTCAGCTTGTGAATTATATAATATAATCCTGCATTTTAAGACGGAGATAAGCATACAAATCGGGCCAGTGAAGACTAAATCCGGATGATGGAGGTATACACACACCTCCCACCAACTCAATAGGCTTGGTCCATCCGATTTATAGTTTGTTAGAATGCATCATTACATTGAAAGATCATTATTTGAGAAATTAGGAGATATTGTCAGTTAGTTTGTTAGAATGCACCATTACATTGAAAGATCATTATTTGAGAAATTAGGAGATATTGTCACTTTGTCAGTGAAAAATAACTTGTTTGACATTAGACTCAAAACCAACCCCTCCTTTGTGCTGACAAAGGATTTGTAGGGTGCTTGATTTGAGTTGATTTCTTTGGGATACCTGCAATTTTCTTAATTTTTTTTTCATACCTACATGTTTGAACATGCTTTTCATTGAGAGAAAATTTGTACCGATTTCGAGGCCAGACATCACTTATTGTGCTTCTATCCCTTCTAACCTTCAAGATATGTTATTTTAGTCGATATTGAATATCTGGGAAAACCCCCTCATATTATTGTGTCTGCTAAATATTGGATCTTCTACAATTACACGCAAGGGCAGTTACCACAAAAATTTGCATGTTCCTAAAATTATTTGCGGTCGATTGACGATACTTCTAGTATAAAGCGGGTCTAAAGGTGAAAACAAATCACTGCTAAAATAGTATTACTCCATTGTGCTGACAACGGATTTGGACGGTGCCTGATTTGATTTGCTCGATTGTGATACAGACAATTGTATCACTTTTCCCTTTTGCATGCATTGCTTACCACATTTTTCGTTCCGAGAAAAAATGTATCGATTCCAAGGTCAAATCGCGCTAAGTTCGTTTTATCTCACCTAAACCTTCAAGATATGCTATGCTTCTATCTCTCCTGACCTTCAAGATATGTTATTTTAGTGGGAACTTAATATCTTGAAAGAAAATTTGCAATGTTGCACCTACTACATATTGGATTTTTCACAATTATACACAAGGAACATTTATGAAAAAAATTATTTTTTCCTAGGGGATGGACAATACTTTTAGTATAACTCAGGCGGGTCTAAAGTTTGAACAAATCACTGCTAAAAAATTGCCAACTTAAAATGACGTGTAAATAATCTATAATTGCCCGTCGATAGCGAGACACATGTTATGACTTCGTCAATCTCAAGATCGGAACAGCCGGCCCAATCTCTCGAAGATGCTCATAGGGGCAGGGTTTACGTGCGTGTATTCATAGGGGTGAGTGTGCATGCATGTGTGAGCATATACGTCCGTACTGGTCTTTCGCAAAAAAAAAAACGATAGCCACTTGAATATGTAACTCTTAAGAGAAATTTTATGATGGCTGTAAAAGAAATTTGATGAAAAGTCACATAGTATCTTTGTAGCATATGATGTTTTCCAAGTAACTTTACCATTTCGCAAAAGAACTTTGATGACAAATCTGACAATATCATTTTACATAAAAGATCATTTATGTGTATTGGTGAACAAAGTCCTGACTAACTCATTGCTTTCGTATTTTCTTTCTTTTATTGATTATGACCCAGAGGTGCATACACCACACTCACGTATACTAGCCAGCCTTTGTTCCAAACCGCAAAAAATTGAAATAATTCAAATATTAAAAATGCAAGTTCTAACTGGATGTAAATATATGATACGAGAACCAATCGTGAGCACATAACTTTGTTCCACCAGAAAAATGAGGAGTGAACATTATTTTTTCGTTTATCAAACATAGAGAAGTAATTGAGATATAGGAGAATTTCAGGTATATATGCCGTGACAAAGATACTATTTTTGTTTGTTCACTGGGTTTCATGAAAGAAACCGAGCAAGATTTGGTTCCTATAAATGGCATGGCATGCAATTTTGTCCATTCGGGATGCTGCCCTGTCTACCAATTCTAGTTGTGGAAACCGAGTACAGTGGTATCTTTTCTTGGAAAGATAATAGCGTAAAAGCTTGCACTAGTGGCTCACTTCATTCTAATAAAAGTTGCACCACCATGATCATTGCCTAACGAACTAACAGATTTCAGGTAGCTACAAACTTCATATGAAAATAGTAATAAGTTAATAGAACTTCTGAACTAGTTCGGAACTCAGTCGGTAATTATATTGTCAATACCTTACTTGAAAAAAAAAGAAACATATCACCAAGTTAGCAACCTTATCTATCACATCAAATCCTTCTAGATCTCATCAACAATGAATTTGTTAATTTTGGAAAAAAAAACTATGTTGAGTATGGCCAACCGTATATGTTTTGTCCTTGTGAATTTTCCACCATAATTAAACGTGGTTAGATTGGGAACCCAAAGAATGATCTTTTCTTAAACCCTAGAAATTATATGCTCCAATTGTTTTTCTTTACCCCACACCTCCGGTCCGTGCAATGGCCGAATGACGCATGCGAGCTGAAGCTATATGTATTTTTCCCATAGGGTGGCTTTAGATTTTAGAAACACAAAGACCACGAATTTCTTATCTAAAAATTATCTGGTCCTGCTGCGTTGAAGAAGCCCCGGAATCTTAGCACCTTTTCGGGCATCACCCCTGGACATTCTCCTCCACCAACACCACACAGCCTCTCATCCCATCCCCCCGAAAAAGAGCAAAAAACCCCATGCAAAAGTGTAAATAAAATAAAAAATTAAAAAACGGAGAGCCCCGAATTAATTCCGTGAGAGAGAAGGTGAGAGAGACTGCGGAGTGGGCCCGCATGCAGTTAATAATTACTAACCCCCACGTTTCTTTCCTAAAAACGCCCCCGCTAATCTCCTCCCTAAACCCCCCACCGGTTAACAAGGATCACTCCTCTCGTTCGTGGTCACGAGCGACTTGAGGGCCACCGCGGGATCCGACGGCGCGGCGGGCGCGTCCGCTCCCCGCACCGACGGCCCGGATCTGTGGCACGTGGCCCGGGCGCGGGGACGCCTCTCCCGCTGTAAGAAGCCCGGACAGGCGCCCGGTGCCGTCGGTTCGCGTGAGCGGGGGCCACGTGGACGCCAGGGAAGGGCGGAACCGGTCGTTGGGGGCGGAGGCGCGTGGGGTTTAACCGGGAGCAGCCGGTGGCGCCCCGTCCCTCCCCGGTGGGATGGCGTGGGCGTAAGAGCAGAGAGGCGGGGTTGGGGGGGGGTTTAAGAAGGGGGTTGGTTTTGAGGGGTTTTGGCCAACCCACACCACCGCACCACGCACCTCCACCACCAGAAGAAAAAACCAAGGCGGAGGGCGGAGAGGAGAGCAAGGGAGAGGGGGAGGGAGGAGGGAGACGGGGGGAAAAGGGAAATAAAAATAAAAGAGCAGAGGCGGAGCAAGGCGAGGAGGAGGGGGAGGCACCCGGAGGCAGGGGAGAGGGGGAATAATTCCGCGCGGGGGCTGAGGGATCTCGGCGGGTCCGGCCGCGGAGGAGCCCGGCGAGGCGGTGATCCGAGGGCGATCGGAGGCGGGCGCGCGTCGACGCCGGCGAGGTGAGCCCGTGCTCTAATTCCGGGGAATTCCGCCCAATTATGCGGTCCCGGGGCTGGGTTTCGCGTTCTGGCGCACCGCTGGGGCGCGCTGCTGTGTTGTGGTTTTTGCCTCCGTGCCGTTTCGGTCCAATTCTGTCCGAATTCTGCTTGCTTTGGTTCGATCCGCGGCGCTGGGCTCCGAGCAAGAGGTGAATTCGCGTTTTTTTTTTCTGAGATTCCGCTACATTTCTTGCCTGCGGCTTCAATTCTTGGGGTTTTGGTCAATTTCGCCTCCAATTGCTACGAATCGGGTGCCGAGATCGGATCTGGCGTAGCCTGATTCGCGATTTCTTGGACGTTCTTGTGCGCCTGCGGGGTTTACAGTTTGCTCTCTTTTTTTTAACCGACGCGCTCGCTTTCCTTTTGGCAGTTGCTTAATCCTCACGGATTCCGATGCACGAGGTTTTAAAAAAGTTTTCTTCCTCTCTCTCTCCCTTTCTTTTTGATCGCTTGGCGTGCTGGTTTACCTGGCGAATTTATTTGCTTGGGTGCATTAAATTCGTCGGCGAAACCATTTCGTAAGGAAAAACATTTCTCCTCTCTCTCTGAGGTCTTAATTCCGATCACGAGTGCAAGTACGAATTCTCTGCATTTCTTTGCTCTCTCGGTGTTTGCTTAATTAATTTGGGTTTCGATTTGCTTTTGGAGCGCAGCCAGTTTAAAATTCTTGTCATTTGGACCGTCCCACCTCTGGATCTCTCGCCTTGGGGTTTTGGGATTCAAATTCTTTTTGCTAATTAATTACACTGCTAACACGATCATTCCCCGTTTAATTAATCGAGGGTTTATCCGATATTTATCCCAAGTTCTTGCGGAGATCCCAATGAATGATTTCCTTTCTTCTTTTTTTTTTATTCTGCTGACTACCAGTTTTTCCTTTGCTGATTGATAATGGGTTCTTGTGCAGATTTGTGTTGGGGGACAAAGCCATGAACAGCGCAACCACCGGTTGTTAAACCTTCTTGTAAATTACAAGCAACCGAGGCGAGGCGCAAGAAATGGTGTTCCAGAAGAGGTCGTCGTCAGAGATGGAGTCGTGCGGTGGAGGCCAAGTCGCGGAGATGCCGCGCGTTCCCAAGTCCGCAAGGGTATGCGGCTTTCAGCGCTTCGATTTGGACCTCGCTTCCCTGCCCTTGGTTGGCGAGTCTGACAACGATGGCGTTTCTTGTTCGGTGAAATATGCAGGGCAAGAGATCGGTCCGGAAGAAGGAGGCCCAGAGCTCCAGCCAGATGATGTGCGCATTCGACCTTCTTGCGACGGTGGCCGGGAAGCTGCTTGATGAGGGCGAGGGCTCACTGGGGAACATGAGCGCTGGTGCCCCGGCCTTGGCTGCGTGCGCGAAAGATGTCCGCGTGAAGCAGGAGCATTGCGACGAGGAAATGAAACATTTCAAGCATGTGGCGACGGATCAGGATAGCTGCAATGAGAGCGCAATTCTCCCCCACATCGTCTTTCAGCGGTCGATGAATCATGGTCGAAGTGAGGATCCAAAGGCGAAGTCTGAAGCTCAGGACAAGGAATCCTCCATGATCAGCTGTACCAAGGCTGAATTGGGTTGTAATTTCGGGGCGATCGCAGATAGGTGGTCGCCTGAATCCGTGGAATCCGGAGCCTTCACAGGAGATGCAGCGGCGAGCCTGATGCCGGTGGCCACAGCAGGATTTCATAAGAATGCACCTGACATGTATAATTTGCTCGATGCGATGGATGTGGACGTGAAGCCTCCACCTTTGGTCAGCTCTGACAGCACCGGCGAGATGCCATTGTATGGCGATAAAATTCGCCGCTCAATCTCCTTACCAAGGGGCCCAAAGGGTGTAGCAGGGTATGCTGTAGATAGAGATGATGACGACGATAAATCCTCTGGGTGCACTCATCCGAGCACCACCACTAACAGGGATTTCAGGCCCAATTGTACAGCTGAGCATAGTAGGGTAAGGAAGTTGCTCACTTCTAAGTACAGGAAGGTTGCTCCAGCCAGGATGCACAAATCGGATCTTTCCTATAGTGGTAAGCACTGGTAAATCTTGGCCTTCCTTTTTATTTTCAGTAGCACAGCATTGATGGAATTCATATTCAAACTAGCTGCATCTCACCTGAATTCATTGATCCCATCAGATGTCGAGCGGAAGCCTTCTTTCCGCAACAAGAAAATGCATTATACACGACAGAGGACACAAAGAAGTACATTTAAGCGGAGGAAGCTCTTTGATCGTCATGCAGTTCTAGCATCTGAATTTGGTAGAGCAAATGGAAAGGGAAACACAAAGTTTACCGGAAGAGACTCCCATGCTGCTTCTTTGGAAGGTTTGTTTTACTTCCACACTTGAATTTCCTCTTCATTTCCCTGTTTTGTTACTTATCTGTGGGTAATAATATTTCTGCAGCAAACAAGGGGACCAATTCGATGCCATTCCAGAAATCTTGTGCATCAAACGATTGCCATGGTACAATTTTACTCCCCAGCAAGTTTTTTTTTATCTCCTACTGTCTATATTTGGCCCTAAGATATATTTTATTTCTTGCAGTGAAACTTAGAATTAAGTCTTTCAAGGTGCCTGAACTTCTTGTTGAAATCCCAGAAAGTGCAACGGTTGGCTCACTAAAGGTATGTAGAGGACATCTGTTTAGTATCATGTGAAGAGATTGCAGTCTGTTTTCTGCTCAATGTGTTGTTCTGTTGTTTAATCAGTATTTCTAATGCAGAAAACTGTTCTTGAGGCGGTGACTGCCATTCTTGGAGGTGGTCTACGTGTTGGTGTCCTTCACCATGGAAAGAAAGTCAGAGATGATAGTAAGACTTTAATGCAGGCTGGGATTGGTCAGGATGATATGTTGGACAACCTTGGTTTTTCACTTGAACCCAACTGTACACACAACCCGTCGCAAGTCCAAGCTCCTGAAGATATCAGCTTCCTTGAAACCATTGATACTACGGAACCCCTGGCAAGGTAACAATCTATGCTTCAATACAACTCACTGGCATGGTATAACCTGAGGTGCCTCACCCTGACCCAGACTGATGAACTTCTTCTCGTACAGGATGGCACCTGCTGACTCGTCTTCCAAGCATGGTGAAGTCGATGTCTCCCAGGAGCTTGCATTAACCCCCTTAGCAATGAACTACCAGGGCAGTGATCATGATTCTGTCCACTCGCCTGGGGGCGTGTCATCACCTGATAAAGTGTCCACACACTCGCGAGCTTTAGTTCCAGTTCCACCTGCAGAACCCAATGCAGGGGCTGTAGTTCCAGTGAATAAGTCAAAGAGGTCACCAGAGCAGGGGCAACGCCGAATCAGGCGTCCGTTCTCTGTTTCTGAAGTAGAAGCGCTTGTGCTTGCGGTCGAAAAGCTTGGAACTGGAAGGTACAGTTGTTTATTCCCCTCATTCGACCTGACAAAGTATCAATATTCCTGCCTCCTGTATTCTTACAGCATGGTTATGGATATCATCATGTAGGTGGCGAGATGTTAAACTCCGCGCTTTTGACAACGCAAAGCATCGAACATACGTTGATCTTAAGGTAATAGCTGTCAAATGCTTGACTTTGACTTCAACTGAAGATTAAAGCAAATATCTTAGCATTGCATACTCTTCAAAATCTGCCATTAATTTCTTTGTTGTTCTTTCCTGATTTATTGACTAGTCCCCATGATTTCCTGTTTGTTTAGCAAATGTTTTAATTGCTGCAAACAGCTTTTCACGGTATTGCATACTTAGGATTTATCCATAACCCCCAGTGGGTTAGATTACTTGGCCGTTTCAACCAGTTGTTTGGTGTTTGTGGGCTTTGGGTTTTAGGTTCCTCACCAAACATGACTGTGCTGTTAGTGCTGTCCCCACGCTTCAGCTTTGTTGCTTGGATGGGTCATGTGGGTTGTAGTACTAGACCGGTTCACCTAGAAACAAAGGAGACCCATTCTTGCACGTCAACTAACCCGATCCGGACTTTAGAAAAAGCCTCGCCGAGGGATGAGATAACCTTTCCTTTATTAGACTGGAAGCTTCTTGGCTGCTCTGCATGGCATTTGGTGCACCAGTTAGCAACTGACTGCATTCTCTGGTCAACATTTGACGATGACTTTGAGTTTGAACAGGCGATGAACTTACCGTGTCGAAATTGTGATGTGAACAGGACAAGTGGAAGACGCTGGTGCACACGGCGAGCATCTCGCCGCAGCAGCGGCGTGGCGAGCCGGTGCCGCAGGAGCTGCTCGACCGGGTCCTGGCAGCCCAGGCCTACTGGTCCCAGCAGCAAGCCAAGCTCCAGCCTAAGACGCCCCCGCTGGCTGAGGCTCGCTTGCTCACCTAATAATTCGATGATCCCGGCTGATGGCCTCCTCGGAGGCCGTTGCCGCCTTTGTATAAAGTCAGTAAGTCAGTCAGTCCCTTCACAGGAGGTTTAAGGAAGATATTAGAAAAAAGAAATACATATATAAGGTACAAGAAGCATTGACCGATTTGTTGTAATATCTACTCACCACCGGTTATTCTTTAAAGCCAGGATTCTCTCTCCTTGTGAATTTAACCAAAGGAAAGGGTATTTCTTTGGCAAATTGTACATCTTGATGATGGAAGAAGAAGATGATCCCTGAACTGAGATCTGCGGTGTCTACTAATAGCTCACAATTTTTGCAATTGTGGTTAAGAAAATGAAGGTGCTGCTTGACCAATCTTCGGCTCTGGCTTCTGGGTTCTGATGTGAAGTTGTTGCCTCCTACAGAAGCTGTGAATACAAAATTCATTCAGTGTATTAGGCTTGAAGTGCAGCCAATCTACATAGTTTTGACTGACAGACGGCCAAAGAAGCCGTAAAAAGGAGGGTAGCTTCTCCTTTGTTGATTCTAGGCTTAGGAGCTCAGCTCCATCAAAAGAAGCCTTAAGCGAGGCCAAAGGGGCACCGAAAGAAAGCTTCAGATTCTTTTGTTCAATTGAATTCATTCTTTTGTTAGTGGAGAGTGATGGTAGGAGAGGAGGGATGGATCTTTGCTTCACTTTTTTCCTTTTTTTTATTACTGTAGTTGTACTGTGTTCTTTCACCAATCTTGTAGTTATCCCCATATTTGTAATTGATCGAAATTAACAATATGAAAAGGAAAGATTTTTTTTTATAGCACTACACTACAGTACCCTTTCCTATAAACTATGGCTCTCATGCAGCATATGATCGCCTTCCTGTGATTAATTTTGTGCGGAGACTCAGCAGGTGATCCTGCTTGGGATCGGGCCTCGATCAGATGTTTATTAATCCCTTGTCCTGTGTCAGAGTACTGCCGCCGGGGTTTAGTTATGGGAGATTCCTATCCATAATCCATTAACCCCAATCATAACCCCATGTGCTAAAAGTTTACTGACGCTACACCACCACTGTTAGATTTATTCACAATCAACAGCTACCGGTAACTACTGATTTCTAAGGTGTAAGATGCTATCTTAACTACTACTCCAGCCAGTATCTGAATTAGCACAGCAAGCAAGTTGACTTCTAGTCCTCTACGTCCATACAAGGTGCTTAAAGTAATTGGCAGCTGACATGCTAACATTCAGATCCACATTTCTCGTTGCTTGCAAAGATTTCAAAGGTTTAAACCATTGACCTCTGACCCTTGAGGGGGAGGGGGCAAAAAAAAGAATCTACCGTCAGCAGGCCGGTGGCATGGTAGATCCCTTGAAGCATGCTTCCCCATCTGGCGATGGAGCAGCTATCTGTTCCGTATACTGAAAGAATACGTTGCCGTGTGATGGCTGGGCGACGGAGGCCAGAATATTCCCATGTTGCGGATCGATGGCGTATAGTCCGGGATTAGAAATAGATGCAAGCAAGCACGCCCACGCTCAGGAGGTAGCGAGCGGAGAACCGGCAAATGAACAGGCTGGACGCATTGCTAGGCTAGCTGTTGCTTGGAAGCAAGATTAGGCGAGGAAGGAACACCGACACCTTTGCCCCCGCGCCATTGGCCAGGAGGAGAGGAGCAACCCCCACGAGGCTTGTTACAACAAGGCGAGCTGCTAGCTTGCCGCAACCTTTATGGCCAGATGGGTCGGCCATTAGCTGGGATCAGGTCAGATGAGATCAGATCGCGCCGGATCACGCCGAGCCCCCTCCCCTAATGCGCGCAGCGCACAGCTCTACCAGCTGGGTCCCCAGCTGTTCCACGATCGGTCGATGGCTACTCGCACGGGACTGTAGCCGAGACGTGTGGGCGTCGGGCGAGACGGATACATGTACCCGTCGACCGGCCTCATTCATTCGGCCGTCTCCGGTGCCCATACCAACGTGCACCTGTCACACCGATGCGCACGCATCCATCCGCCTGCGTATTTCTCGCCATTATCCTGAGACGAGCAGCGTGAGCTAAATTATGCGTCGTTGTTGGTTAGGCACGAGCGCGCGCGGGGGCTCGGCGAGCGGGACCGAACATGCGAGTGTTTTGGGGGCTGATGATCTGAATATCTGATGGGGCAACCCGCGCGTCAGGCACCGCACGCCATGTTCCATCCATGTGGTATTGTGGTGGCTTCCCTCCCCTCCCCTCGCCCGATCCTCGCATCTGCCCGCGATCCGGTCGCGCGGGAGCTTGCTCGGCTCGTCGGTCGTCACCGGGCAGACGCAAACGCACGCAGGTCGGCGGGTGGAACGGCCGCCGAACCGGTAGCGTACGGCAGCCCGCGCCACCGGCCGGCATGTGAGCGTTTGCGATCTGCCAGCGTGGGGGGCGAAACGGTTAGTGTTAGGCCGGCCGGTCTGGTGCAGTGGTGCGTCCGAGATGGTCCGTGCATGTCCCACGACGTGTTTGCCATCTCTGCACAACATCTCCGGCGACGCAGAATTACACTATTCACCATTGGACAGAGGAAATCACACCGTTTCAGTGCCCGGCTGACTGTGCAGGCTAAGGCTGTGCGCAGTGGATACTGGGAGCGGAACGCTCCCAGCCCTGCAGTATGCCTTTTCTGGAGAATTCGCTGCAGCGGCGTACTGGGAGCGATACGCTAAGCAAGCGGATCGCTCCCCGTCCGCCATTCTGAGCGGGGGAAGCGGAGTCCTCCATCCGCAGACGTGGCACGGTGGCCTGCAACAACCTCGCGTTCGCGCGCAGAGAGGGAAAAGGGAGGGAGAGAGGAGAGGCGGCCGCCGGCGTTGGGGAGGGACGCAGCCGGAGGAGGAGGTCACGGCCGTCCGCACGCCATCCCAGCCACCGCAGCCCCGTAGCGCGCCGGCGGGGGTGGGGGGTGGTGGGCAGGACCAGCGCCGCCGAGACAAGGGGAGCCGCTGCCGTCCCTTCTCCTCCGGGACTGGGCGACGGCGAGGAGCACCGACAGCGCGCGCGCCGCGACGTCGCGCTCGGCCACGGGCTTCGCCTCCAGCAGCCACACCAGCCGCGGCACGGCGTCCTCCGGGTGGGAGCTCCAGCGCAGGGAGGCGGGGCCGAGCGCAGGGAGGGGAGAGGCAGCGCGCGATGCCCCGGTCGGCAGCCGAATCCGGGCGGCGAGCTCGACGCTCCGGCGCAGGCGGGAGGGGAGCCGGCCATGGAAGAGAGAGAGAGGTGGGGGAGGTGGAGAGGGGCCGGTGCTGCTCCGCGCGGGCGCCATGGCCAGCGCAGCTCCTCCTCCTCCCCGCCGCTGCCCTCGCCCGCGTGCACGCCGCGCCATGGCCCTGGCCGCCGAGGGAAGAGGGGAGGCGCAGCTTGGGGAGGGAGGGAGGGAGGAGGGGCGGCGCTGCTTGGGGAGGGAGACCGGGAGGGAGGCATGGGCGCGGGGAGGGGAGGGCCGGCGGCGGGCGGAGCAGGGAGGGGCGTGGATCGGGGGGGGTGGGGTGGGGTGGAGAGGGAGAGGAGAGAGGAGAGGAGAGAGAGACCGAGAGAGATCGAGAAAGGGGAGGCGTCGGCGGTGGGGAAAATGAAAAAAATAGAGAGAGAAAAAAGAAAAATAGAGAGGAAAAAGAAAGGAAAAAAGAAAAAAATAAAAGAAAAAAAAGAAGAAAAAAAGAAAAGGAAAAAAAGAAGAAAGAAAAAAGAATGGAGGAGATAGAATAGAAAAAAAGGAAAAGAAAAGATGTGGAGTGAGGAGATGGTAGTTGGGATGGTGGAATAAAATATGTGGTAGTTGAGATAGAGTATGGGATTTAGAGGATGACGGGTGCGGGAGAAGTTGTTATAGAGGATGGAATCTCGATGACCAGAACAGAATATGCCTTTTAGAGGATTGATATGGAGGATGACCAGTGCGGACAGCCTAATATGCCTCCGTTCCATCCGAAAGATTATTTTATTTAAAAAGAACTCAGATATTTATGACACAAAATAATTTTTAAAAAAGTTATATATAGATATCGTTCTCTCATTTAATTTTGTTTTTCGATCAAAGTATATATGCAGGCCTAGGTTGCTAGTTGCTGTAGGTCAATTTTAGCGGAGTAGGTGGCTGTGGTGGGTGACGACGGCTACAGTGGCGTATGCTTACCACATTACCAACTGGTCCGCGGTGGCGCTTGATTGCTTGCTTTCTCTATTTCTTCCTTTCTTTCTTTAATTATCGCCACCAGCCGCGTTGTTGCGGATTGACATTTGAATCTGTCTCGACGCAAGCCCTCCTCAATAACTAACCGCCGATCAGATTCTACAGAAAAATATCGCAGCCTCGCTATAGCTAGTACTACTGCTATTTTAATCTCTTGCGCCATGGGTCCTTGATATTTCAGCTAGCCGCCATGTGCTTTGTCGACGTTGTTCCAGAGAAAGTTTATTCTACCGTGATTAAACTTTGAAAACACTTAGGATTTGGAAAACAGTTCAAAACGAGATCAAGGGCACAAGCTGATAATAGTCTGCAGGCCAGCTTCCTGCCTGCAGGTTACTGTTCCGTGCACACCTCGCCGGCCCCTGCTGAGAACAGCACGGAATTAAGCATATTCCTGACTGCCAAATTGATGTTCTCTCTTATCATTTCTGAAAAGTGAAAACTCTGTTAGAAAGTATACATCTGGACAGCGGACGCAACCCTACGGAATCGCTTTCGGAGGTGATGGAGCACACGTAACTAAACTGGCGATCGATACGCAATGCCGAGCCGGCAGAGAGCTCCATGCGTGCCGCCACGAGCCGGTGCCGTGGGCTTGGCCGGCCTCTTCTCTGATGGTAGAATAGATGCATGGATAGATACAAAGATTACAAGTGACACACGCTTGTAATCCTCCGAGTTTGAGTACGAGTTGTGCAGGTAACAGGGAGCTGTGGGGCGGCGGCGCGGAGGAACACGTGAAGAAGACGAACTCCGTGGTCTTTTACAGACGGCTGCTCCTGCTCGCAACTCCCAACCAGCGACGAACGCCCAAGGTTACCTGCTCGCCCGGTAACCCAGCTTTGACGCGCGGCGAGAGATAACGTCAAGCTAGCACCAGATACTTAAAAACTGGTTAGTGATAAGCCTCTCTGAGAGCAAAAGGAGACCGAAGACTGCTGCCCATCGATCGATTAACCATCATGGGGGCCGGGGATGGTCGCTGTCAGCGCGAGGGTGGACTCTCTAGATTAGCTATGCAAGCACGAGAATGGCATGGCATGGGATGGAAGCTTCTGCCTCTCGTCCTCGTGCGTGCGGCACGCGGCGGCGACGCGAGCGGGACGGCGATTTCTTTGACCCGCGTGGTGGTCGACGGGCGGAGAGGGACGATTTGGACTCGCCCAACGCGTTCTCACGGGTGCTTGGGTGCCCAGCGAGCTGGGTACGCGGTGGTATCGAGTCTCGACGTGTGCAGGGGCGCTGGATACTTCATGCGGCCTGCCGGCTTGTGGCAAGACGTGTGTCGGAAAAATATGCAACTGTAAGTTTAATTTTCTAATTAAATTAAATATGACGAGAAATAAATCTAGCATGTAATTCTCAGTACGAAAAAATAACTCATAAAACATGATTAACAACTGAATTAAATCACAGTATACGTACGGAGCGGGTGCCGACAGGAAGACGAACGACACAGATGGTATGAAGACAGTCCTGCGAACGGGACGCCAAAAACCTTATTCGCCCTCTTCCGATGCAGGATCACAGCGCAAAAGCGAGAGATTCCAAAGACCTGCTCTCCTGTTCACCGATGCACGCCGACGCTCGGGATGGAACATACTACAAAGGTGGCGCAGCAAAGAGTAGAGGCGAAAATCCAGCTAATATAGACCTAGGGTTTCCTTGACTTTGGGACCTCCCTGTATAATAGTCTATGGTTCAATGAGGGATGGTCCACATTTATTGGGTGGAAAACCCCCCATACCTCGTACATTAGCAATATGGGACTAATAGATAGTGTGATCACTCCAACTGCTAATGGGCTTTTGAGATTTATTATAATTATTTATATGGGCCAAAGACCATATAACTAACAATCCCCCGCCAAATCTCAAATGCTCATTTAGAGATTTGCCAGTTTCTTACTACTGTTTAATATATCATAGTTTCAGCAGAGATTGTTAAGTTGAGCTTATGTCTAGATCCTAGCCTACACTCATCCACAACTTGACAATGAACTATGTCTCGAATTGTAAGTTTTGTGCGAATAAGTTTCACTCAAAGTCATAACTGGTACCTGAGGGCCAGTAGCCTACCCCGCGGGTGAAGCATAAACGTCGTATTCCCTGGTCTCTTCATGAGTTTACTAAAGAACACCCAAGTCTAATAAACTACGACGTTTAACAGTCAAGCTCATATAGGTGTATTCTTTCAAGAATACTCTGTAGGACAATATCTTCGCTTATCAAAGCCAACAGAACACACTAAGACACATAGCCAACCTGCCTTACAGCCTCGAGAGCCTTACAGTTCTTAAGAGTATTGCATCTTCACTTTAGAGAGGGTTAATACATATAAACTCTCCCTAGTTAACCAGTAGCTTGTTTGGATCTCCGATCACATAGGTTGGGTTACTACTGCGTTAACTTATACAGGTCTCATACCCATCTCTCTCCATGCACTTTCTATCACGTTCCGTGATAGCCCTTTTTAAAAGGATTTGCCAGGTTTTTGTCAGTTTGAATATAAGTCACACTTATTACTCCGGAGTTTTTCAACTTTCTGACAGACTTTAGTCGTCTCTTGACATGTTTTGATGACTTCATATTATTCTTAGCACTGTGCACTTTGACTATGACTATTATTCAGACGATTTTCTAAAGCAGTAAATTTTGCATCCATGGTTGACCTGGTGAAAATCGTCTGAATCGAATAAGTTCTCACAGATGCTTAGGTGCCCGGCGAGCTGGGTACGTGGTGGTATGGAGTCTCGACGTGTGCAGGGGCGCTGGATGCTTCATGCTGCGTGCCGGCATGCTTGTGGCATGACGTATGTTTGTGTGAGCTTGCTTTCCAAACCCAAAAGCGCTACCCCGATCCTCGTGTGATGGATTATGCTCGAATATGTTCTGCTCAGCTCGTCTACTGTGTTCCATGCACCAGGCGACTTGGCGAAAGCCTTTGCCACTTTTTCAGAAGTACAATGCAAAACCTTTGACTTGACCTCCCTAACTATACTTGCTATCGTCAAATTCAAAATAAAGATGACGGTCTCGTACTTGCATGGAATTGGTACGAAAGAAAATGGGCTAGTCTCCGTGAAAATATGTACGCGTCGGCCGAACTTCCAAGAGCCCTGAGGCAAACGAATTTACTAGTTTTTTTTGTTTAGGGGTTAGGGCAAGCGAATTTACTAGTTCTTCAACAACAAGAGAGCCCAACCGTTGTGAATTTTGGCCCATAAAAGTGCATCCTCAAATTTTCCCAGGCCCCCGCAAAGTAGAGGCACGAAACTGAACCCCCATGCCCAACTACAATGGGCCTGCGCACTGACGCTTCCTCCGTGTTCGTAATCCCGGGCTCGTTATTCAAGAATCTGGGCTGGTACGCACACTCGCGGTTGCCTTATCGACGAATCCTAGTCCAAACAACTCCCGTCTTCTCGCTCCATTTGGGCCGCCGCCGCCCAGCCCACCTAACATCCGTGACCGTGAGCGACTCGGCCCCTCGCCGTCACCGGCTCCCCGCTTCCCGGAGCCAGCCGCAGCAGCCGCGCCCCTCCACCCACATCTCCCCGTTCGCCCGCCGTCCTCGCCACCGCACCGCCAGGTCCCGGCAGCCGGCGGGACCGTCTCAACCCACACCGGCGCTTCCGCGCACCGCGACGCGAAGGTGAGTCTCCGCTTCGGCATCGTTTTTCTTCCTCTCCTACATGTCCGGCGCGGTCGCGCGAATCGCCTTTGCGTGTGTGGTGACGCCCGCGCCGGCGCCGCTCCTCAGGGTTCCGTCTAGCTGACGTCGTGGGTTTGAAGGCTGACCCTTCAGCCTCTTGCTGCCTCCGCCTGCTTGGCCGCCTCTGCTCGATCGACAAGCAGCTCTTGTTGTCGTCTCGAGGCTGGGGTCCTAATATTACCTGTAGGCTGTAGCGATTTGTATATTCGGTAACCTTTGCGGGTAATCGTATAGGGAGGCATGGAAGTATCGCCGGGACTTGTGAAACCGGGAATCCTGCGCGTGCAAAGTTGCTCTGGGCAGTGCTGATCTGTCGATACTATTGTCTGACTGCCTTGCTACCTTGTGCTGGTGTTCAATTCTGCAATCAGATGATAGATATCGCCGCAGTAGCGGGGAATTCGGTGTTGGATCAAATCATGATAGCCTAAGCTGTTAGTTCTGTTTGGCCTCTTGGAACATTGATCTGAATATCTGGTTCTGCCTAATATGCTTGTTTGGTCTAGATTACCCAATTGATTATTCCACGAATCATGATCTTTTTTAATAAAAAAAATCAAACCATTTGTTGCCAACCTGGTTACTCTGTGTTTCAGAGATGCAGGATAGAATGAGGCGGCAGGGACAATACGGTGACGCGGACATCAATTCGATGGTCGCTGCCCAGTTGCATCACTACCAGGCACAGCAGAGGGTGCAGCAACACCCTGAGAACAGCTACACTGGAAGAGATCCTGCACAAGCTTCTGGGGAGCACCACTACACTCCCCCGAAGGTGAGACAGAGTCAATGGGATCGAGGTGGACCAAACATTCCAAGCAAGGTTCCATCATATGCATATAACGAAGGCATGTACTGCTGCTTATTAGCTTGATATTTCCCTTTTTCTTCTAAAAAAATGTCCTGCTTCATCTCTTGCAAAATATAACTAGCTTGCACACCCTATATATTGCAATGGAGGGATCAAGGGAATGGTTGCATGTTAACTATAAAGTGGGTAATTGTATTTGGGAATGTTCGAGCACATGTAAGCGATTGCTTATCGGTTACAGTTCTGTAATATTATGCTGACTGTTAGTGATGCAGGCCAAGGTGCTGCGGGTGCACAGCCCTTTTACGATGGACAGAGATCGGATGCAAAGGTTGGTCTAGAAAAGCAGCCCAGCAAGGAAACTAGGGACCAGCCTCGCACCGATAGGACTGAAACAAGATTCGAGGATTATAGTCTTCCTCGTACATTTGAAGGTCTTGAGCAAAGTTTTCATGAAGACATTATGTTGCTAACCAAGGAACTACAGGATGCTGAGGATGCTGAAAATTCTAGACACAGGGAGGTATGTCAATACGTATCTTTGGAATATGAGGAAGTAATGCATAATTCTGCCCTACGCCCCCTACCTAGTAAGAGTTGCATTGCAGTATTCAGTATTGGCTGTTTATATTTTTTCCGTTTATTGTTCTGAATTTTATTTTAGCCTAGCTCAACTTGTTTGGGACTAAAAGGCTTTGATGTTGTTTACTCCTTTTTTTTCTTTTCTTTTTCCTTCCTACCATTGACACTAGGTCTTTATCCATTTCTCATGAGGATTTAATATCATTATCTAATTCAACTTTGGCACATTGGTCTTTTGAGGAAAACAAATGCACATGTGGATGCTGGTAAACAGCTAGTTTTATTTTTTTTAGAAAAGAACAGCTAGTTTTATGCCAATGGTTTTTCTTTTTGTGCCTTACAGATAGGTTGGTCAGTTCGGTGCACATTTTCAGTCTCATGCCATTGCCAGTGTATCAGCTTAGACATGCAATAATTAAACTACCTGCAACAAACTAAGCAGATTACCATTCAGTTCTCGCTCGTATGACAAATGTAAAAATATCCCACTCAGAGGAAGTATGATAGTACATCGTCAACTAGAAAGAATTGTTCGCGTACCAAATTGAATGGTGATCTTTCCCCTTCATGTGGTTGTCCATATATTCATTGGCTTACCCTATTATTGTGATTAAAGGGTTCTTCATGCTTGAATTTGTTTCTGTAACAGTGAACTAATCAGCTATGAAGGTGTTGGCACACAAAGTCAAATCCATGCTTCTCTTAAAAACACTTTGTATGCTTGATAATAATCGTATACATTTGTAATATTCAACGAGTAAACTGTGGAAAATGGAAGTCAGCACAGGGATGTAGTAAAATTCTGTCACCCTGAGAGCATTCAGGAGTTGCTATATATGTCGCCTTATCTGTTCTTGCTATTGGGTTCTATTTTACAGTAGTCTGTTCTTGCTATTGGGTTCTATTTTACAGTAGTCCTATATGTTACTTAAAACAAAGACAACCGTTTTTTCACTTTTCTCATGTCTGTCTGCAGAGATTGAAGGAGATAAATACACAGTACCAGGAGAAGCTATCAGCACTCCGGGCTCGGCAAGCAAACTATAGAGATGAATTCCTGCGCAAAGAATCTTTGGCACGCCAGCAGCAATACCAGCAGGCCAGCATTAGCCATTATGCCAATAATTCCGTGGCTGGGGAGCAGCATGGTTATCACCCAACTGCCTTGCCTGGCGAGCAGCATGGTTATCATCCCACAGCCGCAGCCATACCTCCTGCTGCTGCTGGAGCTGGAGGTGCTTATGTAGAGGCTCATCGGGGTTATGCTTCTGGCCAGTATGAATCCTTCAGTGATCGCCCAGACTACCCAGAGTTCCATGGTGGAGGCAGAGGTCGTGGTCGTGATCGTGATTTTGAAAACCGAGGCCAATACCCGGGTGGCCGTGCTTATAGTTCTGGTGGCCGACGATTCTAGATATGTTTGCCAGTTGCACCATGTTGGCCTCATCTCGGCTTATCTCAGTTTGCTGCGATGTAGACGCTTTAGAAGTTTGTTCCAGTCTCCTGGAAACCTAAACGCTTATGAACCTGATCGACAATCAATGTCACTTATTTGCTAGCATTGGGCTACTTCTACGGTTTTGCCAGAGTTTCTTCTTCTGGTTTTAATTTGTAGAACACATAATAGAGACGTTATTGTTTTTCTGCTATCCATTCATGTTATTTTCACAGAAGCAACAAAAGTTTGTGTTATTGTCATTTCATCAGAATAATAAATGCCAGGGCTTCTTACGCTGTTTACTTTTTCAGTAACAGCAGTATCAGTAGTGTCGGTGTGCGAAATAACCAACAAGTAAATTAGTGGATTGCGCGTTCTGGGCTCCGGATGGTTCGCGAGAGGACACAAGGGATTATACTGGTTCGGGCACGAACGCCCTACGTCCAGTTCGAGGCTGCTCGTGTTACTCGCGTTGCTCGTAGTAGGGGTTACAAGCGGTCGAGAGAGGGAGGGGCTCCCAAGTCTCTGGTGCGTCTGAGAGTGAGTGTTCTGGTGTGTGTGTGTCGCGTGTTCTTCTTCGTCGTCCAAGTCTGTAGTAGGGGTGTACAAACTAGTCGGGAGAGGGAGAAGATCCCAAGTCCCTGAGCGGTGTGAGTGAGGGTGTTGCGTGCGGTGTCCGAGTGTTCAACTAGTGTCTCAAAATCCCCCCCCGTCTGATGTTCCCTTGTCCCCTTTTATAGCCTCAAGGAGAGAGGGGAGCGGGGGGTAAAAAGGAGAAAATTACAAGGGGAGTTACTGCTCCCGAGAGCCTCCAGCTGCGTCGCTCGCCGAGCCGTACAAGGAGCAGGTGTTGACGGAGTGGGCGTCCCGCCGGACCCGGAATCGTACATCCCGAGTGGTTGGAGTCGATGCCTTCCTGGGTAAGCTCCCGGGTGGTTCCCGGGTCGTGGTTGACTTGCTCAAGGTCCTCGGGCGCTCTCTTTGATATTTTTTTAAAAAACTTAAGAATGTTCAATCAACATTACTGGTAGGGTCTTCTATGGCAGGGGGTACGTGTCGCCCCAAAACCCACCAACCTTCTGTACCCGTTAGGACGGAGTTGCCCCCCAACAATCCCCAACCCTAACCAGTCAGTAGGGCCTTCTATGGCATGGGGTAATTGGTCGGCCCCTAACCGGTCAGTAAGGCATTCTATGGCAGGGGGTACGTGTCGCCCCCAAACCCACCAACCTTCTGTACCCGTTAGGACGGAGTTGTCCCCCAACAATCCCCAACCCTAACCAGTCAGTAGGGCCTTCTATGGCAGGGGATACTTAGTCGGCCCCTAACCGGTCAATAAGGCCTTCTATGGCAGGGGGTACGTGTCGCCCCCAAACCCACCAACCTTCTGAACCCGTTAGGACGGAGTCGCCCCCAACAATCCCCAACCCTAACCAATCAATAGGGCCTTCTATGGCAGGGGATACTTGGTCGGCCCCTAACCGGTCAGTAGGGTCTTCTATGGCAGGGGGTACGTGTCGCCCCCCAAACCCACCAACCTTCTGTACCCGTTAGGACGGAGTCGCCCCCAACAATCCCCAACCCTAACCAGTCAGTAGGGCCTTATATGGCAGGGGGTACTTGGTCGGCCCCTAACCGGTCAGTAGGGTCTTCTATGGCAGGGGGTACGTGTCGCCCCCAAACCCACCAACCTTCTGTACCCGTTAGGACGGAGTCGCCCCCAACAATCCCTAACCCTAACCAGTCAGTAGGGTCTTCTATGGCAGGGGATACTTGGTCGGCCCCTAACCTTTCAGTAGGGTCTTCTATGGCAGGGGGTACGTGTCGGCCCCAAACCCACCAACTTTCTGTACCCGTTAGGACGGAGTCGCCCCCCAACAATCCCCAACCCTAACCAGTCAGTAGGACCTTCTATGGCAGGGGGTACTTGGTCGGCCCCTAACCGGTCAGTAGGCCCTTTATGGCAGGGGGTACGTGTCGCCCCCAAACCCACCAACCTTCTGTACCCGTTAGGACAGAGTCGCCCCCCAACAATCCCCAACCCTAACCGGTACACCCTTCTATGACAGGGGATAGAAACCTAAGAAATTAGTCTAAATACAAGTTTCAACATTTATTCAAATCAAGTTCAACATTTCGAATAAATTATCTCAACATTTAATATGAAAATGTTGAAGTAGAACATTAAAAATGTTGAGGATAGTTCATATAAAATGTTGTATTTTAAAAAATAATAAAATGCATTCATATTGGACGTCATTGTGTTAGATTAACTCTCAGCGACACAGTGGTTCAAATGAATTTTAAAAAGAGTTCATATTTTGGGAGAAAAAAGCATTTTAAGTTTGAAATCTAAAAGCATTGTCTGCGAAGGACGAACCGTAGTTCAAAATGTTGAAAGGTTGAAATCAGAAAATATTGAAAACTAAGTTCAAAATGTTGAAATGGTTAGTTTAAATTATTGAGTATTTAAAAAATTTAAAAAATATTTATATTGGATCTTATTTTGTTATATTAATTCTGAATAACATCATGGTTCAAACGATTTGAAAAAATAATAGACGATTCAAGAGAAAAATGGTTATTAATCTTGAAATTCAAGTAATGCAACCCACTGGCTCTATCGGCTGCCTCTCCCTGCATGTGCTTGCACCAGCGGCTCATTCCTTCAGCACGAATCTCAAACAGTGGCAGATAGATAAGTTTTTTTTTCTTCCAGAAGATATATAGGATCTCCGGTTTCGATGACGGTAGATATGGGCTACTTGAAGTTTCATCCAGGCCCGCTCCATAGCCTTAACAGGCCGGTCCCAGGCCCATATCCTTAGCAGGCCGGTATAAGGTCCGGATCAGATCGAGCCCAACTTCGTTCAGTTTCCTCGGTACCTCTACAATCCTCCATGTCCAT
>CM014278.1:83471001-83512408 GCA_004135705.1 Alloteropsis semialata | reverse complement strand
GCTGGGACACAGGAAAAATCTAAAGTTGAACTTCAGATACAACACAAGTGGACTGCTAAGATATGTATATGTCAAGAAAAAGTTGCACCAAAGAAGCAGCTAGCTATACACAACGCAAGACATATTATACACTCTTCAGAAGCAGTTCAGCCCCTCAAATCCCTCATCCGGTCACCGTTTTTACTTCATTGGAGTATTACAAGAAGACGATGCATCAGAGGAGCAAGAACAATAGTAACCAGCAATTATCCTACTTATTTGCCAGATTTCACTGCGCCCTTGGCCTCTTAAAGGCTTTCCAACACAGTCACAACCTGATCCATGCCAGGCCTGCATCGTGCATCCATCGACAAGCATTGCAGCGCTAGGGCTGCAATCTTCTGTGCCGCAGGAAGGGAATACTGGGAACCCAACCGTGAGTCCAGGACATGGATGACCCTCCTCTTGTTAGTGATGTAAGGCCTAGCCCACTCCACCAGGTTGTGCTGACCAGGCGGGCGGTTCTTGTCCAGAGCACGCTGCCCAGATAGCAACTCCAGAAGAACAACACCGTAGCTGTACACATCGCTCTTTGCAGTCAAATGGCCTGTGCACCATGAGGGTAAACAATAGAAGTTGGCATCAATTATACATATGGAAGTCATTGTTGACTTTAACCATTAGAGCATGTGCAAAAATTTGTTCGTTGAACAAGTCGGACACGATTGAGTAATCAGAATTTGTGTGTTGACTAGATTTGTACCATAATTTCTGATTTCATGGTAGTCCGGGCATGAAACCAGCTGGAGAATCTGGTTATATTTTTAGGGGACTAACCAAAGGCATGGCGCAGCATAAAGTACCATTCAAGTAGCATAACGTGATGCTTCGGTGTTTCCCCCTTTACAGGATGACATACATCATACAGTTAATTCTTTCAGTTTTTAAATCAGAAGCAGCACATGAACAAGACAACAAATGCCAATCAAGAAGGGACTGTACACAGACATGCTTTGCTTCTTTGCTGACAAGAATTATTTTATATTCCCCAATTGCAATTGATAAATGAGATGCTTTAAACAAAAGGCACATCCAAGCACAATGCAAGACCATGCAATATAAAATTGAATAAATGAATCTAACTGGAATGGCATGCACACTATCAGTATCCTTGTCTTCCAAAAAATATTTTTTTTCCTCAGTAACAGATATATGAAGAAATGATGAAAGGGGGAAAAAAAGAAAGAGATATGATGAAATAAACAGATAAATAACTAAAGAGGAAAGAATTATGATGAAGCACCAAAGCTTCATTTACACACTTTCTCAGCAATTATAATGCATCAAAATAATAGCGAAGCAATATCACATATTACAGGCTAGTAAATAATGTTACAAAGATCACCTGTTGCAAGATATTCAGGGGCAGCATATCCTTGTGTCCCCATGACCCTAGTAGAGACATGACTTTTATCACCACTTGGACCATCTTTTGCCAAACCAAAATCAGACAGTTTTGCATTGTATTCCTGTAAAAAGTCAAATAAAAAAATTGCAGACCATTAGATCAAAGTTAATTTGACTTGGACATAAAAAAAAGAGAATGATTTGCTTGCAGACCGCGTCAAGAAGAATATTGGAGGTCTTGAAATCACGGTAAATAACTTTAGCCTGGTCGCCGTGCAGGAAAGCAAGACCTCTTGCCGCCTCAAGCGCGACCTTCACCCGCAAGTTCCATGGGAGCGGTTGGAAGTGCAACCCCCCTGTAATATCATAGCATTCAGTCCTTCTTCACAAAGCAGGAAGCCAAGAATGAAGGATATCAGAAAAGAACACTTGAGAGCTTACTCCTGAAAAGATGATGCTCCAAGCTCCCTCTTGGCATGTACTCGTACACAAGAAGCCGTTGTTCTTCCTCCAAGCAGTACCCGATAAGTTTCACAAGATTAGGGTGGGACAACTGCCCTAGATAGTTGACCTCAGCCTACAAAGTTATTGCAGACACAATTAAAACCACCTACGGGTCAAACAGAAGCAATAGGAGTGGAGGGATACTAACCAGCCATTCTCGGTGCCCTTGAAAACTGTCGAGCTTGAGCTTCTTCACGGCGACAATCATCCCAGTGCCCGGCTTCACAGGCGCAAGTGTACGCTCATCCATCCATCCCTTGAACACCGAGCCAAATCCTCCCTCTCCCAACAGGCTGTCCGGTCTGAAGTTCCTTGTGGAGCCTTTCAGCTCACTGAAGGTGAACTTCCGGACATTTGATGACTCGAGAATCTCTGTCTCTGTGCGAGGAGTAGGTGGCACCGACGACGAAGAGCCGGATGTCTTGGTACCAAAGGTGCTGGTGTCGGCTGCATTCTTGCTGCTGTTCTTAGAACCGGTCCCTGGATTACAACGATCTACTAAATTAGCAAGAAAAGAAAGTTTGCCCCTTGCCATGCTATGCTTCCAGAATTGAAGTGTTACTAGCCAACTACTACTTCGGCTAACAAATCTCACATTGTTGTGATGTTGTCAAGGAAAATTGCAATCGTTTTGGAAGGCATCATACTTTCTTCACCTAAAATTGTGCAATTCTGCTTACCAGTTACCACTTACGACTAAACAAGGCTGAAATGGACCTTAAAATGGTTCTATTCTCGGGAGGCAAGAAAACATAGCAAATTATTCAAATCCAGGTCGACTATTATTTGGTCTTCCAAGTGCAGCAAAAGGAATCAGTAAACGCTCATTCTCCCCTATAGAAAAACAATCCGAAAAATCGCTGCGAGAAACAAAGTAAAGAAGGCGGATTTAAACATGCTCACACTCTGAGTAGCCACTAGCCAAGAAACATTTCAGTACCTGACGAATTGGGGGCACTGAAGGAAGGGTTGATCTCGGCGTTCCCCTCCACGCCGGCGCAGTTCCCCATCAGGAACAAGAACAAAGATGGCCAACCAAAACCCCTGCCCGAGGCGGCGGCGCGTGGCGCTCCCGGCTGGATTCCGCCGAGCTCTCTCGGCCGCGCGAACGGAGGGTGCCAGCTAGAAGCAGTAGAACGCCTGTGTTTATTTGGCTTGTGGTGTCATCCTTCCTCTGCTCCGCTGTGTTGGAAGGAGATGTAGAATCATGGCTGCTGCTGGCTGGGCTTGGGCTGGCTGGCTGCCTGCGAGGGAGGGTGGTGGTGTGGTGGGAGACATGGGGTCGGTCAGCTCATTAATGGAGAGGGGCGAGGCGCCTTTCCGTCTCTCAGTTCTCTTTTCTACCCCTTGTTTTTCCTTCCATACGCTTCACGCCTTGGCCCCTTCTTCAGATTTTGCAAGTTCCGTCTAGTATTATTGTGTTTGTCCAAAATGTTACGGCGTCTAGTATTACATACTTGTATTATTTCCCGTTGGAAAACTTTATATATCTTGAAGACAACACAGAAGAACGCATATTTTTCATGCCTGGTGACGTTATGTGGCCTTTTAGTTTAAAGCGCCAGGGCATATTTGGAAACACAAATATCCATATGGATTTTAGCTCAATTCCGACAAGATCGTATTTCGGGTGGTGGGGGGAGTGGGGAGTCTACAAGTTCGGGACACATAGATCATATGGGGTTCCTTTAGAAAGTAGTTTAGTCACGTACTATGACTGAAAAATGGCATTCCAAACTTGAAAACCACAGTAAACATCGGTGAAAGAACACAGATTGGCTGTTCTAATTTCTTTTTTCCTATTTTGATCTATATTTTGTTCAGTACCATGTACTACTAGTACCTACCTATAATTCTTAGCAACATCTAGCTAGTTTCCAGAACCAAACTCCTGGCGTGGCATGTCAATTTCTAGCATCCCAAGCGAGTACAATTTGTACATTCATCAGTAGTAACCAGTACTAGCACAGCATCACTACGCTCTTTTTGGCTTCAATGATGTATACATACGTGTGCTTTTTCTTGCAACACCCAACAAGACGCAATCATTCGTCCAGCGAATACCATGGTACGGCTATAGCGCTCCCGCCACGGATTTTTGCAGAACAAACAGGCGCGCGACAGGGACGTCTTGCGTATTGTAGCCTTGTAGGCCCCGGCCCGGTACTGCACCCGTTTGACTATAGAGAGGAAGGCTCTCACCAGCTAGCTTGGAAGTGCCGGTGGTTGGAGCTGGCTTGGAAATTTGGAAGCGCATGCCGGAATTGCCGATTCCGATGCCGTGCCACCGTGCCGTCGCTCCAGCGAGCCACGCCGGTCGGAAACCTCTTTGGGCTCGCGCCACCTACGCCTCGCCCTTTGGTTGGTTGGTTTGGTTGCCACCCACGACCACGAGCCCACGACGACTCGCGCTGCGGCTGCGCCGATGCCGCCTCCTCGACGAGTACTCCTCGCCGATCCGCAGGTGGTCGCGCGCGGCCAAGTCGCCGGATCGAGACGCGCCGCGCGGGCGAGGGCGAATCGCGATGCAGGCTAGTGGCCCGGCGAGCGTCTCTTCCTCCGGTGGCGTGCGTCGTCACGAATTGGTTGGGAGTTCGGGGACGTCCCTGTCGGCGGAGCTGGAGCGAGCGAGGAAGTCGTCCACTGCGGACGGTTGTGGCTGGCGAGCGCGCGTCAGCCCAACTGCCTTGCACCGCAGGACGATGAGCGTCTGAATTTTCCGGTTACCATGGTAATGGAAAAATTCAGAAAAAAAAACGCGTTCATATGCGCGCACGCGTGTACGGCCTACCAGCCGGGGCCGGCCAACAGCCGTTCGCGTGTAAGGCTCTGTTTAGGGGGTGTTTAGTTCCCCACCCATTTTGCAAAATGGGAGCATTTTGCAAAATAGGGGCACGTCGGGCCGCGTGCACAGAGAGAAAAAAGTGTATTGAGAAACATGCATTTTGTAAAAATGAGGCATTTTGCAAAATGAAGAGGGAACTAAACAGGGCCTTAGTTCACGCACTATGCATAACGCACGTTCCTTAATGCACTTTTTCTCTCTGTAAACACTATGCATAACGCAAAAATACTATGCATAACGCTGCATCTAAACACCCCTGGATAGCTCGACAAGGTTCGGAGCGTAGCGAACTAGCTAGCAATACTATTTCCTCGCAAAATAACTATAGCAAAACTATTGCTACACCGACGGTGACAGAAAAGATGGTCATTTGTTACTATTCCTAGAGCTAGAATCTTTGCTTCCGTCCATATCTAGCTACCACTGCTGGTTCCGCTGGTGCTGATTTTCTGTGAGAGAAAAGTACTGCTGGCTGATTGGTGGTTGGTGGCTGGAGCTGATTTTTTGTGAGAGAAATGTACTGCTGCTGGAAACCAGCCGAACCAGCCGAACAAGCCGTATACATGTAGTGTAACAGGTTTACAGGTAGGTAGATTCAGTTGGCGACAGCTACTGACACTGTGTGTGGCGTTTGCACGTACCAGTTCGCTGAAGCTTTGTTTTCGCGTTCGGATTTTTGTAGGACTCCGGCGTGCACGAGACCCGGTCTGTGACGGATGGAACCAAACCTTAGGCGCTGTTTAGATTCGCGAAATTGCACCAATTCAATCAAAAGGCAACGTATTGAACTACGTGCACTCTCTCTACTTTTTTAATTTTCAATGCATCTCCAATCATTAAATGCAATCGAATTCACCTATACAAGGCCTTAGCCTCGCGGAACCACGCAAAGATGCACGATTCATAGCAAATACTAAATTATACCACGTGTCATCTCAAAACCGCTCGGGGTTGTGGGGGAGAAAAGGACGGGCAAGAACAGCTCCGATACAACTTGCAGCGCAGGGGAGAGCGAAGGCCATGGCGCACATGAAGCGTAGCATCGGACATCCGGGTCAGAAAGTGACGGAAAGCGAGAGCAGTTAATTCGGGGCGCCTATCGCCCGGAGCCGGGACGCACGGGCTAACGACCACCGGCCCCGCACCCCGCGGGCGTCACGCGCGCTGCTCCGGCGGTCCGGCCCTGGCCCGATCTGATAGCGCGCGTGATCGCAGATGCATGCATCTGCCCCTGCTTTACTCTCTGCTGAACTGATCATGTCCTGGCCTGGTGCTCGCCGCCGGGGCGAGGCAACCGGCCGAGTTAAGACGGCCGTGCGCGCATCGATCGCGTCCGCCGGCCGAGGACTCGCTCGCTGATCCTGATCGGAGTTGCTTTCGGGGAGGAGACGACAGCTAGACAGGGACGGACGAGGCCCGCCGCAGCCACAAGCGGGACGTGCCTGCCGTGTGTCCAAAACTCTGCTGCTGCCGCTGGTATACGCCGATTGACTCTTCCGCGTACGTACATACGAGACAACCGGACGGACGCCTCCGACTCACGCGTCATGTACACGTACGTACGCCGGTGTGCAACTGCTGCAGAGCACAGTTCAAAGATCTTCAGTCTTGACGGCCCGGTGATCAGAGAGGTTAAGACGACAACGAACTACAAGGATGTCTGTGGCGACGGCGTCGGCGTGGCGTGCAGATTAACCTGTAGGGATCTGGCAGCGCGCCAAAAAAAGCGTGACAACCGGGCAATCTTGACTTGAGGAGCGGATCGAGCGCCGACGGCAGCGACGGCCGACGGTGACGGGCCGACGGCAACAGCTTCTTTTCCAGGGAGCACATCGCCAACCGTTGACTCGTGTGCTGCTCCTGCACGGGCACGGCAAGGGCATTCTGGACGGAACGGAAAACGAGAGTCATGGAAATTGGGAAGGCCCGTCGGAAGCATTAGCCAGCCCGAAACAACAAGCTACTGGGCCTTCTAAGCTCCGCGCTAATAGTTGGGCCGATAAGTTTGGCAGCGGATCGAGACCGGCCGGGTCGAGAAAAAGGATGCTGGCAGGCCGAAGAAATCACAAGTGGGCTGCTCATAATGAAATCTGCCGAGGACCGGATGGCCAGGGGCCCATATACAGCAAGCGGCACTGGGCTGCGCGGCTGTGCAGCCCACGGACCAGGGCGTGACTGCGGGCCGTTAAAAAGTAGAAAGCACGCCTGCGCGGCGCGGCAGGCGGCAGGCGGCAGGCGGCGGGGCTGCGTGCCTGCGTCACGTCACGTGCAGGAGTGCGTCACTTGGGGGGTGCAGGCCGCCGGCCATCTGGCAGCCGCATGGGCGGCCGCCGCTGGCCGCCGTGTGTGGGCGGCTGGATCGGCGCAGCCCCCCGCGCCCGCAGACCGCAGTCCGGCCTCGGGCAGGCGGGGACTGGAACTGGACTGCGCGAGACCCGCCGATGGCTGTTTCGTCGGCACGTCGCCCCCGGGGCGGCGGGGTACGGATTCTTGCGCGTCACCACGGCCTCGTTGGTTTGACGCCCGTCCCGCCGCGGGGCCCCCAAGTCTCTTCCTCTTCTCGGTCCGGTCCGGTCCGGGTCCATCCGCCCGCGCCCCAGGCCCCCAGCCGTTTCGAACCGCGCCGCTCGTCTCCGTGCAGGCCATAGCCGCCGCAGCCCCAGGGTCGTCACATCTCTATCTATCTCTCCACATTAATGCCCAGAAAATCTATCTCCACACGATCGCCACACGTGCGGCGCGATCGCGGCGCGTATCGTTTCGCAGTAGAATCGGCCGGACAATTTTCTCTTCGCATGTTCGGGCACCGCGTGCTTAAATCCAAGAGGGCATCCCAAAGGTTTACTTAATCCGGTGCTCCAATTAAGCTTGGGGATCACTCATCGTACGTTTCAGAGTCGCCGATGATGGACCTTGATTGCATTGGAATAGGGGAGTGGTTCTAGATAGTCCTCTGTTTATGTATAGCTACAAGTTGGTTTGGTTGGTCATGCCACCGATGGAAATTCAAATCAGGCTATCAGCCGCACCATTTTGCTACGGGTACCAAAGCTGTGGATCCACAAATGGAACAATTGCCCATATATCTCTAATCTACAATTGTAGCCGTCAACTAATAGTAGAAGGCAAGGTAGTATCTATCAAAACGACAAGAGATACTTCACATCTCAAAGACGTCATTGTAGTAATTACTAGCACATTGGTTACAGAGTTAACGACGCTAAAACATTGAATGTCATCTCATTAACCTTGCTATATTTTTGTAATAAATACATGAAAATAGTGCATACTACATTCAGATATTTTATAGAACAATGGCAACACATGTCAAATTAGGTAGGCCAGATGGCACGTCTGTTGCTCCGCAACCCAGCTTATGACCTGTCATTTCGCCAACTTTGTCGTGTACTAAACTTCTAGAGCTGAATCGGTGTGCTTTCGCCTATACGTAAGCTTGTCGTTGGTCATCATATCTCCAAGATATAGAAAATCTATATCTCAATAAACTTAAGAATATCTATCTTTTGTATATCTCAATAAATTCAAATATATAGTACATTATATATCTCAAGTTAAACATATCTGTGCTTTGGATACTACTACATTAATTGTGTGAATTATAAATTACTTGCATGTGATCACAGAATGGACTACAAAATTTTAATCATTAAAAATCAAATGTAGTTAAATCATGTAAGAATAACAGTAAAAATAGAAGAATAATAAAAACTAACCACCTGATATGAGCTTCAGTGTCAAATTGTTAGGCTATGAAGCTTAAAACTGGATGGCGTATTTATCAGATGCCATGACCACGATACTAAATCAAAGCGAGGTTCTACCTCATGCGATGATTAGGTTTAGATTAAAGTTAGGTAACAAGCACCCAAATGAAAAGAGAAAACTACCTCTCTTTTCAGTAGCCTTATTAACAATATTTGATAACATCTGACTATAAGAATGTGTTTACTTGATAATCCTAGAGCGCAAGAAGTTACCAACAAATTGTAACAATGTCCGGTAATTTCTGGTTATAAAAAAACAATTACTTTGTTAATGTTAATTGTACATTGGAAGATGATGCCTTATTTGTTGGCGTGAGAGAGAATACTCCACATATCCATGATGATTTGGTTATACTAGATGCGCTATATGTTATCATATCGATATCGTTGCAGCTAACTACGTGGTTCGACACAGGCTAATGCATTGCTATACACACTTTTAATGTACGGAAACATATTAAAGGAGTAGGTTAGATGGCATTCCCTATTAAGTATCTAGCATAACCGCTCATCGTCCAAAATTGGATTTGTCTTCGTATCTATAGTAACATTTGCATCTTTTGATAAATTTAAGCATAAACATTTCTTTGGTCACCAATATACTAACTGTGTCTATTGTTTGTTACTTACTATTAGTGTGGTTACTTGATGATAATACTAAAGCACACGTCCCCCTCGTGTTCGATAACCACTTTAAAAAATATGTGATAACAGTTGATTATAAAAAATAATTACTTTAATATTATTAATACTAGAGCACAAGATGGTGTCGTATCTATTTGCGCATTTCAGGAAATTCCATATTTTAAGGATGATGTGCTAATACTAGATAAAGTATACGCCATCTCATTACCATTGCTACAGCCGACAGTAATGTTCTTTACAGGTTGATGCATTGCTCGTTATTATGTCCTTGTAATATATGAAAAGTATACTAAGTAGGTAGGCTTGACGGCATATCTCATAATAGCCATCTAAGGTAACCATCACCATCCAATATGTGAACCACTTTCTTCTTGCGACCTAATTTTCATGTACCGTATGTTCTTCTATGAACTAAGTAGGTGTGCGAACACCTAAACATAAGACTGTCGGCTTGTCATCGTACCTTCAAGCTATAGTACATTTGCATCTCTTGGTAAATTTAAAGATTTGCATTCCATATTCCTTTGAACACCGCTTCACTAATTGTATGAACTATCCGTTACTTATCACAAATTGGGTAGGGAGCAATTACCTAACGGTGTATCGTCTATCAATTATTTACCATCCAAGGTAACCGCTCGCCGCCTAATTTTGTGATGTGTATTCCAACCTACTTTGTTGCGTACTAATTTTGTGTCTGCATGCCTGCACCTAGACATAAGTGCATCACTCGCTATTGTATCTTCGAGATATAGTAGCATTAGTTTCTCTCGGTAGGATCACTTGCTATCGTATCTTCGAGATATATCGTATCTTCGAGATATAGTAGCATTAGTTTCTCTTGCTAAATCTATAGTATAGATTCTTCTTGACACCGTTCGTATCGGTTTGCGTGAGTTGTCTATTACTTACCACCACGCTCCCTCCCTCTTCGCCCCGGCTCTATATAAAGCAAGGACCAGGGCCTCTCCAATCCATCCCAGAGCTTTCATCCTGCTTAGAAGTTAGAAACCATCCCTGGAGAATCGGAGAGCATTGTGAAAACTGAAGCCTCTTCGATCCATCCCAAAGCCTATAGCGCCTTAGAAACCTTTCGATGAGATCTGGGAAGTGTTTTGAAATCGAAGCCCCTTCGATCCATCCCAAAGCTTGCATCGCCTCAGAAACGCTTCCATGAGAGCCCGAAAGGATTGCGGAACCGAAGCCTCTTCAATCCATCCTAAAGCCTTTGATGGCATTGAAACCCTTCCAGGAGAATTGAAAGCCATCGCTAGAGGAACAATGGTGTGTATTGTTGTAGGGTACCCCAAGCAAGAGCGCCACCGTTCACTCAAAAGTGGGCCTGCGCCTTGTTGCATCACTCGACTCCAACTATAGTCAACTCCCATAAACAAACCACCCTCTCCCCTACCCTCCCTTTCCCAAAAGGTCAACTCATCCATCCCCTCCACTACACCGATCCCCAAAATCCAAAGCCCAAGAAAACAAAATGGGCAATGGCATCACCAAGAACCCATGCTTCTCCGGCGACCCCTACGCGGCCGCCGTCGCGTCGGACCCGCTCCCCGACGACAGCCAAGGCCACTCCTTCACCTACGTGCCATCGGGCGCCGGCTTCGACCAGCCCCCGACGGCTGCCGCGATGTCGTCGGAGACGTCGTTCTTCTCTCTGTCCGGCGCCGCCATCGGCGCCAATCTGGCGACGTCCGCGTCGATGCCGTCGTTCCAGCTGTTCAACGAGATGACGTGGCCGCCGACGACCGCGTGCACCTTCGAGAGCTCGCGGTCCTTCGCCGCCGCGCCGCTCCAGCCCGCGCCGCCCAGGCTGTCCATGTCCGGGCCGGTCCAGTTCACGTCCGGCCGTTTCTCCGAGACATCCGGCTCGGCGTCCACCATCTCCGGCCCCCCGTCGGACCGACCATTCATGTCGGGCCCGCTTGACCGCTCCTTCTCCAACTCGTCGTCCGTGAGGCAACAACAACCAAGCATTTCTCAGCTCATTGCTGAGCGCCGCGCCGCGCGCTCCCGCCGCCGCGATGAGCGATCGCTGCTACGCTTCTTGGTCAGGACCGCCTCCAAGCTCCGGTTCGGGTCGCCGCGCTACGGCCGCCAGCCGCAGCAACCTGCTGATCCGATAAGGGTCTCCTTCAGCGAGGGGGACTACCGCTCGCCGCCCAACGGCAATGTGGAGTGGGCTCAGGGCATGGCCGGCGAGGACCGGTTCCACGTCGCGGTGTCCGAGGAGCACGGCTGGGTGTTCGTCGGGATTTACGACGGCTTCAACGGCCCCGACGCAACCGATTACCTCTTCGCCAACCTCTACATCGCCGTGCACAGCGAGCTCAAGGGCGTGCTCTGGGACGACATCCAAGTCGGCGCCGACGCCAGGTGCGGTCACCAAGAACCCGCTGCAGGCAATGCCGAGCGCCCCTGTTTCGTGCAGGCGAACGGCGAAGGCGCAGAGGCTAAGCGCAGGCGGACGGAAGCGCCCGTGCCCGTGCCAGGCAGCAACGGCGCGGCAATCCACCGCGACGTCCTGAGGGCGCTGGCGCGCGCCCTGAAGAAGACGGAGGACGCGTTCTTCGCGGCGGCGGAGGAGCGCGCGGAGGACAGCCCGGAGCTGGGCCTGATGGGGTCGTGCGTGCTGGTGATGCTGATGAAGGGCACGGACGTGTACGTGATGAACGTCGGCGACAGCCGCGCCGTGCTGGCGCGGAGGCCGGAGCCCGACCTGAAGAACGTCCTCGGCATGGCGTCGCAGGACCTGCAGCAGTTCAAGGCCGAGATCATGCGCGAGCTGGAGGCGCACGACATGGACGGCCTGCAGGCCGTGCAGCTCACCCCCGAGCACAGCACGGCGGTCGAAGAGGTACGCCTTCTTTCCCTCCTCTGTTCCCTTGTGCAGATGTCGAACTGTGGCTGATTTGGAACTAAAATTCATCCTCGTATGTTCTTATCATCTCATTTAAAAAAAGGAACTTTTGACTAGGAAACACAACCGCTCATGAACTTGAAAAACTGTACTGAAAGAAGCAGACATGATAGGACAGTGACGAAACCTGTGTGGCAATTGAATTCTGTGGGTTCACCGAGCCGCTCTTGTCGGAATTTTGCGGTGATGCAGGAGGTGAGGAGGATCAAGGGGCAGCATCTGAATGACCGGACCGCCATCGTCAATGGCCGTGTGAAGGGGAAGATCAACGTCACAAGAGCATTTGGGGTCGGCTACCTGAAGCAGGTAACTTCTGTTCTGCTTCGTTTTCAGTGCGCATGGTCAAGTACATTTCTGTTCAGTCAGTCAGTGAGGCCTTGTTTAGGCCCTGTTTAGTTCAAATGGCAAGTTGCAAATTTGCCATTTTTCACTATTCATCAAAAGGAATCTTACATGCATGGAGTATTAAACGTGTGTTAATGACAAAACCCATTCCATAACCTCCGGTAACTTTTCGAGACGAATCTAATGAGGCTAATTTGGCCATGATTAGACAACGTCGTGCTACAGTAAACAATCTCTAATGACGGATTAATGAGGCTTAATAGATTCGTCTCGCGATTTCCCGTCCATCTGTGTATTTAGTTTTATAATTAGATCGTGTTTAGTCCTCCTAATCTTCGATTTAGTTTTGCTACAGTAAACGGTAACTTTTTTTTTGCCAAATTTGAGGGCCAACTAAACAGGCCCTAGTTTCCACCCCAAACTTCACTATTTATCAAAGGGAATCTTACATGCATGGAGTATTAAACGTGAGTTAATGACAAAACTCATTCCATAACCCCCGGTAACTTTGCGAGACGAATCTAATGAGCCTAATTTGGCCATGATTAGACAACGTCGTGCTACAGTAAACAATCTCTAATGACGGATTAATTAGGCTTAATAGATTCGTCTCGCGATTTCCCGTCCATCCGTGTAATTAATTTTTATAATTAGATCATGTTTAGTCGTCCTAATCTTAGATTTAAAATTGCTACAGTAAAGCTCGCAATCTTACCTACTACCTCTGTCCCAGAAAGAACGCAATTGTGGGTTGCGTGCCAGTTTGAGTGGTTCACGTTTGACCAAGTTTCTAGAGAATTGTACTCATATTTATGGCTCTAACTAAATTTATTATAAAAGTATATTTTATAATGAATCTAATGATATATATTTTATATCATAAACATTGATTATTTTTTATCTATAATTAGTCAAACTTAAGATACTAAAATTTCTCGGGAAGCGAGAATTGCATTCTTTTTGGACGGAGGGAGTACCCAACTAAACAGGCCCTGAGTCCTCTCATCCTCTGCAGCTGGTGGAAATTCTTCTGGGCAGCGTTTAAGATGTGCAGTTCTTCTGAACATGCTCTTGCGCGCCGTGCTATCACTGTCTAGGAATAGAGCTGCGAGAACCAATCATGTAGGCTTTCCTGAATGATTCTGTGCCTAGGGCCCCCAAATCATGGCTGAGTTGTGGCTGTCAGACAGTGGCTCAGTGGAGCAGTAGCTTCTAATTCCACGCTTGTCGTCGGCGAAAATTACCAGGAAAAACTGAGACTGAACTGCAATGCCGTCTTAAGTTATTATCATCAGAGTTTCGCTCAAATGTCAATCTGCAAACCTGATGGCTCTAGATTTTTTTCCCCAAAAATAGAAAGGAAACACTGACACGATTATGTCCCCGTTTTTCTGTGGCAGCCCAAGTGGAACAACAGGCTCCTGGAAGCCTTCAAGATCAAGTACGTGGGCACGGACCCATACGTCAGCTGCACGCCGGCGCTGTGCCACCACCGCATCTGCTCGCAGGACAAGTTCCTGGTGCTGTCCTCCGACGGGCTCTACCAGTACTTCACCAACAAGGAGGTGGTGGACCAGGTGGAGGCGTTCACCGCCGCGCAGCCCGACGGCGACCCCGCCCAGCACCTCGTCGGGGAGCTCGTGGTCCGCGCCGCCAGGAAGGCCGGTGAGCAACCCGAACCGTGGCCACTCATGGACCCAACCAAACCCAACCAACAGAGCAGCAGGATCTGACTGGTTTTCCTGACATGGTTCTCTTCGATCTTGCGCTTGCAGGCATAGCGTCGCACGAGCTGCTGGACATCCCGCACGGCGCGAGGAGGCACTACCATGACGACGTCTCCATCATCGTCATCTCCTTCGAGGGTCGGATCTGGAGGTCGTCCGTCTAGGCGTGCCGAGTCTCCAGAGGTCCAAGGCGTGTCCGAGTTCAGAGAAGAAGAGACGGATTTGTGGTCATGGTCGTCGACAGCTAGCGCTGCCATGAACACTGTCCCGTTCGGCTATCGTTATCACCATAGTAGTACCGTACTAGAAACATGTTCGCTCTTGCCGAAACTGTTGTACATAGTTAGGCAGGAGGGAACTATATTAGATAGCTAGGCTTATGTTATCGCCAAAGGGGGGCAAAAAAGAGAAAAATTACTAGTGTCATAGTAGTATGTAACTAGGGTTTTTGCATGATTGCGATCGGGAAAAGAAATGAAAAGAAAAAGGGAAAATAGTAGTATATTTAATAAAAGAAATGCGGTGTCTCTCTCTCTCTGAGGATGGTAGCAGTAAAAACACTGAATGTTCCAGCACTCCTGGAGTAAGAAGGAATGTGCTGCATTCACATGGCTGACAAGAACCCATTCCAACAGATGGATCATGGTTAGCTTACTCTTCTCATTTCTTCCGGAGGAAAAGAAATAGAATATCATTTGACTGAATATCCTCAACATCGTTGTCTCTGATCCAGCCAACTTCACAGGCAAAAAGCGCCCAATCAAAGGTTTCTTCAGCGCAAGAAACTTAAGATCAGTTCGTGGCTTCCGCAAATGATTAGATTACAATATCCCCAATTATTCATCGTCGTTCAATTCGACTGTGTCAAATGCTATCACTATCATACTGTTCGGAGGCGAAATTACAATGCAGCACTGGAAAGATCACGTGTTAAAATACCAATGAGTGTGACTGGCAAATAAATCGCAGTCCCCGCGAACGGAGAAGATAACTTTTCCCCAACTTCTGCTAGTGTTACCAAAGCGAACTGAATTGTTTAAACGGGTATATTTTTCATTTCTTTTAGCCTGAAAATTGTCTAAATATTATTATGCAAATTCAGTATAGTTTTTGTTAGCAAACTCTGCAGGTCTCTGCACTTTCATTCTACTAGGAAGCAGATGTATGTACATTGAGCCAATTGGCCTCTAGGAAAGGTAGTAAATAAAAAGGACAAACAAATTCAGTATAGTTTGATCCATATTTCCAAATAATTTTTTCAACGGCTGTGATCTTATTGTCATGGATAATACTACTAGTATGAGAGAAATTAAAGACAAATCCGTGCCTTACAGTTTAAAATTGAAGGGGTACTTATTTTATAAACTACAGTATAGTATAACAAGGTGGTCAAGAATGACTATAGTATAAAGACCACAGGATAGCACAAGTAATAACAAGGTGATCAAGGGACATCAGATGGACAGGTTCCCAACTACATGCCTGGATAAACCGACAATAACATGTCAATGGGGTTGTATAAAGAAACTGAAGAGATATGGAAAGAATCTGCTCCATGCGTTGATTCATCAGGTTTGAATTCGTTGGTCCAAGTTGAGAGAGCTCGATGCCTTCTGGAAGCCTGAACTTCCGAGGTCTCTCCGCCGGAGGAGCATAGTTTATCATGCCTCGCTTGGACAGGTCAACTCTTGCACACAGCACACGCGCGCCTAGTTGAAAGCCTAGGACGTAATCGCCCATATCATTTGGCGCAAGTGGGCGATAAAAAGCAAGGAGAAACTGCCCTGGCGCTGCATCGAGACGTGACCCATGTCTATGCGCGTTGTGCTAACGGTATCATTGGCCCTTTCAGCAACACAGGCCTGTTTGGTAGAGCTCTAGCTCCCAGCTCTACAGAGAAGCTGATGTTTGTTTAATAAATTAAAATACCTTAAACTTCTAATTTAAATATAAAAGAAGGTCAAGGTAACTCAACAAAAGACCCTCCATCAGCCCACAGCTCTAGCTCTACAGATTTGTAGAGCCAGAGATGACCAGTTCTAGCTCTAGCTCTACGAATTTGTAGAGTTGTACCAAACAGGGTCATAATTTCCATTCTCTCCTTTGCAGTCAACGTCACTGGTTATCTAAGTTCGTGGTACACTTTCTTTACATGAGATGTGCAATTTTTAAAAAAGAAATCTTATGTTCCAAGTAAACTTTTTTTTAGAGGGCCTACAGGGTGTGCTAGAGACAAAGACAAGGATTCACAGTGTGCCGGTGGTGCCATAGTTCCTACTTCCTTCCTTCGCACGTACATCTAGTCTATGTGTGTGGTGTCACCTACCCCTGCATCTGCAATATATACCCCCTCTATTCCAAATTATAATCAAATTTAGTTTTGTTCTAACCCCTAAGTCAAAATACTTCCTAACTTTAACTAGGTTTATAGAAAATATATTAATATAAACAAGTTAAAGTAAAAGATAAAGGGACTCAACTTTGGAGCGAAACTAAACTTATGTCCCACCTGCGGACCTACCCATTGCTCAACAATGTCCCATGTGGCCTCAAAATTGTTGTGTCTCTGATGGAGTGGAGTGAGAGAGTTTGTGGTTAGCACAATGGCAATGCTAGTCGTGTCTTGCGGTTGCAGCCATCCATTTTTTGGTACCCAATATTGTTTTCCGAGTATGGCATGTGTTGACGCAGAATTAGACCAACACACGAAAGCGCTAGATCGCGCAGCACGCAAACGAGCTGCTTGCAGCCTTCCTGCGCGGACCGGTCAGACCGGTCAGAGGCACCGGTCAGATCGGTTCCTCCAGGAAGAACAGGAGCGAACACTAAACACGCCTCCCGGAAAGATCCGTCAGGGAGAACGTGCGCAGGGGTGTCCTAGGGTCGGCAGGCTACCTAGAACGCCTTCAAACGTCGCGGAGACGCAGGAAGAACAACAAGTAGAGGTTGGAAAAGCTAGGGTTTGAAAGGTACAAAAAAAGTAAAGGCAAAAATAGTAAATTTGTTTGATTCGATTGGGTATATCCTCAATCGGCCGAATCCCCTTATATTTATAGGGAGGGTAGGTCTTGTCCCGCAAGGAAACCAAGTTACAACTCGTAACTGTGACACCCCGGTGTCACTAATGTAATTAAGACCCTTACTTAAATTAATTAAACTCATTATGAAATGCATCATTGCATAAGTGTGTTGATTGTGTATTTGTGTGTATGTGTTGACGTAGTCAACCATAATAACCAAATTAGTCGAAATCCAAAACTTATACTAAAAGGTCGCAAATGATGTCAAATATATGTATATGAACTCACATAAGTATAGAAGGTTCAAACAAAAATTCAAAATTCGATTTTGAACCCGTTCGATCGTCATTTCATGTGTCGCAGGTATTGCTTTTCGACCGTATTCTTTGCCCCGTAACTTTCAAACCATTGCTCAAATGTTAGAACTTCCTTTCCAAGAGTTGTAGCTTGAACCATAATCTCCAACTTTTGTATTGGGCGACCGGGAAGTTTCTACACGAAAATGGGAGAAAAGGGCGAAGGAACTTGACTGTGTCTCGCGATTAAAACAACTGAGACCGGTCAGACTGGTTCGGACAACCGGTCTGACCGGTGTCCTCCGGTAGGGACTGAACAGGGGGCGCCTCCATCTTGAGGTGCATTACCATCCAGGAAAGGCCAATGTGGTGGCGGACGCATTAAGCCGCAAGGCACAATGCAATTGTCTCACCACAACCTCTTTTAATGACACTCTTTGCCATGAAATGTCCAAGTTGAATTTGGAGATTATTCCTCAGGGCTCCTTAAGCCATATGGTGGTCGAGTCCACATTGAGAGAAAGAATTGTCTTGGCCCAGTCAAAAGATAAGGGCATTGCTCATATCAAGCAAGGGCTATCTCAAGGGTTACCCAAATATAAATGTTTCCGGCAAGATTGGAAGGGTATTCTTTGGTTTGAGCAAAGACTTGTGGTTCCTAAAGACCATGAGTTGAGAAAACAAATTCTTGATGAAGCTCATCTATCCAAGTTCTCTATTCATCCGGGTAGCAATAAAATGTACCAGGATTTGAAGGAGAATTTTTGGTGGACAAGAATGAAAAGAGAAATTGCTAAATATGTGTCCGAATGTGATACATGTCAAAGGGTGAAGGCAAGTCATCTCAAGTAGCTGGAACATTACAACCTCTTCCTATTCCATCTTGGAAATGGGATGACATATCCATGGATTTTATCGTGGGGTTGCCCAACACCTCTCGTAGACATGACTCTATTTGGGTAATTATTGACAGGCTCACAAAGACTGCTCATTTTATTCCGTCAACACAAATTATAATGCCAAGAAGTATGCGGAAATTTACATCGACCGTATTGTTTGTCTTCATGGGATTCCCAGGACAATTATTTCGGATCGAGGCCCTCAATTTGTTGCTCGCTTTTGGGAACAATTGCATACTTCCCTAGGCACCAAATTGATCCGCAGTTCCGCTTACCATCCTCAAACTGATGGGCAGACTGAAAGGGTAAATCAAATAGTGGAGGATATGCTTAGAGCGTGTGTCATACATTATGACAAGATTTGGGATCAATGCTTGTCGTTGGCGGAATTCTCCTACAACAATAGCTATCAAGCAAGTCTGAAAATGGCACCATTTGAAGTCTTGTATGGGCGGCGGTGTCGTACACCTTTGAATTGGTCCGAACCCAGTGAACGGAATTTCTTTGGACCGGATTTAGTCCAAGAGGCGGAAGATAAGGTGAAAATCATCCAGAAAAATTTTCAGGCCGCACAATCCCGCCAAAAGAGCTATTTTGACAAAAGAAGAAAGCCTTTGGCCTTTGAAGTGGGTGATCATGTTTATATTCGGGTTTCACCGACAAAAGGCGTTCATAGATTTGGTGTAAAGGGAAAATTAGCTCCTCGCTATATTGGACCTTTCCCCATCTTGGAAATTTGTGGACCCGTGGCATATAAGGTGCAGCTCCCAATTAATCTCTCCGCCGTACATAATGTATTTCATGTCTCCCAACTCAAGAAATGTCTTCGAGTTCCAGAAGAATCTATCTCATATGAAGAAATACCTCTTGAGCCTGATCTCACCTATGAGGTTCGTCCTATCAAAATTATCGATCAAAAGGATAGAACCACAAGGAGAAAGGTTATCAAATTCTATAAAATTCAGTGGAGTAATCATACGGAAGACGAAGCTACTTGGGAGGAAGAATCATATCTGAGATCTAAATATCCGGATTTTATGAACTCCATTCCAGGTAATTCCGTTTTTCCGCACTAAAATTCTTTGCACCGGAATCTCGGGGCGAGATTCTTTTAAGGGGGGAGGGCTGTGACACCCCGGTGTCACTAATGTAATTAAGACCCTTACTTAAATTAATTAAACTCATTATGAAATGCATCATTGCATAAGTGTGTTGATTGTGTATTTGTGTCTATGTGTTGACGTAGTCAACCATAATAACCAAATTAGTCGAAATCCAAAACTTATACTAAAAGGTCGCAAATGATGTCAAATATATGTATATGAACTCACATAAGTATAGAAGGTTCAAACAAAAATTCAAAATTCGATTTTGAACCCGTTCGATCGTCATTTCATGTGTCGCAGGTATTGCTTTTCGATCGTATTCTTCGCCCCGTAACTTTCAAACCATTGCTCAAATGTTAGAACTTCCTTTCTAAGAGTTGTAGCTTGAACCATAATCTCCAACTTTTGTATTGGGTGACCAGGAAGTTTCTACACAAAAATGGGAGAAAAGGGCGAAGGAACTTGACTGTGTCTCGCGATTGAAACAACCGAGACCGGTCAGACCGGTTCGGACAACCGGTCTGACCGGTGTCCTCCGGCAGGGACTGAACAGGGGGCGCCTCGGCGTCGTCGACGCCGTTCGCCGTACGTCCAGCTGGCAGCCACGCGTCCATGCCATTTGTGAGCCCCGTGGCCATGCCAGGTGGTTGTTGCGCTGGCCATCACGCTGGAGGGATAAGGGAGCTCGATTTCCGACGGCAGTTACGAACCTCGGTACTCGACGGCCAAATTCACCCCCCTAATCCACCATCCTCCAATTAACCTCGTCATTCACTCCTCCACCTCGCCCTCTCCGCCCTCGGACCCTCCGCTCGCTCCGCCATAGCTCACACGCGGAGAATTTCGCGAGTTACAGTCACCATTGCCGTTCGGTCCGAGTTCATCCATTTTCCAAAATCGTAACTATACACTCACCCTTCTTTCAATCCAAGCCTCAAGACGCAATCACCATGGCCCCGTGATTCTCCCCAACCTCTTTCCCATCCAAAACCGGCCACCAGGGAGGCCGGTCCGCCGCCGCCCTTGCCTGCAGCCGCCGGCGCTCGCGCCGATCTGCTGGGGCCGGCGCCGGCCACCTGCAGCAGCTAGAAGAGGCCAGGGGGAGGGGCGGCAGCCACCGGATGTGTGCCCCGGGCGAGGGGAAGGCCGGCGCCACCATTCTCACCGCCGGCCAGGGCCCTGTGCCGGACCGAGCCGAGCCTCCGTCGAATCCTGTCTGAGAAAGAAGAAGGACCTAAAGGTATAAGAATGGATCTTGTAGGGGGTTATCCATAAATATTTTGGACCTTTTCGTGATTCTCGGATCTTGCAGGGGGTTTTCAACAAGATTCTGAGGACCTATATGTGAAGAAAGGACCTGTCCGTGATTAGTTTTCTTTTCCAAGGACCCGAATGTAATTCTCAGTTCTACTATTCACAAGTGTTTTCCTTTTGAATTCGGCTGAGATTCAATAAATCGCCACAAATCACAGAAAAATCAAAAAATCACAAACTTGGACTTTCTGGAATCCTTGAGAAATTATATTTCTAGTGGTGTATCATATACATGTATAATATGTGTAAATCCTGATATATTTTTGAATATATGAAGATGTGCTTGAGAGGATGTTTATTGCTTTATAAATCATAGGAGTGTGCTAAAAATGCAAAACCACTTTTGGTGGATCTGTTGTGACCAGTGGAGTTGAATTGAGTATCTGTTGGCCATTTGTGCATGATTTTGGTAGATTTGGAATTAAGTTGTTGCTAGCTAGTTGAGAATGGATAAATCACCAAATATTCTATGCAAGTCATAAAAATCTGAAAAATTCACATAAAATGCCTCTGGTAGAATATTAGTTGCAGTAAAAATTTCAGCTGTAGAACATTTTCATAGATTTTATTATGATTTTCTGATTGGTGACAAATGTTGGCTGTTAAGAAAAATAGCAAATAAATAGGTAAAATGCTGGAAAATTCTGGAAAAAATAGTTTTTGCTATCAAGAACACAGAAACACGCTTACCTTAGATTTTGTCTATGCAAATATGTTTTCTAGGATTTATTTGGTAAAGGCTAGCTAAGGGTTACTTAATTAATAAATGGTTTTAATGTTGTAGAATTAATTCTACAAATGTGTTTAGCCACCTTGTATATTGGATGATCAGAATCAACCGCAAGAAGTCCCTTATACTAGTAGTAGGTTTTTCTAGATGAATTAGTGAAGCTGTGCTTTGATTTAGGTCTGAACCGGTCAGACCGATCCTGACCGGTCAGACTGGTCAGGGAACCGGTCAAACCGGCCGTGTTGCTTTATGAGTTTCAAAATTTGTTTCTAATCCATAAATGATTGTCCAGTGATGTATTAGTGAGTTATTGCAGTGGTTTTGTAATTGATTTGTCGCATTACTGCATCTCATGCATCTGCATTTTAATGTAGAGCAAACCCTTGCCGACGGAGTGTACGAGATTGAGGTCGAGCGCGAGGACGACCCCGCTGCTGCTGAATTGAACTTTGCTGCTACACAAGATCCGAACCAAAGTTCGGAAGGGCCCAAGGCCAGCGGTGATCAGGAAGGCAAGCCCCGGAGCATAACCGCTGTTATTTCTAACTCTCTTTGCTTTATGCCTTTATTTGTGCATTTAAGTTTTGAGGAGTTGGATGAAACCCTAGTTGCATGATCCCTAGGTACCTATGTCCTAATACTAGTATGTGTAGGTCGTCTAGACTGCCATGCTTAATTAGGACCGGTAGAAGTCGAGTGATTGCCTTGTCACTCGCGAGATATAGGTTTTTTAATTTATATCAGTTGATGAGAGTCGGCAAGCGGGGCTTGTGCGATATTCCTGGTTGGTTGAACACCCCGCTTGCACAGAAAAGTATTGGCTAAGGCATTGCTTGTGTGGCGTTGTTGGTCAAGCTTTTGAAGGTACTAATCGTATGCCGGGAAATATGGTAAACTGGTAAACCTAGTACTTGATTCAAACTGACGTCTGACGGGTTTTATCACTCCCTTGGGCGAGGGGTTGTGGCGAGTGTAGCAGTGGCCGCGGCACAGGTTTGCCTGGGGCACCTGGGGTCCGTTGGGGCGTGCACTCGGACGGAGTGGTCCCTGATGGCAGATGGCAGGGAGAGATGGGAAAGGTTGCCTCGTGAGGTCCGGGGTGTCTCTCACGGGTCGTGCGATTAGGTTGTCCCATGCATGGTGAAAATCAACTCGAGTTGTCCGTCCTTCGCGGTTACATGAAGCTGCTTGATCGCTTGTCGCACATCAGTGGCTTGGTCAATGGGTTTAGAAAGGGGTGTTGGGATGAAAAACATTGTTATCATGTTAATCAATTGTTTTTCGACACTGAATGTTGTTGGATAGCTTGGCAAACATAGCAATGATTAGTTCACTTTAAAACTTGGCTAAAATATTGAAAATAGGGATCAATTTGTAGACGCTTTTGGCAAAACAAACCCCAGAGCCAAAAAGCCTTGCATGTCTAGTATTTAACCTTGTCGGGTAAGTCTTGCTGAGTAATTAGTACTCAGCCTTGCTTGTGGCTATCTTTTTCAGATGATGTTGATGGTTATGACCCTGTTGCTGCTCTGACTTGGCCTGGTGTACTTCCTGATGGTTGGACCATAGAGTGGGGGCCGTCTGAGTCCGACTCAGGCCGCGGGAACTGAATATCATATGTGGGCTCCATGTGATGTTATGTGTACCGACGTTTAGAACTTCCGCTGTATTATAACTCTGGTTTGTAATAACTAAAACTTATGCACTGTATTTGTATAATTATCTATGTGAACCCCGTGTTGTAAAATTTGTGATGAGTTGTACTGCCTGAGCCCATCTTCGAGTGGGACTGCTGCTATTTCGTTTCGGTCGAGAGAACAAGGTGGTTTAATCGGGAAGGTATCCGACGGATTGCACGATTAGCTCGGTTTAAGGGCATGGAGCACTGCTGTGATAGTGGGCCCATGCTTTTAAACCGGATTAATTGGGGCGGTCTGCCACAGTAATAACCTCGGAATCCTAAATCTACTCGAATTATAGAAGGGTAACCGGTCTGACCGGTCCCCCACACCGGTCAGACCGGTCTGGGTCAGACTCCACCTCTTGCACGTCCTGCTCCTCCACCGACTCTTGCGATCCTCCTTAATCCCAAGCACCGCAATAATCGATCATTCCAGAGACCATATCGCCCTTCCTTGCACTCGGATCAACTGTTGCGATCAGGCACTGCAACTTCCTGACCTGCACCGGTCTGATCGGTCAGGCTAATCGGTCTGACCAGTCGGCCTTGGCCTGTGCCAATTTTGGTTGTCAACATATGCCCCCCCTATTTTTTGGTAAAGCTTGCGTACCATAAAACACATCAGTACCAAAATTGTCACCTAAGGACGATGTTTTAACAGAATTCATCGGCCATTATATTTTTCTAAGGGCGATATCCAAATATCGGCCATGCCCACTTTATGCCTCTTGCCAAACACTTGGATAGTACTTTTTCAAGTACCTTCCATTCAATGCCTTAGGCAAACGTCCTCCTTGCAGCGTCTCCACCATATAGGAATTCCCGCCATTGATCTTGAATACTCGATATGGACCTTCCCAACTTGGAGACCACTTGCCGAATTTATTATCTTTAGTACCAAGTGGCAATATTGTCTTCCATACTAGATCACCAACCTGAAAAGTCTTCTCTTTAACCTTCTTGTTGTATGCTCTAGCAACTCGGATCTTATCTTTCTCAATTTTTTTAAGAGCTTGTAAATGCTTATCGGTCACTTCATCAATGTTATCCATCATCAAGTCATAATATTCACCAACTGAAAGCTTATTTTGTTTAGCAAGTCTATAAGCGTCCAGATTCACCTCAACGGGCAAAACGGCCTCTTGACCATAAACAAGCTCAAAAGGAGTAACTTTGGTAGCACCATGTCTAGATATGCGATGAGCCCATAAAGCTTCAGACAAGACTTCATGCCATCTTCGGGGATTTTTCTCTATCTTTTTCTTGATCAACTTTATTAAAGTCTTGTTACTAGACTCGGCCTGACCATTGGCCTGAGCATAGTATGGAGATGAATTGAGCAATTTGATCTTATACATATCGGCAAAAACTCGCACTTCTTTAGACATAAAAGATGTGCCTTGATCCGTAGTTAAAGTTTGTGGAATGCCGAATCTGTGAATAATATGCTCAGTAATAAACTCAATTACCTCCTTGTGGGTCATATTCTTGAGAGGAACAGCTTCGGTCCATTTAGTGAAGTAATCCGTAGCAACCAACACGAAGCGATGACCCTTTGAAGAAGAAGGATGTATCTCTCCAATAAAATCCAATCCCCATCCACGAAAAGGCCATAGTTTAATAATAGGATGAAGTAATGCAGCAGGTACCATCTGAATATTACCAAATTTCTGACATTCTTCACATCCCTTGTAGTAACGAAAACAATCGGTCATCATAGTAGGCCAATAGAAGGCAGCTCTCCTAAGCAACCACTTCATCTTAGGAGCCGATTGATGCGTTCCACAAATTCCTTCATGAACTTCACCCATGGCCACTCTAGCTTGATCAGCACCCAAGCATTTAAGCAACAAATCATCGGCGGTGCGACGATGTAACTCATCGTCAACCAAAGTATATTTAAAAGTTAAATGCCGAATTTTCCTGCCTGTTCTAGAACTAGGATTTTTCGGATATCTAATAAGGGGCGCTTTCCAATCATCCACTTTGGCCTTTTTGTTTTGAGGATTTTCAAAAGCCGAAACAGAGTCAGCAGACGGTGGACCGGTCTGACCGGTTCCCGGATCGGTCTGACCTGTCTCTGTATTGAACTCTGGACCGATCTGACCGGTTTGGGAATCGGTCTGACCGGTTCGGCTCTGTTCTGCTGCAAGCGTTAGAGCTTCACTATTAACAATTAGGGCTGGACAAAAAGCTCGTTAGGCTGGCTCGGTGGCTCGGTACAAAAGTGCTCCGATTGGATTCGTTTTTCTTTTAAAATTAAAATGACTTCATTTAGAATGACTTTTGACTTCAGCTCGGCTCGTTAGGCTCGGCTCGTTAAGCTCGGCATGAAGTTGGGTCTCAAACAATTCAGGAGACTATGATAAATAAGATTATGCTAATTTTAGAAAAAGCTCGAAAAATTGCCTTCAACTCGATATCAGCTCGATATCCAGCCCTATTAACAATAGCAATCAACGGCCTTTTTCTATGAAAGTATTTCTTCTGGACATCATAGCCAGATGCTTGCTGTGCCAAAGCATTAGCTCTAGGATTCTCACATCTTGGAACATGATATATGGTAAATTCATCAAAGCATGGTATAATATCAAGGCACTTGTCAAGATAAATATTCAATGAACTTTCTAAACATTGACACACCTTAGACACTTGCTGTACAACCAATAATGAATCACCAAAAGCTTCAACATGTTTTACTCCCATGTCATGCAAAATCTCTAATCCGAATAGTAAAGCTTCATATTCGGCTTGATTATTTGTGCACTCAATTTCTAATCAGCTAAGAGCTTCAAAAATAGCTCCATTAGGAGAAACAAGAATGATTCCAATGCCACATTCGTTCTTGCAAACCGATCCATCAAAATGCAATTTTCATGGAGTAAAAGTCATGTAATCATTTTTCAAATCATGCTCATCATTAATCCAATGTTCAACAATAAAATCAGCTACAATTTGGCCTTTCATGGATTTCAAAGGTTCACAAGCCAAATCATATTCAATAAGTGCATATGCCCACTTACCGATCCTTCCGCTCAAAATCGGTCTATGTAACATATATTTAATAACATCGGCTGGACATGCTACAATGCAAGTACTAGACAACAAGTAATGCCTCAATTTTGTACAAGCATAATATAAAGACAAGCATAATTTTTTAATAGGTTTATACCTTGTTTCCGCATCCAAAAGTCGTCGACTCAAATAGGTAATAATATGCTCCTTGCCATTTGTTTCTTGAGTCAAAGCAGCCCCAATAACATTATCTTCGGCTGAAATATAAAGCCTAAATGGCACCCCATTCTTAGGCGCCTTAAGCGCAGGCGGTGAAGATAAGTATTTCTTGATTTTTTCAAAGGCCTCTTGCTATTTTGCCCCCAAGTGAAATCGGCTTCATTCTTTAACCGAAGTATAGGAGTAAAAGCACTAACTTTCCCGGACAAGTTAGAAATAAACCGCCTCAAGTAATTAACTTTGCCCAAGAATTTCTGTAAATCATGCTTGCAAGTAGGCGCTTCAAGCTTATCAATAGCTTTTATTTTCTTAGGATCTATCTCTATACCTCTTTCATGAACCATGAAGGCTAAAAATCTTTCGGCCGATACACCGAAAGCACATTTCAATGGGTTCATCTTTAAACCATACCGACGCATTCTTTCAAAAGCAAGACGCAAATCAGCCAAGTGAGAATTTAATCCAGCCGATTTGACAACAATATCATCAATATAGACTTCTAAGATAACACCAAGCAAGTCATAGAAAATCAAATTCATCGCTCTTTGATAAGTTGCGCCGGCATTCTTTAAACCAAAAGTCATCACAACTCATTCAAATAAACCAACACAGCAGGGACATTTAAAGGCCGCTTTGTATACATCTTCCTCGGCCATAAAGATTTGATTATATCCCGTATTGCCATCAAGAAAGCTAATAACCTTATGTCCAGAAGCATCATTAATAAGCATATCGGCTATAGGCATAGGATATTCATCTTTGGGAGTTGTTCTATTAAGATCTCTAAAATCAATGCACACTCTAATCTTATTAGAACCTTTTTTCTCAACAGGCACAATATTAGAGATCCATTCAGCATAACGACACGGCCGAATAAACTTAGCTTCAAGCAAACGATTAACCTCTTCTATTATTCGATCATAAAATAAAGGATTGAATCGTCTATTGCCTTGTTTATATGGCCTAAAACCAGGTTTAATTAGCAACCGATGTTCAACTAATTCGCGGCTTAAACCAGGCATCTCATGATACTCCCACGCAAAGCAATCAGAATATTCTTTCAATAACTCGATTAATTCAACTTTATAATCGGCTTTCAAATTTTGATTTACAAAAGTCGGCCTTGGTACAGAACCATCATCTATGTCTACTTTTTCTAAAGGATCAGCCGACGTAAACCCTTGTCCTAATTTCTCTACTTCTTCAAAATCATTAATGGCTTCACATGCATCGTTCATGTTTGACCGATAATGTTCCACCCTTTCCTTCAACCACTTCTCGCTTGCATCCATCTACTCTTCATTATCTGAATCAACCGATCTTTGAACCGGTCTTAGAGCAGCGGACACAAAGCCATCCTTAGTACAAGAAAGGAACTCAAAGTCCGAAATATCAATTCCGGTCAAGCACTTGACATTATCATGAGTTCCCAATATGGATGCATCGGCCATAGCAACACATGCCGAAGAATCCGCATGAACCACCTCAACTTCGTCACCAACCCATTGAATCAAGCATTGATGCAAGGTAGAAGGCACACATTGATTTGCATGAACCCAATCGCGCTCCAAGATCACACTAAAGTTGCCTTGTACCTCCGTGACGAAGAAAGCAATTGCTAGCGTCTTGCTCCCGACGGTGAGCTCCAATGATGCAACTCCCTTGGCGCTCATCGGTTCTCCTCCTCCAACGCCGTTGATCGTCATGCTTGTCTTGATGAGCTCGCTGTCCAAACCTCCCAATTTCTTGTACAAAGTGTATGGCATGAGGTTCACAATAGCACCACCATCAACAAGCATCCTAGAAATCGGCTTTCCCTTAATATGACCCTTCACATAAAGAGCTTTCAGATGGTTATCCGATTCTGAGGGCCTCTGAAACACGGTGTTCTTGGGAGCAAAATCAACTTGAGCCACCCTCTCATCATCTCCGATAAAGCAATAATCAGCGTTCATGTAGATAACGTTGACCTCCATATCTGTTCTGCTGGCTGAAGGCTCAAAGTCAACAGCTTCATCATCATCGCCCATCTGAACATCTGAAACAACAGCGGTGAAAGTGCATCTAGGCCCTCATGTGGATTTTGGTGAATTGAGTGACAAAGCGATTAAAGGACTAACTTGTTTGTCTATTCTTATAATTCATTTACAATCAATATGCTCATGATATATTTGTGGTTAATCAAAGCAAGCAAGTATGATCCCATGATTTCTAGATTGATTAGTGGCAAGTCTTTAATGTTTGTGATGGAGACATTGGTCTATGCATGATATGTGGTCTCTAATTGCTTAAGATGGACTGTCATTAAATATTGGGATGTTAATTTCAATGAAGATTGTTTGGAACATTATTGGTTTCATGTCATGGATGCTCTTTGGACAAGACATGAGACATTATCACTATAATGAGATAGAGATTTATGGATCAGCTAAGAAAAGAAGAAGAATACATAAGATTGGATATTGCAAGGCTTCATGTGTGTATGATAAAATGACATGAGCATATATGTTATATATTGGTCTTAATTGGAAGCTTGCAATTCATGGGATATTCTTTATCAATCAAGAACAAGCATTTGAAGAATCTTTCAAATGGAGTTCATTCAAAGGCAAAGCAAAGTCGACTTGATGATACAAGGGTAAGTGATGAAGAAGCAAATCGAGATGACTAGAGCGAGGGACTAAGCAAGCTAAGGTGCAAATTGCTAAGGTGAAGTATCTAGTGTCCGGGGTGTGTTCGAAGTATCATATCCAAGTCTCATCTAAAGAAGCAATGCAATGCATATATATGTTATGATTGATAAAGAGAGTGACTTATGGATTGAAGTGAACTCAAATATAAGTTATGGAAAAACCTAAGTCACTAGCTCAAGGTGGATATGCTCAGTTGAAGATACAATGTTGAGAAGCCCTCAAAGAAGTGATTGATCAAGTATTGGCATGATCATTGACCTACAAGCTCAAGTGGTTGAATTATGATTTATCTTATGTCTTGAGTATAGGTATGCCGTACTATCAAGAGGGATGCAACATTGGTTGAATGACAATCTCCAAAAGTGCTCAAGTGAACCCATGTGAGTCTAACCATGAGAGTTTCTAACTTAGTGTGGGTTCCCTGGCAAAACCGGTGGAACTGGTTTTGGGAACCGGTTAAACCGGTTTATGCGGCCTGAGTGTCTAACGGCTAGTTGGTTTGAAATCCAGTGAAACCGGTTTTGGCAACCGGTGGAACCGGTTTTCTCTGACAGAAAAAACGGCTAGTTTTTGGAGGGATGGGTATTTATACCTGTCGGGGGTAGACCCCCAGGGGTACCCAGAAGGCGGATTGGCCCAACCAGCAAGGGGCGGCCCAGTCCGAGTGCAACTGGATCGGTTTGTCAGACTGGGTGGCCCACCAGTCGGGAGGCCCACCAGTCGGACGAGCCGGATGGGCGCGACGGCGCGCGCGGCAAGGAAGCAGGCGGCGTATCCCGCAAGAAGCTCGGAGATCAAGATAAACTAACCGGAATTATAGGGAAAGATATCTGTAATCGTTATAGGATCGCATCCTTGTATTTCGGGTAGGTTACGATCTCTAGCCGACTTGTAACTCAAGGCAGCCGGACTATATAAGGCGCCTTGAGACCCCCTCCAGAACACGACATTACGAGCAATCATCCAACCTAGGACAGAACCCAACTACGGAGATCCTTCAGGAACTTCAAACACAGCAATACAATGTAACACCCTGAAAATTTCTTTTCTAAAATAGTAATTAAATTGCTAAGTTCTTGTGTGTGCATTCACAAATTTAGATAAATGTAAAACCCTTTTCGGAAATTAAAATCAACCCTAGGTTTAGAAACTTGTTTGTGCATTTCATGCCGATGCATTGTTTTCTTGTCTGAGTGTTTTGTGTGCTAGTCCTAGAACCCGAGAACCCGACCCTAAAACCCTATCCAAATCCAACCCAAAGTCCAAATCCGAACCCGGCCCGGTTTTCTTTCTCCTTTTCTCCTTGGGCCCAACCTTTGTTCTCCTTGGGCCTAGCCCAGGCCGACCCTCACTCTTTCTTGGGCCCAACCCAGGCTGGCCTCTTCCCCTTCCTTCTTCCTCACGAGCACACGCAGGAATGTCGTCCCCTCCTTTTTCCTTGCGTGACCCTTTCCTCTCCCCTCACGCAGGAACACCGCGTCCCATCCCTTCGCTCCTCTCTCCCGTCACCAAGACAGAAGGCCGCCCCAGTCCTTTACTCTTCCCTGCGAACAGCCGCTCCTCCCCCTTGATGCCGTGCCCACCTTTTCCCCTCCAGAAACGTCGCCCTTTTTAATCCAGAAACTGCCCCATTCATTTCCGAGCAACCAATGCTCCTTCTCCCCTATAAAGCTCCCCAATTGAACCCTCTCTCAATCCTTTACACATCCTGATATAGCGCCCTCGGCCCCGTGCCTTGAACTGCCGACAATTCCTCGCCGGAGTTCGTGAGGTACGTTCGTCGCCGTCCTTGATTTACCATACCCGAACCCTTACTCATCCATCGGTGTTCCATCTCACGCACTCAGGAGCAAGCGCAAGGCATCCCGGCGCTCAGAAGCAGCAGACCGAGGCCGCAGCCATCTCGACGCCGAGCGCCGCCAGGACCGACCGCCATTCACCGCCGTTCGACCGTCTCGTCACCCAATCGTCGACCCCGAACCCTTGGTGAGATGCGCCCTGTTCTCCTCTTCCTCCTGGTTCAATCCGTTCTCGAAACCGTCGCCTGTAGCCCCTGCACCGCCGCTGCCCGGCGAGCCACGCCGGCGAGCGCCGTCGTCCCTGTTTTCGCGAAAAAGATCGACGAAACCGGCGCCTCGCGGAAAAAAAACCGGACAAAACCGGCAGAAGACCGGCTACGTTCCTTTCCTGTGCCGATCAGATCAAGCAAAAACATCCTGAGCCGTCCGATCTCCGTTCTGCGGCCGAGATTAAAACAAACTTACCCCTTCGTTTCATAAAAATCCGGCCATCCATTCTTGATCCAACGGCCAGGATTAGATCCCCGCTTACCCCTTGGCTCTTTTGCTAAAGAAACCCTGCAGAATCTGCATATCAACCCGCCATCCTTCCTGTGTGTTGTAAAACTTCTCTGCTACCCCTCAAGATCTAGGGATAATTACGAATAGGTCCTCGGTTTATCGCAGGATAGCCCTCGCTCTTGTTTTTAGCGTAGTTTCTTCACCGTAAATCCGATTAGAGTGATTTTCGCGTTGTTGTGATCGTAGAAATGCGTAGATTAGTTTTATATCCTTTTTGTTTCTGTTTTTATTGTATGATGTACTATTCTAATAGATATACTTTTGTATGCATGTACTGGCTTGTGATGGTGTATGTGTGGTGATTGGAATGCGTGTTTAGAGTGCGAGCAGTACGAGGCCGGCTTTGATCAAGACTTTGAAGACCAAGATCAGCAGCAATACTTTGAGGAAGGCAAGTGTAACATGATTTATCCTTGATACCTATTCACTTATTAATCATGTTATTCATTCATGCATGTGTCTAATTTGTTAAACCATAGGATTGACTAGTCTTGTTTATCCTATTTACCTTGTTACCTTGGGTTTATGCATGTGGGTAGATAGGTTAGTTGTGCTTAGCTTGCTTGCAACCGCTAATGATCGATGAATAAATGTTAATCTTGACTAATGATATACTTGGAACCTTATTAAAATATGCTTTTTAGCAACTTGGTTTAGGGAGCTTGAGCATGTGTTTGCATTGCTCTAAGCGTCTCTTCTTAAGGTTCCGATCTTAAAGCGGCCACCCAGGAAAACCGTACAACCACAGGAACCACATGGCTCTGGTCTTGACTAAGTAAACTGTACGGCTCTAGCTTGTCTAGTGGTTACCGAAAGGCGCAAGTGGGGCTGCCAGGTTTAAGTGTGGACCTCGGTCAGTTCTCGTTGGGGTTTGTGTGTGATGGTTTTGTGTGATGTTTTGGCTGGAGCCTGGAGGGGTCCATGCGCCTGTCAGGAAACCGTAGCGGCCACTAGCTTGCTAGGGTGTCTTTTGAAAGGTCTCGTAGTGAAACCCTGTACTCATTTCACGTGGTGTGAAGGGAGTGCGTGCCCAAGGCAAGGGGGATCACGACCAGTGGTGAAAGTGTACAACCTCTGCAGAGTGTAAAACTGTTATAACAGCCGTGCTCACGGTCAAGAGCGGCCTGGATCCTTTTCGAGCGGTTCCTTGTTTTCTAAAGTAATGGTTAATGATGATGTTGGTTACTTATAATACTTCACATGTTTTTCTAATGTGGGTTACAACCGGGTTGTCATCTAATTCTAGTAATTCAGGTTAATTCTAAAATCAATCAACTAAAAATGCTAACTGCAGTTTAAACCTTGTCTAGCCTTTTGAGCCTCATTTAATCATGTTATGCTTGCTAAGTAAGATGGATTACTTACACTTGCTTCATATCAACAAAATCCCGGATGGGTACTCAGATGAGCCGCCTGTGGATGCTTTTGTCTTCCCTGAGGAGTTCCCGGACTTCTAGGCAGTGCATTCCCCCAGTCAGAGTCCCTGTGGAGATGTTCTGGAGTTAGTCTTCGTCAGGCTTCCGCTACTTTGATAAACTCGTTAATAAATGTAATGCCTGTGATGTAAGACTTGTTATGATTTATGTTATCGAGCACTGTTTTCCTTTCTTTGATATTCATTACTGAGCTATATGTGTGTAAAGACTTCCTGGGTACACATATAGTAGCATTCGGATTTCCTTCGTAAATCCGGGTGTGACAGAGTGGTATCAAAGCAGTGCTGACTGTAGGATGCGCAGCCTAGAGTAGAATGGTCGTTTAGAGTTTATACTCCTTGCTTTATTTCATTTTGATTTAACCTTGGTTATTTTATTTATTGATTATACATACCTCATTTTATTTATTTAATCTATTCTTGTTTTGCCTTGTCAGTAATTTATTAAAAATCTTTGCTTATACTTCTATCCTTATCTATTGCAAAATTTGACTTTCCCCGTTGTTTTCTTTCATGAGATAGGCTCGAATCACCATAGATGAGGATCTTTAGATTTGTCCCATGAGTTGTAATAAAACGACTTAGATGCGTTTTGAGTTTGTTTTAAGTTTCCCATGTGTGAATCTGTGCTCTTGGGTGATTTGAATTATTGTGATTATGATTAATGCATGAGTTGGCTTTTTGTAATGATTGTGATGATTGTGGGTTTTATACTCACAAGCATCTAGATATAGGTTTAAGTAAAGTGTGTAAATAGTTGGGTGGGTTTTTGCTCTGCACATCTATCATTTCCATATCCTTGTCCAGAATCAGATTATGGTTATCTTGGATGGTTGAATAACAGTAATATTTATGTTCTCAACAGATGGCCAGTGGAAGGAGAAGCAACCAGGGAGGAAACCAACCCACTGTTGAGCAACTTCTGGCCCAGCAAAATCAAATCATGCAGCAGTTGGCTCAAACCATGGCAATGATGCAGCAAAATCAGCAGAACCAACCTCCTCATCCACCACATCCCGCTCCACCCAGGGACAAGCGTGGAGAATTCATGAAGGGTCGTCCACCAACCTTCTCCAGTGCAAGTAATCCTTTGCAAGCAGTGGATTGGCTCAAGGCAGTGGACCGGCAGCTTGACATTGCTCAATGTAATGATCGTGAGAAGGTTCTTTATGGGTCAGGCCAACTACAAGGAGCAGCTCTGGATTGGTGGGATGCATATCAGTATGCTCACCCTCACCCTGATCAGATCACTTGGCTGGAATTCTGCGAGAGCTTCCGTTCTCACCATGTGCCGGATGGCTTGATGATACTGAAGCGTCAGGAGTTCTTGGCATTGAAGCAGGGATCTATGACAGTCACGGCTTACCGTGCAAGGTATGCTCCAGAGGAGGTCTCCACAGATGATAAGAAACAGAGGCTCTTTCTGTTGGGATTGAATGATGGGTTACAGTACCAACTCATGACCCATACTTTTGAGAACTTTCAAAAGTTGGTTGACAAAGCTTTGATGCTTGAGCATAAACGCAAGGAGATGGAAGAAAAGAAGAGGAAGTATATGGGCCAACATTCTGGAAGCAGCTCACGTCCTCGCTACAATCCATCAATGGGTAATCAGCCTCGCTTTCAGGGATCTTCTCCTCAGACAGGCCGTCCCCAGTACCAACAGCGTCCCCAGAACCAGCAGCAGCAGCAGTACAGGCCTCAGAACCCACAGCTGAAAGCTCAAGCTCCACCACTCACACAGGCCAACACAACACCCGTGACTCCAAGGGTGTGTTACAGTTGTGGTGAACCGGGGCATTTTGCTAACAATTGCCCTAAGAAGATGGGACAGAATGCCGGCAGGCAGCAACAAGGCCCACGTAATGGAGGACAACAGAATTATGCCCGAGGCAAAGTTAATCATGTGAATGCGGAGGCCGCACAAGAAGCAACAGATGTGGTGATCGGTACGTTTTCAGTGAACTCAAATCCTGCATCAGTATTATTTGATTCTGGAGCATCGCATGCTTTTATATCTGCCCAGTTTGTGAAAAAGCACATGATGATTATGCAACCTATGCAAAAAGCAATGATAGTTAGTTCACCTGGTGGAGAACTAAAGGCAACCTTAGTTTGTCCAAAGGTTAGCATAAAAATAAGGGGGGTAGATTTTGTAGCCAACCCTATAATCCTGAACTCTTCTGGCATTGATATTATCCTGGGGATGTCATGGCTAGCAAAGCATGATGGAGTCATTCAGTGTGCTAAAAGAGCAGTGCAACTGACAGCAAGTTCTGGAGAGAAAGTAGAATATCAAGCAACAATGACTGCTTCAGAGGTGTGTCATGCTAATCAAGTGAAGGAGATGGCCATGGAAGACATCAATGTGGTGAAGGAATTTCCAGATGTATTTCCCGCAGAGTTGCCAGGTATGCCACCAGAACGCGAAGTTGAATTTCTTATTGATCTTAAACCTGGCACTGCACCTATAGCTAAGCGACCATATAGAATGGGTGTGAAAGAATTAGAAGAGCTTAAGAAGCAATTAGATGAGTTACTTGAGAAGGGTTATATTAGACCTAGTTCTTCACCTTGGGGAGCACCGGTACTATTTGTTGAGAAGAAAGATGGAACCAAGAGAATGTGCATCGATTACCGAGCACTCAATGACGTAACCATAAAGAATAAGTATCCGCTACCAAGGATCGATGATCTCTTTGATCAATTGAAGGGAGCATGTGTATTCTCTAAGATTGATCTCCGTTCAGGATATCATCAGATGAGAATTCGTGCTTCTGATATTCCCAAGACAGCATTCACCACCCGGTATGGATTGTATGAGTTTACAGTGATGTCATTTGGATTGACCAATGCTCCTGCATACTTCATGTATTTGATGAATAAAGTCTTCATGGATTATTTGGACAAGTTTGTGGTAGTATTCATTGATGACATTTTGATTTTCTCCAAGAATGAAGAAGAGCATGAGGAGCATCTACGGTTGGTATTACAGAGGCTCAGAGAACAACAACTGTATGCCAAGTTCAGTAAATGTGAGTTCTGGCTAAAAGAAGTAGCATTTTTGGGTCATGTCGTATCCAATGGAGGAGTGGCAGTTGATCCAAAGAAGGTTAAAGATGTGTTGAGTTGGAATCCACCAAAAGATGTGAGTGAGATTCGGAGTTTCCTTGGAATGGCCGGATACTATCGACGGTTCATTGAAGGGTTCTCCAAACTAGCTAAACCTATGACGTCCTTGCTAGAGAAGAACGTGAAGTTTGTGTGGTCAGAAAAGTGTCAAGCCAGTTTTGAGGAGCTGAAGAAAAGACTAACCACTGCTCCAATATTGGTATTGCCAGATATAACCAAGAGTTTCTCTATATATTGTGATGCATCTCGTCAAGGTTTGGGATGTGTACTTATGCAAGAAGGAAAAGTGGTAGCATATGCCTCCAGACAGTTAAGGAAGCATGAGTTAAATTATCCGACTCATGACCTTGAACTTGCAGCAGTGGTGCACGCACTAAAGATTTGGAGACACTACTTGATTGGCCATAAGTGTGATATCTACACTGACCACAAGAGTCTGAAGTATGTGTTCACACAGTCAGACCTGAATTTGAGGCAACGCCGATGGTTAGAGTTAATCAAGGACTACGACCTGGAGATTCACTATCATCCAGGGAAGGCAAATTTGGTGGCAGATGCTTTAAGCAGAAGAAGTCATGCAAATAGAGTTACCCAGTTGCCAGAAGAACTCGGAAAGGAATTTGAACGGTTGAATTTGGGAATTGCTGCTAGCACAGTGGAAATGGAAGTTGAACCAACACTAGAAAAAGAGATTAAAGAAGGGCAACAAGAAGATAAGAAGATTCAGGAAATCATAGCTTTGATCATTCAGGGAAAAGCAACAGGATTTAGCATGGACGAGCAAGGAACTGTGTGGTTCGGTAAAAGAATATGTGTGCCTAACCTAAAACATATAAGAGATGCTATTCTAAGGGAAGCACATGATTCAGCTTACTCCATACATCCGGGAAGTACAAAGATGTATTTGGATATTAAAGAGAGATACTGGTGGTATGGACTTAAGCGAGATGTAGCAACATATGTCGCTCTATGTGACACGTGTCAAAGGGTTAAAGCGGAACACCAGAGACCTGCCGGATTACTCCAGCCATTGAAGATACCAGAATGGAAATGGGAAGAAATCGGAATGGACTTTATAGTCGGTTTGCCCCGAACTCAGAGAGGTTTCGACTCCATATGGGTAATTGTGGATCGACTAACTAAGGTGGCTCATTTCGTTCCGGTGAAGACCACCTACTCAGGTGCAAAGCTAGCAGAGCTATACATGGAGCGAATAGTATGCCTGCATGGAGTTCCAAAGAAGATAGTGTCAGATCGAGGATCACAGTTTACATCACAGTTCTGGCATAAACTTCATGAGTCAATGGATACAAAACTGAACTTCAGTTCGGCTTATCATCCACAGACTGATGAGCAAACTGAAAGGACGAACCAAATCTTGGAAGATATGTTGAGGGCTTGTGCTTTACAGTACGGGACAAGTTGGGATAAGAGTTTGCCATACGCAGAATTCTCTTATAACAACAGTTTCCAGAAGAGTCTACAAATGGCACCTTTTGAGGCACTATATGGCAGGAAATGCAGGACACCCTTGTTCTGGAATCAAGCGGGAGAAAGCCAAGTGTTTGGACCTGAAATTCTTAAAGAGGCTGAAAGACAGGTGCAGACAATCAGGCAGAATTTGAAGGTAGCACAATCCAGGCAAAAGAGTTATGCGGATGTCAGACGTCGAGACCTTAGTTTTGACATTGGCGACTACGTATATCTCAAGGTGTCACCGATGAGAGGAGTTCGCAGATTCAATGTCAAAGGCAAACTAGCACCAAGGTATATTGGACCATTCAAGGTGTTGGACAGAAAAGGTGAGGTGGCTTATCAATTGGAATTGCCAACTAGACTGTCAGGTGTACATGATGTGTTTCATGTGTCACAACTAAAGAAATGCTTACGAGTGCCAGAAGAACAGTTACCTTTGGATGAACTCGATATACAAGAGGATCTGACTTATAAAGAGCACCCAGTCAAGATACTGGAAGTGGCAGAAAGAGTCACAAGGAGTAAGGTGATACGGATGTGTAAGGTGCAGTGGAGTCGACACTCAGTGGATGAGGCAACTTGGGAAAGAGAAGAAGATCTAAAAGCAGAATATCCACAGCTGTTTGAAGGCTCAACCGAATCTCGAGGACGAGATTCCTTTTAAGGGGGTAGGTTTGTAACACCCTGAAAATTTCTTTTCTAAAATAGTAATTAAATTGCTAAGTTCTTGTGTGTGCATTCACAAATTTAGATAAATGTAAAACCCTTTTCGGAAATTAAAATCAACCCTAGGTTTAGAAACTTGTTTGTGCATTTCATGCCGATGCATTGTTTTCTTGTCTGAGTGTTTTGTGTGCTAGTCCTAGAACCCGAGAACCCGACCCTAAAACCCTATCCAAATCCAACCCAAAGTCCAAATCCGAACCCGGCCCGGTTTTCTTTCTCCTTTTCTCCTTGGGCCCAACCTTTGTTCTCCTTGGGCCTAGCCCAGGCCGACCCTCACTCTTTCTTGGGCCCAACCCAGGCTGGCCTCTTCCCCTTCCTTCTTCCTCACGAGCACACGCAGGAATGTCGTCCCCTCCTTTTTCCTTGCGTGACCCTTTCCTCTCCCCTCACGCAGGAACACCGCGTCCCATCCCTTCGCTCCTCTCTCCCGTCACCAAGACAGAAGGCCGCCCCAGTCCTTTACTCTTCCCTGCGAACAGCCGCTCCTCCCCCTTGATGCCGTGCCCACCTTTTCCCCTCCAGAAACGTCGCCCTTTTTAATCCAGAAACTGCCCCATTCATTTCCGAGCAACCAATGCTCCTTCTCCCCTATAAAGCTCCCCAATTGAACCCTCTCTCAATCCTTTACACATCCTGATATAGCGCCCTCGGCCCCGTGCCTTGAACTGCCGACAATTCCTCGCCGGAGTTCGTGAGGTACGTTCGTCGCCGTCCTTGATTTACCATACCCGAACCCTTACTCATCCATCGGTGTTCCATCTCACGCACTCAGGAGCAAGCGCAAGGCATCCCGGCGCTCAGAAGCAGCAGACCGAGGCCGCAGCCATCTCGACGCCGAGCGCCGCCAGGACCGACCGCCATTCACCGCCGTTCGACCGTCTCGTCACCCAATCGTCGACCCCGAACCCTTGGTGAGATGCGCCCTGTTCTCCTCTTCCTCCTGGTTCAATCCGTTCTCGAAACCGTCGCCTGTAGCCCCTGCACCGCCGCTGCCCGGCGAGCCACGCCGGCGAGCGCCGTCGTCCCTGTTTTCGCGAAAAAGATCGACGAAACCGGCGCCTCGCGGAAAAAAAACCGGACGAAACCGGCAGAAGACCGGCTGCGTTCCTTTCCTGTGCCGATCAGATCAAGCAAAAACATCCTGAGCCGTCCGATCTCCGTTCTGCGGCCGAGATTAAAACAAACTTACCCCTTCGTTTCATAAAAATCCGGCCATCCATTCTTGATCCAACGGCCAGGATTAGATCCCCGCTTACCCCTTGGCTCTTTTGCTAAAGAAACCCTGCAGAATCTGCATATCAACCCGCCATCCTTCCTGTGTGTTGTAAAACTTCTCTGCTACCCCTCAAGATCTAGGGATAATTACGAATAGGTCCTCGGTTTATCGCAGGATAGCCCTCGCTCTTGTTTTTAGCGTAGTTTCTTCACCGTAAATCCGATTAGAGTGATTTTCGCGTTGTTGTGATCGTAGAAATGCGTAGATTAGTTTTATATCCTTTTTGTTTCTGTTTTTATTGTATGATGTACTGTTCTAATAGATATACTTTTGTATGCATGTACTGGCTTGTGATGGTGTATGTGTGGTGATTGGAATGCGTGTTTAGAGTGCGAGCAGTACGAGGCCGGCTTTGATCAAGACTTTGAAGACCAAGATCAGCAGCAATACTTTGAGGAAGGCAAGTGTAACATGATTTATCCTTGATACCTATTCACTTATAATCATGTTATTCATTCATGCATGTGTCTAATTTGTTAAACCATAGGATTGACTAGTCTTGTTTATCCTATTTACCTTGTTACCTTGGGTTTATGCATGTGGGTAGATAAGTTAGTTGTGCTTAGCTTGCTTGCCAACCGCTAATGATCGATGAATAAATGTTAATCTTGACTAATGATATACTTGGAACCTTATTAAAATATGCTTTTTAGCAACTTGGTTTAGGGAGCTTGAGCATGTGTTTGCATTGCTCTAAGCGTCTCTTCTTAAGGTTCCGATCTTAAAGCGGCCACCCAGGAAAACCGTACAACCACAGGAACCACATGGCTCTGGTCTTGACTAAGTAAACTGTACGGCTCTAGCTTGTCTAGTGGTTACCGAAAGGCGCAAGTGGGGCTGCCAGGTTTAAGTGTGGACCTCGGTCAGTTCTCGTTGGGGTTTGTGTGTGATGATTTGTGTGATGTTTTGGCTGGAGCCTGGAGGGGTCCATGCGCCTGTCAGGAAACCGTAGCGGCCACTAGCTTGCTAGGGTGTCTTTTGAAAGGTCTCGTAGTGAAACCCTGTACTCATTTCACGTGGTGTGAAGGGAGTGCGTGCCCAAGGCAAGGGGGATCACGACCGGTGGTGAAAGTGTACAACCTCTGCAGAGTGTAAAACTGTTATAACAGCCGTGCTCACGGTCAAGAGCGGCCTGGATCCTTTTCGAGCGGTTCCTTGTTTTCTAAAGTAATGGTTAATGATGATGTTGGTTACTTATAATACTTCACATGTTTTTCTAATGTGGGTTACAACCGGGTTGTCATCTAATTCTAGTAATTCAGGTTAATTCTAAAATCAATCAACTAAAATGCTAACTGCAGTTTAAACCTTGTCTAGCCTTTTGAGCCTCATTTAATCATGTTATGCTTGCTAAGTAAGATGGATTACTTACACTTGCTTCATATCAACAAAATCCCGGATGGGTACGGGCAAGAGGAGGCCGCGGGGAAGTCGGGGCTCCCCTCACCTGGGGCCGGGATAGCTTGGGGAGGCGGCTCCACGGGCGAGCAGTGGGGCGTGGAGCGGCGGCGCGGCGGGGTGAGCTCCGGGCGGCGCTGCGCTCGGCGTGGGAGTGAAGGGGGTGGTTGGAGAGCTCGAGAGGGGTGGTGGTGCTTGGCGTGGTGGCGAAAGGCGTGGAGGGGGTGCCCTTTTATAGGCCGGCGGGGTAGGGGTGGTAGCGGGCGGCCGGCGAGCTCAAGGACGGCGAAGTTAAGGCGGCGGGGTCGGTTCGGCGGGGGAACAGCGGCGGTGAGGACGCGCGCGAGCTCCGAGAAGTTGACGCGGGGGCCCGAGGTCGGCAGGAGGTAGGCGGGGAAGGACGGTCGGCGTCCGGCGAGTTCGGCGCGTGCGTACGGCGGCGCGTCGGGCTTGGGCGCGTGG
>CM014278.1:83394859-83458940 GCA_004135705.1 Alloteropsis semialata | reverse complement strand
TGTTGGGGGGCGACTCCGTCCTATCGGGTTCAGAAGCATGTTCGGGGTTTGGAGCGGCCATGTACCCCCTGCCATAGAAGGCCAAATTGTTTCGACGTCGGCTCCCCTACCATAGAAGGTCAAATTTCTTCGGCTTCAGATATACTGGTTAGGGTTCAGGGTTGTTAGGGGGTGACTCCATCCTATCGGGTTCAAAACCATGTTTGGGGTTTGGGGCGGACATGTAGCCCCTGCCATAGAAGGCCAAATTGTTTCGGCTTCGGATATACCGGTTAGGGTTCAGGGTTGTTGGGGGACGACTCCGTCGTATTGGGTTCAGAAGCATGTTTGGGTTTTGGGGCGGCCATGTACCCCCTGCCATAGAAGGTCAAATTGCTTCGGCTTCGGATATACCGGTTAGGGTTCAGGGTTATTGGGGGGCGACTCCGTCCTATCGGGTTCAGAAATATGTTCGGGGTTTGGGGCGGCCATGTACCCCCTGCCATAGAAGGCCAAATTTCTTCGGCTTCGGATATACCGGTTAGGGTTCAGGGTTGTTGGGGGCGACTTCGTCCTATCGGGTTCAGAAGCATGTTCGGGGTTTGGGGCGGCCATGTATACCCTGCCACAGAAGGCGAAATTGCTTCGGCTTCGGGTCCCCTGCCATAGAAGGCAGTACTGGTTAGGGTTTAGGTTTGCATCTTCAATTCAATTAGTCCTGCATGATCAACTTTATGTGTATGTGGAATTGTTGAACTTAACTTTTGTTAAAAAAATCTTTTGGTACATTTCAACTTTACTATGTTGAATTTTCAACATTACTATAATGATCATCAATGGAAATATTCAACATTTCTTGGTTTGTTATGTTGAAGTTAATAAAAACAATGTTTGAGCACAGTTTCATTCTTCACAGGTTTCGGCATGATCAACCTGTCAAAGTTCACGTGTCCAAGCAAAAGCTACATTAATTTTTCACTGTTTAATTTTTTAGACTGTAGAAGTGGATTGTCTTATCGATAATGTGCACTTTAAAGCTTCATTTCTTAAGCTATATTAGTAATTTGCAACTTCAAACTTCAATTTGTGAGTTAGTACCCACCCGTTTATTTTCCCACTTGCAACCACGGACCCAGCAAAAAATAATATACAACAGCTTCCTTGCTACGAAAAAAGTCTAGCGCGCTTGATGTTAACGGAACGAAAACGAAAAAAAAGATGTACAACAGCCGCTGCGTAAAAAAAAGTCTAATACTTAGTATTAACGGAACGAAAATGAAAAAAAAAACTTGTACAGCAGCCGCCGCGCATGCTGGTTGCTGGGCACGCTAGTTGCTGGGCCTAGTTTGCTACAAATGGGCCTTATAGATGATTTTGTTAGACACCTTCCGGTAGACATATAGGAGCCCCCCCGCACCGCGGTTCCTATATATCTTCCGGAAGAAATTACTGTAGTTATCTTCCACTGTTTGAGATTGGTGCAAAGCTAAATGGACAGACAGGATTTAAGAAGGCGGGGACATCAGCATCAAGCACATGCGACTTTGGGGTGGGGAGCAGCAACGTGTTGGTGCGCGGTTGGCTGCTGGGTGAAGGGATTTCTTTTGGGCGTGAAAATATAATCGCATTTTTGTTTCAAACCGTAGATCCGTTTTTGATCCCGTTTGAACCATAGTGCTTTTAAGAATTTATGCAACAAAACAAGACCCAATATAAAAATATTTTAATTTATTTCTGATATTTTTGAAAATTGAACATCCAATTTAATATGTACCTTCAACATTTTGAATATACGATTTCAATATTTGTATAGATGTTGAACTAGTTTATCCGAAATGTTGAACTAATTTTATATGAATGTTGAACCTAGTCTTTTGAGAAGTTGATTATACTATATTAGTATTTCAAACATACTAGTCACAAAATCAATAACAAAATTATCGAATTACTAACACAACTAGTATTCAGTTCACCGAAGATACAGATTATTGTTTTATTGTGTTAAATTCATGCCTTTTGGACTAATGCAATTACATTATTTTTCTATTAACTTTTTGTTGCAAAAATGTCTAAATAGCAATTTAAAGATGTTGCCTAGTTTTGACAAAATGTTGAACTAAATATTTCACAATGTTGACAGGTTTAAAATTATTCAACCTTGATTTTTATTTCGACATTTCTATTTATAGTTGAAATATTTGAACTAGTTCTATCGGGTTCAACATATCAAATTGTTGAAGCATGTTCGAGGTTTGGAGATTTTATATTGAGAAGCATGTTCGGGTTTGGGGCGGCCATGTACCCCCTGCCATAGAAGGCTAAATTGCTTCGGCTTCGACTCCCCTACCATAGAAGGCTAAATTGCTTCGGCTTCGGATATACCGGTTAGGGTTCAGGGTTGTTGGGGGGCGACTCCGTCCTATCGGGTTCAGAAGCATGTTCGGGGTTTGGAGCGGCCATGTACCCCCTGCCATAGAAGGCCAAATTGTTTCGACGTCGGCTCCCCTACCATAGAAGGTCAAATTTCTTCGGCTTCAGATATACTGGTTAGGGTTCAGGGTTGTTAGGGGGTGACTCCATCCTATCGGGTTCAAAACCATGTTTGGGGTTTGGGGCGGACATGTAGCCCCTGCCATAGAAGGCCAAATTGTTTCGGCTTCGGATATACCGGTTAGGGTTCAGGGTTGTTGGGGGACGACTCCGTCGTATTGGGTTCAGAAGCATGTTTGGGTTTTGGGGCGGCCATGTACCCCCTGCCATAGAAGGTCAAATTGCTTCGGCTTCGGATATACCGGTTAGGGTTCAGGGTTATTGGGGGGCGACTCCGTCCTATCGGGTTCAGAAATATGTTCGGGGTTTGGGGCGGCCATGTACCCCCTGCCATAGAAGGCCAAATTTCTTCGGCTTCGGATATACCGGTTAGGGTTCAGGGTTGTTGGGGGCGACTTCGTCCTATCGGGTTCAGAAGCATGTTCGGGGTTTGGGGCGGCCATGTATACCCTGCCACAGAAGGCGAAATTGCTTCGGCTTCGGGTCCCCTGCCATAGAAGGCAGTACTGGTTAGGGTTTAGGTTTGCATCTTCAATTCAATTAGTCCTGCATGATCAACTTTATGTGTATGTGGAATTGTTGAACTTAACTTTAGTTAAAAAAATCTTTTGGTACATTTCAACTTTACTATGTTGAATTTTCAACATTACTATAATGATCATCAATGGAAATATTCAACATTTCTTGGTTTGTTATGTTGAAGTTAATAAAAACAATGTTTGAGCACAGTTTCATTCTTCACAGGTTTCGGCATGATCAACCTGTCAAAGTTCACGTGTCCAAGCAAAAGCTACATTAATTTTTCACTGTTTAATTTTTTAGACTGTAGAAGTGGATTGTCTTATCGATAATGTGCACTTTAAAGCTTCATTTCTTAAGCTATATTAGTAATTTGCAACTTCAAACTTCAATTTGTGAGTTAGTACCCACCCGTTTATTTTCCCACTTGCAACCACGGACCCAGCAAAAAATAATATACAACAGCTTCCTTGCTACGAAAAAAGTCTAGCGCGCTTGATGTTAACGGAACGAAAACGAAAAAAAGATGTACAACAGCCACTGCGTAAAAAAAAGTCTAATACTTAGTATTAACGGAACGAAAATGAAAAAAAAAACTTGTACAGCAGCCGCCGCGCATGCTGGTTGCTGGGCACGCTAGTTGCTGGGCCTAGTTTGCTACAAATGGGCCTTATAGATGATTTTGTTAGACACCTTCCGTAGACATACAGGAGCCCCCGTCGCCGCACTGTGCCCGCTGGCAGCCTGGCGCTGAGACAAGGCCAACAACCCAAGTAGGCGGACACAACGAGCCTCCTACTACGAGGCACGGAAGGCGGCTTTCTCCGTGATGCTACGGGCACCGGGGCCCACACCGACCGGAGCAGACTGCCTGCCCATGGCCTCCTGTTCCTTGACAATACCCCCATAGGCTACACCACTAGTACAGTACACTCTACACTTGCCAGTTGCCACGCACAGGACACATTTGCGTGTACCACTTCTAGTACAGCTGCTTGCACGCTAGCGCTTGGACACGGCACAGCCGCACAAGTGAAAGGGAAGAGGACGATGCAGCGTGCAGGCGCCAGGCCCGACCCAACCCAACAATGGCGGCATGGCGCGGTGGTGACTCCGGTCCCATCATCTGAATTCACTCCGCGATTTTATCGACGTCACACGTCTCCTCCGGGTGTCTAGTGTCTCTTCCCTGCCGGTCACGTTACCAGCAGTGGCCCTTGCCTGCCTGCCTGCATGTCCCCTGGAAGGCCGGAATATTCGTCCGCCCGTCTGTCCGTCCATGGTTTCCACTTTCCACCCAAGTGACGCGCCAATCTTGTCACCTGATCCCCATTAGCTTCTCTGTTCTTCTACCGGCAGGCCACTGACCACAGCTGCTAATCCTTGGAGCAGTTGCACCGCAAGAAGCTACTGTAGTAACAACTTCGCAGAATCGCAGCAGCCAGCAGGGAGCCATCCCATGGCGGCAGGTACGGGCGCTGCGAATTATTGGCGATGGTTGGCCTTATCACTTTTAGCATCATCAGGGTTCAGGGAAGAGACGACGAGCATGGATAATCTTTCCCAGGAATTTTTAGCTTATCCTGTGGCTCCCTTTCGTTGTGCTCCACTGTACTGGTATGTGCCATGCTGACAGGGAGAAAGAGAGAAAGAGCTGGTGCTATTACACTGGTTTTTTGGTGCATAGTGCAGCACGGCACTGGCCTTCCTGCATGTCGATTCTATATCAAAGCCGCTTGTCCGTTGCATATCATGGTGTCGATCGCGAGACGCATAGCGCATCGCTCGGGGCTCCAATTCATTGTTGCTCTTGTTGGCTACTGCCTACTTCTCTTTTGCTCCGGGATCCTATGGGTTGGGGACAGTAACAACTGGTGCTCGTTGCCAATTACAGATTTACAGTATTTAGTAGCTTGAGCTGTTGAGCAGTTAGATAGATGGTGAACTCACGTCATTTCCTAATTTCATCGGATAATTGCTTGCCTGGTCGGACGTAATGTGCCCGTGGACATGGCAAAAATGCAGAATATTCAGCGACTGTTCGGTCTACCGAGCTACAGCTACCTGCACTGTGCCGAGATGCATCCGTTCGTTCCCTGCTTTTGGCGACAGCAGCTGTCTCTGCTCGGTACCAGCAGTGCGCGCGCCAATACGCCGGTACAGGTCCGGATCTTGACATGATCCGCCTTGTCTTCGTTCGATCCAGCATCCTTCGCCATGGGTGATTGGAACTCTCGGCATTGTTTTCGTTTGTTTGATCAAGGCTCGGGTCTCTTTACCTCGAAAAAAAAAATGGCTCGGGTCTCTTCCAAATGATCCTTCCTTGCGAGACGAGCCGGGAGAGGAGGGGGAGGGGAGAGGGAGGAATCCGTGATTCCGTGTGCAGCGTGCCAGCGTCGCCCTCGCAGTCTCGCGCCATGGTCAGGCAGGCCACTCACAGTCAGTGCTGCTGCTGCAGTGCCTTTCTTTTCGTTCGACGTACGCCAGCCGCTGACATCGTCACATTGATGTCACGTCGGCTATCCTCGTTTTCTGGGAAAGGTCGTCTCCTTCACTGTCGGCTCAGGGCCTGTTTAATTCAGCAAGATAAGTTTAGAAAATTTACTGTAGTAAAATTAAATTAAAGATTAAAAGGGCTAAACATGATCTACTTATAAAACTAATTACACGGATGGATGGGAAATCGCGAGACGAATCTATTAAGCCTAATTAATCCGTCATTAATCTATGTTTAATACCTTTAATTAGTGTTCTAATATTTGATGTGATGGGATGAATAAGAAAAAATTATGGAATTAAACATGACCGCAGGCATTCGGGCCACGTTTTGCCGTTTTGCACTGCTCTGCAGATGCTCGCACAGTCACACAGGCCTTGTTTAGTTCAGGTGAATTCGATCGAATTTTCTGTAGAAAAATATATTGGAAAGCGTAAAAGTAGAGAGGGGCACGTTGTTCAATGCGTTACCTTTTGGTCGAATTGACCGAACTAAACAAGGCCTCAGCTTAGGTGCCGGAAAATGCCCAGGGAGCTGGAGCTGTTTGCAATCTCAGGGCCTGTTTAGATAGAAAAGAAAGTTTGCGAAATTTACTGTAGTAATTCAAAATTAAAGATTAGGAGGACTAAACATGATCTAATTATAAAACTAAATACACGGATGGACGGGAAATCGCGAGACGAATCTATTAAGCATAATTAATCCGTCATTAGAGATTGTTTACTGTAGCACGACGTTGTCTAATCATGGCCAAATTAGGCTCATTAGATTCGTCTCGCAAAGTTACCGGAGGTTATGGAATAGGTTTTGTCATTAACACACGTTTAATATTCTATGCATGTAAGATTTCCTTTGATGAATAGTAAAGTTTGAAAAATGTAAGTTTTCTGAACAGGGCCTCAGGCTCACGCATGCTTCTTCAGAATGCCAAGGACCATGGTTCACAGTTTCACTTCTTGGGTTGTCCAGTTAAGGGCATGTTCAGATGGCCAACAAAATTTGCCAAAACATCACATCCAACTATTCATTAAAGGGAATCTTTCATGCATGGAGTATTAAACGTGTGTTAATGACAAAACCCATTCCATAACCCCCAGGTAACTTTTCGAGACGAATCTAATGAGCCTAATTTGGCCATGATTAGACAACGTCGTGCTACAGTAAACAATCTCTAATGATGGATTAATTAGGTTTAATAGATTCGTCTCGCGATTTCCCGTCCAACTGTGTATTTAGTTTTATAATTAGATCATGTTTAGTTCTCCTAATCTTCGATTTACAATTGCTAACTTTCAATCTATCAAACTAAACAGGCCCTAAAAATTTTTTTTCCCGCGAAAATGAAATTTCAAGGTCTGGTCCTGGAACTGCAGAGTTGGTCCAACAAGTCAACAGACGGTCAGCAGCCAGTGTAATAAAGTGTGCATTAACAGCTGCTGACGTCAACGAGTGGCAGCAGTTGCCCTGCCCCTCCCTCCATCTCATTCAGCACCAGTAGTTGCTTGCTCCACTCCGATCCCTTTTCCGGGGTGTCACTCCTTCTCTCCTCCATTTTGCATAATACGCGATTCTCAATACACTTTTTTCTCTATATGACACGCGACCCAATGCATAAAAACACTATGCATAACAATATCTAAACACCCCCGGTCCCTCTCGCTCGGTACTCGGCTAATGATCAGTCTTTGTCACATTAAACGCTCGTATGTTAATTAGAAGGACTAAATATAGATTAATTATAGAACTAATTGTAGAAATCCTGGACTAATTCGTGAGATGAATCCATTAAGTCTAATTAATCCATCATTAGCAAATAGTTACTGTAGCAACATTTTGTCAAATCATAGACTAATTAGACTTAATAGATTTGTCACATGAATTATCCTCCATCTGTGCAATTAGTTTTATAATTACTCTACATTTAATTCTCCTCATTAGTATCGAAACATCCGATGTGACAGAGCTAAACTTTAGCCCTGTTAGATCAAACAGGGTCTAAAACCATTTACCATGATGAAAGAAACGAGATGGAGTTGGTGCTGGTCCGATCCAAGAGGAAACTTGTGACGACCGGTGTCCCCAGATCCACATTTGTTCAGGGGGATCCAAAGCCCAGTCGCCACCACTCACCAGATCAGAATTCAGAACTCTGGAGCCAAGATCTTGGCGAGATTGGGACAAATTCTGAGGGCAGCAACTGGCCGGTCCTGAGCGGCGCAGCCCCATTCGGGCAATCATATGAACCGGTCACATGGATTTGTACCGGGTTCCCATTACCAGACCGGGCCAGATCTCTGCGAACCGGACATGTACAGCAGCAGCAGCAGCAGCGTGTCAAGAACTCCACGAGGGGGCATGGCCGCATGGGGGGCTGCCAGGCGAGGACGACGCACTGCCTGTTATTCGGATGATCGGATCTGGGCAAGCGACAGCACTGGGTCGATTGAATGAATCTACACAGGTGAATAACTCATTTGCCAAAAATAATCTACAAAACAGTGATCGATTTCGGCGGCGACGACGTGGAGGAGGATGGATGGAATGACCGTATATGCAGTGATTTCATCTCAATGGATTGACGCCGGGGGAGCAAAGGATTCTTTGCTACGGCTTATCGTCGACCTGCTCGCTGCTATCCGCTCGCCGGCGGCCCATCTTGCCGATGGACGAGGCGATGCTGCCCATGATGCTGCTGGTGCTGCCAGCGTCGCCGCTGAGGTTCGCGGACCGGCGCGACCGCCGGTGCCTGGGCGACTCCAGCCTGCCCCCTTCCTGCTCCACCTCCTCGTCGTCGTCGCCGGCACGCGTCCGCGTCGCCACCACCAGGCGCGCGATGCCGCCGCGGCAGAACGGGCAGGTCGGCAGCGGCTGGGACTGCGTCGCCGGGTTGGGCTTGGCGTGGCAGCACAGCGCCAGCGTGCACGCCGCGCACATCTGGTGCCCGCACTCCCGGACCTCGATGCTGCACGCCTGCTCGAAGCAGATGCTGCACACCTCCGCGTCGCTAGCCTGCACGGTGCACGCCGCAAATGGCTGTCAGTCCCAAGTCTGAACAAGATCCGCGCCATGGGGGAAATCAGATCGCGCATGTGTAATCGTACAGTTGATTAGGATAGAGGCGCTTTGAATAATGCAGGGTTCATATGGATCGGCGCATTTGCTCAGATGAGCAATGGGCCAATCGAGCAAGTGGACGCGCACATTTCTGTCTGCAGCTTGTCAAGCATGTGCCGGACTTGGCATTACCGATAACCACAGTGTTAGAATAGCGCCAGAAGCCAGTAGCAGTAGCCATCACGCCGATCAACCCCGGGTTAGGCTTCCTTAATATACTCATCTTTAACACTTCTCAAGATGTCACTTGTCCCTCTCGGATCAAGACGGGTGCTTATTTACAGTGATTGTGTGTTGAAACTATAAAACCGTGCAGGTGACACTTGGGATTTGACAGTTCAGTGATTCGTGATCATATCGGCAAAAGCGTAAGGAAGTTGCTTGATTGAATTATACCGAGAAAGGGTGACAACGAAGAAAAGCGCCGAAAGAGAGATTTGTTTGCAACTTGCAATGGAATGCTCGGAATTTACCTCAGCTATGGCGGCGTCGGGATGCGATGGCGACGGCAATGCGTTCTTGGTTCCTTTCAGGATCCTCCTCTCCCTCTCCCTGTTGGCCTCCATGAGAGCTGCTTCGAGCAGGGACTTGGCGTTGGGTTCCAGCTCGCTGATGAACTTGAGAGCGGACGGCCACACCAGGGGCTCTGCCGACGACGGGTTCAGCAGCGCCGCGCACGCGACGTGCCCTCGCTTCACGGCAACCTCATACGGAATTCTCCTGCACAGAACCAACCCCACCGCATCAGTACGGCGCGGAATGGACTGACGAACGCGGCCGCTTCAGATAACTGAACTCTGAAGGCAACTTTGCATCGGCATTTCAGTTGGCGTCACGCCGTCTCTGCCTCTCTGGGCGGGTGCTGCTGCGGAGAGAGAGATAGAGAGACGGTCCCTCACCCGACGGAGTCTCGCTGGAGGCGGTCGGCGCCCCAGGAGAGCAGCTGCCGGACGCAGTCCAGGTTGCCGCCGCGCGCGGCCAAATGCAGCGGCGTGCTCCCGGGGAATCTGCAGGAGCGCGCGCTCGAGTCAAATGCAATTCCTCAAAAGGTGCGATTTTTTCCCACATAAAAATACGTATGTTTGTTTGACATGAGAGGAGGAATCCCGACCCGAATGCGCCGCTGGAGGCGGACACGATGGCGCCGTTTTCGAGCAGGACATGGACGCAGCGCCGCCAGCCCTGCCGCGCCGCGAGGTGCAGCGGCGTCGCCCCGGTGTCGTCCCGCACGTTCACGAAGCGCGCGAAACCCCTGCACCCCCACAGCTGAGAACGGATTAGCAAAGAGGCAACGACAGAACGAGCAGCGGCGTGGCGAGACGGTGGCGACGAAGGCCAACCAGGATTCCGACACCGGCGCCGTCTTGGCCGCCGAGAGGATGGTCCGGAGGCAGTCCGCGTGGCCGTAGTACGCCGCGTAGTGCAGGCACGTCCGCCCGTGCGTCGAATCGAACATCACGATCTGCACAAACAAAAGGGAAGAAAGCACCATTTAGAAGCCCGACTCCATGGCCAGCAACTGCAGGTCGCAACCACCAATAAGGTGCCCGTGCGGCTCACATTGGCGCCGGCGTCGAGCAGCCGTCGAACGCAGTCCGTCTTCCCGTGCATCGCCGCGAGCATCAGCGCCGTCTGCGACATATTGAAATTGAAGCCCCGAGGTGTCAGGCGGGAACAGCAGAGAAGAGAGGGAGAGCATGTGGAGCGGCGGCGCGCGAACCTGCTTGTGGCGGTTAACGACATCCGGATGCACGCAAAGATCCAATGCCAGCGAGACCACCTGAAGAAGGAAACGAATCGCCGGCCGCAGTTAGTCGCTCGCGCCGGCAGGAGACCAGAAGAGGAGCGGTGGCCGCGGCGGGACGGAGAGAAATCAAAAGGTAAGCAAGGTTGGCGTTGGTGGTTCGCCGCCCCGTGGTTCGTACCTGGAGGTGGCCGTGTGCGGCGGCGATGTGGAGCGCGGAGAGGCGGTCGAAGAGCGTGCTCCTGGCGAGCAGCGACGGGCGGGAGCGGAGGGCGGTGGCCAGGCGGTCGAGGTCGCCGGACTGCGCGGCGCCGAAGAAGTCGACCTCCTCGCTGGGGCGGCCGCAGCTGGCGCCGTGCCCCATCGCCGCCGGCCGGGGCCTCCGGCGAGCGGGAGGGGGGAGGGGCCGGGGGCGGGGACTGCCGAGCTGACGGGACTGTCCTGCGAGAGCACGGGGGCGTGGAGAGCTCCTTAAAATACTGCGTGCACTTTCCTGTGGTTTTTAAAGGCTTTGCCCTTCCCTGATTGAGCTATCCTTTTCTTGTACCGTATTTCTAGCAAAAAAAGTGAAATAAAATAAAAAATCTTCTCCCGGATAAACTTCTTTTCTTTCTGTGCAAAAGACATTTTACAGAAAACTTTTTTATACGAAGTATAGCTTGTTACTGTCGTGGATACGAAAATATCGCCCAGCGCCCTAGCATATAATGTATATTCTTTCTGTGCTAAATTATAGTTTGCTTTTGTTTGTTTTATCTTAAACCAAACTTATCTATTTTAACCGGATTTGTAGAGAAAAACAATAACATTTAACATCAAATTAATCTCAATAAGATCCACCATGAAACATGATTTTGATAGTGTATCTATATATCAGTCATTATGGATTTTATTATATCTTTTCTATAAACTTAGTTAAAAGTAAAAGGTTTAACTTAGTGCAATGCTGAACTTAACTAATTTGAAGCGAAAGAAGCTCGTACTTCGTAGCAATTATACCCAGTCCTACGTGGCTGCTGAGAATATGTATACGAGCTCAAGTTGGTACTGTTGCTTCCGGGTACGAAATCGATCGTTCATCAAATTACCGTGCGTACTCCCGTCTCCAAGACCACGACGCCGACGGAGAAAGGATGGTGCCGGATACATACCACCTGTGCTGTGCAGCAACCACAAACCCAAAGGACACGTATGCACATACACGCCGCGGATATGCTCTCGGTTAATCCTCAATATTATCGTGTCCCGTACTGCCGTAGGCTCATTACTGGCCTGTCCTTGTTCCGCAATCCATGCTGTAGATATGCTTTGCTTGGGGCATCCACCACCTATACTGACCTACATGGATTGATCCACGTGCTCTTTCCAAATCCCAATCGCTCGCGTCACCCCTGTTCTCTGCTGAAGTGCTGATCCGTGGCGGCTTCGGTCCCTGCCCCGATCCGACGATCCCTCATGCCATGGCCTCATCATCGCCAGTTGGCCACCATCTCAGTTGCTGCGTTTCGTCATCGAACTGCCAAGACACGAGCCCGCGTGCGTGCGCTCCCCCAGCCACGCGCCCACGCCCGTGCACGCGCAGTTACGGCGGCTCCGGCGCAGCCTGGCCCTGGTCCACCCTGCACGAGAGTTATACTCGGTCGCGTCCCCTACGAGGCTACGACCCTTGCCTGGCCGTGACCGACCCGTCGACGACGACGAGGCCGTCGCGACGACACGGTCACGCTCGCACGGGGCACGGAGGGTGGCAGTAAAGTAGATGCGGCGTTGCAGGCGCAGCGAGCGCGGGTGTCGCGGCCCGTGAATGCCATCGCCGAACCCGATCGAACCGCGACCGCGGGTGGATCCGCGTGCGGTCCCGCCACTCCCATCTCCTTCTCCTCCGGCGCCGGTGAGCGGGCGCTTTCAGTCAGATGTACCGTGGCGTCGCACATATGCAAATGCAACGTCCCTCCCACCCGGCGAGACAGCGATCCTCCACCGGGCAACGAGGGCCTTTTGCCATCCCCGCACGCCATTACTCGGCTCACCGCCAACGAGCTTTTTGGATCGGTCGCCGTCGCCGTCCTGCCTTTTCGCATCGAATGATGGGCGCAGGTCCGGTCCGGTCCGGTCCGGCTCGAGCTCCATCGGTGCGGTGGTGATGAGCTGCTCCGTTCGATCGTTGATCGATGATGGGCTGCTCCATTCGGTACAGTACCGGCACGGCCGGTATGTGGCCCGGCGCTTTTATGGAACGCGAAGAGATATTTTCCGAACAGCCAGTAACGTACCCACGTAGGCGGTGGTCCTCCTCGGCGAGAGCCGAGAGCTGTGCTTGTGCTATTCGTGCGTGCGGGGAGGGACAGGCATCGTTCCTCCTGTCGTCTGGGCCCGGCGCACGGTGGCGGTACTGTGACCAGCAAGATACAATACAAACAAGGACGGGCGTCGACGTCGACGGCGCTTGCTTTGGGTGTGATATGGGGATTGTCACTCTCTAGTCTGTAGTGCCGGTTATGGCCTAACAGGTGGGCGTTCGGTGCGGGATGGTCTGTTGCCAAAATGCCAAGTAAGAGCAGCTTCTTATGGTAGCATGTGCGTGTCCTGTCTGAGTGTCTGCATAGTCCACGGATTGGCAATGGAACAACTGAGCAGATGCCATCAGATGAGTCATGAGTGCAGTGCAGAAGAAGCTCGACTTCAGCAAGTCCAGCCAACATTCTCCTCCATCTCTTGGTGAAAACAGTTTACGAGCGTGTGCTGGCTTTCGGGTTTCGTGGAGTGGAGTCGCGGAGCAATACTGGCGCCCCCGGTCACAAAATCCTGCCTGTATGCACCGCCTACCATTTCCCGTACCAAGATCTCTCCTTTGGCTGCACCTACGGTTGCCGATACGATCCGTCTCGGCACAGCTCTGCCCCGCAGAATCTGGCGGATCTTGAAATCCCAACAACCCGGCCGCCGTTTTCGTACCTGCCTGCAGCTCACCAGACGCATACAGTGAGCATAAGCCCGGCCGCGACATGAGAGTTGCGTCGGTGGCCGAGTGGACTGCCGACCAGCCGTGGGTTCGGTGCTCACGCTTTCGCTCCTGGGGGCGACGGGGCATCCGCCTTTGCCGCTCGCACAGCACGCCGGCCGAGAACGAATGCCCGCGGCCGCGGAGGGGCGGGCACCGGGTCGATCACGGCGCCGTCGCGTTCACGACGTGTCGAGCCGCGAGCCCCGCGATCGGCCTGCCCCGGTGCCCCCCTCGGAGCTAGCCGCCAGGTCGAGCAGCGCGCGCACGTGTCTCTCGCTTGCTGGGGGCGGGCTGGCCGCCGGCCGGCCACGTCCACGGACCACGGGGGAGAGCCGTCGGGTCGGGAGGTGCGTGCCGCGGCTCGCCGTATGGATCGTGGTCTCGTTGGCCCCGCGCGCCCGTGGTGCCACTCTGCTTGCCGGGCTTCTCAGCGACCTCGGCGTTCGTGCGGTCGGCCGCCGCTCGCATTGCGTTGACTCTTCGTTTTCGTTATGCAGAGACCGACCGGTCAGGCTGCTAGCTGGCTGGAGCTCGAGCTGGAGCTGGCCATCGGTGAGCCCCTGTTTGTCGCCTAGCATGTCGAATTATCGGGTAGGTATGCACGGACTTCCTCGTGTCAATGCTCACGTTTACTGGAAATAAAATGATTGTTGTCCAGTGTGTTTGTTTCAAAATGTTTTTTTTTTCTCAAAACCTTCTACTGGTTTCTGTTTCCCTTCCAAAACCAGAGCTTGCGTTGTTAGTATGTAAGAAACTAAAAATTAATAATAGTACGATAAATAGTATATATTTGCAAAACCTAACACTTTTTTTATCACACCAAAATGCTTAATGTGTCTTCTCATTTTTATCACATCGAGTGCCCTATTGTGACTCAAACTTTAGGTTACTCATTAAATTTGTCATCCCAGCCTGTTCAGAATGACAAAGTTGAATAAATAGATAAGATTATCAAGATCAGAGAATTCTATAACTTGAGGTGTTAGCATGTCATTCCTATTTTTGTCAACCACAACACTCACTCAGATTTTCTTGTAAATTCTCGTATACTCATTGAAACAATAAAATGCATCAGATTTCGTCAATGCACCAGAATAATCTTGATTTTTCAATTCTCAAATACTTTTATTAAAAGAAGATTAAAAAGATCTTAAGTAAAAACATATTATAAGACTTTCACTAGTTTAAAAATACAGGCACATTGATAATCTAGTGGGGCCATATGCCGATATATGTTTGAGTAGATTGACATATTTGGTTAGTTCTTAATGTCAACGATTCCACCGCTCGAGTATGGTTAACAAATAGTCATTTCACTGTACAACAGTACAAGTTGAATAATATGATTCGGTAGATTAGCATATTTGGTCAGATCCACTAGTCAGTTACACTCTCAGCTCGAGCATAGCGTGTAGACCAGACCAAATAGACAATTCACGATTTAAGTTGTGATAAATCAGAGATCAATAAAATCTTTAATTTCAAATCTTTTGATTTCAATGATGAAAAACAAGAGCTTAGCATTATGTTGCACGGTAAGTCAGTTTGTATAAGACTGTAGAATATTACCATAACTAAATTAAAAATAGTAAAGAAAATTCTCGTTCATCGGCACGCTGATATTTTATCCCCAAACTAGCTCCACGGGAGCTGTTTTTCCCAATCCAACCCCGCATTCGAGCCTATAGCCAGACTGTAGGCGCATACGTTACGTGCACATGCACGCCGTTCCGGTCGGCCACGTACTGAACACTCACAAAGTCACAAATAGATGGCCAAACGTGCCGCCCGGCACGGCACGGCACGGCACGGGCACGACTTGGCCCCGCACGATGTGGCCCGGCACGACATGGCCCGATTACAGTTTCGTGCCGTGCCGAGCTGTACCACGGGCCTGGTAGGGAGCACGGGCACGGCACGCGCCGCCTGTTAGCCGTGCCGGGCCGGCACGACGGCACGACGTTGTCTTCCCTGGCCCGAGAGCTTTTTACTCAACACCGGTGAATGAAACCATGGTGTCGCCGCCGATTCTCGCCGTGCCGCCGCCGGATCTGCAGGAGCTAGGAGGGGAAGGGGCATGGCTATGGAAGCGGGCGCCGAACGGCCGATGAGGAGCAGGGGTCAGACGACCGGTGAGGAGAAGAGGAGCAACGGCAGGCGAGGCGGTGCCGCGACCGCGAGGGAGCGGTTCGGTCCGCCGTCCGTGAGGCTGACTGTGCGCGAGGAAGGCGAGGCGGCGAGGGACTGAGGACCCTCGGTCTGCGTGGAGGGAGACGAGGGAGCGCACGGGTTGAGGGCATGCTACGAGGCACCCTCGGTCTGCGCGAGAAGAAGACGAGGGAGCGGCGCCTCGCGTGACGGGAAGGACTGAAGGAGGCTGCGGCTGAACTGGGAAAAATAAGTTGGGATTGGGGTTTACAAGTATTTATATGAGGTTCATCGGGCCTTTGTTGGGCCGGATGCTAACCGTGCCGGGCCGGGCCGGCACTACGTGCGTGGAAGGCGGCACGGGCACGGCCCGTGGCATGGGCCGGGCTGGCACGGGCACGAAACAGGTCGGGCCGGGCCGTGCTCGGACCGGGCCAAAATTCCGTGCTTCGGGCCGGCCCACGGGCCTCATACCTTTTGGCCATCTATGGTCACAAGTCACAATGGTAGACGCGACCGGCGTAAAAAAAAACAAGAATATTCGGCAGCGAAAATACCCGAGGAGTAGCGACAGTATCGGGCTGCCACTTGCCAGCCCAACTGAAAAAGGGGGAAAATGGTAACTTTTCTCTACATTTTCTGAAAGAAAAATAAATTACCGCGTTCAAACTTCAAACTGAGTTTATCTTTTCCCCGAAGCGGCTAGTCGGCGACAGCTTGCGGGCGAGACCATTCCGCCTTCTACTGTTACCGCGTACTTGCGCGCACCGCACACGTTCGACGAAATTCCGCCGCGCGCCCTCCCCCGCCTCTACTGAGATTCGCCTTCGCATCTCCTCCGATTCCTTCCCCCACTAACGCACGCATCTCGCGGACCCCGCCGAGATCGGCGCCGTCCCGCCGGAGCCCGGCTGGATCTCCGCTCTCCAGCCCGCCTTGATGGTCCGGGGACAGCGGCGGCGGCGGCGGAGCAAGTAGTTCGCGGCGATGAGCAGGCTGGCGACGGGGCTCCAGCGCCTGCGGAGGTCGTCGTCGCCGTGGGAGGTGCTGTGGTCCGCGCTCGCGTCATGCGGCCTCGTGCTCTTCTCGCAGCTCGCCGTGGCGATGGTGCCGCGGCTCTTCCCCTCCCTCTCCCTCCTCGCCATGCTCCCCATCGCAGGTCGGCGCTCTGTCGCTCGCTTTCCTGCCTGCGGCTGCTCTGTGAGCGACCCCCCTTTTTTAGCGCAATTCTGATGTTGCGTGTTGCGTAGGCCTGGTGTTCCTCGCGGCTATCGTGCTGGGCCGGCTCTGGAGGAGGTTCATCGGGGTGGCGGCGTCGGCGCCGCTCTTCGTGCTCTTCAACATCCTCCTCCTGTGGGGCGTCTACCTGTTAGTCATCCGGAGAGGTGAGCTCTTGGAGCATCTCCTAATGCAGTGCATTGGTAGGGTGTCACTTGGATACTGTCGATTGCTGTGGACATTTGCTATTTTAGTCGCGCTCCTGCATTCAGTTGAGTGAAGCTGAGGACGTTTACTAATTTAGGTGAGTATATAGGGAGTAGTTGGTTACTTTCCTCCGTCCCATGTACCTGAATCTTGTACTTCAAACGACAATAAATATTCTCTTGGTGGGCTTTGAAATTGTAAATGTCCGTGATATATATCAAACAAGTAAAATTAGGAGAATATAGCTCTATGCCTCAAGCTGACCTCTTTAGCTGTACCAATTTCCCATGTTTAGAATCCAAACTGAACCAAAATAGCTGAAAGGATTAAGTTTGTCTGTTGCTTCTGCTTGATTAAGTCTGGCTAATTAGGTTGAGTTGGTAGGAGATAATTTTGTGCTTCATCCCTTGAGATGTGCACAACTTTGAAAACATTTGAACTAAGAACCCCCCTGTAGTGCCTCAAATTTTGGCAATGGTGGTTAAAGGGTTTAAGCATCGACACACATTTGTCGATTTGTGCTCACTCCTGGTTCTTTACAAATCAAAATGCTTAAAAAACCAAGCAGGGTTTGTTTGTGCTCACCCCTAACCCTACGGCCTGCCTCACGATAAATCGCAGTGCTATTAGGCAGATACAACTATACAAGCCATTGTTGTATGATATGATCCTATACCTTTGACCATGGAATTTTCTTTTGCAAGTATATGTATTAAATGAACTTCAACGATCATGGATGCGCTTTAGTGCATAGTCGATTAATTTCATTCTCACATGCCAACGGGGTACTGAATTGCAGCTTTGTTGAATTAATTTCATGTACTTTTAGGGTGCTATCAATTTTGGACCAGCATATTGTTGGGGTATTGTGGACCAGGTGCCATAAATTGCTCTAGCAGGACATAAGAAATATTCTGTGATAGCTGAATTACAACTCATGTATGCATTGGTTTTTTAATCTTTTATGCTACTATTTGGGATCAGGACATACAAATGAGTGTATATATGTCTGCTTCTGGTGTAGTAGATTTGTAATGAGTCCAATATTTTTGCAGACACTTCTTCTCTGCTGGACATGCTTATAAATGCGGAGTGTGCACTGCTTCTGTGGGGACTTTACAGGTTACTTCCTCTTTAGTAACAATTCTTTTCCAACAAACTTTGCAAATTTAAGCTACGATTGGTGAATTTACATTAGTGTTGTGAAATTATGAGTTTTGCAATTGGCAGCCTTTGCATAACATTACCTTGAGGACGAAGGTCTTAGTTTGAACGCTTTTTATTGCAGAATTTTGTCTGGTGATCCTGGTATTGCTGCTTGTGATTCTTCATATTTAGAAGAAGCTGGCTGCAAGGATTTTGTTGATGCTATTTACCCGAGTGAGGTGTTGCGGAACTCTAGTTTCAAATGAAGCTGTTGTAAATTACTGGCTTGAAGCATATAAATTCATTGACACCTTTCTATTTTTGACGTAGAAGCTCCCAATGCTCTCTCGTGTCAGGCAGTGTAACTGGTGCAAAGCAAATGTTAGGGGTTATGACCATCATTGCCCTGCATTTGGTACTTGCATAGGTATCACATTCCATGTTCCTCATGTGAATACTGTTATCTCTCTTGTGGCATGATTGTTGTAGGTATGCATTCTAATCCATACATGTATTTTGCAGGACAGAAAAACCATCGGCTGTTTATGGCCCTTTTGACAGGATTTGTTGTTGCTGAATCAACATATACAATGTGCTCAACAAAATGTATGTTTTTTTTGTCTCGCACTGTGAAATGACCTTTGGCTTTTCCCCTAATAGTAGCTTTATTATTATAAATGCTTTAACTTCTGCAGCGATTTCTTATCTTTCTAACTAAAGTACTTTGCCACTATAGTCTAAAAAAAGTACTTTGCCACTATGTTGGTATTTATTTTGAAGTTTAGGTAGACAGACAATTTCAGATCCACATTTCCATGTTGACAGCTTCTTCTACGTGTTGTGCAGATATTACCAGATGCATTAATTCAGGAGCTCTAAGATCAGAGGTAACTATTTCCATATCTTATTTAGCGTGCATGAATGGCCATGACAATTCCTTTTGCTGATTTTACTTGCACTGGTACGGGTTTTAAACATGTTCCGCTCTCCTTAACAAACAAGTCAATGCTTATATTAAGTAAATGTGTTCAACCATACTCACTAGTATTTTTCCTGCTAAAATTATTTCCTTGGATGATCTATCTTAGTAGCTTTTCAATTGGTTTCTAATACTCCCAAAAAAAGTGCACCTATAGTTTTGTCCTAAGTCAAACCGTTTTAAGTTTTACCCAATTTAATGGAAAAGTCCCAGTATTTATTATATCAAATAAGTATCAATAGATTCATCATAAATATATTTTCATAGTATACCTATTTTGATGTCGTATCCTCTATAAACTTGGTGAAACTTAGATAGTTTGACTTAGAACAAGCCCAAAACTGCACCCTTTATGGGACAGAGGGAGCAGGCCCTATGGGTGCTTCTGTATGTTTTAGCACGTTCAATTAATGATAAAATATTCAAATCAGGTTGACCATGCTGTATTGCTATCATGTTAGCTATGCTCTCGGCCTGTGTGTGTATACCATTGCCAAGAAACCATATGGCCTCGCCTTCTATTCTATTTGCCCATCAAATCATGTCTGGATTTCTGATTTAATGACCGGAAGATGCTTACTGGGTGTTCTCATTTATTTACAGAATCCTGTATCTCTAAACATGGTAATCAGTACGATGCTCTTCTCCATCCTCCAGGTGCTCTGGCAGGTTTGCTCCTAGCCTTTAGGATATAACTCTACCTGCTGTGTATTTATCTACGCACTTGCAAGCATTAATGTGACAGAATGGGTGGATTGTTTCATAACATAGTGTCTAGCTTATCAATATTGTGGGCCTGGCATCCCTTGCATGTGTGACAGATTGATAAGAATTGGTGTTTCATCTCTAGGAGAGCTTCAGTAAGAAATGATATATTATGAGTTACGACTGGCCCCATGCGGATACGACTTCAGTCTGTTAACCTTTTTGCCCTATTTGCGACTATTGGCCAGTCATTTGAAAATTTTCAGTGGCCATTGTTCTACATTTCTGTGGCAGAATTCAAAATGCATGCACATCTTTTCTTGATGTGTCAATTGATATGTTATTCTTTAACGTTTGGAGACAAGACACACCTGTATTGCCTCCAAAACATGCTAATCATGTTCTATTACATGACCTGTGCTTTTTTTATTTCTAACATACATCCTCTTCTCTCTTGGCTAGATTGTGTTCTTGATGTGGCACATATATTGCATCTGCTTCAACATCAAGACAGATGAGTGGGTAATTTCAAATTTCCCATGCTTTGGACTCTTTCTTCATCAATTGCAGGTTGTCTTCTCGTTAGCTGTTTCTTGTAGCTAAAAGGTGAGATTTTCCAGATAAACTGGAAGAAATATCCTGAGTTCCAGATGAGGGAACAGCCTCAATCAGGTTATTTCCATACCCTCATTATGGCCGAGCAGTTGATTTTCCTAGTGGGTTTTAACAAGGTACACGTCTGTCCTTCCCCCCCTCAAATGCAGATTCGGAAGCCAAATTTGTAAATCCGTATGACAAAGGCATGCTCTGTAACATTAGAGAATTTCTGAAGCCAAAATGATAGAAAACCAATTTTGAAGACCTTACCTGATGGAACTGGAACATGGGGAACCGGAAGTGCGTCATACATGACCGAGAAAACAATACCCAGAATTCTGGTAGCATGTTTTCCTTGTTGCTGCCGTAGAATTTATCGAGATTCGTTGTTGGGAGCATCATTTGGACTCTGATGTCTAATTTAACGTGAATTAGCATTTTTTTTGGAAATTTGCTTTCACCGGGCGTGAAATTGTAGGCACACCTTGTAGTTGTAGCTCTAGAAAAGTGCTATAAATATGGAAGTTCACATCGTGCTCCATTAACTCTGATTTTTTTCGTTGCTGCACTGCTTAATATAGTACGGCTATGGAATTGATTACAGACGGAGTTAAAGATTTCGCAAGAATTCACGAACAAATTTCAGAGGACCTAGTTTTGTGGTCATGATATTCGTTACACAAAATCAGACTCACCGTAATAAAGTGATACTGCAGCGTCGCATAACTCTGGGTTTTCTACACAAAATCTGTAGTGAGTAGTGACGCAAAACTCCGGTTTTTCTCGTATTTTACAAGAAGCTCTTCGACAAAAATATTTGCAAGATGCTGTCAAATGTTGCCATGAAATCAAGCGCTTGAAACCCTGTCTACACAAACAATACCACTCAGGCGGTCACTGGTTTCAAATCAAAATTCACGGAGAAAGAGAAAAGTGCTGCCTGTCGAGCGCGCCCGAACGCAATTTCAGGCCTAGGTGACCAGGTCCAAAGCTGTGCTCGCCTCACTGTCGCCAGGCGATTTGGTAGGGCCCATGCGTTGCTGGGGTTCGTCTTCAGACAATTGGCCCTGCTAACGTGAAGCTTTGCTAAATGCTGAAGGCTCCAGCTTCTTGTTGTGTTATTCGTCGCCTCGACGGCCCACGAACAAACAACCAGCAATTCACATACAGGAAGCAGTATGGCCTTCACGAGACGTAGATATCCTGCAGGCGACGGCGACGTGCTTGTTATCCGGTGGGGGGTTGCCGTCAGGCGGAGAGTGCCGGAAAGCGCGCACTCCGCGACGCCCCAATCGGCCAAAACCCCTCCCAATTTAGTGCAAGCTGCTACGTGAATGAATCATCTCCAGCTTCTTTTTTAACTGTTTCTTTGTCAGACTTCAGAGGCGTCAAGGAAGCACCGAAGCACTGCCTGCTCAATGGAGCAGATAAAGATGGCAAGGTGTATGGAGATATCATGTTGCTGCACAGCCAGTCAGACACTGGAAACACAAGCACCCCACCAAGGAAAAGAAAGAGACAGAAAACGAAAACAACACTAGGAAAGCGACGCTCCAAGGGAAAGAGTCAGTGACGAGCCACAAATTTGGTCATAACGATCTGATATTTTAGCACGCACTAGCCGTTCTTAGCAAACTAGTTGTGCCCGACTACAAAGGGAGGAGACGAACCAGAGAATGCAACGTGGTTGACTTTACATTCACCGCAATTTCACCTTTGTGCTTTACTCTCTCTTTTTTTACCCTGGCAGAAAAGATTGTTTTCACGAACAATTGTCGCCATTGCGGTCCCAATTGGTCCACACGATGACTTCTTCGTAGCTTCAAAGAGCAACAAGCTACAAGGTAGGTCACACAAAGTCCATTTCGTAAACTATTTGGTGCCAGCAAAAATAGTTATAACTGATTAAGCCACCAATCATGACACCTTAACGCCAACAACCAGCCAGCTTTTGCAACAAATGTGGGGATCCAGATCTGAGAAACACATCATTTCTCATCACAGCAGGTAGATCATAGAGATGTGACATGCAGTACTACTCTGTCAGGAATATCAACAACACTCAATGCAACATCCAGTCAAGTGAATGACAGTGACAGCACGCAGAAGATTTGCAAAAACTGTATAAAATCAACTGAAAGATTATGTAATCGACTATAGCCACCCTCGGATGCTGCATTTGGTTCCAAACAAATAAAATTACATTACATATACGAGACCAAAAGGTTTGATCCAGAGACGGGGAGTACAACAGCTGATGCTGGACACAACCCAGGGCTGGGAGTAAGATCACAATACAGAACAAAAATTCACAGCAACTGTAAGGATGAACAAAGAATATGATTTCTCAGTAAGTGGGGTAGTAATACCCAGGGTTCCCGGTGTAAGCCATCGGCATGGGGTTCGGGTTGTATGCTGTGGGCATCCCGTAGGGCATGGCCGGGTTGGGGGCGAAACCGTTGTTGTAAGCCCGGTCGAGCTTGTTCAGGCTCGATTGCCCTTGCATGCCGTCCCTCTGGTACTGCTGCCACATCATCTGCTCCTGCGTCAAGAACTGCTGCTTCTTTTCTAAGTCCGCCATCTGCACGTACGATGGCGGTGGGACGGTGAGGGATGCTGCGAAAGGGTCGCCACCAACAGCCTGCATCGAACCATCTGGTGCTGGCAGAGCCAGGATCTGAGTTTTCTGTCCAGGAGCAGGCAGGGCAACGCTGCTGGCACTGCCGGTGGTCACCTGCGCACTGACATGCTGGCGCACAGTGCCCTGGTCATACATACCGTTCAGAAGCAGTGGGTCCATACCACCTGACATTGCAGGCTTCTGCTTAGACAAGTTGCTTGCTGTCTCCACAAGGGCGAGTTCCCAATCAGCCTTTCCTGGTTCGGCTGCAGGATTCTGCCATGCCGAAGTCACCTCGTTGCCACCATTTGAAGGGAACGCCTCCCACGAACCATTGCTTCCGCCCGCAGCAGGTGGCCCCTGGAAGAGAGCCAGAGCAAGCCTGTTACCTTGTTCATCCGCACTTACAGTATCTTCTCTCAGATCGACCAAGTCACGCTGTGGCTGTGGTGGTGGCTCTGGCTTCACCTCTTCCTCAACCTTCTCAGGCTCAGGCTCCTTATAATCCTCAGGTGCTGGAAGCGCCTTGATTTCGTTCATATCTGGCTCAGGTTCTTCCTTGACAGGTTCAGGCTCAGGCTCCCGTGGTGGGCTCTTGGGCCGCTTCGCCCGGTCCCTCATAAATTCTTCTAGTGTCTCCAGCAGCTTATCAGTGACACGCTGCACCTCTGGGTACTCCGATGACCTTGCAACTCCAGTTTCTTTGCACCATGCATAGAATGCACAGAGCTCATCAATCTGCTTCGCAGCACTAGCATAGGACTCAAAAGCCTTAACACAGTCAGCATATTCCATGTCAAAGAACCTGTCCAGCAGCACTGCCAGCACCTCACAGATATCGGCATAGAGCTGGAAGCTCTCTCTCACAATCTGGTACAGTGCAACCAGCACCATTCTGCTGTGCTTTGCGCCGCCAGTGGGGCGGCAAGCAAGGAACCTGTCAAGCAGCTGCTGCAGGTGGTGCATGTGGGCAAGTACCCGCTCCGGCTTCATGTCCCTCACTGGAGTCGGCGGCCTCTTGTCATCATTGTTGCCACCATTCCTCTCACGGTAATCATCATAGCCGCCGTACCCAGGGGGTGACGAGTAGGAGGGCGAACGGCGACCATAGGGATCAGGTGAACCCCAACGGTCGCGGGGCGACGGACCATTAGCACTGCTGCCAGCATTTGACCCCTGCTTGCGCTCGTGGAGCAAGAACTCGAGGCGCTGGTCGAGGTACAGCGCGTAGGTGCGCACAAAGGCGGAGTGATCCCAAGATCCAGAGTGCGCCTCGTCGCGGAAGTCAGAGAGGTTCAGCAGGCGGGTGCCGCGCCTGGTGGCATGGAGGAGCTCACGGTGGAACGTCGGGTCGCCGTCGGCCAGGAGGCGGTGCACGAGCATGAGCGACTTGAGCGCCACCACGTAGTCGCGGGTGCGGGAGAGCCTGCGCGAGCAGCCCGCCACGGCTGCGGCGACGTGGGCGCGGGATCCAGAGGTGAGGTGTAGGATCTCGCGGATGTGGCGCTCCTCGGCGGGCTCGTCGTCGTGGCTGGTGGCCTTGACGATGAGCACGTCGAGCTCGGGGGCGATGTTGCTGGTGACCTTGGCGAGGCCGATGCTGGTCTGGTCCTTGACCGCCCCCAGCGCCTTCCGGATCGTGCTCGACGACATCTCCGCAGCCTCCCCTTCCCCTGCCGCCGCGTCCTCGTCACCGACCAACCACCACCAATCGCCGGAGCTGAAGCCCCCTCTTGTTCGAGTTAGATCTGAACGCAACAAGCAGCGTATGAGTTTACAGAAACCTTTTCACCCCTGTTGGCTCAGAGGAACAAAGTATAATCAATCAACAGAGCGGTTTATCACGCGCAGATCTTGCGATCTCGCAGCTTCCATTTGGAAACGAATCAAGGAATCGGCTGAGTTCGAGATCTGCGGAGCCGGCCGTAAGATATTTCGTATCATTTCCCGAACCTACCAAATATAGGGAGGCTAGTAGTAGATGCTAGTCGATGCTTATCATCACCTAGAGCAGGTCCAGCAAAAACCTCCGCGAAGCTAGCAAACCGAACAAACCAGTTATATCCTGCTCGCGAAAGCACACACGGATCTAGCGGGGGCGATTCAAACAAGCGGCTTACCTCAGCTATAGCAGCAGCAGCAGCAGATCCGCGCGGCGCGAGATCCGGGTGGAGAGCGGTGGGCCGGCGGCGGGCGCACGGGGAGCAGCGCAGCGCAGCTCGGCTGGGCTCAGATCCGGGACCCTCCCGCCTCTCCTCGCCTCGCTCGCTACGCCGGCGGTAGAGTTGTTGACCTCGCTCTCGGCCGCTGTGGAAGCGGACGCGGTCCACGGCGCCGAGACGAGACGGGGACGGAGGCAGGCGAGCTCAGGCGAGAGAGGGGGCGGAGGAAGAAGGGGAGGGAAGGGATGGAAAGGAAATGGTGTGTGGTGGTGGGGCGCTTTTGTGTGCTCTCCTCTCGGGCCTCGGGGGGTTTGGTGCTTTGCTGTTTTCAGATTTTTGTTAATGTTTTTTTCCTTCGGCGGGCGGGAGCACGCTTCGCGTGGCTTCCTTTCCTCTCGGCCACGCACCGACGCCGACGAGAGCCTCGCCCGCCTCGGCCCGGGCGGCGCCTACCCCCGCACCGTGCGCCGCGCCAGTATCTGTATCTCATCGTTTTGCCCGCACCGACGACGGGGTCGAGCAGGAGAACTCGTGGGGGTCGGGGCGGAGCGACCGAGCGATGGATGGTTGACTCGGCTCGGTTCGGCGACGGGATCGCTGCTGCGGCCTGCTGGGTTGGGTTACAGCGCTAGGCAGCGAGGCGCCGCCCAAGCGCGTACGCCTACGCCCGCGGATCCGTAGCGAAGACCGCAGGGACGGAGACAAGGGGGGGCTGGCAGGGGCCATGGCCCCCCTATGCTTTGTGTCAAGCCTAACCAAGTAACGAGTATCTCATAATTTATATAGAGTAGTAATTAAGTTATATACTAGATCTTTAGCAATTGAGTGTTAAAATGAAGTATGATTTAATTTTAATACAAAAGTAGATGTTTTTGCAAGCTAATAAGCTCTCATGCATCCTGATTGAGCTAAGTCATTTTTATTTTCCTTCCAACAATTTAGTTTTATCCGATACTTCAAGCTAGTACTTGTATTACATAAATACACAACATTTTTCACTTACATATTTAGTCCTCTTTCAACAACTCTCTTCCACACTTTTAGTTTTAATATATATCGCACTCTCAAGCGTCTTGTCGGATATCAATATCCGACCCTCTCACCGACGGGTGGGGCCACGCAGTTTCGGAATAAGATGGGGATAGGAAAACCCGCGAACAAGGAGAATATCAGGCCAGGGGAGGATCGATTTTCCCCGACTCGACTGACCTGATTGTGCCTCAGCCGACCCCCGTCCGCCTCGGCCGACCCCCGTCCGCCTCGGCCGACCCCCGTCCGCCTCGGCCGACCCTCGTCCGCCTCGGCCGACCTCCGCCCGCCTCGGCCGACCCTCGACCGCCTCGGCCGGCCCACTTCTGTCGCTATCTCGCCCGACCTCTCTTCGTCTCGCCCGAATCGGCGTGGGCCCGGGACGGAGTGGGGCGCCCGGAAGACCCGGCATAAGGATGTGTCTCCATACGCCCATGCCGCTTCCCATCAGCATTAATTGGCCTCACCAAGCACTGTCCGATATGGCCGCGGATGTGACTACCACTGTTTTCGCCCGTACACAGGCGCCACGCGGGGAGAGCCACGTCCCCAACAACCCGAACAACCCCGAACAGCGTCCCGAACAGCGTCCCGTACGGCGTCCACAGTATCCCGCAGGCGGCGGAGCTTCTTCAGCAAGCTTTCTATTTTTTACCTTTTTGAGCACGCCTTGTAAAGCCTCACCTCTCCTGAGTATAAATAGAAAAATCAAGCCTCAGGAGAGGAGGGGACAGACACACGACGCACGCACCAGAACACAACCCACGAAACACTCACGCTCAGACGCATCCAGAGACTTGGGAGCCTCTCCCTCTCTCGACCGCTTGTAACCCCTACTACGAGCAACGCGAGTAACACGAGCAGATCGACACTGGACGTAGGGCGTTAGTGCCTGAACCAGTATAACCCTTGTGTCCTCTCGCGAACCATCCGGAGCCCAAACGCGCAATCCACTAGATTTACTTGTTGGTTATTTCTTACACCGACAGTTGGCGCGCCAGGTAGGGGCCTTTGCGCGTTTCGGCGATCACCAGGCTTCGGATGGCCACCCGCGGATCGAGCTGGACTCCTGGGACGCAGCTGCGTCTTGGGAGTTTGGATTTCGTCATCACCGACGCCGGGGACTTGGAGAGAGTCGCTCTCGCGCCCCCAGTCAACTCTGCCGATGCTGACGTCGCGACCGCCACCGAGGCCCTCGCGGACATCAACATCAACGCCCCTGGCGACGAGGCTAGCAACCCTCGTTCGAGGGCCAACGAGGCCCCGCTATGGGAGCAGCTCGAGGTCTTCCTGGGGCCACGGCCCACGCAGGAAGACGCGCGCTTTGTCAGGTTCGCCCTGGCGAACGTCGCTGCTCAGCTTGCGGGAGGAGCTCCTCTCCCCCCGGGGATGCTGGACTCCATCCCACCGTATGCGGCCCCATACGGTCTGCGCAACGCGGCCGAAGTCGTGTCCCGCCTGGTGACACGCCTCCTGAGCCCCGCCCCGACGGACAGCGAGTTCGTCGGGGTGATCGACCATGTCTCCGAATCGGTCTTCGACCTGTTGGACGATCCCGTTTCGGAGGCGTCCGACACAGAGCTCGTCGGAGAAAGCCACCACCCCTCCCGGGAATGTTTCATGGCGGACACCCCCGACGGGGCGGAGGGAGAAGCGAGTGAGAGCGGCTCAGGGCCAGCGGGCCCTGACGACGGTCACCCGGCGGCCGACGCGCCCGTTGCTCCCGCTCCGGTTGCGGCCCAAGCCGCGGCAGTGGCAAGGCAGCCGGCCCCGCAAAGAGCGGCTACACCGCCACGACGCTCCCAAGCCGACGACGCCCGGCAACGCCGGGAGGAGCTCCAAGAAGCTCGCCGCCGCTTGGAGCAGGAGCGGGTGCGGATCGAGCAGGAACGGGAACGCATCGAGCGCGAGCTCCTGCAGGTCAGAGACGCGGCTCCGGCGCGGGAGCGCGCCCGGGACGTGCAGCGCCAAATCGTCGACGACGACGGTGCCCCGCCCCCGTGTTTCGCCCACGCCGGGCAGAACATAGCCGCGGCTGCCATGCTCGTGAGAGGGCTCCCGCCGCCGGTGACCCCGGAGGCCCGCAAGGCGCAGCGGGAACTCGGCGAGCTACTGGAGCGAGCCGCGGCGCAGCAGGCCGAGAGTTCGCAGTCGCGACGACGAGCGTCGCAGGTGGCCCACCGCGGAGCCTCGAGGCAGCTGGCCGCCGGGCGCGGCGGACGCGCCCAACAAGGGGACTCGGTGCACCAGCCCCGTCCTCCCGGGGACGCGCTTCCGGTCCGACAACGGGTCGGCCCGATCCAGGATGCTCGGAGCATACTGGACGCCCGCCGGCGACGACCCCCCGCGGGCGAACCCGAGCGACCGCGAGGACGCGTTCCCCGACGAGGCGGCCGGTACGACGACGAGGACGAGGACGAGAGGACGCCGAGTCCGGAGGCGCCGGGACCACGGGCTTTCAGCCCGCGGATCCGTGCAGCTCCTCGTCCCGCCAACTTTAGAGCCCCGTCGAACTTCCCGAGGTACGACGGGGAAACCGACCCCGAGCTCTGGCTCGAGGATTACCGACTCGCCTGCAGAGCCGGAGGAGCCGACGATGATGACTTTATCATCCACAACTTGCCGCTCCATCTGGCCGACTCGGCGCGGGCCTGGCTCCAGCATGTCCCCGCCGGACAAATCGGCAGCTGGTCCGACCTGAGAGAGGTCTTTGTGGGGAACTTCCAGGCGACCTACAACCGCCCTGGAAACCCATGGGATCTCAGGAGCTGCAGGCAGAAGCAGGGGGAGACGCTACGGGAGTACATCAGGCGTTTCTCCCGGCAGTGCAACGAACTCCCCAATCTCGCTGACGCCGATGTCATCGGAGCGTTCGTCACCGGGACGACATGCAAATCCCTCGTCCACAAGCTCGGACGGAAGAGTCCCCGCACCGCGAAGGAGCTGCTTGACATCGCCACGAGCCACGCGGCCGGCGAGGAAGCAGTGGGGGCCATCTTCCGCCAGTCCGCCGACCCCAAGGGAAAGCAGACTGAGGAAGCGGAAGGAGGCCCATCGGGGCCCCCCGCCAAGAAAAAGAGGAAGGGCAAGGGCAGGCGGCACGACGACGAGACCGCCATGGTGGCCGCCGCCGACCCGAAGCCGACCTTCAAACCTCCGACTGGGGAGGTCCCCGACCACTTCGAGAAGAAGTGGAACGGGCCCTGCCCGAATCACGAGTACCCCGTCAAGCACCTGTACAAGGATTGCTCCCTCATGAAGAAATTCATGGCGGGGGGCTCCCGCAAGCCGGCGCCTCGGTCGAAGAAGCCCGACCTGGCCCCGCAGGAGCCGGGGGCGGACCAGAACATGGACGCCGACCCCTATCCGGAGCCAGACGGCTGTCTGATGATCTTCGGCGGGACGGAGGCGTCGGTGAGCAAAGGGCGAGCCAAGGTGGAGCGCCGAGAGGTGTACGCCGCCGAGCCAGCCACTCCGGCCTTCCTCAAGTGGTCGGAGGCACCCATCACCTTCGATCGAACCGACCATCCGCAGTTCGTCCCGAGGCCGGGTAAGTACCCTCTCGTGGTTGATCCGGTCATAGGTCGGAAGCGCCTCACCAAGGTGCTGATGGACGGCGGGAGCGGGTTAAATATCCTCTACGCCGACACGCTCGACTCCATGGGGATCGACCGAGGGCGCGTTCGCCCGACCGGGGCGCCCTTCCACGGGGTAGTCCCCGGTAAACAGGCCGTCCCCCTCGGGCAGATCGATCTGCCCGTCACGTTTGGGTCCCCGACCAACTTTCGGACGGAGACCCTCACGTTCGAGGTGGTAGGATTCCACGGCGCCTATCACGCCATTTTGGGCCGCCCATGCTACGCGAAGTTCATGGCCGTTCCCAACTACACCTACCTCAAGCTCAAGATGCCAGGGCCGAAGGGGGTGATCACGGTGGGGTCGTCATTCCAACGGGCCCATCAGTGCGAGGTGGAAAGCTGCGAGCTGGCGTCGGCCATCATCGCATCGACAGAAGAGCTGGCCCCAATCAAGGCGCGTCTCGTCGAAGAGGCGCCAGACTTCACCCAAGGCCTGGCGTCGTTCGAGCCGCTCGAGGGTACCAAGGAGGTCCAGCTGGACCCCGACCACCCGAGCACGAAGGTGGCGCGGATCGGGGCCAAACTGTCCCCGAAATAGGAAGGCGCGCTCGTCGACTTCCTCCGCGCGAACGTCGACGTGTTTGCGTGGAAGCCCTCGGACATGCCGGGCATCCCGAGGGAAGTCGCCGAGCACTCCCTGGGCATCCGAGCCGGGTCCCGACCCGTGAAGCAACGCCTTCGGCGCTTCGACGACGAGAAGCGTAAGGCAATCGGCAAGGAGATCGCGAAGCTCTTGGTGGCCGGCTTCATCAAGGAGGTGTATCATCCCGAGTGGTTAGCTAATCCCGTCCTTGTACGAAAAAAGAATGGGAAATGGAGAATGTGTGTTGATTATACTGCTCTTAAAAAGGATTCCTTTCCTTTGCCGCGCATAGATCAGATAGTCGACTCGACCTCGGGGTGCGAAACCCTATGCTTCCTTGATGCGTATTCCGGATACCACCAAATCGCGATGAAGGAGTCCGACCAGCTCGCGACTTCCTTCATCACCCCGTTCGGATCGTATTGTTACGTGACAATGCCGTTCGGGCTCAAAAACGCTGGCGCCACCTACCAAAGGTGTATGCTTAAGTGTTTTGACGAACTCATCGGGCCGACCGTTGAGGCGTACGTGGACGACATCGTTGTCAAGTCCAAACAGGCCGACCAGCTCGTGGCCGACCTGGAAAAAACGTTTGCCAAACTCAGGGCAAACAGCGTTAAGCTCAACCCCGAGAAATGCGTCTTCGGGGTACCCAGGGGAATGCTCCTAGGCTTTATCGTATCCCGCCGAGGGATAGAAGCTAACCCTGACAAGATCAACGCGATAACCAGGATGGGCCCGATTCAGAACCTGAAGGGGGTTCAACGGGTCACGGGGTGTTTAGCCGCCTTGAGCCGGTTTATCTCGCGCCTCGGCGAAAAGGTCCTCCCGTTGTACCGTCTCTTGAAGAAATCCGAGCGGTTCGTCTGGACGGATGAGGCCGAGACCGCGCTGAACCACATCAAGGCAGTCTTGACGAATCCGCCGATCCTGGTCTCGCCAAACGCCGGCGAGCCCCTTCTCCTCTACATTGCTGCAACTACACAGGCGGTGAGTGCGGCGCTGGTGGTGGAACGTGAAGAAGAGGGGCACGCCCTCAAGGTACAGCGCCCGGTATACTTCGTGAGCGAGGTGCTCGGAGACACAAAGACGAGGTATCCGCAGATCCAGAAGCTGCTGTACGCCGTCCTCATCTCCAAGAGGAAGCTCCGCCACTACTTCGACTCGCATCCGGTCACGTAGGTGAGTTCTTTCCCTCTCGGTGAGATTATAAACAATCCGGACTCGACAGGTCGGATCTCGAAATGGGCTATGGAACTGATGGGTCAGGGCATCACCTATGCCCCGCGCACGGCCATCAAATCCCAAACCCTCGCCGACTTCGTCGCGGAATGGACCGAGGTCCAGCTGCCCACGGCCCCTGTCGATCAGGAGTACTGGGTGATGTACTTCGACGGCTCGTTGACTTGGACGGGAGCAGGGGTCGGATTAGTTTTCGTTTCGCCCCTCGGAGTGCGGATGAAATACGTGATCCGGCTACACTTCCCTGCTTCCAACAACGCTGCCGAATACGAGGCTTTGATAAACGGCCTGAGAATAGCTATCGAGTTAGGAATTCGACGCCTCGAAATTCGAGGCGATTCCCAGCTCGTGGTCGATCAGGTCATGAAAGAGTCGAGCTGCGAAAGCGAGACCATGGCCGCGTATTGCAAGGAAGTACGCAAGCTCGAGGACAAATTCGATGGCCTCGAGCTCCGGCACATCAAAAGGCGGTTCAACGAGGCCGCCGACGCCCTGGCCAAGAAGGCCTCCGGCCGGGAACCCGTCCCGACCGGAATCTTCGCCAGTGACCAACGAGACCCTTCGATAAAGCTTCCCTGCCCGGAGCTGACCGGACCGCGTGACCCAGGTACCGCGGAACGGGGCGCCCCGGGCTCGGGGGCTGGCGAGAAAGCGGAACCAAGGCTGCGGAAGGGTCGGGGGCCGGCACCGAGCCGAACGACCGGGCTCTGTCCGACCTGCTCGCCCTTGCGGTTGCGACGCTGACCGAGGCCCAGGGACCGGACCCCGGCACCACGGATTGGCGCCAACCATTCCTCGACTACTTGCTGCGGGAACAGCTCCCGACGAGTAAGACCGAGGCCCGCCGGATCGCCCGGCGCGCCAAATCTTACGCCATCCTAGAGGGCGAGCTGTACCGACGCAGCCCCACGGGAATCCTACAACGGTGTATTCCCACCGACCAGGGCGAGGAGCTGTTGAGGGACATCCACGAAGGCACTTGCGGCCACCACGCCGCTCCTCGCAGCCTTGTCGGAAACGCGTTCCGGCAAGGATTCTACTGGCCAACGGCGGTGAGGGATGCCACTAAGATCGTGCGCACCTGCGAAGGGTCCCAGTTCTTTGCAAGGCAAACGCACCTTCCTGCACAGGCTCTACAGACGATCCCCATCACTTGGCCGTTCGTGGTCTGGGGGTTGGACATGGTCGGGCCCCTCAAAAAGGCGCCCAGGGGCTTCGACCACTTGCTTGTCGCCGTCGACAAGTTCACCAAGTGGATAGAAGTACGACCAATCGCGACGATCCGGTCGGAGGAAGCCGTCAAATTCTTCCTCGACATCGTTCACCGCTTCGGCGTCCCCAATTCGATCATCACGGATAACGGAACTCAGTTCACCGGGAAGAAATTCCTGCGTTTCTGTGATGAATACCACATACGGGTCGATTGGGCTGCCGTCGGACATCCACGCACAAACGGGCAAGTAGAGCGCGCGAATGGGTTGATCCTGCGAGGGCTCAAGCCCCGGATATTCGAGCGCTTGAAAAAGTTCGGAGGGCGATGGGTCGAAGAGCTCCCGACGGTGGTTTGGAGCCTGCGCACGACGGCGAGTCGCGCGACGGGTTTCACCCCGTTCTTCATGGTGTACGGGTCGGAAGCCGTACTCCCGACCGACCTCGACTACGGGTCCCCGCGTGTTCGCGCCTACGACGACAAAGGCAACCAAACCTCTCTCGAGGACGCGGCCGACCAGCTAGAAGAGGCCAGGGAAGTCGCGTTGGCCCATTCGGCGAAGTACCAGCAGTCCCTACGGCGCTACCACGCTCGGCGCATTAGGGGCCGAGCCTTCCAGGTCGGCGATTTGGGGCTGCGCCTCGTTCAAAGCAACAAGGACAGGCACAAACTCTCGTCGCCCTGGGAAGGCCCGTTCATCATCTCTCAAGTCCTCCGACCCGGCTCGTACAAGCTGAAGAACGAAGAAGGAGAGGAGTACGCCAACGCCTGGAACATCGAACAGCTACGTCGTTTCTATCCCTGATTATTCTAGGCTACTTTCTTGTTATCGCTTGAACGTACTCCTTTTCGTTTCAAAGAGCGACGCCCGACCCTCGCCCGTCGGACGAGGGTCGGACGTCACTCGGGGGCTAACCTGCGTCCCCCGGGTCCTTGACCCTCGGCATATTCGTGTACTCGAGACTAAGGAAAAAGGGAGCGTCGGATAACAAAGTGGCGTGCGCTCGCCGGTCGGAATGCCAAAAGGACAAAGGCCCCAGAGGCAACGGTTCTAAGGGCTCACTGGCGAACCCATTTTAGTCCGGACGTACCCTGACGGCTTAATCAAAGAAACACGAAAGGCCGAGTGTTAACGACGCAGACGCTTAAGTTCATTACAATAAATGAGTTTAACTGTCTGAAAACCAAAAGAAAAACAAAAACTAATCAGGGCGCCCATGGCCCCTCCTCCTTTGCAGTCTCGGCGGCGAGCACGGACGACAGCGGCGCCACCTCCTCCTCGAGCGCGATCACCTCCGCCTGCGTCGTACCGGGAGCGAACCCGTCGGCGAGGTACTCCAGGCCGATCTCGGAGTAGTGGGAGCGAGCAACGGCGAAGGCACGGCGCACCCCTAGGAAGAGCCCGTCGCTCGCCATGGCTCGGGCCCGAGCTGGGATGCGCTCAACGTCGGCGAGCAGCGAGCTTGGACCCCGCTCCGACCGCACCTGAAGGTCGCTGAGCACAGCGCCGACCGCCACCCGAAGCGCGTCGTACTCGTCCCCCTCCTTCTGCAGCAGCCCTTCGAGATTGCGCGCCTCGGATTTGAGGCGCTCGATCGCAGCGTGATTCGCCGCCACTGCTTCGGCCAGGGAGGCGCACTGCGCCTCGGCGTCCTCGCGGGCACGCCGCTCAACATTGAGGGCTTGGCCCGCGGCCTCGAGATCGCGGGCCTGCCCCTCGACGAGCCCCCTGGCCGAGTCTCGCTCCTCCACCGCCTGGGCCAGCTGAGCGCGAGTTCCCTCGAGGACGGCGGTGACCCGGTCCCGGTCGGCCCGAAGACGCTCCACCTCGCGGACCAGGCCCAGCCGGACTTGCTCCCGAGCCGCCGAGTCCTTCTCCCAAGAGATCAGGACGTCGCTCTTGCGCTGGTCGGCCTCATCGGCGTGCTGGCACGCTTCTGTAACCCGCCGCCGCAGGGACTCGATCTCCTGGTTAGCCGCGGCCAGCTGCCCGTCAAACTCGCCTCGCGCATCGGCACGGGCGGAGGCGACTTCTTGATGGGCGACCGCCAGCTGCTCCCTCAGGGCGTCGCGTTCGGCGATGATCGAGGACAGACGGCCCCACGAGTCCTTCTCCCGACGCAAGAAGAGGGACTTGTCCCGGCTGCGGGCCATCAAAGACTGCCAAAAAAAACAAGTCAGAATCAGAGACCGCTCGCGAAAAGAAGAAAGAGAAAAAGCGGATGAGGAGAAGCTTACCTCCCCGCAAGGAATGGCGACGTCGCGGATGGCCTCCAGAGCGGAGTTGAGCGACCGAACCGCCAACTCGACCCCGGCACGAATCCGGGAGGCCTCGTTCTCCTCCTCGGCGTCGTCCAAAGAGAAGACGACGTCGCCCGACGCGCGGTCGGTCCAGGTGACGCGGGGGCCCCCGAACTCCGAGGGGTCATCCCCTTGCCGGACAACCTCGCGGCCCTCCGGGGCGTCAGCGGCAGAGCGGGCCCCCTGACCTGAGCCCGACCCCGCGGCGTCCTCCGTTCTCGCCACGGGAGGAACAGGCGCCCTCACCCCGCCCGAACCAGGCGGCGAGTCGGTCAAGGCGGCGGTGGCATCAGGTTCGGGGATGACCTCCCCCTCCTCGCGGCCGGCGGCGCTCGGGGACGCAACCGGTGTCGGGTCCCTCTGGACCTCCTCTTCTTCGTCCGCCCCAGCCTCGGGCAAAAGCCCGACCGCTCCGGCCGGAGGGATGGAACCTTCCTGGTCACCACCAGGACCGGAGGGCACCGTCTCCTCCTCCTCGGGCACATTCCCGTCCGGCGCTGCCGACTCGGGCGGTACCACGTCTTCCACCCCGGCCGGATCCTCCGCGAGCGGGAAGTACAGCCCGACGAGGGCCTCCGGGATCGCCCCCGCCGAGTGCGCGGACATGGCGCCCGACACCGCGGCGAGCTGCTGCTCGGGAAGAAGCGGCTCGAGCGCCCTCTCCACTTGGGGGTCGCCCAGGTTGATCCCTCGGCTCGTCGCCACCTCGGCGGTCTGGCGCGCGAGCCGCTTGATCGGCGCCAGCCCCAAAGGAGCCGCCTGACTTCCCCTCCTGCAAACAAAAGGAGCCTTCGCACGCTCGTCCTGACATGGGCGAAGGAGGATCGACGAAGAGAAAGGGAAGAAACTTACCGGCGCGAAATAGGAAAGCCGCGGGACGACCGCTTGACCGGCGGAGCCGTCTCCGACCCCGATCCTTCCTCCCGCGGCCGTTTGCCCCGGTCGGCCCTCGGCGGAGTCCGTCCTCGGGTCGGGGGTGGAGTTGGCGCACGTCCGCCGTCGCGTGACGACCCCGTGGCCTCCGGCGTGCCCCGACCGGCCGGGGACTCGCGCTGGGGAGCCGGACCGCTCCTCTCGGATCCAGTGGAGGAGTCCGAGGGATACTCAAAGCCCCCCTCGAAGGAGCCCTGATCCTCCCTCCACAGCCCGTCTTGCCGAGCCTGCCGACGTCGCTCGCGGTACGCCGCCTCGGCCTTCTCGCGGGCCAGCCGCTTCTTCTTCTTCTTCGCCTCCTCCCTCTCCTTCCTCAGACGGTCGGCCTCCGCGCGCGCACGGTTCGCGGCCCGAACGGCCGCATCCTCGGGAAGCGGGGGCCGGGAAACCCTGAACGACAGGGGGTGCTGAGGAAGAAGAGTTTCAGATTGAATCTCCGGATTGGAAAAAGGGGACGGCGAAAGCAAGAGAAAAACCCCAACAACTAACCTGGATGAGGGGCGCGCCCGTGGGGAGCATGATGGGGTGATCCGGCAGCGGATATCCCGCGGACGAACGCTGGATCGCTTCGCGAAGTCGGGCGACCATCTCCTNACAGCGTATTTTGGAGCACAGGTCTTGCTTCTGAAACTGTTTTACCTGTACGGAATATTTGTTATAACATAAAATTCCGTATGAACAGTTATTATTTGGCTGACTCTTGCTCCATTGTCATATATACATGTTTGCAATTTCCTTTTGTCATTAAGGATTCGGAATGGAAATCAGTTAAAAATTTTATGCTCGTCCAAGCAGCATGATGAGAAAAACTACCACATTAGCTTCCTCGACGTGGAAGTAGGACCTCCAGAGGTTGAAGTGAGGCTCGATGCCGAGAAATCCCTCGCACAAGGCGACGAAAACCGCCATGTGGAGCAATCCGTTAGGATTGAGGTGATGGAGCTCGATGCCGTAATAGTACAGGAGCCCGCGGAGGAAGTTGTGAGGAGGAAGTCCCAAGCCCCGCTCGTGGAAGGGGACAAAGGACACCACGTACCCGTCGGGCGGAGCAGGGACCTCCTCGTTCCCCGGCGCCATCCACTCCACGTGGTCGGTTCGCCGGCACAGAAGCCCGCGCCCCGCCAGGCGCTCGAGCTCACCCTCCGTGACAGACGAGCGAGACTAGGCCATGACTGGCAGGCGAGCGGAAGGGGAGGAAAGGTATGGGTTTTCCCTTGCAGGCGGCGGCGGCGATTCGGGGGCAGGCGGGCGGAAGGAGAAGAAAGTCTCTCTCTCTCTCTCTTGCAGGCAGCGGCGGCGATTCGAGGACGGGCGAGCGGAGGAAGAAGAAGGTCCGGGGCCCCCTCCTCTCTGCCTTAAATGGGCAGGTGAGGGGGTGGGCGTGACGCCTCGGGTCTCCCGCCTGCGCCTCAGCCCGCGAAGGCCACGCGGCCCACGACGCGCGCCCACGATCTCCCACGTCTCCCACGTCCCGGGATTCGCGCCCTCTCTCTCTCTCTCAACCCCTTCGCATTCCCTATCCTGCCTCTCTTTTATTTATTTTGCGTCTGTTCCCATTTCTTTCTCCTGCGCTTTTTTGTCTTTCAGGAAAAACAAAACAAGCCCGGGCCGTCCTTAGGCCCAAGGGACACGACGCGAAATCGAAAAAACAGCCCAAGAGTTCGAAGGCCGGCCCTAGGGTCCGACGGCCGCTCTGAAGCGTCCGAGCGAAGGGGCAGAGATGGGCGGGCCCACTAGAGGCCATAGTCTCGGCACACGGGTGCCGAGGACGCCCAGACCTGCGTTTGAGCCTAAGATTCCTGACCCCATGTATCTCCCCGAAGAGAGGCGACGAGCCCCTGTGGTCGGTCGAACGACCGCGGGAACTAAGGGGGTCGGGAACTCTGGGGATTATCCGAGGTCGATCACCAGTTGATCCGACGGTCCTCTCCCGGAGGGGGACCGAGGCCTCGCTCGATCTAGCCCGTTAGTAGCTCACCGGGAGCCGTGTTTCGGCCTACGCGGTAAAACACGAGGCGTGCCCTTACCTTCCGTCCCGCGGAGGGAGTGCGTGAGGGGAAAACGATAAAAAGACGAAACGGCTTCCCGCCCGACCGACTCGGGGGCGCTTGGGGGAGCCGAAATCGCAAAAGAGGCCGACTGGGGGCGCACGGGGGAGCCGAAATCGCAAAAAGAGGCCGACTGCGCGGCCGCAGAAAGACACCCCGAGTCAATCAGATTCTTTTATTTCTCAAATAAGGGCAAAAAGTACACGCGGCCAAAGGCCGTGGAATAACGCAAACGGGTTTCGCCACCCTCGGTGACGAAATCAAGCGACGAAGGGAGCAGGAGATCCGATGCAACAAGAAGGGCCGAACTGCGAACGTCGCAGTCCTTCTTGTAGCATCTCCCCGCCCGCCGACGCCGCGAGGGGAACTCGGCAGAGGATTGCGCCGCGGTGCCGTAACAATGGAGTGTCACCACCGACTCTCTCCGTCGTCCTGGGGCCGACGGTCGCCGGCATCGGCATCACATCGGCGCAAGGGAAAGGAGAGGAAGCGCGCAGGTGGCTGTACACGACCGCTGCAACTGCCCTGGCGACGCAAGTCGGGGAACGGCTTCGGCTCGCTGCGGCACACGATGCGTCCGGATGCCTGACGGACATGGCGCTTCCGCTCGTGCACCCTCCCTCGAGCCCGTTCCACCGCCACCGAGGCAGGGCGAACGGGCGGGAGGGGTTGTCGGAGCCAGAGCCGACCTTCACTTGCGACGCCGAGCAGCACTCCTCCATGCCGGAACTCCCCGAAGTCGCAGTCATTCTTGTGGCATCAAGCGACTAAGTCCCACGCCCCCCGGCCCAGGGGGACGCCCTCGAGGCGGTTCACCGACCAGGGATCTCATGCTAACAAGAGAAAGAAGAGGCAGGATAGTTGCGTGCCCAGGAAGACGGCCCGGGGGACCTTATTTATAGCCCGAAGGACCCTGAGTCAGCACTCAGGCCGGGTACGAGAACGCGCCGCGTGGCCCTCCATGCAAAGCGACAGAGCATCACCGACGAACAGTGAGCTCAGAAAGGACGACATGACTACTCAGAAGGGAGACAGTGCCTCTCAAAAAAGCGGATCATGCTCCGGTCCATTGGGCAAAACGCGGTGTCATCCTGTAGGGACCGCACAGAGATGGCAAACCCAACTCCAGCCTATAGGCGAACCACCGTTCCCCTACAGGCTCGGGGGCTACACCCACCGGGTGCGCTCGCGCGCCCCGGCGGGAAAAAGGATAAACTTTACTCCAGCCTATAGGCGAACCAACCGTTCCCCTACAGGCTCGGGGGCTACACCCGGTGGGTGCGCTCGCGCGCACCCCCGAGTGACATCCGATCAGGCATCGAGAAAGAGCCTGCACGGAGAACCACCTGTCCTCCGAGCAGGCTCGGGGGCTACTGTCGGATATCAATATCCGACCCTCTCACCGACGGGTGGGGCCACGCAGTTTCGGAATAAGATGGGGATAGGAAAACCCGCGAACAAGGAGAATATCAGGCCAGGGGAGGATCGATTTTCCCCGACTCGACTGACCTGATTGTGCCTCAGCCGACCCCCGTCCGCCTCGGCCGACCCCCGTCCGCCTCGGCCGACCCTCGTCCGCCTCGGCCGACCTCCGCCCGCCTCGGCCGACCCTCGACCGCCTCGGCCGGCCCACTTCTGTCGCTATCTCGCCCGACCTCTCTTCGTCTCGCCCGAATCGGCGTGGGCCCGGGACGGAGTGGGGCGCCCGGAAGACCCGGCATAAGGATGTGTCTCCATACGCCCATGCCGCTTCCCATCAGCATTAATTGGCCTCACCAAGCACTGTCCGATATGGCCGGCGGATGTGACTACCACTGTTTCGCCCGTACACAGGCGCCACGCGGGGAGAGCCACGTCCCCAACAACTCCGAACAACCCCGAACAGCGTCCCGAACAGCGTCCCGTACGGCGTCCACAGTATCCCGCAGGCGGCGGAGCTTCTTCAGCAAGCTTTCTATTTTTTACCTTCTTGAGCACGCCTTGTAAAGCCTCACCTCTCCTGAGTATAAATAGAAAAATCAAGCCTCAGGAGAGGAGGGGACAGACACACGACGCACGCACCAGAACACAACCCACGAAACACTCACGCTCAGACGCATCCAGAGACTTGGGAGCCCCTCCCTCTCTCGACCGCTTGTAACCCCTACTACGAGCAACGCGAGTAACACGAGCAGATCGACACTAGACGTAGGGCGTTAGTGCCTGAACCAGTATAACCCTTGTGTCCTCTTGCGAACCATCCGGAGCCCAAACGCGCAATCCACTAGATTTACTTGTTGGTTATTTCTTACACCGACACGTCTTGACGAACTAATGTGCAAAATACCATGACAGTCACTTTATAGTTTAATTTGAACACGATTATTATGGGCATATCTCGAGAGTGAGTTAAAGACATCTATCGTATAATATGTGTATATTTTTGTAGTAGTTCATCAAAAGCAAAGTGCCACACTTAAAAAAACTATTAAGAAATATGAGAAAACAAACACCTATGTAATTAGCCATCTAAAATAATCTCATAAAAATATATATTTAGTAATTAAAGAGGTCATCAACCTCTATTACAAGACATGTTCAACACTGTTGACCCCGCCTGTATTTCAATCCTGGCTCTGTCCCTGGAAGACCGCGCCGCTCCGGACAGCTAGCGGAGCAGCGTGACGCCGGAGGGTCGCCGGGCCGTTGACGTCGGCTGCGTCTGTGTGGCCGGATTGGATTGGCTGCGCCGGCACGCTTGCAAGCTCACCGCGGTCGCTTTCGTCTCGTGGTTTGGAATCGTGCGCCCGTGCTCGTCATGAACCGGGAGATCCGTGGTTGCCGGTCTAATTCAAGATAAGCTGCAGGGACGTGTTGTGATCCATTCAACTTTGCCACGGCGCGGGCGATCAATTTTGGGCCTCGAGGGCGATCTAGCGAACTACGCTATTTCTATGGTTGATTGGTGCGGTAGTTTGAGGGTGCGGCGCCCTCTCGAGTTTTAACGTGGATGTGGATAGGTGACTGCACAGCCGATTGGATGATAAAAATGGGAATGACATTGGTTGTTGACCAGATCTGCTCACCAAACTCTTTGCCGTGGCTTAGCTCCACGTGAGGATGCTTGTCTATGTTTTAGAAAAAATGAAAGAACAGAGCCACAAACCTGCAAAAAAAATTGATTTAATCTATAAAAACCGTGGTATAGCAAACTTCTCTGATGATTCGAACAATTGTTGTTTTAGATCGAGTGGACAGATGATACATTTTGGTACAGTGCCGAGCTTTTGATGAAAAATGGTTTCGTGCGTTTAACCTCGCATTCCACTATAACAGTAAAATAGCATGTACAGTTCATTGAAATGGATCTCTCGAAAGATACGGCTATGTTGCTGCTCAATGTTCCTTTTATGAGAGGTCTTTAATTGCTCCATCCGTTCTAGTGTAGGTCCTTTTAGTGTCAAAATTTTGTAACATGGACCAAATTTACGGAGAAGCGGGCTAATCTACAATGTCAAATCAAATTCATGAAATTTCTGTTATCGATGCAAATTTATTTTTATATAATTGGCCATAATTGGAAAATATCAAATATTAGAGCTTACACAACTAAAACAATGTGGTACGTTTACGAGGAGAGGGAGTAATAAAGGTACCTTGAAAGCAAATCTCGTCGAGCTAATCTCCTGCTCTAAAGGCACACTGCAGCAGGGTTCAATCATTGTGCCTACCTCACCTCCATGGAATACACCGCATTAACATGGATCTGCCAATTTAACAATGTTCCCTCTTTTTTACTTTATTTTTTAATTATTGGTCTCATGTGATAAAGACGTTGTTATGTTCTTATAAAAAAAGCCATTAATATGTATGACTTACAGGTGGACCCCGAGTGGTCATTTCCGTTGACTAGAGTGAAATTTGTAAAAAAAAAAATAAGGTGTGATTTTGTGAAAAGAATCTCGGAGACATACAAGGTGCCTGTGGTTCATAAAATGCACTCTCGTTCTCATGCTGGTTAGCCTGCCAAGTGCAATGTGCCACGGAGTCGCAGCTCTCGACCAGGACGGCTTTACTGTACCTAGCCTGGTGGAGAGGTGGATTGTCACGCAGCTGTGGTACACTGGTACTGGAACGTGCATGTTCGGCATCTGAAAGGCCACAGCCGGGTCAGGCCGCATTGAACGCCCTCAAGGCCTCAACCAAGCCGTCGCCTTCTTGGACGCGCCTTGCGTTCTCGTACGCGCCGGCCGCCAAGGGGACGACAGGGAAATCTATCCGTCGGCATCCAGCGAGCCAGAGGTTTGTGTCCGATCCTGTCGTCCCTCCCCGGTTTGGTTGGCGTCTTCATGATCCACAGGCTGTTTGGGGGTGTACCACCACGACTCCACGAGGTCATGAGCTGTTCATTCTCATCGTCATCGACCCAGCTAGACCAGACCGTGTTGAGGCTCTCCGCAAAAGTTCAGTCTCCATGCGCCAGAGGTCTCTCGATTGTTCGGAGCTTTCTGAGCCCCATCACTCGTTGCTTTCTTCTATAAAGGGCTGCACCTTTGCGTTAGGGACGGACAAAGACGCATGCCGGAAAGGCGAGGCGAGGCATCGTGTTCTTGGATGATCGGCTCTTGAAGCTAGTGCGTGGCCAAGGAGCCGGATGGAGTTGGAGCGGAGTGGAGGGGTCCTTGTCCATGAACCCATTCTTGGCCGAGACCAGAGGAATGGCATCTCTTAGCCAGTAAGCAAAATGTCCATGTTGGTTTGCTCTTAGTAGCTTTATTATGGCAGAAAGATACCTCAGGTGGCTTCGCAAAGTAGTAAGAGCAACTCCAGTGGAGGACCCTAAATGGGCCTCTACTCTAAATTTTAGGGTCTTCCTCTAAAAAATCAACTCCAACAAGGCCCCTAAATAAACATACATTTTCCATGCCCACCCAAATTCCAGCTCCAAGCCTCCATTCCTAGGGACCTCCAATCCCCCCTCAAAACTTGGGTCCCACTATTTTTAGAAGAAAATAGGGACCTGGGCTGATTTTCCACTGGAGTTGAGAGGTAATTTTGGGCCCCTATTTTTTGCAATCCGGCTTGCAAATGGATTTTGGGGGCTTCAATTTAGAGGCCTCCACTGGAGTTGCTCTAAGCCAATATATTCTGAAAAGAAACTTCTCCTTTTTCTTTACAAGTGCGTATTGATTGTTCCTCACTGTGTATCATTCTGTAGACACTTCTCCCTGCAAAAGAGTACAGGCCCATTTCATGGCACTTTAAAAAAAGCTACGAGGATTTTATAAGAGCTGATGCTTCCTCCATTTGAAATACAAGCGAAATGATTAACGGTTAAAAAATCTATTGACGAGTTATCCACGTGATTATCCTTGGCTGTGATTTGGACCTGAGATTCAGAGAGTAGTACTATCCTTTTGTGGGCTCACGAGGGGTATTATATTCCCTCACTTAAAAAAGCAAAGCATTATCTGCATTTTTCTCTTTTTAACAAAAGCATATATGCTAGCTCCACGCGACACGTAGAAAACAGGGATTGGTATGACGAAGGATGCGTGAACTGATGGCGACACAAGAATTATCTGCACCTGAAGTTCCATTCTCTCCATAAGAAACTGAATCAGCCTTGGCGAGCTGACTACGACGCGGTTTTTTCCACAACAATCATCGCAAACAGTTGGAAGTGGCGGAACTTGTCAATATTGGTCTCCGCTCTCAGGTCCGAGTCTCCTGCAGTAAAAAAATTGTCCCTGATAGTGTGCGGAAAACGCTTTATACGCTGTCAAGAAAGCGACCCTCCTCAATTATACACTAGATGGCCTAACTGTCTTCTGCACTGTCGACCTGTTCCATCCCAACCCAAGCTTTTGCATTGCTTACTCAGAATGTTTGGCCTCATCTACACAGATGGGTGTGAGTATTAGCTTAATCGAAGCGCGGTACAAAGTGACGCAAGCCCACCATGTAATTTCAGCATAGAAAAAACAGCCTACGACCATAGCATGTGGCTATCAATTCCAAATCCGTGATAAAGAAGTGGAGGGGAAGAGAAGGCCGGGCGTGACGGTTGGCTGGATCCAACTAATAGGCACGGATGATGCATAGACGGAGCAGGTGACAGTGACTTCCCGGAGGGCCAAACAGGCCAATGATGCCGAGCTGTGCTGCCCTGTGGTTAGCATTAGCAGCTGAATTTAGAAAATGATCAGCGGTTAACAGTATTAAACGCGTCCACGTCGTGCTGCTGCGAGTGGGCAACCTACAACCAGGTGTGCCATGTGACCTGCACACGTCGTCCAACCACTTTCCCCCATTGCTCTTGCTCCAATTGGGTTTAAAATTCGCCTCTCGGTCGAATGGCTTCCATAATCTATCAGCCACGAGAACTGTCTTGTTAGGCTCGTGTATAAAGTTATAAACTACCCGGTTTGCAATCAGTGGCAGTAAACAATTACTGTTTCAGATTTTGGATTAGAAGATGCTGGAGCACATCTCGGTACTGTACAGTACAGATGACGCGCAGCCCCATCTGCCTGTTAGAGCATGGCTAATAGATACGCCGGCTGCCGGCGGTAGGAAACGCTAGGTCATTCAAGCTGAGTTGCAGTGGTGGTGGGCTCCACTCAAACATTAATGCTCTAAGATTTGCAGAAGCTACGTGGACCAATTTGAGAGGCGGAGGAGTGGTAGTTGTAGGCTCAAGCTGGAGAACAGTGCAAAACGCCCGCGTTTTGCCGGCGTCGTGCGAATCGCCCGCTCTGTTCTCTCTTGCTTTCTCTCTTTCCCACGTAGGATCACGCTGACGTGTAGGTTCATTTCGCCAAGTGAGCTGTCCTTGTTATACTTGCTCTTACGAGAATGTGGTGCAGGATGCCACAGCCTCTCATGAACAGCACTTGTACAACCTCTTTCATCTGCCTTTAACAACAGAGGCATATCAACAATTACATCAACACTCAGACCAAATAAACTCAGCGAATTTGAATGAAAATAATGACATATGGACATATATTTGGGGCAATGCTTCTTATTCATCTCAGAGAGCTTACAAATACATGAAAGGACATAGAACTATTCACAGATCATACAAGTGGCTCTGGAAGAGTACATGCCAAATGAGACACAAGATTTTCTTTTGGCTAATCCTTATAGATGAACTCAGTACAAGAGGTATGTTACGAAGAAGAAATATGTTTCTACCTGACTACAGTTGTGTCTTCTATACTAGCAATGATGATGAAACAATAGAGCACCTCTTCCTGCACTGCCCCTTCTCGATCCAATGCTGAGAGGCTATTAATCTTCACTTACAAACCACCTGGAAAACCTTCCAAGCCTTATGTGGCAGACCGCCCCAATTAATCCGGTTTAAGAGCATGGGCCCACTATCACGGCAGTGCTCCATGCCCTTAAACCGAGCTAATCGTGCAATCCGTCGGTTACCTTCCCGATTAAACCACCTTTTCTCTCGACCGAAACGAAATAGCAGCAGTCCCAGTCGAAGATGGGCTCAGGCAGTACAACTCATCACAATTTTACAACACAAGGTTCACATAGATAATTATACAAAACAATGCATAAGTTTTAGTTATTACAAACCAGAGTTATAATACAGCGGAAGTCTAAACGTCGATACACATAACATCACATGGAGCCCACATATGACATTTAATCCCCGCGGCCTGAGTCGGACTCAGACGGCCCCCGCTCGACTGTCCAACCATCAGGGAGCACACCGGGCCAAGTCAAAGCAGCAACAGGGTCATAACCTTCACCAATATCTGAAAAGTTAAGCCACAAGCAAGGCTGAGTATACTAATACTCAGCAAGACTTACCCGACCAGGTTTAATACTAGACATGCAAGGCTTTCTGGCTGTGGGGTTTGTTTTGCCAAAAGCATCTACAAGTTGATCCCTAATTTTCAATATTTTAGCCAAGTTTTAAAGTGAGATTAACCAGTACTAGATTTGCCAAAACTATCCAATAACACTCAGTGTCGAAAAACAATTAATTAATAAATCATCAACATTTCTCATCTAACAACCTTTCCACCCATTTGGCCCAAGAACATTGATGTATGAAAAGAGATCAAGCAGCTTCATGTAACCGCGAAGGACGGACAACTCGAGTTGATTTTCACCATGCATGGGACAACCTAATCGTACGACCCGTGAGAGACACCCAGGACCTCACGAGGCAACCGTTCCCATCTCTTCCTGCCATCTGCCATCAGGGCCCACTCCACCCGAGTGCACGCCCCAACGGACCCCAGGTGCCCGAGGCAAACCTGTGCCGCGGCCACTGCTACACTCGCCATCATTCCCCTCGTCCAATGGAGTAAGAAAGACCGATCAGACGTCAGTTTGAATCAAGTACTAGGTTTACCAGTTTACCACATTTTCCGGCATACGATTAGTACCTTTAAAAGCTTGACCAACATCGCCACACAATCAATGCCTTAGCCAACAATTTTCTGTGCAAGCGGGGTGTTCAATCAAACATAAATACCGCACAAGCCCCGTTTGCCGAACTTCATAAACTGATAATAAAGTAAAAACCTATCTCTGGCAATCACTCGACTTCTACCGATCCTAATTAAGCATAGCAGTCTAAACGACCTACACATACTAGTATTAGGACATAGGTACCTAGGGATCATGCAACTAGGGTTTCATTCAACTCCTCAAAACTTAAATGCACAAAGTAGGCACAAAGTAGAAGAGTTAGTTTGAACAGTGGGTTATGCTCCGGGGCTTGCCTTCCTGATCACCGCTGGCCTTGGGCCCTTCCGAACTTTGGTTCGGGTCTTGTGCAGCAGCACTGTTCAACTCGGTAGCAGCTGGATCGTCCGCGGGCTCGACCTCGATCTCGTATATTCCGTCAACAAGGGTTTGCTCTACATGAAATGCGGATGTATGAGATGCAGTAATGCATGACAATTCAATTACAGAATTACTGCAACAACTCACTAATACATCACTGGATAATCATTTATGGATTATAAACAAACTAAAAACTCACAAATAAAGCTGGGTGGGTTGCTTTTAGTTGCTAATTAAACTTAATTCAATTCTGAAATAACATTTAAAGAAATCTTATTAACCTTTTTTTAATATGTTATAACCACTTAAGTTACTACATAAATTGAACAAAACATCTACAAATAACTACTAGTAATAAAATGGAGTTTCAATTGCTAAATCTAACATTCATCATTCCTGGGTGCTATGCATATTGTAGAATAAATTTTACCACAAGAAAACCATTTATTAATTAGGCATTTCCTAGCTAGTTCTTACCAAATAAAACCTAGAAAATATATTTTCATAAACACAAGTTAAGGTAAATATGTTTCTATGTTCTTGACAGCTAAACCTATTTTTCAGAAATTTTTCAGCATTTTACCTATTTATTTTCTATTTTTCTTAACAGCCCACATTTATCACCAATTAGAAAATCATAATAAATTCTTAAAAAATGTTCTGCAGGTGAAATTTTTACAACAACTACTATTCTACCAGAGACATTTTATGTGAATTTTTCAGTTTTTTCTGAGTTACACCGAATATTTGGTGATTTATCTACTCTCAATTAGTTAGAAACAAACTTAATCCCAAATCTACCAAAATCATGAATAAACTGTGGCCAACAGGTACTCAACTCAACTCTACTAATCACAACAGATCCATCAAAAGTGGTCTTGCATTTTTAGCACATTCCTATGATTTGTAAAGCAATAGACATCCTCTCAAGCACATCTTCATACATTCAAAAATACATTGGGAATCACACAGATTTCATATGCATATGATACACCATTGGAAAGATAATTTCTCAAGGATTCCAGAAAGTCAAAGTTTGTGATTTTACGATTTTTGTGTGATTTTTGGTGATTTATGAAAGGTCCGCCGATTTAAAAGGAAAGGAAAACGTGAATACTGAATTCGGTGTTTACATCCGGGTCCTTGGAAAACAAAAATAATCGCAGACAGGTCCTTTCTTCACGTATAGGTCCTCGAAGATTTACAACCAGGCCCCTGCAAGTTTTTCACCTCACATATGAGTCCCTGATTATTATTGAAAAACCCCCTAAGCTTTCGGAATATTTAACCTGGGTCCTACCATTCTTCTTCCTCAGGCCAAACGGCTCGGTTCGGCTCTGCTCCCGGCCGGCTCTGACCGGCGATGGGGAAGCGGCACGGAGGAATCACCGGTTGTGGCCTGCTCGGCCCGTCGCACCCCCTCCCTGGCCTGGGCGCACGGCCATGCAGCAGCGGCCGGCCCTCCTGGCCACGCCTGGCCGCTGCTGGCGGCCAGCAGGGGCGTCGCCCGCCCTGTCCACGGGCGTAGGCCCTGGACTGAGACGGCGGCGGCGGCCCCGGCCTCTGGTGGCCGGAATGGGATGGGGAAGGGGTCGGGAAGGGTCAAGAGGTGAAGCGCCCCTGCCTAAGCAGAGACTAAATGTGATACAAATATCAGTCCCAGGAGGCTGATACACATTTATTCAACAGATGATACAGAAACTTACAACCCACGAGGAAGCGGGCACCTAATACAAACTAGGACAGCTAAAAGGTAAACTACGGCGTAAGCCAAAGGATGAACCAGACCGGTTCAACCAAGGGATCAGAGTTCTGCGACAGCGAAGCCATCTTGGACGGGACCAAACTCCACAGGCAAAGTTGGGTGCGGAAGCGACCACCTATTCAGCGTCCTCAACAAAGTCCGGGTCTTCTTCTGGATTGACAACAACAAGGGTGAGTACAAACGTACTCAACAAGCCCAATCACACCCACGGAGGGGTTAACACAGAATTATGCACAAGAAATATCAAGGATAAGGCTAGGTTTTATTCTTGCCAAAAAGCTAGTTTTAACACATGCACGGGTTTATCAAGGTATTCTTTAGCAAAGCAAGCTTAGTAACAAGTCATTAAGTGGGGGTTGATCCACAAAGGATCCATCTTTTAAGTGCTACCGGATTTCCCATCCGCCGTAGCTTTTGGCACAAAGCCGAACTCATTCCAAAACCAACACACTCCAACCCATCCCAAACCTTAGCATTGTGACCAAGCCATAACTCGCCCATAACCGTGGGCACGGCTATTCGAATAGTTTAGGAAACTCTGCAGAGGTGTACACTTTCACCACAAGTAGGGTACCGCAACACGATCACCTTAGTGTCAGTGCGGATCCTATCGAAGCCATTACCCACCATAGCCAAAACTGCCTAGCCATCATGAGAAAAACACCAAGGGGTTTATGTCACTAAGACGGCAACCATGTCACTAAGACGGCACTTGGTTTTCCCGCTGCACACCTGCCTCCAGACAACTAACAGCACGGCTAGTGGGATTTAGACTAAGCCCTTGCACCATACAAGAGTCGAGTGGTTGTACGAGAAAAGTGGGTTAGGCAAGATGACACATCACCTCGGTTTAAAACCGGACAAAATGGATATCTCCCCAACTTGCTTAACCACAAAGGTACAAGCCTCCTTTTTGGCATTTCACAAAGTTATGCCCATCCATTTTATCCACACAGTTTCACTCTTTTTAAACCCAAAACCCAAAACCGACTCACACATTTATTCTTTGATAAAACAAGGGTAAAGTCATGACTGATTAAGGGTAACAAAATCCTAAGCATTCTAATCCTAAGCATTCTAGAATTGGTTATCATCTAAACAGAGCATATCATATTTAGTGATAACTGGGTTGTCAAGGAATGTCATCTCAATCAAGGAGTGGCTAACCAACCGGGTTTTAAACTAAAACAATGCAATTATCAAAGGCTTAATGGGTCGTGTTTATAAAACTGGGATAAACATGCATCAAAGGATGGGATTGGACTTGCCGTCAACAAAAGCTTCCGGGAGATCCTGCTCGCGGTACGGGTCCTCGGGGTCGGGCTCGCGGTACTCTCCTGCGTAGTCCTGCTCGCGGTACTGCTCCTCCTCGTTCACTCCGTCGTCTAGGGCACGATCAAACAAACACTCAATAAGAAAACACAATCCTTTACCGATGAGTTGGAAACAGGAAATAACAAAATAAAATAGGAAACGGAAATATATTGGGATGATTTGTATAAAGCTCGGTCGGAATGGATAGAAGAGAGCTGTGTTCGAGTTTGGTGGAGTTCTGGAGGAATTTGGCGCATGAAATGACGAGTTAAAGGAGTATTAGGGCTTAAACGGGGGTTTTAGGACCTCTTTATAATAATTATAAAGGGCCAGGGACTTGGTTGTGAATATTTGTAAGGTGGAAGGGCATGATTGTGATATTTGGAAAGTATATGGGGGTTTGGTAAAGACCAGGGGTCTATTTGGGAATATTTAGAAAGGTCAGGGGGCTTTCTTNCCGCCGCTCACCCACGCCGCCTGCCGCACGCGGAGCCGCCGCCCCGTTCCTCCCCGGCCCAAGGTGAGCGGGGGAACAGGACCCCCTCACGCCCCTCGTCCCCGTGCGCTCCTCCCCGAGGGCCGCCCCGCCCTGGAGGGTCGGGAACGCCGGCGCGCCGTCGCGCCGCCGGGCGCCCCTCTCCCTCCTCTGTTCGGCCGAGAGGAGGAGGAGAAAGGAAAGGCCGGCCATTTCGCGAATAACCCCCTGCCCTTTTCCAGTGCCACATAAATACCCTTCCCCCTTTAGCCGATTTCCAAGAAAGCCCCCTGACCTTTCTAAATATTCCCAAATAGACCCCTGGTCTTTACCAAACCCCCATATACTTTCCAAATATCACAATCATGCCCTTCCACCTTACAAAATATTCACAACCAAGTCCCTGGCCCTTTATAATTATTATAAAGAGGTCCTAAAACCCCCGTTTAAGCCCTAATACTCCTTTAACTCGTCATTTCATGCGCCAAATTCCTCCAGAACTCCACCAAACTCGAACACAGCTCTCTTCTATCCATTCCAACCGAGCTTTATACAAATCATCCCAATATAATTCCGTTTCCTATTTTATTTTGTTATTTCCTGTTTCCAACTCATCGGTAAAGAATTGTGTTTTCTTATTGAGTGTTTGTTTGATCGTGCCCTAGATGATGGAGTGAACGAGGAGGAGCAGTACCGCGAGCAGGACTATGCAGGAGAGTACCGCGAGCCCGACCCCGAGGACCCGTACCGCGAGCAGGATCTCCCGGAAGCTTTTGTTGACGGCAAGTCCAATCCCATCCTTTGATGCATGTTTATCCCAGTTTTATAAACACGACCCATTAAGCCTTTGATAATTGCATTGTTTTAGTTTAAAACCCGGTTGGTTAGCCACTCCTTGATTGAGATGACATTCCTTGACAACCCAGTTATCACTAAATATGATATGCTCTGTTTAGATGATAACCAATTCTAGAATGCTTAGGATTAGAATGCTTAGGATTTTGTTACCCTTAATCAATCATGACTTTACCCTTGTTTTATCAAAGAATAAATGTGTGAGTCGGTTTTGGGTTTTGGGTTTAAAAAGAGTGAAACTGTGTGGATAAAATGGATGGGCATAACTTTGTGAAATGCCAAAAAGGAGGCTTGTACCTTTGTGGTTAAGCAAGTTGGGAGATATCCATTTTGTCCGGTTTTAAACCGAGGTGATGTGTCATCTTGCCTAACCCACTTTTCTCGTACAACCACTTGACTCTTGTATGGTGCAAGGGCTTAGTCTAAATCCCACTAGCCGTGCTGTTAGTTGTCTGGAGGCAGGTGTGCAGCGGGAAAACCAAGTGCCATCTTAGTGACATGGTTGCCGTCTTAGTGACATAAACCCCTTGGTGTTTTTCTCGTGATGGCTAGGCAGTTTTGGCTATGGTGGGTAATGGCTTCGATAGGATCCGCACTGACACTAAGGTGATCGTGTTGCGGTACCCTACTTGTGGTGAAAGTGTACATCTCTGCAGAGTTTCCTAAACTATTCGAATAGCCGTGCCCACGGTTATGGGCGAGTTATGGCTTGGTCACAATACTAAGGTTTTGGGATGGGTTGGCGTGTGTTGGTTTTGGAATGAGTTCGGCTTTGTGCCAAAAGCTACGGCGGATGGGAAATCCGGTAGCACTAAAAGTTTGGATCCTTTGTGGATCAACCCCCACTTAATGACTTGTTACTAAGCTTGCTTTGCTAAAGAATACCTTGATAAACCCGTGCATGTGTTAAAACTAGCTTTTTGGCAAGAATAAAACCTAGCCTTATCCTTGATATTCCTTGTGCATAATTCTGTGTTAACCCCTCCGTGGGTGTGATTGGGCTTGTTGAGTACTTTTGTACTCACCCTTGTTGTTGTCAATCCAGAAGAAGACCCGGACTTTGTTGAGGACGCGGAATAGGTGGTCGCTTCCGCACCCAACTTTGCCTGTGGAGTTTGGTCCCGCCCAAGATGGCTTCGCTGTCGCAGAACTCTGATCCCTTGGTTGAACCGGTCTGGTTCATCCTTTGGCTTACCGCCGTAGTTTACCTTTTAGCTGTCCTAGTTTGTATTAGGTGCCCGCTTCCTCGTGGGTTGTAAGTTTCTGTATCATCTGTTGAATAAATGTGTATCAGCCTCCTGGGACTGATCATTTGTATCACATTTAGTCTCTGCTTAGGCAGGGGCGCTTCAAGAGGCCATGGGGATTGCGTCTTGAGTCTTGGATTGCATGGAGGATGATTGTAGAGCTACGATTTTGGGAATGGAGGAACTCGGCCGAACTCGGCAATGGTGGCCGGATTTCTTCGATTTCCTTGCGTCTAAGCTATGGCGGAGATGGCTAGGCTCTGGAGGGCGGAGAGGGTGATGTGGTGAAGCGCTGGTGGTAGTGAATCGAGGAATGACGGGCGGAGGGGGGGTGAATTTGGTCGAGGAAGGACGGTGGTCTTTACTGACCTAAAAGCTCGGCCATGGTTATCCTGCCAGCGCGACGGCCAACGCGGCACGCCGCTTGGCACGAGCCAAATGGGACGAGGAGCGAACGCCGCGTGGCTGGACAGGTGGAGAGCAACGGACAGCGTCGACGACGCCGAGGTGCCGCGGTCGTCGAATCGGTCTCCTGACGCTCGTTCTGCTGAACTGAAGACTATCGATTCAGTTTCGTGGCCCAACGACGCAGCTGCTTCTCTTTGATTTTTCTCACGATTCCGTGTAGAAACTCCAGGAGCAACGAATACAAAGTTTGTAGATGGTTCATAGGGCTACACTTCCTACAAAGGAACTTATACCATTTGCTCAACGGTTTGGAAGTTGCAAGGCCCTAAATCTCAGCCAAAAATCGAATTTTGAATTTTTGTTTGAACTTTCCATACTCATTTGAGTTCATATACATGTAGTGGACATCACTTGTGACATTTTGGTATAGTTCTTATACTTTGACTATTTTGGGTTGACTAAGTCAACATATGCACACAATTAGCACAAACACCATAATTATGAAATGATGCATGTCACAATAAGTTTAATTCAGTTAATTAAGGGTCTTAATTACGTTAGTGACACCGGGGTGTCACACCTTAGAGCATTTGAAGCAGCAAATTCAAGAACCTTTCTTTATGGAAATTATTGTGGTAATGGCATGGAGTATCTGGACGACTCGGAATGATGTTATCTTCAATGGGTTGAACTTCTCCATCTCGATTGCCAAATCAAAGTTTATCAAGGAATTCCAATTGGGCATCTACCAAGCAAAAAATAAATACCTCCCAAGGATGAGAGATTGGCTAAATGATCTGTTGTATTTTTTTCCTTTCTTTTCTATTTTCTTTTCTTCTGTTGTTTTTGTTGTAACCTTTTTTATTAATATATAATCAGTAGGGGATCAAACCCCTCCTGTTTCATAAAAAAAATGTGGTGCAGTAGGTCCATCCTGCTCTATGAACTCTATTCATATGGATCCTTTTGAAATGGTTTATTCCAAGTGTAGATTCAGGTTCATGTGTGGTTCTCAGATAAATTTAGAGCGAACCGTTTAAAAATTAAAGTGCCTAGATAATCACTTCAAAAGTTTATGAACTCATATGAGAACGTATCAATAATTACAAACATGTCCACATATTTGTTACCTTAGTTCTACCTTTCGTTGTGTAAGGGTCATAGCAAGTGCCGATTGAACATGGCCTCGTAGAGTGGTTTTAAAAAAACTAACCTAAATTCTACTCTCTTTTTTTTAGATATGCAGTGTGTCATTTGCTTTTTAGAGGACTAGCAAATATGCCCGTGCGTTGCTCGGGCAAAAAAAAACGATTGAACAACCCTACCAATAAAAATGGTACAAACTCAATTGATAACTTATTTATGATCCACATTGGTTAAGTTTGAAATTTGTTCAAAAAACCATCTCATTGATGTGGCGACACCATGATGTGATAGGACTACGACAACATGTGTGAGATAGCCGAAGGCGGAGAAACACACAAATACCGTCACCATTGCTCTAGAGTTGGACACTTTAAGTCCTTTTTGGAAAACATGACTCCAGGGGTCATGTTCATTTGTTTTTTTTAGTTTTATCTAATTATTACGTGTTGTTCTTTCCTACTTTATGATTAAAATAAGCTAACAACATATAATTTTGGGTACAAATGGACACAATACGGAACCAAGTGATGAGACAATATTGGAGATAATTTCGAAACATAAATTGGATTGTGGTCATTAATGAGGCAATATTGGAGATAATCCCAAGGCACAAATTTATACTGCACTGTGGTACGTAAATTACAGCAGTCCAAGGGAAGGCCCACTCCGCAGGTACGGGACGTTGCAGTCCAGTGCTCGGCTCACGGGCCGCACGGACTACTGCAAAACTCAGAGGGCCCTGTTCGTGAGGCGCGGGCCCATGAATGCCTGAATCCCCCTGGCGGGCGTCCTTTGCTCTCACACACCGGCCTGCCGAGGAGGCCAGAGCCCTGACTCAATCGGTAGGACGAGGAGGGAAGTAGTACCACCACCGTGCTGGCTCCTGGGTGCACTGCCTGTACCGCGTCGTGCATTCGTGCTAGTACATGCCATGGCGAATTGGCGAGCGGTACCCGCGACCTACCCGGACCGGCCTGAAAGCCCGTCTCACCAAACAAGTACCCCAGCCTTACAGTCACGTTATTATGGTCGGTACCAGCTTTGCCATCAGGACACTCGATTTTATTGTCACTCATATCGCGAGCAAATTGGATTCGCTTCTCTGTTCAGCAGCGCGTGAGTAGCGGGCCGAGCCATTTCATGTCCCGATGTTCATGCGCTGCAGACTTCCTTCCACTATGGGCGTGCAAGGAGAAGCCCACCTAACCACAGAAATAGGCCCATGCTGAGAAGGCCCAACGGCTGCTCAAAAACCGTAAACAAGCACAGTACTCCAGAACCATGGAGACTGTTCGGCTGGTAGAATGAACAGTGCTCGGCTGGTAGAATGAATAGTATTGTGTGAGAGAAAATAAACCGAAACATGCTAGCCGAGCACTGTTCATCTGCCAGCCGAACAGGGCCATGGTCACGAAACTATTCTCTCTCTCACACACACAAAAAAATGAGGATCAGAACTATTCTTCCACTTTCAACAAGAAGAGGAAGAGAACTATTCTTGATAAAGACACTGTGGTCATACCGTCACAGTCACGCCCGGGCAGCAGTAACACAAGTGGAGCATTCTGCTTTCCATCGTCCAACGCTACAAACAGCAACCGTACAGCAACAGCTGCCGCGCGGTGCCGCAGCGAAACTGCCGCTCCGTGCCGAGTCCTCCTCGGCCCGGGCACACTGCACACTGGGCGTCCGTGGACCCCCCGCGCAGGCTGGCCAGCCAGGACAAAGCGTACGTCATCACCGGCGGCTGGCCCGCGGCGGCCACACCGCCGCAGGACTCTCGTCGACACGGTGGGTGGCGGCGGCGCCCGCTCCCCGATTCGTTCGAGGCGGGCGGGCCCCGCGCGGTACGCGACGCGAGTCCGTCCGCGCCGGTGAGTCGCGCTTTCTGCGGTCTCCGCCCCCGATCACATGCGCTCGCCCCCGCCGTGGGCCCGCCAGCCCCTGTGCTGCGGCGCGCGTTCGCCCCGGCCGGCCGGCCCTGGTCCCGCCGCCGCGCGGACGCACCAGCACAGGCGTCGCGCGCCCAGAGTTCCCCCACGCTGTTGCCTAGGCCGCGCCCCGCGGCTGATCCTCGCGAGGCCCTCCCCGCTTTTCCTCCGCCCCGCGGGATCTGGGCTGGACGGTCGGGATCGCGCGGGCGAGGCTCCGCCGCGCCGGTGGTTGGCAGGTGGGCCCGGGATCCCTCGGGAAACACGTCAGTCCATGTGCGGGACGGGGGCCCACGGCCCGCGGCTGGGAGCGCCGCAACCCGCCGCGAATGGGCAGCCGAGCCGAGCCGGGCGGTGAGAGTGAGCTTGGGTGTGCGATGAGCTTCCTGGCTGTGGTGAGCCGGCTACAGCTCGGCGACAGGGGAGCGTGCCTGCCTGCAAGGAAGGAGCATATCTCGGCGATTACAGGGGCCATCGGCAAAAGGTTTGCATGATTGCGGCTGCCGCAAAATAGAATAATTTGGACGAATCTTAGGTGCGCCGGCAAGATACGAAACACGCAAAAATGCATGAGTATCTTTGCCGGAGGGAATTGTACTCTTAGGAATAAAACCTGTAGGCAGAGTACTTTCTCGTATATGCAGCTTAGATTTCATCATTGATCTGGTGAAATATCTGGTGTAATAAATGTCTGGCTATCCACTTTGGTTATGCATCATGCCACCCCCAACTACAATGCTAGCCACTGAAAATAAAGTCTTATGTACCTGCTTTGGACTAACAGCCCACAGGTGATTAAATTTGATGGACTTGTGGTATTTTTCACATTTGTTTATGTTCATGGTACCTCTGTCTACTCAGAATACCAAATTGTATATTTTTAATAACCCATTGCAAGAGGTGCCGAGGATAATGGTGGCCAAGGTGGAGCCCTGACCATAAAATTATACCTTGATCCCATTAGTTACACTTACACTTACACATGATGGAACCCCCTATGTTCAAACTTTGCCAGTTGATGCCAGCTTTGCCTACTCACATATCAAAATTGCTTATTTTAAAACCCATGGTACCTTTGCCACACGCGAACATCAAAATGTACTGTTCGGTTGGCTGGCGGTTGGTGGCTGATGCTGATTTGTTGTGAGAGAAAAGTACTACTGGCTGGCTGGTGGCTGGTGGCTGGTGCTGATTTGTTGTGAGAGAAAAGTACTGCTGGCTGGTGGCTGATAAGCCAACCGAACAGGCTCTTAATTTGTGGTACTTGTAGCCCATAGGAGTCAACTCTAACAAACACACGATGTGTTGATGGGATGGCAAAAACAGGCAAAGAAGTAAGAAGCTAGGGCTAGCCCACTTCTCCCACTTGATTTCATCTTTTTCTAAAAGGCGCTTACCTTGGCGTTCTACTTGTGAAGGTAAGCAAACATTATCATTATCAATCCAATACAACATGCTTTGTGTTAAATATCTCTTCTATCATGTGAAAGCCGTTCTCGATCTACACAAGTTATTTTTTGTTGTATGTAATTTAAACCATTTTAAAGATCTTTCTACCTCTCTAGCTTTTTTGAGGACTTTAAAATAAATGTCACAAAAAAATTGTAGGCAACCATAGATCAAATACTACCAGCATCCAGTTGTTTTCTCTAATGGTTTGATGATTTATGGACAATATATAAATTATAAAAAATCAAGATTATAAACTTCATGAATTATATGTCTTGTCTACATATTATAAAAAAGACAAAAAAGAAAACATATGTCAGCTGTGCACTGTTGGACAATGCATTTCTACGAGAAATCACTGTCATAAGCGTGTCACATTCAACCTAAACCTAAAGCGTCTAGGTACATTGTACAAATTTCAACCATGACGACCTAGTTTATTATCCAATATCCGTGCCTACCAAATATATCTTTTGTACGAGTATGTTCTAAAGGCTTTTGTAGGTTTTTGAGAGGAGACAATATCTTACCAATTGCTTCTGATATCGACAAAATCCTCTAGAAAAAGCCATGCTTAAAGCTTTGGCTGATGTAATCGTTGCAGCGAGAAATGGGAACTGCACTCGCTTGCTTGCCCGTTGCACCCACCCAGTGGGCCCACCGGCGTCCTGACAAGCACCACCCAAACTAATGGGCCCACTGTTCAGCCGCTCGTGATTAGGAAGCGCTTGATTATTAGCCACAAAACCCAGTCTCGTCTTAGCAAAGCAGCCGGGGTCACACGACTCACGACGCGGACATCTTTGCCTTTTGGGTCCTGAGTTCCCGTCCATCCAAATTAGCCGATAAATAAAGCAAAACCCATTCGTCATTTACTGTAACAGAAAGCAATCCATATGCAACAGTCGCAGCCCAAAAGCTACCCCGTCCAGTGCACGTACAGCTCCGCCGGCACTGGCTCCTGAACCCGACCCATGCGCCGGTGCCGATCCCGCCGCTCATATAGCCTCGAGACTCCCATTCTTAGAGTCCACACCTCCGGTGCACCAACGGGAGCCGAGCCGAGCCGGCGCGGCGGAGGGAGGGAGCGGCTCGGGGAGCTCGTATATCAACGCGGGGAACGACGCTGACCGGTGGGACCGGTTGGCTGGCCCGCATGGCAGAGCGAAGCTATACTAGGCGAGTGAGGAGCCTCAGCCTCTCTCGCCTACTCCACATCCCCTTCCCCAGGCTCCGCCACCGCGCCCGGTCTCCGGCCACCGTGCAGCGCGCAGGACGAGGTCCCTGCCTGTGCCCTACCTGTACTGCCATGGACGAGGAAGCGAAGGCCGGCCCTAAATCCGACACGAACGCCAACGCTGCCGATGCGGCCGAGGCGGCAGCCGCGCCGCTGCCGCCCTCGAGCTCGGAGGCGGCGGAGAGGGATGCGAAGGTGGAGGCGGCGGAGGAGGAGGGGGAGGTGGTGGAGCGGTTGGTCGAGCTGGTGGGCGAGATCGCGGCCATCTCGGACTTCAGGAACTCGTACCGCCGGCAGTTCTGCAACCTGTCGCGGCGGATCCGGCTGCTCGTGCCCATGCTGGAGGAGGCCAAGGAGGCGCCCGCGCCGCTGCCGGCGGCGTCGGAGGCCGCGCTCCGACGTCTCAGGGAGGCTCTCGACGGCGCCGCGGAGCTACTCCGGCTCGGCAGCAGCGGCAGCAAGATCTTCCTGGTGGGATTTCTCGCTTTATGGCTTGGAGCTTTCTCGTCTTGCTTATGCTCAGCTGCTTAAATTTTCTCTTGCTTACTGATTTTCGTGTTAAATTATGATTTCGTTGTTGTGGTAAAAGAATTTCGCCTGACACATCGGAGGGAATTTAAGTGTGTTGATACTACAAAATTAAGCGCTTCCAATTGTACACAACGCAATAATACCTTTTCTCTTATGTAGAGTAAGTTGTTGCCTGCCATCCTTTTGGCTCACTATGAAATGTGAATTACGCTTAACCTTAATGCCGGGTGAAGCTTGGACTAGGGATTTCTAGCTGTCAAATCAATGTTGGTCAGGGCAATTGATTGTTTAATGCCGTTGAACAAGTCTGCTATTTTTTTCGTCTACACAGATATTTGAGACTTGGCCCAATAAAAGAAAAGATTTTCGAGACTTGACCAAGGCATGGTGTGTTGAATGCTATTGCACATCTTCTAACTATGGTGTAATAGCAGTGCCATGGTATTCTGAAGTTGGCTAGTTTGAGCCATTGAGATCTTAGTAGGTCATATATAGTATCTACAAGCTTTATAGCTTTGTGAAATACAGAGTAATTTGGTATCCTGGCCGCAGAACTTCATCACTAGAAACCTAAGCTAAACATTTGGATGCATCGTTGGACGGCTTTCCAAAATTTTTATGCTAGATGGATTGATTGTAATTTTGCGGAAAATGGGCACTTTTAAGCCAGCAGTGCCAGTGATGTGGATGCCCATGGGGCCTTGTAAGAAGATTGCATGCTTAATCATAGGAAAAATTAGTTTCACATCACTGTAAGTTACTATATTTAGGTATACATACAGCTGATAGAGTATGGTACAATTCAATTCATCTGTATGTGTCGTCTTTTCTTTACGTTACCACTTTGTTAACTGTCTCCATCCACATCAGTCGTCACTGTTTTGTCTCCATCTAAGAGTGGAAACGGTAGTACTCATCTGAACCTTTGGTTTTCTCTACCTTCACCACCAATCTCTTCGCCTCCTGCCTCCAATTACCCACTGTCACTGGTGCCGTGAACCATGACGAATCAATTAGCTGCCTCACTGAGCACCGCAAGGGGATTTGGTCAATCTTCCATTGTGGATCTAAACCCATCGCCTCTATCTGCTAGGGTGTAGCCCAGTGACCCTTACCTTGTCCCCTAGTCCAGATCCTATACTAGCATAATGAATCCTATCTATGCTTGCACAAACTTGTTTATTGTAAATCAGTATGATTTGGTACTAGATCGTATATGATTCCTATCATTACATCACTAAAATGAATATCCCTTCTGTATTTAATTTTCTATGACACTGTAATGACTACTTTGGCATAAGCACATAACTAAATAAGGTTCTAGATACACAACTTATGGCCATTTTCTTTAAATGCCTCCCCTATTTTCAGGTTCTTGAGAGAGAGAAAATAATGAAGACTTTCCAGGACATCACAGCAAAACTTGAACAAGCCTTAGCTGGTATCTCGTTTGATGAGCTTAATGTATCAGATGAAGTAAGAGAGCAGGTAGACTATTACATTCTAGAGTTTCTGTTTGCATGAGTATTTCTTTTTTTTTGTAATAATACTGTCTCAACGTTTTTTCCTTGTCCCTTCATAACATAATATCCATTATCCTATGCAGGTTGAATTGGTACATGCTCAGTTTAAAAGAGCTAAGGAACGATCGGATTCATCTGATGATGATCTTTTTAATGATCTGATGTCTGTCTATAATTCAAGCAGCAATGCTAATATTGACCCTGATATCCTTCGAAGATTGTCTGAGAAGTTGCAGCTTGTCACAATATATGACCTCAATCAAGAATCTCTCACCTTGCATGAGATGGCTAGTGGTGGTGATCCTGGTGCAGTTGTTGAAAAAATGTCGATGCTCCTAAAGAAGATTAAGGATTTTGTGCAGACTCAAGACCCTGAAATGGGTGCTCAAGCAAGTAAAACAGATATTTCCCCAAATGACACATGTCCTGTTATTCCTGATGATTTCCGTTGCCCAATATCACTGGATTTAATGAAAGACCCAGTTATCGTCGCCACTGGACAGGTCTTATTTTGCCCCAATATCCTGTTAAAATGTTTTAGTGCTTCCATTCAATATGGAGACCTTTTGCATTTCAACTCACTATAATTCCTTGCATATGCCTTTGCAGACTTATGAGAGAGGGTGCATAGAGAGGTGGCTGGAGGCTGGCCATGATACCTGTCCAAAGACACAGCAGAAGCTTCCGAATAAATCCCTGACTCCAAATTATGTCCTACGCAGCCTCATAACTCAATGGTGCGAGGCGAATGGTATTGAGCTGCCAAAACGCTCTGCCCAACTTAGTAATGCACCAGTGCCATGTACTGCTGCTGAGCATAAAAATGTTGTCGAGCTTCTTCAGAAATTGTCATCCCAAAACCTTGAAGATCAACGTGGTGCCGCTGGTATGCTTCGTCAGCTTGCCAAGCGTAGCGCTGAAAATCGTGCTTGTATTGGAGATGCTGGTGCTATTCCTATTCTTGTTAGCCTGCTATCAACAAATGATGATAGCACCCAGGAACATGTGGTTACTGCTCTTTTGAATCTATCTATCTATGAAGAGAACAAGGCAAGAATAATCACCTCTGGAGCTGTTCCTGGAATTGTGCATGTATTGAAGAGGGGCAGCATGGAGGCTCGGGAAAATTCAGCTGCCACACTGTTCAGCCTCTCAATTGTAGATGAGAACAAAGTGACTATTGGGGCTTCCGGGGCAATTCCTGCGCTTGTACATCTATTGAGTAATGGAAGTCAACGGGGTAAAAAGGATGCAGCAACAGCACTATTTAACCTGTGCATTTTTCAGGGCAACAAGGGCAAAGCTGTTAGAGCTGGATTGGTCCCTATACTACTAGAACTACTCACAGAGAGTGAAAGTGGGATGGTAGATGAGGCCCTTGCTATATTGGCAATCCTCTCTGGCCATCCGGAGGGCAAAGCAGCTATCGGTGCTGCTTCTGCAATACCTGTGCTTGTTGGAGTTATCAGAAACGGATCTGCAAGGAACAAGGAAAATGCAGCTGCTGTTATGGTGCATCTCTGCAATGGTGAACAGCAGCAACAGCATCTTGCTGAAGCACAGGAGCAGGGTATCGTGTCTTTGCTGGAGGAGCTGGCAGAAAGTGGCACGGACAGAGGAAAGAGGAAAGCAATCCAGCTGCTTGAACGAATGAATCGTTTCCTAAAGCAGCAGAGTCAAGCCCAAGCCCAGGCAGAGGCCATGGTACAGGCTCATGCGCAGGCGCAGGCGCAGGCGCAGGCACAGGCCCAGGCACAAGCGCAGGCTCAGGCCTTTGCTCGAGCTCAAGCACAGGCAGATATGCAAGTAGAGCGATCACTGCTTCCCACGTCATCACATATTCCTGATTGACGAGGTGACATCAGCATCTTCTTTTCTTTAGTTAGTGGCTTGTTTTTTTTGCCAGAGCTGGCAGGTGGAAGATCGCCTGCGATTGCAATTGTGGAGGTTTGTGGTTTCTGTTGTGCACTGCAAATTAGGAGGTCTGGGCAGCGCAATTTAGGGCCATTGGCATGTTGACAGGTGAGTTTTGAGGCAGCTGTTAACCTGTGTGTGTTGCTCCTACAATGTAGCGGTGATTGAATGTAGTATCCTCGAGTTTTAGGGAGGTGTCGTTGTACTTGTACCTGCTGCCCAGTACAGAACTAATTCTGGCGTCGTAGGCTGTTTACATGCCTGACAAAGAGCTGCAGTAAAGCTTTAGTTCAAGACTTTCAAGTGTTTGTTCACCCCAAGGCATGCTCTATCTGGAATTCTCGATAGCATTTTTGCCCTAGTGGAATGACCTTGGGTTTTGTACTCTGTAGCACAGCTTGTCAGGTGTAAGGGCTTTTGTCCAGTTACATGTTTTCTTCCATGTTACTTTTGTTTCTGCCATAGCTCCATCTGTAGTACACACAACTGAGGAAAATCGGCATGCTTGATTTATGAACATTTGTGCCCTCTTGTTCTTGTTTGGTCCATCTTGGAAGGCCGAAATACCTGGTAGCCAGCCAGATGAAGGGAATCTACCTGGGCTGGACATCCGTGGTGGGCTGGTGGCTTCAATTTGGAGGTTGCCTGCTGCCTACTACATCAACAGTATTGAACACATATATTATCTGGTAACTACATCAACAGTTCCATCCTGCAGCGCCGTTTATCCTATCTGCCTACATACCTGATACCTGTACCCTTGATGTGTCTGACCCTGCCTGCATGCGGCACGACCTGATGTGCTGCAGTATATAGCCAGTGACCCCTCGACACTCGACAGTGCAGGGACAGACATGACCGGGCCGCCCATCGTGGCCTCATGGTGCGCCTGTACAGTCCCGTGTTCCGGTGTCCGCACCTGGTCCCGTGCATGCGGCGCAGGCGCAGGGGGGCAGAGCAATCCTGAGGAATCGATGCGCCGCTGCCCCGGCCTGAGAGTGAGAGGCGATCCCATTGGCGGGGCGTCGCTCTCGGCGAGCTAGGCCACACTACCTCGTGTCGCTCGAGACAAACTGAGCTGTCATGGCGGTAGGGGGCTCAGCGCGGCCGAAAGGGGGAAGGAGGTGCAGGTGCACGCCGATGGCGCCGGCCGGCCGGGCCACATGCGCGTGCCCGTGCCTTCCCCGTCGTCAACGTTGGTTGAGGGCGTGAGGGCTCCGGTGGGTGAGAAATCTCTGAGACTCAGATCGAGGGTGGTCAGTTTTTGACGTATTTGAGGTTTGACAGCCCGTTTGTCCTTTCCTTGTTCGC
>CM014278.1:83367577-83393859 GCA_004135705.1 Alloteropsis semialata | reverse complement strand
GGCAACCACGACCTACGCGACGGTCACGGGTCGCGATGGAAAAGCTGGAGGAAACATGCGCGAGTGTGCATGACCAGCCGCGCGTGAGCGAACCCAACATGCATGCTGTGGCTCCTGGGCCTAGCTATGTAGGCATGTAGCGGTGGTGCCGTGCTGTCCGCGTGGCCGGCCGGTACTGGCTATATACATGTAGCTTTTCACGTACGTACATGCTTGGAGCTTGGTACAATGTTATCTTGCCGTCAGAGTCTCATAGAGACGTGGAGGGATCGAGAGCTCGGTCCAATCCATGGATTATCGGACGCTGTCGTCGTGCGTGACTGACAGCAGATGGCGGACACACGCCGGGGACGGGGAGGCATGCAGGTGCTGTACTGCTGTTTGTGCCGGGAGCCCGGGAATCGCGGCGAAGTAGCCCTGGCCGGCCGGCCGGACGGGGGCTTGGGCTTGTGCAGTTGTGCTTCAGTGTTTTGAGGCCCATCTCCCAGCTCGGCGTACCTGACTGCCACTGGCACTACCCGGTCCGCCACAATAATCTAAAAAAATATTTGTCAAAATCGCTTAATTTGGGATGTTATCCTGTTCGTCATTTGTGTGGTCAACCACCCATGTTCCTTCTGCTTCGACTTCTGGTCGGTTTATTTTTTGGAGCTTTTTAAAACAGCTATGTTGTCTTATCTCAGAAGCTTATAATAGTTTTTAGAAGATGTTTTTAGCTTTTTGGGCTCAAAACGCTACGAAAAAACTCACAAAACGGAGTAGAGGATTTGGATCGGTGCAACTGGTCAGTGTGCCGGCTGTCCGCGCGGAACAAGAAGAATTGGTGTCGATGGCAAGAGCTTAAACACAGTCGATGATAACAATTCTGTTTCAAAGGGGGAAAAAAATATGGCCGTGCATGTCTAACCAGGTGCTGCTGTCAGAATTCAGAAGAGGAGACACCGTAGCATGGTGGGCGAATGATCCAGCTAGCGTAGGTCCCCTCCAGTATTCACTAATCTCCACGAGATCCTCTGATTTCCTTGTGCTTTCGTGGACCCTACGTATCTGCAGGCAAAGCATATAAAGGCGATGGAGCTTTAAAGCCGCAGCCGCGGGGAATATCCATGGGGATGGGTGCTAGTTTACTGTCGCCGCACAGCCGAAGAAAACAACAGTTTTGTTTGTGCGATCACCGATCAGGATGCGTGGGGCAGATTATGCCGGACGCAGGCAAGGGCTCCGTTGGTTGGTTTAACCTGCAGCTGCGGATCCTGCACTGAAGAAAGGTGTTTGCCTCCGAATTTCAAAGCCAATTCCAGAATGCAAAGTCTGTCAGAGCAGCAGCTAAAGGTTAAAGCTCTGTCATTTCTCCTCCATTTCACGGACAACTCTGGAGGATCAGTTCAGTTCATCTGGGTGCTCCGTCCGCTTTTATAGTATCGCATATTGACAGTCGATGTTCGCAAAGATTTCACGCGAGCTTGCGCTCCCTCGGATGTGCAGCTTGGCGCGAGAACATTTGACGGCAAGCGAGCTGCAGCGACGAATAGAATAGGCAACGAGGCACAGATCCGAAGGGCCCAAGCGTCCCCGTCAATGAGGTTCGCCTCCAGATCGCCGGAGAAAAAGCAAAGACGGCGAGATAGCAACGCCGCCCCTTTCGCGTATCGCCGCAGCACCGACCGCGCCCGTCGTAACCGAAACCGCATAATAAGAGCATGTTCGGCTGGTCCGATGAACAGTACTCGGCTGGTTTTTTTCAATTTATTTCTTCTCACATGATACTATTCATTTTACCAGCCGAGTACTATTCATTCTACCAGCCGAACAGACTCTAAGTGTGTGGTGGGGCGGGGGGTGTACTAGTTAGCACTTAGCAGTGGGAGTGGACGGGTCGTTTACGATGTGACAATGGGCCCAAAATTGATAAACTAGTTCTGGGACCATTAGGGCACTGGTAGAAAGTGAGGCCCGTCTCAGCAGCACATCTTTCGCCTAGGCCGTGCTCCTAAGCCAGGCCTGGATTGTAATATGGGCCAGCCAGCCGCAGCGAGCATCCACCTGGCCCAGCAGTTACGGCTTGATAGTGATACTGGGCTCCAAAATGGCCGAGCTCTTGTGTCGCGTTGGAAATGGAAAAAGGCCTGGATGCCCTCCTCAACTATACTCTGCGTCCGAATTTTCCTTCCCCATCTATAAAAACGTATCTCCCTCTAAAAATATCTATAAAAACGTATTGTTCCAAAAAATCTATAAAAATATATTTAACTTAATACATAGACATATATTTACTCAATGCTCTTTGTGTATTTCGATAACTATAAAGAACGAAAACAATTGAAAACGTTTTTCACCTAATTTAGGTCCACCGTACCCCTTACACTGGTCCCGTCTGTCAGGACCAAGGGAGGTGGAAAAGGACCGAGACCCATAGAAATCGATAGTTAGAAAATGATTCTGCCAAAAATTGAATTCTTTTTGCACCGATTTGCTTACCCGTCGGTCGTACTCATGCCCAACGAGAGAAAAAAACGATAACGCGGGATCGCGTGGGCGGTGGATGTCCTGCGGAGCGCGTACCGTGCTAGGACTCTGTGTAAGACCCCTGGCCGGCCCGGACACAATCGAGTAAAGGTCGTACGACATGGGAGTCAAATATTTGGTTCACGTACGCTGCATGCCGCGCTGGTGTTGCAGCGGTACATACATGCAAGTGGACTATGGCCTTATCCGTGTTTGGCCTTGTCATTTGTTCATGTGCAGCATTTGTTTATGTGCAGCCTGTCAGAAAAGGAATGAAATGCCACGTCCAAGTGCTGGCATTATCAAACACAAGAAGCATGCGCTTCAAGTTGATATCTTTCCATTCGTTTTTTGTTTCAGCTAACGTAGTAAGATAGGGTAAATTTTTTCCTACTAGATTTTCAAATATGATAATACATTTCCCTGCAATCATAACATAAAAAACTATAGTTCTTATCAAGGTGCATTTCTCAAATCTATACTATAAAGAACGAAAACAATTGAAAACATTTTTCACCCAATTTAGACCCACCGTACCCCTCACGCTGTCCCGCCTGTCAGGACCAAGGGAGGTAGAAAAGGACCAAGACCTATAGAAATCGATAGTTAGAAAATTCCGCCTATCAGGGAGGTGGGAGGAGGCTGAGACACATACAAACGAGAAGTTAGAGAATGATTCTGCCAAAACATATTTATTTTTTCACTGTGTGACGTGATACTCGCTCGGCGTACCTGTTTTTCACCCGTAAAAAAACAAAATCCTCTAATTAACCTGCTCATTGTGTGTGGATGAGAGCAACGAGAGATTGCTACAGAAATATGCATACCAGCAAACATAGGCTATGGATCGTCCAGTTGTCATATAGTAACGATCATCGCTCAGTATGAAATTATTGGTATCCTAAATCTTTTAGTTATCACGTGCGTGTCGCACGTGCGTCTATGCTAGTTTCGATAAAAAAAAATCTACAGAACCATATATTGGTCCCTCAATTTTTAAAAACAATTAATTTTGTAGCCTGAATAGTTTAAACGGTGGTTTTAGCCTATACAGTGGTGATTCTAAAGGGTCTAGGGGGGCTCCAACACCCCTACAATCTAAAAGCTCCATTGGAGCAAGAGGTGAGAAAGGAGAAGAAGGAAGGAGAAAGAAAAAGAAGAGAGGAAAGGGAGGAGGAGGCGGAGGAGAGCCCTCCTACGTTTCAATCCTAAATTCATTGTGGACTCGCTGAGCCTACGTGGCACCACTTCAACCGTTAGAGCAACTCCAGCAGACCCTCTAAATAAGCCTCTATTTGAGTTTAGAGGGCAGAGGATAAAACACGAACTCCAGCAGGCCCTCTATTTAAGCCCTTAAAATTGGGAGCCCTTCAAATCCCCTCCCTCACCCTAGGCCTAGGGGGTCTCTAGGAGGCTCTCTATTTCAAAATAGAAACTAACAAGTGGGCCATCAGAGAGTAGAGGGTTGTTTAGAGGGTATTGTTGGAGTTGGGAGGAAAAATCAAGTCCCTAGAAAATAGAGGCGGCCCCTATTGAAAGAAATAGAGGGCTTGTTTAGAGGGTATTGCTGGAGTTGCTCTTATTATGGCATCACATCAATCGCAAAAGGAGTAAGTTGGTCTGGATTGATAGTTTCATGGAGTACAATGGACTTTGTCAAAAATATATTGTACAAATATTTTTTTCAAAAATATTATCCAGATATTTTTATAAAGTTATACAATTTGAGATCCTAAAACTTAGTTTAGTCTTAGAAAATTACTTTAGCTCTGGAGGTGTTTAGATCTTCTATGGTCCCTTTAGATGGTTATTTGCTAGTAGCTATTCTTGTTATCTATTATAATTAGTTAACATTGAGAACCCGAACTACGTAGAAGGCCAAGTGACTTCGACGATAACACAAGTGCCATCATCCCATCACCATCTCATACATGATCCTATTTAGACATGTACAACAGTATGATTAACGCTCTTACGTAACCCGTACATTAAAAGCGCTAGCCATACAAGTTGCAAACGTATAAGAGCAACTCCAACCGATACCTCATCCCACCTCCGACTCTTCTTTTGAGAGTTCAGAGCGCAAAAATCATCTCCAACCGGTCTCTCATCCAAACCCCGTCTCTCATCCGAACTCTCATCCCTCCCCTCGAACTCCCACATGTAGGAGGCTCCTACTCGAGCTCTCATCCAACCGCGCAGCAACTGCCAGGCCACGCGCACTGGTTTGGAAACTTCCAAATCGATCCGCTTGCTCGCTTCGCCGCTCATCTCTGGGCTCTGGCCATGGATCGAGTACAGGGGGAGAGAAGAGACTGATGAACTGCTTCCTCTCGCCCGCTGGCCGCTTTGCTCCGAGGCTGCCGTCGCCCCCAACTAGCATGCGCCGCTGCGTCAGGTGCACGCACACTGCGCCGGCTGCTCGGGAGCTTGCCGCTCGCCAGGCCGCACCGCAGCTCCCTGGCGGGCAAGCGGCCACCACAGCAGGGGCTGCGGCCTATCCTCATTCTGTCCAGCCGCTGAATGAGAGAGAGGGGAAATTTGGGAGCAGAGGCTTCAGAGGGAGGACGCAGCGAACACAAAGAAAATCAGGCGTCGAGTAAGAGAGAGAGGGAGAGAGGCTACAGAGGATAGGAAGCATATTTATTTTTTAATATCGATTTTACATATATTTTCAATAGTATTACACAATATATACTCTATAAGTAGTAGTTGCAAAATATTATAGTTCACACATAAAACAACTCATTTGTTAGTTATAATATATGTATAAAATACATATGAGTGGAAATGTAGGGATGCAAATGAGAGATCGGTTGGAGTGCATAGATGAGTAGGAGGTTGGAATGTGGATGAGAGGTCCTTATATGAGAGAGTAGGGGCTCAGATTTGAGAGATCGGTTGGAGTTGCTCTAAGTACAGGCAAGTATGAGGTGGCGACTTGAAACCTACATTTCATTGAATTCATTCGCTTGGCTTACTATGTCATTTAGGTCGTCAATGTTTTTGGATTGTTTCAAGGCCTATCAAACTCCTTTTTTTTCCCCCAAAACATGCCATATAGCTACAAACTATAGCATCAGAAGATAGAGCCTGAGCTTAGAAAAAATAAAATATGAAAGTGGTTCCATTTTTTATCATCTAAAACGAACATTATATGATTTTTCTAAGATTAAACCAGATTTTATGATTTTTAATTGTATGAATCTCTAAGGAAAAAATATTTGTGCAACTCTATTAAGGCCTTGTTTAGTTCGCGCGAATTCGATCGAATGCACTGTAAAAAAATGCATTGGGAATCGAAAAAGCAGAAAGGGGGCACGTTATTCAATGTGTAAAACAGAGCGCGAATTCGATCGAATCGAGCGAACTAAACAGGGCCTAAGTGTAGTCCATTTCACCTCTTCATGTCTGGCGTGACTGCCATGCATGGCAGCTGACGTAGGGCCACATATACTCAAACCGCCATCTAAATTGTCAAGGTAAAAAAAAAACAAACGGTTTAATAAAAAAAGCACAGAGGGACCAACGTCCAATTCTTTCAGAAAAAAGTCCTGTTTTTTTCAGATGGGGAAATCAGAATCTGAGCTTGAAAGAACTCCTTTTCCATGGAAATTTGGAAGGAAACCCAACAGCAGCTTTGTCGAAATTGGCAAGATCCTTCCCCTGGCGTGTGAAACACGATCGAACACAACACGCCGAAGCAAAACGCATCAACCGCCAATCACCCGCGACCCGACGACGCCAAAGGGAAAGTCTCCGCTCTCCAGAACCTTCCGGTACTCTCTAGAGCCCCCACCACCCTCACAGTGAGCTGCCGGAATTAGCATCCACGAACGGAACGGGTCCGCGTTCCCGACGACGCGGCCGTTCCCACGCCGCCGCCGCAGTCCAGATCTCATCCGACGGCCGCGACGCGCCGGAACGTTCCAGAACCCCTCTCCCGGCCACACAAACCTTTAAATCCAGGCCCCTGTCGCCTCCCTCCTCTCGTCCACCGGTTCCTCTCCTCTGTTCCCCCAATTCTCGTCTGCGTGCTCTGACCCGGCAACTCGGCTGGACAAGTAGTTTTTTTTCCCCCACCACCGATACTCTCGACGAGAACACCGCCATGGCCGGGAAGGGAGACGGGCCGGCGATCGGGATCGACCTCGGCACGACCTACTCGTGCGTCGGGGTCTGGCAGCATGACCGCGTCGAGATCATCGCCAACGACCAGGGCAACCGCACCACGCCGTCGTATGTCGCGTTCACCGACTCCGAGAGGCTCATCGGCGACGCCGCCAAGAACCAGGTCGCCATGAACCCCATCAACACGGTCTTCGGTAAGTACTGCATCATCGATCTATCTTGTTAGGAGTACGTGTTGTTTATATGTTGATCGATCCGTTCAAACGTGTGGTGTGGATCTGAGACGTTGCGTGGTTCGATTTGATGCAGATGCCAAGCGGCTCATCGGCCGGCGCTTCTCGGACGCGTCCGTGCAGAGCGACATCAAGCTGTGGCCTTTCAAGGTGGTTCCGGGCTCCGCCGACAAGCCCATGATCGGGGTGCAGTTCAGAGGCGAGGAGAAGCAGTTCTCGGCCGAGGAGATCTCCTCCATGATCCTCAACAAGATGAAGGAGACGGCCGAGGCCTACCTCGGCAGCACCGTCAAGAACGCCGTCGTCACCGTCCCGGCCTACTTCAACGACTCCCAGCGCCAGGCCACCAAGGACGCCGGCGTCATCTCCGGCCTCAACGTCATGCGCATCATCAACGAGCCCACCGCCGCCGCCATCGCCTACGGCCTCGACAAGAAGTCGAGCAGCGACGGCGAGAAGAACGTGCTCATCTTCGACCTCGGCGGCGGCACCTTTGATGTCTCGCTCCTCACCATTGAGGAGGGCATCTTCGAGGTCAAGGCCACGGCCGGTGACACCCATCTGGGAGGCGAGGACTTCGACAACCGGCTCGTGAACCACTTCGTGCAGGAGTTCAAGAGGAAGAACAAGAAGGACATCAGCGGCAACCCCAGGGCGCTCCGGCGTCTGAGGACCGCCTGCGAGAGGGCGAAGAGGACGCTCTCCTCCACCGCGCAGACCACCATCGAGATCGACTCCCTCTACGAGGGCATCGACTTCTACACGACCATCACCCGCGCCCGGTTCGAGGAGCTCAACATGGACCTCTTCCGCAAGTGCATGGAGCCCGTGGAGAAGTGCCTCCGCGACGCCAAGATGGACAAGAGCAGCGTGCACGACGTCGTGCTCGTGGGCGGCTCCACCCGCATCCCCCGCGTGCAGCAGCTGCTCCAGGACTTCTTCAACGGCAAGGAGCTCTGCAAGAGCATCAACCCCGACGAGGCCGTCGCGTACGGCGCCGCCGTACAGGCCGCCATCCTCACCGGCGAGGGCAACGAGAAGGTGCAGGACCTGCTCCTGCTCGACGTCTCGCCGCTCTCGCTCGGCCTGGAGACGGCCGGAGGCGTCATGACCGTGCTGATCCCGAGGAACACCACCATCCCCACCAAGAAGGAGCAGGTCTTCTCCACCTACTCCGACAACCAGCCGGGCGTGCTCATCCAGGTGTACGAGGGTGAGCGCGCCAGGACCAAGGACAACAACCTGCTCGGCAAGTTCGAGCTGTCTGGCATCCCTCCGGCGCCCAGGGGTGTTCCCCAAATCACCGTGTGCTTCGACATGGACGCGAACGGCATCCTGAACGTGTCGGCCGAGGACAAGACCACCGGGCAGAAGAACAAGATCACAATCACCAACGACAAGGGCCGGCTGAGCAAGGAGGAGATCGAGAAGATGGTGCAGGAGGCCGAGAAGTACAAGGCCGAGGACGAGGAGCACAAGAAGAAGGTGGACGCCAAGAACTCGCTCGAGAACTACGCCTACAATATGCGCAACACCATCAGGGACGAAAAGATCGCGTCCAAGCTCCCGGAGGCCGACAAGAAGAAGATCGACGAAGCGATCGAGGGGGCCATCAGCTGGCTGGACAACAACCAGCTCGCCGAGGTTGACGAGTTTGAAGACAAGATGAAGGAATTGGAGGGCATCTGCAACCCCATCATCGCCAAGATGTACCAGGGCGCCGCTGGTCCTGACATGGCTGGTGGCATGGCTGAGGATGCTCCGCCGGCTGGTGGCAGCGGTGCTGGACCCAAGATCGAGGAAGTCGACTAAATGAGGAGGAAGATTTTGATCGCTAGTTTTGCTAAAATAATCTGCTGCATACAGTGGATCTTCTACTCTTCCTGCAATTTTCAGTTTTGGCCACACACAGGGCCCTAGTTTATGTTTAAGTGATTTGGGAACTATGGTTATAATTAGTGATTGGTAAACTATACTTTTCTTATTTCCCTGTCTCTGTTGGATTTTCTGCATCTTTAGCAACGTACTTTAGCAACTGCACAAAAGCCTGAAGCTGCTAACATTTTTTTTTGTGAAAGAAAAGCTGCTAAGATTTTAACAGGAGCACCAGAGCATATTCAGCTGAGGTAGAAAATAATATTACATAGAATCGTTGTACAGCAATACTGAGACGCTAGCAATCATTCAGGCTTAAAAAAGATCTATATATAAAAGGGTTTCACTGTTACTATAACGATTTATATGTTCATTCAGTATGATGTGGGAAGTTTGCCGCTCCATGTTGAATGAAGTTCAAACCATAACCATAGGAAATTCTTCTATCTAAAAAAAAAAATCCTCCAGCCATAAAAGACGAGTACAGGAATCTGAATATTTGAAGCAAGCGGCGAAAGGAAGCGGAACACTTTAGCAGCTGGCGCTTGGCGGCCCAGCCATCGATGCATGTTGGTCGTTGTGGGTTGGACAGATGGCGGCTGCGAAGAAGATGCTCGTACACGGGCTGGTGGGCCGCCAATCTGATCTGCTGCGGAGGCGCGTAGGCGACTTGGCCCAACTTTCTTTTTTCTTTTTGAGAGGATCTTGGCCCAACGTCTTGTTGATGCATTTCGGCATTTGGAATTGGTGTCTCTCGTCTTCGTCTCTGGTGCGATCAGCCCAACTAAATGTCGTATAGATCTTGCTAGAAAAAAACTATAAATGCTTTATAGATGCTTGTGACGGTTTGACCAAAGTTCAATGATTTCAAAAAAAAAACCATGTTCATACTTGGAAATACAAACTGTGCACGAATCCTGATGCAAACTTCAATGACTATCGGCTACCGCTATATAAACGTCCAACAGGCCAAAGTGATCACTTCCGAGGGTAACAACACAACATTACTCGGAGTGCGCGGATGGCGGCGTTGAAGGGCAGCGACGGCCCGGCGGTCGGCATCGACCTCGGGACGACCTACTCGTGCGTGGCCGTGTGGCGGAACGACCGGGGCGAGGTGATCCCCAACGACCAGGGCAACCTCCTCACGCCGTCCTGCGTCGCCTTCGCCGGCGCCGCCAGGCTCGTCGGCGACGCGGCCGTGAACCAGGCCGCCCTCAACCCCGCCAACACCATCCACGGTGAGAAACTCCTCTACTTCATTGCGTTTGTTTCTGTACGCCGCTGCTTCGCTTTTTGCCGCTGGGTCACCAGCGATTGCAAAGACGGCTGCACAACACCGATGGCCGATCTGATTCAGATCACCTGACGGGAACGTTCGTCCTTGCCTGTTCATATTTCTGCCATTTTTCCCCAACAAATTAAATGAACCACGGGTTTAGTGGGGCAGCTTTCCGTCTTCTACGTGACTGTTTAGTTTCCCTAAGCACGTTCAAAATCCCATTCCATTCTTGCATGCAATCGGAGCCCTTCCCAGGCCAAAACTTTAGTAGCAGCTACAAGCATTTTCAGACTCGAAGAATAGAAACAATTCAGGAAGAATGGCAGGAGCCGATTTTCTTGTTTTTGACCCAATGCTGTATGCACTTGAATGATTGATGACCTCAATCTCTCGCAGATGTGAAGCGATTGATCGGCCGCAGGTTCAGCGACGAGATCGTTCAGGAAGATATCATGTGGCCTTTCAAAGTCGTCGCGGGTCGCGAGGACCGGCCAATGATCGTGGTGCAGTACAAAGGCGAGGAGAAGCAGTTCAGCGCCGAGGAGATCTCCTCCATGGTGCTGGCAAAGATGAAGGAGACGGCCGAGGTCTACCTCGAGACCACGGTCAAGAACGCTGTCATTACCGTCCCCGTCTACTTCAGCAACTCTCAACGCCAGGCCACCATTGACGCCGGCACCATCGCTGGCCTGGATGTCATGTGCATCATCAACGAGCCCACCGCCGCTGCCATCGCGTATGGCCTTGACAAGATGCCAGGCGGCGATGGAAGCAGGACGGTGCTCATCTTCGATCTCGGCGGCGGTACCTTGGACGTTTCCCTCCTCAACATCGATCCCGGTGTGGATACAGATATGGCTCTCTTCGACGTGAAGCCGTGAAGGCCACCGCCGGCGACACTCACCTTGGCGGAGCGGATGTCGACAACGAGATGGTGAAGTACTTTTTGCGGGAGTTCATAAGAAAGCACAGGAAGATGGACATCCGTAGCGACCCACGGGCGCTCCGGCGGCTCAGGACGGCCTGCGAGAGGGCGAAGCGGCTGTTGTCTTCGACGAGCCAGACCAGCATCGACATAGACTCGTTACACGACGGCATCGACTTCTACGCGACCATGACGCGCTGCCGTTTCGAGGAGCTCAACAAGGACCTCTTCGGCAAGTGCACGGAGGCCGTGGAGAAGTGCCTCCGCGACGCCGCAGTGGACAAGAGCAGCATCCACGACGTCGTCCTCGTGGGCTGCTCCACTCGCATCCCCAAGGTGCAGAGCATGCTCCGGGAAGGAGCTCTGCCGGGGCATCAACCCCGACGAGGCCGTGGCGCACGGAGCCGCGATCAAGGCTGCTGTCCTCAGCAGCGGCGCTGGCCGCCAGAAGATGCGAGAACTGATGCTGGTCGACGTCACCCCGCTCTTGCTCGGGGTGGAAACAACGGGAGGCGCCATGACGGTGCTGATCCCGAGGAACACCACCATCCCGGCCAAGAAGGAGCGGCTCTTCTCCACCTGCTCCGACAACCAGGACAGCGTGCTCATCAGGGTGTACGAGGGGGAGAAGGGGAGCACCAGGGACAACTACCTGCTCGGCAGGTTCGAGCTCTCCGGCATCGCCCCGGCGCCCAGGGCCGTGCCTCGAATCGTGGTGACCTTTGACATCCACGAGAATGGCGTCGTGAACGTGTCAGCTGAGGACAAGACGACCGGGCAGAAGAACGAGATCACCATCTCCAGCGACAGGGGGCTGCTGAGCAAGGAGGAGATCGAGCGTATGGTGCAGGAGGCGGAGTTGTTCAAGGCGGAGGACAGGGAGAAGATGAAGGAAACTGGGGCAATGAACGGCCTTGAGAACTAGCTACTAGGCGCCCAATGTCATCTCAGGCTCTCAGCCAGTGTGGTCGCACACTCGCACTGAAATGAGAACAACGTAACGTACTTAGCCAAGATCGGGCTGCTTCTCGTTTCAGCCAGACCTTGTTTTTATAATTTCATGCTGGAATCATTATCCTTTAGATTTCTGTTGTTCTCGCATGCTACATTGGTTTCAAGTTCGCAATAGTTTTAGAGCATGTTTGGATCAATGATGCTAAAATTAGTGCCATGTTTAGGTTGTCAATTAGATGAACTAAAAATTAGCTAATTTTAAAACTAATTGCATAAATCATGTCTAATTGATGAGTAGAATCTATTAGATCTTAATTAGCCTATATAATACTACAGTAAATATGGGCTAATTAAGACCTAATTAGGACTAATAGATTTTACTCATATTTAGACATGATTTATTTAATTAGTTTTAAAATTAGCTCATGTTTAGTTCATCTAATGATACCTAAACAGCCCCTTAGTTCTCTGTAAACACAGAGACAATTGTCGAATACAAGGTCGTCGGTTATGGTTGAATACAAGGTCGTCGGTTATGCTGTCCAGAAACAAAACTAAAACCCATCATTAGAGCATCAATATCTCTTAATTCTATTTCTTAATCTGTTTGAACCACGTGCCCCTTACAATTAAGTCTACCCATATTGATAATGTTTTAATATTAAAACTATTCATATAGAGCCCACATGTCAAACTCTAAGCTGAACGATAGCACGCATGCCGAAGAACTGGTTGCAGGCGCCCACATGCCGCTCCATGTTACTCTCTCCGTCCCAAAAAGAATGCAATTCCCGCATCCCGAGAAGTCAAACGATTTCAAGTTTGACTATATTTATATAAAATAATACTAATATTTATGGTACAAAATAAGTATCATTAGATTGATTATGCAATGCATTTTCATACTAAGTCTATTTAAAAGTATAAATGTTAGTAATTTTTTTTATAAATTTGATCAAATTTAAAATGGTTTGACTCCTCAGGAAGCAAGAGTTGCATTTTTTTTTTGGGACGGAGGGAGTACTGCTACTTTCCTTGGCAGAAGCTTTCGGTCGAACAGGTTGCAGGCGCCGGCAACCTGTTTCGCGCATAGGCTACAGCACGATAACATCTCAGCGAGACGGTGGCACCGGCGACAGCCGAGCTACAACACACGCACGCCGCACGCAGGTGCTTCTTGGTCAACAGCAGGTCAAGGGACGAAATGTCTCGCGGACAGGACAGGGAAATGTTTTCGGTGTCGCCGCAAAATATTGGGTTTTATTTGCTCAAAAAAAAGAAAAGAAATACAGGGTTTGCCTTTGCTGCCGTAGTCTGTAATCTGTAGAGCAACTCCAAAAGCCTAGCTAAATAATTAGCTAAATTTAGAGTTTGGACTCCTTTATAAAATATAGAAAATCTCTTCAAAACGTTTGGACCCCAACAGCCTCTCCATTTTTTTCAATGACTATATCAGCTTACCCCTTTGGGATCCACTACGCGAGATTTTTTTTTAGAGAACGTGCTTAGCACGTATTTCATTAAGAGAAAAAAGAGGTTTACAGACACTACCGACACAGAAAAGAAACCACGGCAACACTAACAACAACGGCAACAACATAACACACCAAACTAGGACAACAACTACTACCACTATAACAAACTAGAAGAACCAAGGCTCTAGAAGCATGCCATTTATTGGAGAAGACCGAAGAACGCCAAAGACCACCGTAGTCCGCAGACCGGGGGCCTCGCAGAGCTCCTCCTGGAAAACAAAGACAACGTTCATCGGAGGACGAACCAGGTTTTCACCCGACAGAACCAGATGAGGAGAAGGGAGACCGAGACAAAGCCCCCAACAGGGAAAACCATGCAAGAGCGTAGCCATTGTCGGCACCGGTAGAAATCGGGTAAGGTTTTCACCCACGGCGTCCAAACCCCCAACCATGCCCTCATTCTCAACGACCACGAAGGCAACGCACAAGTGACCAACACCAACAAAACAACGTCGCCCCCCGCCATGCCACGTCAACACAAACCACCAACACCCATCAACATCGCCACAAGCATGCCAAAGAAGCGACCACGAAACGACATGCAAATAGTGAGCATCCCCACTATGTGTCGCCACCGGTCCCCCGCCAGCACCAGTGGAAACGAAAGCCTCAAGCTTTCCAATCGAGGGCAGGGGGCGGCAAACCCGTCGCAGGGGAAAGGTGAAGGAGCGGGGCGATGCAACCACAGGACAAGGGGACATCTCCAGGAGGGCCAAAAGGTGACGACCATCACAACGCCCAAGATGGAGGAACACGCCGAAGACACATCCGCGACCAAGGTGATCCATAGCAGCATCCTGTCGCCCAGGGCCACGCCGACGCAGACCCACGAGGAACTAACCCGACGCCCCGGCCCCGACTCTTTGGGTGTTGGATCCAACCCTCCTTTCTGGATCTGCTCCCTTCGTAAAGAGAACAACAGTTTAGTTTTCCTCAGGCATGCCTAGTAAATCCCCTAAGCGTGTGTGTTTGTTCAATTCATCTTAATGCAAACGGGTCAACTACGAAAACTAAATTAAGATGGGATGGAGTTGCTTGCAGTTGTCCAAGTAAAATCACAATGAAAACTAAATTCCTCTTTATTTTTTTGAAGAGAACAACAGTTTAGTTTTCCCCAGGCATGCCTAGTAAATCCCTAAGCGTGTGTGTTTGTTCAATTCATCTTAATGCAAACGGGTCAACTACGAAAACTAAATTAAGATGGGATGGAGTTGCTTGCAGTTGTCCAAGTAAAACCACAATTAAAACTATCCCAGTGATGCATGCACATTTTTTTCTTAATCTATATACTGATTGCAAATTCTCAGTATCTGAAGATGCCACTCCCTTGGAATATACAAATTAAGGCACAACCAAATCATACTTTTTTTCTAACAGAAATGATTACAGATGCTAGTTAAGCTGAAGCCACGATATCTATTGGTTCACTCTGATTGTCTGCATGGCTAATTTTCTACAGAAGTAAAGAGGCTGATCGGGCGCCGATTCAGTGACAACTCTGTACAAGAAGATACCAAGTGGCCTTTCAAAGTCGTCGCAGGACATGAGGATCGTCCAATGATCGTGGTGCAGTACAAAGGCGAGGAGAAGCAGTTCTCAGCCGAGGAGATCTCCTCCATGGTGCTGGCTAAGACGAGGGAGACAGCAGAGGTCTATCTTGGCACCACAGTCAAGAATGCTGTTGTCACCGTACCTGTCTACTTCAACAACTCCCAACGCCAGGCCACCATCGATGCTGGAACTATCGCTGGCCTGAATGTCATGCGCATCATCAACGAGCCCACCGCAGCCGCCGCCATTGCCTATGGTCTTGAGAAGATGCCGGTCAGCAACAATGGGAGGAGGGTGCTCGTCTTTGATCTTGGTGGTGGTACCTTAGATGTCTCCCTCCTGAACATTGATCCCAGCAACAGCATGAAAAAGGATCTTTTCGAGGTGAAGGCCATCGCCGGTGATACTCACCTTGGTGGGGCAGATTTTGACAATCATATGGTGAACTACTCCCTGGAGGAATCCATACAGAAACACAAGATGATAGATATAAAAAACAACCAGAAGGCGCTTCGGCGGCTGAGGACTGCCTGTGAGAGAGTGAAGAGGATGCTGTCTTCCATGACACAGACCACCATTTAAGTTGACTCGCTCCATGCGGGCATCGACTTCTGCATGACCATCACTCGCTCTCGATTCGAGGAGCTCAAAACAGGGACCTCTTCAGCAAGTGCATGGACGCTCTTGGGAAGTGCTTACATGATGCCAAGATAGACAGGAGCAGCATCCACGACATCGTCCTTGTGGGTGGCTCCACCCGCATTCCGAAGGTGCAGAAAATGCTCCAGGAGTTCTTCAACGGGAAGGAGCTTTGCCGGAGCATCTACCCTGATGAAGCTGTTGCATATGGTGCTGCCATCTATGCATCCATTCTCAGTGGCCAAACTGACAATGAGAGGTTGTTGGATGTGCTCTTGCGCGACGTCACGCCGCTCTCGCTAGGGGTTGATGTCGCGACTGTTGGGGTGTCGACAACGACATATGATGTGATGAATGTGGTGATCCCCCGGAACACAGCCATTCCCACAAAGATGACAAAGCGTTGCAGCACCTTGGACGACAACCAGGACAGCGTCTGCATCAAGGTATATGAGGGCGAGAGCGCGAGCACCAAGGACAACAATCTGCTCGGCGAGTTTCTGCTCTCCCGCATCCCACCAGCGCCCAGAGGATTACCCTGTATTGATGTCACCTTCAACATCGATGCTAATGGAGTCCTGAACGTGTCAGCGGTGGACAAGAGCACTGGGCGTAAGAACGACGTCACCATCACTAACCACAGCGGCCGGCTGCGCAAGGAGAAGTCAAGCAGATGGTGAAGAAGTTCAAGAGGTAAGGGAAAGCGCATCGTATCGTATACAATGGTGGGTCGCAGGTTACTTGATTATATATGCATATCAGTTCTCCCTGAAAGTTTGTCGGACCTCGTAGGATGCTTAATAGTTTAGTAGTAATACTAGTGTTATTATGCAATCTGTGGCTTGGCATGTGTAGCCTACGCGTGTGCTTCTGTTTCTTCTGGATCTGTGTTTAACTGGTGATACTAGTAATCTTTTGTCATATATGTTGAATGCCTTGCATCTGCCAAAGCAAGTTTATGTTGCAAATAGTACAGAGACAGTCACACAATTTGTCTGATGTCAAAATGGCGTAACTGAAGTGGTTTTTCGTTGTTAGGTCATTATTATTTTTATATAAAAATGCACATCACATGGCTGTAACCCCATCAAGCAAACCAGATTTGAATCTGGTAACTGAACCGCAGCTTATAACCAGCTGCGGAGTCGGCAATGGTGAAAACTGAAAAGCACATGAACCAGAGACTGTCACTCAGACTCGGTACACCGCGACAATGTGGCCTCCGGTATAGTTGGGCGTAAAATGGTGAGGTTGTATCGCCCAAGTTGCGGGAGACGGCAACTGATAACGTCACAACTCACAAGGAGTTGCAAGATTTTGACGGATTGCACGCATCGCTTCGATGAACAAGCAACGGCGAGGCGAGGGGAGCGGGCGGCTGGGCAAGAAGGGCCGCATAATGGCCTGATTGGATGACTGCATCGGTCCCATCCAGGCTCGTCCGATGCAGCCTCCCAGTGATTGGATGCCCGCATCAAGTGTTGAGCCAGGCTCCACAGCTGCAACCGGTGCTCGCCAGCCAGGCTCGCCGGATGCAGATTTTTTTTGCGTTTCCGCTGAGCCAGGCTCGCGCGGGCGCACAGCGCGTACGAGAGAGGCCAAATTTGCCTCACGGTGACTTCACATCCAGTCAACCAATCACAGGCTCTCATGGACCTGCAGCCTGTTCGGTTAGCTGGCGGCTGGTGGTTGGTGCTAATTTGTTGTGAGAGAAAAGTACTGCTAGCTGGCTGGTGGCTGGTGCTGATTTGTTGTGAGAGAAAAGTACTGCTGGCTGGTAGCTGATAAGCCAACCGAACATGGTGCTGGCCGGAAAAAGCTATCAACCAAAACTGCCTGGACTGCATGCGCGGCCAGGCCAACCGTGGCCTGGTTCTACCGTGCGAGCCAGGCTCCCTTGGGAAGCCAACCAATCAGGCCATAAAATTAACAACACAAAGATGTGTGTACGTGGGCCGGTTGGCTGATGCAATATTCTGCTGCCTATAGCCCACCAGGGCCCATTTGGTGGATTGACGAAGGAAAAGTCCATTTTACCTCCCTTAACTAATGCCAAAGTCCAGAATTTCTCCCTAACCTTCAAAACCGGGTAACCCACCTCCCTTAACTTTCAAAACCATTCACTTAACATCCCTACACCGGTTATAAGCGGTTTTTAAAGGCAATATTGTCTTTTTCAAGTAAACATAAATCTAGTAAATACCTAACGAGGTTATTAAACCATGAAAAATATTCCTAAGCTTCTAGAAATATTGAGAAAAATTATAGAGATATATTGAGATATGATAAACCCAAATAACATATTTAGATCTCATGAAAAAATATATAAGTCTTCCAAAAAATTATATTTAGCTCAAGTAAAATAAGAAATAACCAAAAAAATTTTAGAAGAAGCTAACATATAAAATCTTCTAAAATTTATATTTAGCTCTAGCAAAATGGAAAAATATAAAAATAAAAATAATATTAGAATATTCTAATCTATGTTTAATTGCATCTTCAATACTTTTCGCAATAAAAATATGACATGAAACTAACATGAATACATTCAGCATATATGCATTCAATGTTAACATATGTTACATTTATGATGGTTACATCTTATATTTATATTATAAAAAGTTTCTAATTTTTTTAGACATGAATTAGAATATTGTGGTAGTTTTCCAAAATGTTTTGGATATTTTCTTATTTTACTTGAGCTAAATATACTTTTTGGCAGACTCAATATGTATTTTTATGAGATCTAAATTATATTTGGGTTTATCATATCTCAAACTATCTCTCTGATTTTTATCTGAATTTTTAGAAGCTTAAGGATATTTTTCGTGGTTTAATAATCTCATTAGGTATTTACTAGATTTATTTTAATTGAAAAAGACAAACCGCCTTTGAAAACAGCTAAAAACCGGGCCAGGGAGGCTAAGTGAACAGTTTTGATTGTTGAGGGAGATGTGTTGCCCGGTTTTGGACTTTACGTAGGAAAGCCGGACTTTAGTTATAGTTCAGGGAGGCAAAATGGACTTTTTCCATTTACGAATTCTAGTCTTCAAACACGTAGCACAACTGTAAGCCACTGCTGAGCAGTCCGCGACGCATTTTAGGTAAAGAATATAAATCCGGTTCAATGAGCGAGGATTGATGAGTCCTTAAAAACATTAAGAGTCTGTTTGGAACGGAGGAATTTCACAGGAATCGCGTAGGAATTTCACAGGAAAAACGCAGGAACAAGAAAAAAAAATCCCGCATTCGCTTATAAATATCGATGCAAAACAAAGTTTCCAACAGTCACGCCTAATCATTCGTCACCTATATATTGGCACCGCGCCGCATCGTCACCATAGTTCCGCCCTTCCGCTCCATTCGCATCCACAAACCGCCCATCTCGCACCCTGCGCCAGTACTGCTACTTTTGCTCGCCTCCCATCCCAGTGTGGAGATGGTGATCTCCAAGGCCGGCGGGCCGGCGATCGGCATCGACCTGGGGACGACGTACTCCTGTGTGGCCATATGGCGGCGGGACCGCGGCGAGGTCATCGCCAACGACCAGGGCAACCGCCTCATGCCGTCCTGCGTCGCCTTCACCGACGCCGACAGGTTCGTCGGCGAGGCGGCTGTGAACCAGGCCGCCTTGAATCCCGCGAACACCGTCTTCGGTGAGAACTACACGTGGGCTGTTTCATCACTGCCTTTATATACCTCGTTATATGATGTTATTTTCTTCAGTTGTATCGAGCTTTTGGTTCGTGGTCTCTAACATTGCTAATTAGTTTGCGTCACAGATCAGTTCTGAGTTCTGACTAGGTAGACATCGCTGTATTATCGATCACTCAAGCACTAGCACGTTCGTACCGTTCCATCATTGCATCATTCTCTTAAATTTCTCTGGCTGTCTGTTCATATTTTCTGCCGGTTTTTACCTTGACCTTTTGGTCTTCTACACAACTGTTTGCCTGTTCAGTTTTTTTAAAAGGAAATTTGCCTGTTCAGTTCACATAAGCATTCCTAGTAGATACTAAATTACTAATGCTAGTGCCATGCAAACCTTTCGTTCAAAACAACTACTCATGAAATTAACTTGACAATTAAGAGACTTTCAAAGTTCAGAGAAAATTAAAAGAACAGATTTGTAGTAGGTAGCAAATATGGTACTACACTTTATAAAAAGAAATGGCAGGAGTCGCAAATCAAATTACCGGAACTGAGCTATTTCTGGTTTACTGGACTGATGACATGCCTAAATGTCTACAGAGGTTAAACGACTGATCGGTCGCAGCTTCAGTGATGAGTCGGTACAAGAAGATATCAAGCTGTGGCCTTTCAAAGTCGTCGCTGGTCGAGACGACCGGCCTATGATTGCGGTGCAGTATGAAGGCAAAGAGAAGAAGTTCATGCCTGAGGAGATATCCTCCATGGTGCTTGCTAAGATGAGGGAGACAGCCGAGGTATATCTTGGCACCGTGGTCAGGAACGCCGTCATAACCGTGCCAGTCTACTTCAACAATTCTCAGCGTGAGGCCACCATCGATGCTGGCATTATCGCCGGTCTGAATGTTATGCGTATCATCAATGAGCCCACTGCCGCTGCCATCGCCTATGGTCTTGATAAGATGCCCGTGAGCAACAAAGGGAGGACAGTGCTGGTATTTGATCTTGGTGGTGGTACCTTCGATGTTTCTCTCCTCAATATTGATCGGGGCATCGACATAGGTATGGGTCTCTTTGAGGTGAAGGCTGTCGCTGGAAACACTCACCTCGGCGGGGCGGATTTTGATAACGAGTTGGTGAAATTCTGTCTTCGTGATTTCATAAGAAAGCACAGGAAGTTAGACATTAGAAGCAACTTGACCGCGCTCCGGCAGCTGAAGACTGCTTGTGAGAGGGCAAAGAGGATGCTATCTTCCACGACACAGACCACCATTGAGGTCGACTCTCTGCATGACGGCATTGACTTCTGCATCTCCATTTCCCGCTCTCGCTTTGAGGAGCTCAACAAAGACCTTTTCAGTGGCTTTATGGAGACAGTGAAGAAGTGCCTCCTCGATGCCAGGGTGAACAAGAGCAGTGTCCATGATGTTGTCCTCGTGGGTGGCTCCACTCGTATCCCCAAGGTGCAGAGCATGCTGCGGGATTTCTTTGACGGGAAGGAGCTCTGCTGTAGCATCGACCCCGATGAAGCCGTCGTGTATGGCGCAGCTATTCAGGCCTCTATCCTCAGTGGTGAAACCCGCGATGGGATGGTTGGGGATATGCTTCTGCTCGAGCTCGACGTCACTCCACTCTCGCTTGGGATAGAGGCCAGGGATGATTGTATAATGAGCGTGGTGATCCCGAGGAACACTGCCATCCCGACCAAGAAGGTTAAAGGCTTCACCACCCTTTACGACAACCAGACCAGCGTGCTATTTTCGGTGTACGAGGGCGAGAGCGCGAGTGCCAAGCACAACAACCTGCTCGGTAAGTTCGAGCTCACCGGCATCGCCCCGGCGCCCAAGGGCGTACCTCAGTTTGATGTCACCTTTGACATCGATGCGAACGGCCTGATGAACGTGTCGGCGAAGGACATGTCCAGTGGACGGACGAACGGCATCACCATCACTACCCACAGCGGTCGGTTGAACAAAGAGGAAATCTTGCGCATGGTGCAGGAAGCCGAGAGGTACAGAAGGAAGTGGATCCAATCAAGGCTTGAGTAAGCAACTACCCGTCCTGATATTGCAATGGATGCTTAATATATTCTACTATTGTGACTTCTCTGGTTTGGCATATATATGTATGGACGCGGCCTAGCTTGTGCTTTATTTGTTTCGGGAACGCGGGTGATCTCTTAGTTGCAGTTATCTTCTACTATAACTGTTGGACTCATGCATCTGCCAAACTAATTTCAAGTTTCAGGGTTCTGTACATAGAGTTTGTCTGATATCAAAATAAGTGGCACCAAAACAAAGTGTAAAATACACGGCTGGTCTTCGAGCTTGTCAAGGTGTGTCATCCCGGTCCCTAAACTTATAAAATCAGGAATCCGGGTCCTCAAACTTGTCAAAGTGTGTCATTCTGGTCCATGCAACAACTAAAAGTGGTTTTGAGGGTGGTTTTGAGCCATGCCATATTTGTTTTAGTTTAAAAAATCCAACAAATACTATATATGGTTTTTAAACCATAAAAAATATCTATAAGCCTCCAAAAATTTCAAAAGATAGTAGAGATACAATAGAGCATGGGAAGCCTAAATAAAATAATTGGAGCTCATGAAAGTACTTTTGGAAGCTTCTAAAAATTAGATTTAAATCTAGAACAATGAGAAAATACATTTTCACGAGATATTCTCATGAGCTCCAATTATTTTATTTAGGCTCCCCTTGCTCTGATGTATCTCTAGTATCTCTTTTTTGGATTTTTTTAGTCTTAGAGATATTTTTATCGTTTAAAAACTATATCTAATATTTTTTAGATTTGTTTTTGAACTAAAAATATGGTTCAAAACCACCTCGAAACCACTTTTAATTGTTGTATGGACTAGGATGACACACTCTGGCAAGTTGAAGGACTCGAATTTGTGGTTTTATAAGTTTAGGGACCGGAATGTCACATCCGGATTAAGTTTAAGGACCCCGATACCTGGTTTTATAAGTTGAGTAAAGTACATCCACCATACATGAAGTTGCGTTGTTGTTTCACTTTGGTCCAACAAGTATCAAACGTTGCATCACCCTACATGAAGTTGCATAATTGTTTCATTTTGGTCCGATAAGCTGTAAACTATACACCCACCATACATGAAGTTGTATCATTGTTTTACTTTGGTCCAACAAGTTATAAGTGTTGCACCTATAACACATGAAGTTGTTCGTTGTATGCATGTACAATCCAATATATACCACACTATGTATTCTACAGATGTGGGATACTAGCGAGGATATGGAAGTGTCTTAAACACTTGCTGGTGTATAAAGAACACATAGGACAATATTGAGCATGCACATACAACTATTGAATTAACTTGTAGGTTCTATAAAACACTAAGAAAAATTAGACCACACCCTCGAAGAAATTTTTTTGGATCAGACGGACGCTAATTTTCCATTAGAACAATTTAGCTGCAATAATAGTTGTTCAGCTGGTCCATGGTATACACTGCTGGCGCTAGTTTGCCAACTGGCATCCGTAGAGTATACACTACTAGAATACAGTGGATTGTATATGCACATAATGGATAACTTAGTGTATGGTGGGTGCATCTTTTGCAACTTGTTGGACCAAAGTGAAACAGTGCTGCAACTTCATGTATGGTGGGTGCGACGTTTGCAACTTGTTGGACCAAAGTGAAACAATGATGCAACTTCATGTACAGTGGTGCAATGTTTGATACTTGTTGGATCAAGGTGAAACAACAATGCAACTTTATGTACAGTGGATGCACTTTACTCTTATAAGTTTAGGGACCGTGATGGCACATCCTGACAAGTTTGATGACCGGGCTTGTATTTTACTCCAAAACAAAATACTAAGTCACTGAATAAAACAAAAGTGCTCATTCCATGGCCGCGCATCATGGACCCAAAACTTTGTTCTGAAAACAATTGAAAAGCTGCAAGTAGCGTTGCAACTGACACAAGACGCACAATAGCCCCAAGCACTTAACCTAACTGGCACATTGCAGTGTACTGCAAAGTACAGCAGCAATGTGCCACAAGAAGAAAAGGCATATATAGATGTTCTTCACTTCTTCTCTGATGCCATACTGTTTTAACTGTGTTCTCTGATCACCTGAGCATCGTATAAGCTCAACAGACAGATTACCACAAGCTCAATGTCCTCTGGACCTCAGGAACAGTCAGGCAACAGGCATGATGCCGAAACCCTCTCAGTTCATCAAAAAGTAGGGGGGAACAAATCGTCTCACTGTACCTAGAGTTCGCACAAATACACTTACGATGATATCAGCATGTGAATCCAGATAAGTGTAGTAGGAGTTGGTCTGCACACTTTCCCTTGGCACTGTGGCCTTGATGGTGTATTGGTGTTGAGGTGGGCTTCCCAAATCCCAGCCAGCGAGCAAGGTTCCAAAGGTGCTCTGAAATTCTGATTAGCCAGTGAAGTTTTAGGTCTTGTTTAGATTCGCGAAATGACACCAATTCAACCAAAAGGCAACGCATTGAACTACATGTCCTCTCTCTACTTTTTCAATTCTCAATACATCTCTAATCATTGAATTCAATTGAATTCTCCCAATCTAAACAAGGCCTTAGATCAAGAACAACAGAGAGGAGTTGCAGCCTAGCATAGTAGCAGGCACTACGTACGACACCAGTACACTACCTGCAGGCGCTGATGGTGATGGCGCTGGAGCGCAGTAGCATGCCCAGCTGGCGACGAGAGGGCAGAGGATTTGGGCCTTCCCTGCTCCGGCATCGGCAGCCATGGGCCTTCCCTCCGCCGCTCCGCGCGCGCTATATCTTTCAAAACAAATTATTCAAGTTGTCTTCCAATGTTTGAGATTGATGCGGGGTTAAACGGACAGACAGGATTTAAGGAAGTGGGCATAGCATTAGCAGCATCGAGCGCGCGCGACTTTGGGGTGGAGCAGCACACGTGTTGGCTCGCGGTTGGCTACTGGATGGAGCGATTTCTTTTGCGTGTGAAAGTTAAATCGCATTTTTCTTTCAAACCGTAGATCCATTTTGGATCCCGTTTGAACCATAGTGCTACTGAGAATTTATGCAACAAAACAAGATCTAATATGAAAATATTTTAATTTATTTCTAATATTTTTGAAAATCAACATCCAAAGTGCACGGTATCTACATTTCAATATGTACCTTCAACATTTTGAATATACGATTTCAATATTTGTATAGATGTTGAACTAGTTTATCCGGAGTGTTGAACTAAATTTATATGAATGTTGAACCTAGTCTTCTGAGAAGATGATTATATTATATTAGTATTTCAAACATACTAGTCACAAAATCTATAACAAAATTATCGAATTACTAACACAACTAGTATTCAGTTCACCGAAGATACAGATTATTGTTTTGTTGTGTTAAATTCATGCTTTTTGGACTACTGCAACTACATTAATTTTCTATTAACTTTTTGTTGCAAAAATATCTAAATAGTAATTTAAAGATGTAGCCTAGTTTTGACAAAATGTTGAACTAAATATTTCACAATATTGACAGGTTTAAAATTATTCAACCTTGATTTTTATTTCGACATTTCTATTTACAGTTGCAACATTTGAACTAGTTCTATCGGGTTCAACATATCAAATTGTTGAAGCATGTTCGGGGTTTGGAGATTTTATATTGAGAAGCATGTTCGGGGTTTGCGGCGGCCATGTACCCCCTGCCATAGAAGGCCAAATTGCTTCGGCTTCAACTCCCTTGCCATAGAAGGCTAAATTGCTTCGGCTTCGGATATACCGGTTAGGGTTCAGGGTTGTTGAGGGGCGACTCCGTCCTATCGGGTTCAGAACCATGTTCGGGGTTTGGGACGGCCATGTACCCCCTACCATAGAAGGCCAAATTGCTTCGGCTTCGGATATACCGGTTAGGGTTCAGAGTTGTTGGGGGTGACTTCGTCCTATCGAGTTCAGAAGCATGTTCGGGGTTTGGAGCGGCCATGTATATCCTGCCATAGAAGGCTAAATTGCTTCGGCTTCTGGTCCCCTGCCATAGCAGTCGGTACTGGTCAGGGTTTAGGTTTGCATCTTCAATTTAATTAGTCACGCATGATCAACTTTATGTATCTGTTGAATTGTTGAACTTAACTTTAGTTAAAAAAATCTTTTGGTACATTTCAACTTTACTAACTATAATGATCATCAATGGAAATGTTCAACATTTCTTGGTTTGTTATGTTGAAGTTAATAAAAACAACGTTTGAGCAAGGTTTCATTCTTCACAGGTTTCGGCATGATCAACCTATGGAAGTTCACGTGTCCAAGCAAAAGCTACATTTATTTTTCACTGTTTAATTTTTTAGAGTGTAGAAGTGGATTGTCTTATCGATAATGTGCACTTTAAAGCTTCATTTCTTAAGTTATATTAGTAATTTGCAACTTCAAACTTCAATTTATGAGTTGGTACCCACCCGTTTATTTTCCCACTTGCAACCACGGATCCAGCAAAAAATAATATACAACAGCTTCCTTGCAACGAAAAAAGTCTAGCGCGCTTGATGTTAACGGAACGAAAATGAAAAAAAGATGTACAACAGCCGCTGCGTAAAAAAAAGTCTAACGCTTAGTGTTAACGGAACGAAAATGAAAAAAAACTTATACAGCAACCGTCGCGTATGCTGGTTGCTGGGCACGCTGGTTGCTGGGCCTAGTTTGCTACAAATGGGAGCCCCCCATCACCACGAGCCTTTTGTATAGTTCCATAGTTTGTCGGGGCCCTGAGTGGGCCGTGGCTCGTAAAGGGCACTATCTTTTAGTTGGCGTAATGAGGCCGAAACAAGAATTTTTTTAATTTTTTTTACGATTTTTCAAAAATAACGGTTGGATGACAGAATTTGCAATTCTGTCATCCAACCGCCGTATCATTTGGCTGCCGCCAAATGATATGGCGGTAAGAGAAGGTAACCGCCGGGTGAATCGGCGGTTAGAGAAACCGCCAAATAAACCGGCGGTTAGGATTAACCGT
>CM014278.1:83343738-83359012 GCA_004135705.1 Alloteropsis semialata | reverse complement strand
CCGAGGCTCTGAAACGTTTCCGCCAAAGTCCTTAAGCGTCATATTGGTCTTGATTAAATCATCAATCCCTTTCCCCAGCTTGCGGAATGTAGAATAGGGCATGAGATTGACAGCAGCTCCTCCATCAACCAGCATCTTGGTCATCGGCTTTCCATCAACGTATCCCTTGATGTACAGAGGCTTCAAGTGCCGATACCCATTTGCATTTGGTTTCTCAAAGATAGCCTTCTCTGAATCAAGGACCAGGCATGCAGCGGCTTCTTCTAGTTCATAATCGACCTCATGGTCGTCTTGTTCATCAGGAGCAGCGAAATCAGAAGGCAACATCAAAACCATATTTATTGCGGCCGATGTACTTGCTTCATCATCATTGGCCATCTTGATGCGCCACTTCTTTTCTTTTGCCAGTTCCTGTTCCTGAATCTGCTCATTATAGCGCAATCTCTGAACACGTCTCTTCTTGGACTTAGAAATTCCTGACGGGCACCACTGTCCAGGCCTCATTGGAGGTTCTTCAGTCCGATTCTGAACTGGAGCCTTCTCTTCCATTTTTTCAAGGCCATGAGCATTAGCCCGGCCTTCATTATTTTTGTGGCCATGAGTGTTAACCCGGCCTTCATTATTTTTGTGGCCATGAATGTTAACCCGGCCTTCATCTCTTTGATGATGATCATCAATCCTGACGCCGATCCGTTCATGAACTGATCGCCGACCTCTCTTGGAAGCTCTGTATTCTTCATACTGGAAGCTGCATTCAGGACAATCTGCTTTCGATGGCAGTCTAAGCTTCTCGTTCCAGCAGTATCAAAGAAAGGACACCCCCAATGATCATCATCTTGATCGTACCGGTTATAAGCTTGACGTCCATCTGCATACCAATCGGACCTATAACCGTAGTGATGGCGATCATCGACTCTATCATCATACCAGTGCCGGCCATCGGACCTATCATCATACCAGCGTCGGTCATCGGACCACTCATCATATCGGCGTCGGCCATCGGACCTGTCACCACGTCGGCGCTGACCATCAAACTCTTCATCAAGCCGCCTTGCTTGATATTCATGCCTCCGACGTCGTCGTTCCTCGCGTTCTTCCCACGCTCGGGCTGCTGCCTGCTGCCTCTTGTATTTGTTGATCAGCATTTGGGAAGTCACACGCGGCCGATACCCACCAGGAGCATTAGATTCACGTCCAAACGCCTGATGATTCCTGCGTAGCTCTTCAACAGTAACTTGAACTGCAGGATCAACGGCACCAGAACTCTTGGCGTGGTCCGATGTAAGCACTTTGAACTTCCCCTTCTCATTAGCATCAACCATATTGACAGAAAAGGAGAAATCAGCAAAGTTATTGGGAAAAGGATGACCGTCGATCTTCATGGCTTTCTTGCTGTCTTCAAACTTGATCTTGCCAGATTCTATAGCCAATTGGATCTCCCTCCTGAACACTTTGCATTCATTGGTCTCGTGAGACGTCGAGTTGTGCCATTTGCAATATTTGCGTTTCTTCAACTCATCGGCCGATGGAATTGAGTGATTTGGAGAAAGCTGGATAAGCTTCTCACTGAGCAGTAAATCAAAAATCTTATCGGCCTTTGTTATATCGAAACCAAACTTCTCAGGATTCTGTTTGATCCATGGGAGCGACACTGGCTTCTTGGATTTGGTCCATTCAGCTATGTTGACATCAGCGTCCTCTTCAGTATCAGAGAGATAAGATACTTGTTTAGCAAACTTCATGCGCTTCATCTCCTGATATCGGACCTCATGAGCTGACACCTTCTGAACCAGTTGCCCCAATGTCTCAAACTCCTGGGCAGAAAACTTCTCCTTAATCGGCGCGAGCAAACCTTGGAATGCAAGCTCGGCCAACTGCATGTCAGACAGCTTCAAACTGTAACACCGATTCCTAGTGTCACGGAACCGTTGAATATACTCCTTGACGGTCTCATCATTCCTCTGCCTGATAGCAATCAAATCGGAGATCTTCATCTCGTTGAGACCAGAAAAGAAGTATTTATGGAACTGCTTCTCCATATCGGACCACCCTGTGACTGATCCTGCTGGCAACGACGTAAACCAGGTAAACGCCGGCCCCGATAGTGACAGAGGGAAAAATCTGAGCCTGAGTCCCTCCTCTGAAGCAGCCTCACCACACTGAGCCAAGAATCGGCTCACATGTTCAATGGTGGTCATATCATCTTGCCCGGAGAATTTGGAAAAATCCGGCACTCTGTAACGCGGAGGAAGTGGCACTGCATCAAAATAAGACGGGTACGGGTGCCGATACAACCTCGCTTCATCTTTAGGCTTCAAGCCGAATTGATTCTGAATCACCTCGGCTATTTTCTGTGACCAATCGGACTGTTGATTTCCAGGTGGCATTCCATCAGCTATGTCCATCACATAATTATTGTAATCTCCGACCATACGCTGATGTGAAGGAACCTCTGTACGTAGCCTTGCAGCTGCAGGTTGTTTTTCTTGTTCGCTCAGAGTCCTGGCATACTTTTCACCATGTGGGCCGACAATAGTTCCATCGGCCATCAACAAAAAACCGTTGGCCAGTTCAACAGGAGGTGGTGGAGCAATTGGCATCTGTGGAGCAACGGTCATTGTATTATCTGTAGTTTCTTTGCCTCTTCCTGATCCTGATGCTCCTGTAGAATCTGCTATAAACACTGGACCCTTCAAGCAAATAGCATCGTCCACCGCCTTCTTGATGAGATTGTCCAAAGAATTCACCAAGGTGCCCGATTGGTTGATCAATGCATGATGAACAGCCTGGTGAATCATCTCCGTCATGTTGACTTGATGCTCCCGAGCTTCAGTTGTCCTCTTAATCAACTCTGGATCCGGGAGAGGACCTTTGAGTATAGGACCTGAGCGATTACGCCCGAATTGGCCAAGGCAGAGCTTCTCAAACGCATCAATCTGGGCCTGAACCGCATCCAACTGAGCTTTGGACAGATCGGCCTTTGTAACGGGCATGGTCACCTCAGGCGTCTTGTTTCTGTCGTTCTTGGCCTTCTCAGCAGCTTCTTTCTCAGCAGCAAGTCTTGCTGCAGCTTCTTGTTCAGCATCAGACGACATCTTGGATTTTGTTTCTCGTGTCCCACCGGGCGTGCCAAAAATGTGTTGACGCGGAAAATCGGCGGACGTATTCCCCGCGTGCAGCACAAGAAGACCAGGGAGATCAGCTTCGCTCCAGTGCCAGTCTACACTCCAGTTTAGGTTCGCGGCGTGCCAGTCAATTTGACCTGAAATTGACAAGGGAATAAAACAGTTAAATTGCTCTATGATTGTGCCGGCTCTATTTCAGACGATGGAGTAACGTCGAATTTTAGCCAAGACCCAATCAGACACATGTCGGCCGATATCGATCGGACCTCAGAATCGGACCTCTTTGATGACGTCAATCGACCCCTTTTCGGTATCGGCTTCCTTCTTTGTCGCCTTCGGCCTTGACCAGTCAACGGGTCCACTGCGCAGCCTCATCCTCACCACGTCATCATCTGACTCAGCATGTCAGGTGCGAAAATCCGGTGTCAACACAAACATATCGATGTGCGCTATCACTACCTGAGGGATCACTACAAGAAAGGAGACATAGATCTTTGCTACATTGACACCCAGAACCAACTCGCAGACATCTTCACCAAACCTCGAGATCAAGCCACTTTTGCTCGCTTGCGTGGGGAGCTAGGAGTGTGCTTTCCTTTCTGAGTTGGGTTCTGGGGGGTTTTTCATGTATCATATATGTATCATGCATTTGCATATCATGTTTCATAATGCATTTGTATCATATCTTACACTAGATGAGCTTCTCTTATATATCCTGAGTATTTGCTTATGCTCTTGAGAACTAGTGCATAGGATTGTGGTGATTTTGCAATGTGCTGCTTATGCTCTTGATGATATTGTCATAAGAAATCTTGTGAGCTAAGCTTTGTTTTTATAAAAATGAATCATGAAATGCTTATCACCCATGAGTAGTTTTTGGTCATGCGCTGCTCTTGCTTGAGATGCTAGGTTGTGCTAGCTTGTACTCGGACGACTTATTCTTTGCACATGGCTTATCATTGTGCTTGCTTTGCATCACCTAGGGGGAGCATGTTTTCTGTGCTTCACTTGTGTCAAGGGACACCTCATAAACCTTGGTTTTATATGTGCTTAATGAAAAAATGCAAGTAATAGAAGAAAGCAAATAGTATGCATAAAGATGTTGTTATATATGTTGCTTGCTTAAAATCATCACCAGGTTGCTCTACTGTTACATGTGCTTGCCATAGAAGTAGGCTCATGGTCTCAGTGAGTTTGAAAATGAGTAGGGATGTCTTGCAAGTGTTAGCAATGATCTTACGTTGAGAATATGTCATCCTTATATGAGCTTTTGTGATCTAGTTTGACCTTGCTCGAGTTATCATGGCTAGTCATTTGCTCATGTGGTGATATCTTTTATAAAATGTTGAAATCTGAACTTCTGCTCGAGCCTCCTGATTCTATCATAATATCCTCATGTCGGCTACTTATGCTTGCTCATGATCTGCTTCTTTATGCTTTAGTTCATTTGAAGCATTTGTAAATGCTTTGTGATATATTTGAGAAGCTTGATAGTTCTTGTACTTCATAGCATGCATTGTGTTCTCTCATGTCATCCTTGATGTTTGCATTGCCAACAAGGGGGAGAGTTGGATGCTTTAGGCGAGATGTTCATGGAATTGCATGCATTTTGGGAGATATGATGCATTTAGCCAGGGGGAGTGCATTGCTTTCATGCATTTGTTCAGGGGGAGTTTGCTCTTTTGCCGGTCGCGTTGAGCTTTTACCTCTTCTTGAGGAGCCGGCGGTTGACTTGAGCTTTCGCTTGTCACATGATTGGTGTTGAGCCCTTTCTGCCTCTTCTTGAGGGATCATGTGTTCTCGTCTCAGTTGTGTCGAGCCGTTGCCCTTGTCTTAGGGGACAGAGACTTCTCATGTCAAGTGATCTTGTTGTTTGCCTTAGATTGGTTTTTGATCACTTGGATGAGTTCTTCATTTTCTTTTTCTTTTCTCGTTTCTCGTTCTGTTTCTTTCTTCAAGTCATTTGTGCTGGGTGTTGTCAATGCACTCATCAAGGGGGAGATTGAGGACCAATGGTGGTCACCCTTGGATGATGAGTGATTGACAACCGTTGAGTGGATTGATGTGTCTCTTGTCTCGTGATGTGCAGGTGCAGGATGCGACATGGCGGCCGACGGCGCGCGGTGAAGGTCAAGCGCGAAAGGTTCATGCCGATGAACCAAGGGCGGTGAAGGATGAACGAGTAGGCTTGGACCGAGGGACCCAAAGAGGCCGAGCGGAGTCACGTGCGATCCGCATGGTGCATGGAAGAGCAAGAGTACACGGCGTGATGAAGACGGCGTCGGTCGAGTCAAGCGGGACGGAGGCGTCAAAGGCTTGGTGGAGGCCGGACACGCGTCGACATCGAGGAGGTCGCGTGGCGGCCAAGCGGAGATGGACGGTTTGGGTGGTTTGGGCCTCAAAACCACCAGGCAGGCAGGTTTGCCGGTTTGGGCCTCAAAACCGGGGGCGCGTCCGGTGCGGCCGGATGGCGGAAAGGAGGGCACGTGGCGCCATCGCGAAGCTTGCATCGAGACGAAGCGAAGTTGTGAAGGCGGCGTGTCCGTCCGATTCATCTGCAAAAAGTTGGACCGTTTTGCCCCTGCGTGGGAATGTATCTTAGTTATAGGAGTAGGGGTAATTTCGTCTTTCGTCAGACTCCATATATTGAGGGGGATGGCTGGTTGGAGAGGTGGCTCTCCCACCACTTGAAACCCTAATTTCATTTTCTTATGTCTTAGAGAGAGGATGAGAGATTAGAGAGAGACCACTTCATGAACTCTATTTCCCTTGTATAGGTGATGCCCTCGTGAAGTAATTGAAGATCTTTTGCCTCTCTTGTGCTGAGCTTTTGCTTCTCCTCCATGAATTCGCGTTTTTCTTTTTAGCCATTTTCGGGGCTATTTTTGGGCGAATTCGTGATCTTGAGTTTGGCTGCGATTTGGGTCGGATTTCTTTGGGGGATTTGGTGCTAGGACATGTGCAAACACATCGGATGATCCCCTACTGAATCCATGTACGAGCACCACGCATTTTGAGTTTTCCCGAAATCCTTCCTCTCTAGTGTTCTTGACCGATTTCACGAAATTTGTGAGGATGTCATGATCTTTCTGAGAAGATCTTTTAGGAAAAGACTCACCATGAACTAGTGATGCTCTGGTCCAATTTTCACTAGGTTTGGACTTCGTTTGATCGGATTTCCCTCTTTTCTTGGATCTTGGCCCGTGCTGTAGAACCAAATCCGGAAGTTCCGGTTTTCAACTAGAAAGTTCTGGTTTTGGGTTCCGGTTTCAACTAGGAAGTTCCGGTTTTAGGTTCTGGTTTCCAAATCCGGAAGTTCCGGTTTTCAACTAGGAAGTTCCGGTTTTTGCTCTGCAAGTGGTGTTTTCCGTGTATTTTTCCGCTGCGTTTCAGAGACACCTAGAGTTGTTCCTAGGTCCAATAGCATCTCAAATTGCTATGTGGGTTTGGCAACTCTAGAAGAGAGGGTCATTGGGGTTTGACGAGGATATAGGCCTTATTCTTGTGAAAGAATTTTAAAGGCTCACATTCACCCCCTCTGATCGCCGTTTCAGTCTTTCACGGACTGAAAAAAAGGACCTGCATAGAATGAATTTCTTCGCACTGACTGCATATGGGCGCAGCAAAGCGCGCCTGTCATCCTAGTCATACATCTCGGTGGATGGCACACACTGACCAGGAATTGTTTGCGGCTGTGGTGGTATATCATTAGTTGGAGGCATCGGTGCATAATGAGGCAGGTGTGGTGCCGCGGGAAGTGGAGGTGGCAGCTGAAATATTTAGAAAAATTAGAAAAACATCACATATCAGTAGAAATCCAAAAGTCTGTACGAGCCTTGCAGAATCTAGTCACGTGCTTAATAACGTCACCATGGCTCAGGTAAATGACAACACATCGACACCAATCGGTCATCGTACATCAGATCCTAATAACACATGACAACAGGAGCTATTACACTATGTTATAATCCTTGGTTCAGAAGCTAGATTATGGCTCTATTTAGTTTGCTAACTTTTTTCATCGCTACGTAAATTTGAATATTTGGATACTAATTAGAAGTATTAAATGTGGATAACTGACAAAACCCGTAACCTCCGAGTGAAATTGTGAGACGAATCTATTAAATCTAATTAGACAATATTGTGCTACAGTAAATAATCTCTAATGGCGGATTAATTAGGCTTAATAGATTCGTCTCGCGATTTCCCGTCCATCCGTGTAATTAGTTTTATAATTAGATCATGTTTAGTCCTCTAATCTTCAGTTTAAAATTGCTAAAGTAAATTTCACAAAGTTTCTCACCGATCTAAACAGTCCCTATATAAACTACCACAAAGATAGTTTGTTGTGCATTCAGTCTATTCAAGCATCATATCGAGCTCCAGCCACATGCTAGTTGCCATCAGTACTAAAACAGAGCACAAATGTTGTTCTCCATCCACACAGACATCAACTTCTGTTTTGATGCATGGTAGTTAGCTAATTGAAGCATATGGTCCTTGAGAGATCTGCAATCAGTAAACAATCAAAGGCTTAGATTCAACTCATAATTTGAAGCTCATGATACATACCCTTTCATGACAACCAAACAATAAGATTCTTCATTCTGTGAACATAATAAATAATAACTACTATGTGGTTTTCTTCATTCTGCTCTGACTGCAGGACTGAAACACGTTGCTTAAGAAGAAACCTGAAACTCTACTACTACAATAAGATTCACAGTCCATGCCAGGCCAATAGATCGACCATTTTCGAACTGGGGTACCCTATTTCCATTTGTTTGAAAAAGAAAATCAGTTTGTATACCAAAGAAGGTTCTGGGAAGCAAATTGAATCCTACTTTGTTATTTCAAGCAAGATAGTCTAAATCTTCCTGTTGGCCTGTCTTGTTGGTTACAACTACCAGTATCATCAGGGACACGGCCAAGAGGCTTAAACAGCATATGGAAAGAGACATGAACCCCCCTCCTATCCAAATCAAATGCTCCCTCCGTCCCAAAAAGAAGGCATTTTAGCTTTCCTGGATACATGAATTTTCCTATGCATCTAGGAAAATCCATGTATCCAGGAAAGATAAAATGCCTTCTTTTTTTGGGACAGAGGGAGTAAGAACCATGGTTTTATACAGCAAGGCAGCACTAGATATCCAGAAAACAGAGACCGAGCTGGACACTGCCAAGAAACAGAGTCCATTCAGGTGAAGCTAACGATTAGATCACTAAAACTGGAACGGTCACTGAATTTGTAATTCGTGTGCATTGCGAACTAAGTAGAGTGTGTGTTGTTTTTCTAATGTCTGTCATAAATAGTTGTCTAGTGACTGTCGTTACCTTGTTTTTCTCCAGTTTTGGCTCAAGCAACAGAGTAGAGAGTGTGCTGTTGATATCCAGTGCGATTTTTCTGCATAAACAAAATGGTATCATAAGCAAAGCGCAAAATCATTGTGTCCAAAAACAACAAAGGACAGATTTTACTACTAGCCAGTCTCTTGATTAGTGGACCTGGTTCATATGAAACTCATTTCGGTGTGGCTAGAATGCTAGATGTTTTCAGATCTTGTGTACAGAGCACACAAGTCGTTCAATTCAGAGTCATTTTCCTTCTTCTTTTTTAAAAAAAATGCGATACACAGAACACATGCTGTTTCACATGCCTAGTAGATGCATGATCAAGAAAAAATCAGCACTGAGGGAAGGTGTTCTTGCTAGGCACATTGCACATTGCAATATAATATTTCATAAACACACAATAGGAAAGGTATTGTAGGTCTGCATATCTTAGTCATTTTTTACAGAAGGTAATTTCACTATTACCATCATTATTCATGCTTTAAGATGGCACCTGAGGCTTAGTAGTAAAACTTATCTTATTCTTCACGGGCTGGGATTTTCTTTTAGCACATAATGATCCCAGTTAAACCCCTGTAATTCCTATCTAGAAATTCTAACTTCACAAGCGCCAAGTACCGTTTGCAAATGAACCGCTGTACATAGATAAGGTATTTAGTATCACTGGTTAGGCTGTGTGAGGAAGGCAGGAAGCAACATGTTGTATGCTACTAGAAAAATGTTTGTTCAAAGAGATAATTACTGCTATTTCACTACACCTAGAAAAATAGTACTAGCAGCATATTCAGTACTAGAAAAATAGTACTAGCAGCAGATCCAGTACTAGAAAAATAGTACTAGCAGCATATTCAGCAAGTGCCTTCATCTTCTTTCAAGTAGTAAACAAAAATCACTACACCATGATAACCTAAACAGGTCATGATTTTTCCTACCATCTATTTACACTAGGACAACCTTGTACAGGAACTAATCCAAGTGAACATGGAGTGTGCAGCACACTGGAGACATGCTATTCAAAAGTACATCATTGGATCTTCATACTAGGATATTAAAAAATCATGCCGGTCGCTTCACAAAATCAGGATACTAATTCCAAAATCCTTGACATCCTAATGCTCCCAATCCAAAAAAGAACTAAGGCCTTGTTTAGTTCGGAAAGTGGAAACTTGCTTAATCGTAAAAATAGGATGTCGGAAGGGGTATTCGAATACTAATAAAAAAACTAATTACACAACTCGTCTGGAAATTGAATTTCAAATCTATTGAGTCTAATTAACCGTCATTAGAGATTGTTTACTGTAGCATGACGTTGTCTAATCATGGCCTAATTAGGCTCAATAGATTCATCTCGCGAATTACTCGGGGGTTATGAAATAGGTTTTGTCATTAATCCATGTTTAATACCCCTAATTAGTGTCCTAACATTCGATGTGACGGATGAATAGTAAAAATTTGCTGGAAACTTGTCAAACTAAACAAGGCCTAACTCCACACCAACAAATACAGGTGCTGAGCCATCTGAACTCTCTCTATGAAACACGACTCCATGTGATAACCTGTAAATCTGAAGAATGGTTGTGTATTAGGGGCACACCTGAAGTCCAAGACCAGAAGCAGCTTACCAGGGGCGGTACGTCTTCGATCTGGAGGGTGAGGGATTCGCTCCTCGACACAGAGATCTAGCAGTTCAGCCGCTGTAGAGGTCGAGACGGCACCAGTGCCGAACCCTAGCAAGAAAGGAAAGGGGATCAGAAGGAGAAGATGACGATTTGGGGGAGACAGAGAACAGGACTGGAGGAGGCGTACCTGGACCAGGAGATTGGTTGCGTACGAACCGGAGCGTCGTCGGCGGCGGCGGCTTGCAGCGGGAGCGGGCGGTGGCGCGGTGCTCTCTCGCTCGCGCAGTCGCGCTAGACGAGCGGAGCGACACGAGGGACGGCGGACGGGCGTCTTTCCGCGTGGAAGACGGGCTCGATCGGGAACCCGGCGGGGAATCGGGCTGCCAAACTAGGAGAGAAACGATTGCCGTACGAGTCTAGGACTCCGATCCGTATCCGCATCTACGTTGCTACCTAGTATAGTATACTCGCACGCACGCCCAAGGATCGCTATACGCCTATACCACGTCGTCTCTCTGACGGCGCCGGCAGCTCGGAGTCGCCGGAGCGCAAGTGCGGGTATACTCTGGTCGCCTCTGACGGTGCAGATGTCGGCGTTGAAGGGCGGCGACGGCCCGGCGATCGGCATCGACCTGGGGACGACCTACTCGTGCGTGGCCGTGTGGCGGGACGACGGCGGCGAGGTCATCCCCAACGACCAGGGCAACCGCCTCACCCCGTCCTGCGTGGCGTTCAAGAACGCCGAGACGCTCGTCGGCGACGCGGCCATGAACCAGGCCGCCTTGAACCCCACCAACACCATCTTCGGTGAGAACACCACCAATTTTTGTTTTTCTTCGATCGTCCAGCTCAGGGTTCCATGGTCCTGCTAATTTGCGCCATCACAAATTGATCAGTTTTTGTTCACTCCATTGATACTTTACTTAATACTCACAGAAGTGAAGCGATTGATCGGCCGCCGATGCAGTGACAAGTCTGTACAGGACGATATCAAGCTCTGGCCTTTCAAAGTCGTCGCTGGTCGCGACGACCGACCGACGATCGTGGCGCAGTATGAAGGGAAGGAGAGGCAGTTCACGCCTGAGGAAATCTCATCCATGGTGCTCGCTAAAATGAGAGGCAGCTGAGGTTTTTCTCGGCGAAGCAGTCAAAAACGCCGTGATCACTGTCCCTGTCTATTTCAGTGACGCCCAGCGCCAAGCTACCATTGACGCCGGCACTATCGCCGGTCTGAACGTCATGCGCATCATCAACGAGCCAACCGCCGCTGCCCTTGCCTATTTTGTTGGAAAGATTCCCGTCAGGAGCAAAAAGAGGACAGTGCTCGTCTTTGATCTTGGTGGTGGTACCTTTGATGTGTCCATCCTTAGCATGTATCTAGGGGTCGACAGAGATAAGGGTCACTTCAAGTTGATGGAGGTGATGGCCAATGCCGGTGATACTCACCTTGGCGGGGCCGATTTCGACAACGAGATGGTGAAATATTCTCTGCCGGAGTTCACACGGAAACATGGGAAGGTGGACATCGACAGCAACCAGAAGGCGCTTCGGCGCCTGAGGACTGCCTGCGAGAGAGCCAAGAGGATGCTGTCTTTCACGGCAGAGACCACCATTGAGGTCGATTCGCTCCATGCCGGCATCGACTTCAGCATCGCAATCACCCGCTCTCGATTTGAGGAGCTCAACAAGGACCTCTTCAGCAAGTGCATGAAGGCCCTGGAGAAGTGCCTTGAGGATGCCGGCATGGACAAGAGCAGTGTCCACGACGTCGTCCTCGTGGGTGGCTCCACTCGCATCCCCAAGGTGCAGAACATGCTCAAGGAATTCTTCGATGGAAAGGAGCTCCGCCGGAACATCAACCCCGACGAAGTCGTTGCGTACGGTGCCGCCATCCAAGCATCTATCCTCATTGGAGAAACCAACGATGGGCTGCTTCTGCGTGACGTTACACCGCTCTCTCTTGGGGTCGAGATCAATGAAAACTCCACGATGAGCGTAGTGATACCGAGGAAGACGGCCATCCCGACCAAGATGGTGAATCGCTACACCACCCTGCGCGACAACCAGACGAGCGTGACCTTTCCCGTGTACGAGGGCGATAGCGTGAGCACCGAGGACAACAACCTGCTCGGCGAGTTCACGATCACCGGCATTCGCCCAGCACCACTGGGGACACCCCGCTTGAACATCACCTTCGAAATCGACGCAAACGGCGTCCTGAACGTAACCGGGGAGGACATAGATACCGGGCGGAAGACCAACATCATCATCACTAACCACAGCGGCCGGTTGCGCAAGGAGGAAATCGAGGACATGGGGGAGGAGGTCGAGAGGCACAGGAGAAAGAGGCTCAAGAAGGTAGGCGAGGCAGGGCAGTAGAATTAAGCATGGGAAGTGATTCTGCAACCCTTATGGCCGGGAATTTTTTTTATTTTTTAATCCTTTATAAACTGAAATTTTAAAAAAAAACCCACCCGAACTGTATTTCCAACAAATAACCCTTTTGGTCGCGCCACACGCCGTGGCGCGACTTAAGAGGCAGTCGCGCCAGAGCATGTGGCGCGACTGGCCTGCCACGTCGGCCGGCCCGGCCGCGGGCGGCCAGCGCGGCGGCTGACATGGCAGGGCCAGTCGCGCCACATGCCTTGGCGCGACTCAGTCGCGCCAAAGGTCGTGGCGCGACTCGCCTGTATACAGCCGGCAGCCCGAGCCCTTTCTTCTCCCTCCTCCCTTTCTTTCTCCTCCCACCCGAGCTCAGGCTCTCCCATGGCGCCCCCTCCGAACTCCCCCCTCTAAATCCCCTGTTTCTTCGACGGATTCGAAGGGAAAACGGTTGGAAAACATTCCGGGAAGGTAACTCGTCCACTTTATCCGTGTAGATTTGTGCCATTTGCTTATTTTTCTTGACATTTGAAACCCTAGGATAACCTAGGGTTTAGGTTGGATTAGGTAATTTAGTACGTAAGGGGTAAGATTAGTTGAGCGTTATCGGGTAATTGATTCATGGAAACGTTTTTGTATCGTGTAGATTGTGTTTCATGAAACGATTTCGATGAGATTTTAGTGGGTAGATATTGTTGTTAATTTTTTCAAGAAATGAGAATTATGATCTAATGTAGATCATTTGTAGAATGGTCTTTTTACATGGGGTTGTGGTAAGTAGTGTATTGACATTTGGCTATAGTTGGTCTTTTAGTAGTTTTTGTATAAGTCCATGAATGGTAATAGAAATGTGCCCATTAAATGTGTGTAGATGGATCGCTTAGTTCGTTATTTCTCCGGCGGTTCCGTTAATGAGAATGGAGAGTTTGAGAGGATGAAGCATGAAGTCACAAGATTTGATAGCCCTCCTTCATTTGATGAAGTTTTTGTTCGAGCTAAGTCAATTTTCCAAGTTGATCCAGAACAGAGTGAAATAATCCTACATGGTAGATTTGATGCCGGTGACAAAAGGGCTCATTATGTGCTTATGAGAATTTCATGTGATGAGGATTGGTTTTTTTACAAGGAGTTGGTGAAAGGGTCCCAAGTTAGTTGTGCTGAATTGGTAGTTGAAGTTCGTGAGAGGGTGTGTGTAGAAAGTAATTATAAGGTTGGTGAGAATGAGGACGATGAAGAATATGATGCTGACATGGTAAATGAGCCAGATTCAGATGATGATTGTCTAGTGAACAATCACTTCGACGAGGGAAGTTTTGATGTTGAGGAGGAAGATGATGATGATATCTCCGTGGGATCAGAAGAAGAGGAAGAAGAAGAAGAAGAAATGAGAGAAGCGTTAATACAAGAAAAAGTGTTTGAGCCAACACCAATGAATGAAGCCCCTTTTGATGAGCCAACACCAGTTAATGAAGCACCTTTTGTTGAGCCAACGCATGGTGTACAAACACCAGTTGAACCGAGCTATGTGGTGCATCGACGCTCGTTTGTTCAACCATCTCCTATGGTTGAACCGTCATCTAGTATGGCTACAATTTTCGGTGCAAGATTGGCTCCTTTCACTATGGAGGAGTTGAGACAACTTAGAGCAGTTCATGTGGGTGTTTCAGAGGTTCCTCTCTTCCATGCACCCCCTAAGAAGGCATATTGTGATTCCGGCTTGCGTCTTAATTCTCTAGAGCCTGACAGTCGTCAAGAGTTGATACAGAGAGGGATGACATTTGACAGCATGGAAGAGTTGAAATTCTTTTTGAGGGACTACTCGGTGCGCCACCATCGACCATACGATGTGGTGCACTCTGACTCTAAGTTGCGGTACACAGTAAAATGCCAACTCCAATGTGGTTGGAAGGTATGGGCCCGTCCAATGACTGATGAAAGGCAGAAGTGGAGGATAACTAAAGTGCACCAGCCTCACACATGTGGTACGTCTCGACCAATCCACGAGCACTCTCAGTGTACGGCACGATATATCGGAGGCCGGATTGCTTCATTGGTGTATGCTGACCCTGACGTTTCGGTGTCCGCGCTCGTTGAAGCAATTGTCGGATTCACTAATTATCGGGTGAAGTATGGCAAGGCATGGAGGGCTAAACAACACGCCATGGCCATGCTGGGGTGATTGGATTGACGCCTATAGTAGGGTTCCGCGGATTCTACATGCTATTGCTCATTACAATCCGGGGATGAAGTGGTGCACAAGGACCACGGGTGCAGTGGAGTTGCACAATGGGGTAACGAAGGAAGTAATGCAGCGTGTTTATTGGTGCTTTCCACAATGTGCAGAGGCATTCAAACATTGCAAGCCGGTGATTAGTGTTGATGGCACTTTTTTGACCGGGAAGTATAGGGGGACTTTGTTGATTGCGACGGGAGTGGACAGGGAGGATCGGTTGTTACCGCTCGCCTTTTCTTTGGTGGAGAGCGAGAACAATGAAAGTTGGTCTTGGTTCCTTCATTTGGTGCGTAGGGATGTGGTGGGACCAGACCGAAAGATTTGTATAATTTCTGATAGGCACCAAGGCATTCTAAACGCTGTAGAAGAGCACATTGATGGTTACCAACCGATCGTGCACCGTTGGTGCATGCGTCACTTTGCTGCAAACATATGGCATAGGCACAAAAACAAGAATGTAATAAAACAATTGAAGTTGGTATGTGCATCGAAGGCAGAGAGAACTTTTGGCATACGGCTTGCGAAACTTAAGAAAATGATGAATCAAGAAGCGACAGAGTGGC